>ML685777.1:7992912-8241192 GCA_007922175.1 Pelusios castaneus
CATAGCCGTCCACACTGGCTTTACATCGACTTAAGAAGTTGACTTAAGGTTTAAGTTGACTTAAGCTGTTAAGTTGACTTAAGGAAGTGCTTAAGTCGACTTAATAAAAGCCCAGTGTGGACGCGGCTTTGTGTAGGTCGACTTAAGCATCCTTAAGTCGACCTAAGTTGCCAGTGTAGACGCAACCATAGTTAGATTCTTGGGTTGCTCAGGTCATCAACTTGCTCCTCATTTTCCATCCATTCTTCTGAGCAACTTGGTTTGGTTAAGCCACTTGCACCAGGTTCTCCTCAGAATCCATGCAGCCACTGTTGTCACGTGCTCCTTAGAAACACCAAAAGACCTGGCATCTCTTCAATCACAGAGACCTGGGGCAAAGGATTCTGGGTGCGTCTGAAGAGGAACATTTTCAAGTAAGGACACAGTGTTTGCGAATCTCTGTCTTAAATCTTCAAAGTGCTGCCTGGGGAAACAGCCCTGCAATGTATGTTCATAGATGGGGAATCACGCAGCTCAACCAATTTGGAAACCTACCCATAACAAACTATTTAGAGGCAAAAATACCTTTTTAAAAACCCTTCCTTCTTTCAGATCACTCTTTCTTTAGCTAAAATCTATAATCCTGGTCTGGAAAAGCAAAGTAGAATAAACACCATTTCATTTTTCAGTTACTCTGTTTTCAGCCCTCGCTTCCACAAATTCCCTCTGGGTGGCAGCAGGAGTATGAGACTTATAAATACCACAGAGCCTCTTTGGTGAAGCCTCTTACTATTGATCGTAAAGCCACTTTTACAATTCATTTAATATATAGACCAAACCCTGGCTGACCTCTGTGTTTCTGATATGTGGGAACAGATATTGGATTGGTAACTGCAGTGCACTAAGGACTGTACAGAATATAGAAATGTCACAGTCCCAAAGACGTTATGATTTAAATCTATTTTACCACTGAGAGTAGGGGGGAGAGGAAAGGACAGGGACGTGGTGAATATCATGGACAAGCTTGTTCACTTATTGATGAAAGTTTTCAAATGTTTGTATGGTAGAGGCCACACACATGCACTCAGGTAGAACTACTGAGACTTAATGAGAAAGAATTTCCCATCCTTTGACAGGGACATGGTGAATATCATGGGCAAGCGTGTTCACTTATTGTTAATCAAAGTTCTCAAATTTTTGTATCCTTTGTAGAGAGGTTTGGGGTGGAATCCTGTCTTTTGTAGAGAAGCCTTTTGAGGCTTGTCTGTGGAGAGGGATTCTCTACAAAGAATAAGATGATTCCACCCCAAACCTGCTTATTCTTTGGGCTGTTTGTTCCTGGAGATCTCGATTTGCACTGGAGGAAGTCTATCAGCTATCTGTTGGTCTTTAAAAGTGCCTAAACTTTTTGTTTGTTTTTCTGCAATAGACTAACACGGCTACCCCTATGGAATTTGATCATCACCGTGGTTGTGCCCAGGCTCATGAAGGTCTACATGTGGGACAATGAAAACAAACCAACCCTTTTCTCTTGGGACTCCAAAGCTTGTGGGAGGCTCCACCATCTTGTATCGGTTGGTCCTTGAATAACACGATACCCTCCATCTTCTTCAGACAGGCCTGAGGGGTGATGAAAGAGGGCAGAACAAGGCATACCTACCTATAGTGCCCAGCATGTGTAGACTCTTCAGTCCAGAGCCCAAACCCTTTTTGTGCTTTACAATGTCCCTCAACCCCTCCCTCCGGGTAAGTCCTTCTGCTGGGGGGAGAAAGAAGAGAGGCTGGAACATCACAAAAGTTCTCCATCTCAAATGACATGCAGGATGCACCATCTTGCTACAGCCCCCCTTTGCAGCCTCAGGCATGTACTTCCGTGGTAATCTACCTCGATCCCACAATGTGCTAGGAATTCTCATTCCATTCAGTGTTGCTGAGCTTTCCTACTCCTACTCCCTCCGGTAGTCCAGCCATTTATCTGACTCTTAGGGTTCATCTACACTTACAAATTAAGTTGATTTAAGCTTGCTTAAGTCGACTTAATTTAATCTGTGTCCACACTACATTTTCCTTAAGTTGATTTAAGCAGCTGCTTAAGTCAACTTAAGGAAAATAAAGTCGACTTTACTAAACCTAGTTTTAAGTTGACTTAGCCAGTGTGGAGGCAGAGTAGCCCTAAGTTGACTTTAAGTCCACTTAGGGGGCTTCAGGGCTTCCCCACTGCCCTCCCTGCCAAGGTGGCTGGCACAGCCACAGCCTGGCGTGCCCCCCCCACAGGGCAGGACAGAGCCCTGCCCACCCTGCTCCTATGCCCTGCCAGGGTCCCTGTCCCCCTTTGCCCCACTGTACCAAGGTACAGTGGGACAAAGGCTGAGCCCCCTGGCACTTGGCAAGGGGTCCCCCCCCGCTACCGTGGACCTGTCCCAGGTCCACCTAGCCCCTACAAGTCGACCTAGGCATCCAGTGTGGACATTCTAGGTCGATTTGGCAGGGTCCCTCTAAGTCGACTTAATTTTTGAGTGGGGACAAGCTAAGTCGACTTAAATTAACAAGTGTAGACATAGCCTTAGTGAGTAAATAATATGCTCCATTATATGTCTGGCAATAGGGTTCTGCATACATGCTCAGGCAATCAGTATACAAAGCCATTTAGTGGTTTGTTCCAAGTGGCTCTATCTATCTTTGTTATACTGTAAATCCGCTTACCATCACTGGAAGCCACGTACATCTTATTACTCTGTTTTGCTGGCAAAGCAGTTTGTTGTTCTGCCTGATTCAGAAGCAAGCAGATAAGCCACCCTTCTGGCACAAAGCAAGATTCTTCCTTCTCCCCCTTCCAACTGGTATATAAAGTCTCTTTTTGAATCAGTCTTCTCATTAGAAGCAGCAGCTTTTTAGAGCTGTTGGGGGAAAAATAGGTTCCCAGCATGCGTATAATGAGACAGTTCCAGTCCCCAAATGCATACAATCTAACTAGGCATGACACACAAAGAATGGGAGAAAGAAACAATCTTTGTACCCATATTAGAGCTCAGAACACAGAGGCACAGAGAGGTTAAAGCTGGGATTTTCAAAGGAGACTATGTGAGCTAGGGACCCCAAACCTTTGAAATTCCCAGCTCGAGAAACTTGCCCCAGTTTACAGAGGGAGTACAGGATGGAAGCAGGAATCAAACCCAGATTATCCAAGTCCCAGTCCCATGCCACATTTCCCTATCTGCTACTTATACAACACAAAGGAGAAGTGTGTCACTACACGCACGTAGCCACAGGGCTTCTCAAACTTTGCATTTTCTATTATAGCGCCTTCCATGCAAGACTCCCCAACTACCAGGACTTTGCTGGTTCTAGCTTCACAACTCTCATTTCAGGTAGGGACTAGGAAAAAGAAGGGCATGGAAGTTAAGCAATTTGACCAAGGTTTTTCAGTTAGTCAGTGGCAGAACTAATGATCTGTGTATCACCGGCATTTCTAAGGTGCCTCTCACCTTGATTTCTAAGCAGTGGTATCTCAGAAGCAGGAACGGAAACCGCTGCTGCTGTTTCCAAGTCTTGTGCTTTAACCGGTAGATCACATTTTCCCTTGCAACTTCTCTTGAGCAACTTCCACAGGAGAGGCGCTTTGGATCATATCCTCAAAGTATGTAAGCACCTAATTCGCGTTAATTGTAATGGGAGCGAGGTGCCTAAATATCTTTTAAGGCCTGGGGCCGCTGTGAGCATTTCTGCTTTGTGTATTACACAAAGTTTATGCTTCTTTGGGGTGGGCTGTGCTTAGTGGTACAGACAGAATGATTCACGGGATAGTTACAGGCCAGGAAAACTTTTGACTGGCAGGTGTCAATGGAGTTACTACCTCCATTATATAGGGGAGATTTAAATAGATGTTGGGACAAAGCATCCAAAGGTTGGCCTAGATCCTTCAAACACGTAAACACACATACAACTTTATACCTCAGTGTACTGCCACGGCCCTCATTGAAATGCCTCATCTGAATGAAATCACTCATGTGCTTCTGGTTTGCATGGTTAGGATGAGAGGCCTTAGAACAAAAAGTACCAGCTTGAAAAAAACCTCTGAAATGCAATTTAACCCTGAAAAGTGACTGGAGATATGCTTAATGAGCAAATCTCATCTGTAAGCCTGACAGATACGCATTCAGGCAGGGCTACACCTGCTGCCTTTCCTGACAAAAAAGTTTTGGTCTGCTGTTTGACCTACAGAGCCAACCCAGTGAGCCATCACTCTTCCTTCTGGTCCATCAACACAAGGGTTGGCTGGGTGCCGGTCAGCTACACTTGAACAAGTCCACAGAGGCTCTGGGGCTACACAGGTGGCACCGAGGGCCGTCAGAACTTTTATTGCTAGTAATGGTGGCTGTGGAGGCCTGAACTCAGATTGAGTCTCTGAGCCTAGGGTGAGTTTTTGGGGGGCCTGACAGCTAGAAAACAGCACACCATCTTTTCACTTGTAAATTGAGCATATCTGAGCAGGAACTTTGGAGAGATGACTTACCTGTTCTTCACAAGGCCATTTTAAGAGTCAATTTTCAAAGTGCATCTGCCCTTTAAATAAGTGATGAGGTCAACTCAGAAATGCAAGCCCCACAGCTTGGGTTAGAGGGCTGCTTGTAAACCAGCAAAGGTGCCTGTTAGGCAATGGGCCTTCCTTTGTTTCAGGGCTCTGGCTTATAGCTTAGCAAAACACACCTGTCTTTATCCACTTGTGAGTTTTAACAGTTTCTCTCTAACGGAGCAATTAGCTCAAGCTTAGCTCAGCCATGCCTCCCTGGGCCCAATGGCTGGCTATGCTGGCTGAGTCTGCCTATAAGTGCCACTAGACTCCTTGTTTGTTTTGCTTTGTTGAAGCCTATCTGCTAGCTCCCACCTCAGAGGGAGTTCTGTGCATCATTCCTTTAGGGAGAAATGGTCCAACAATGAAAGTGTTAATTAGGAAGTGGGATAACCTGCTATGGGAAGCCATTGGGACATGCTCACTAGATGTGTTTGAGAAGGCGCTGCATAGAGAAGGGCCACAGTCTATCCTTGGATAGAGAGGCATAAATCTTAATGAAGCTGCATTTCGGTGGCTGGGGTCAGAACTGGGCCCTTAGAAATTTGGAGTAAAGGACAATTCTACCCTGGTGTAGGGAGATGGATTCTATTGATAAGCCAGTCTGATGAAAAATGGTGTCCTAGATAAAAATAATGAGCCACAGCCCGTGCTGATGTAAATTGAGGATCTGGCAAAAAGTTCCTTTCTAAGGATTTTCTGAAGCCTTGTTTCTTTTTTTCACCCCCAACTCCCCCATGTTCAACATTTGTTTGCTGGTAATAAAACGTCTACCAGGCATCATACGCCCAGTCTCTGCTCAGAAGAAAAAGGGTAAGAGACTGCTGTTTTTCCTATTGACTGTTTATTCACTTCTTTAAAAGTAATTAGGAGTTTAATCAGTGTTTCTATGGATTTTGGGGGGAATCTGTAATTAAAATCTGCACAGTTCTTTTGCATTATATACTTAACTTTCTCTGTGTGTTGCTTGACTATCTTTTAATATTCTCACTCCCTCTAATGGAAACTGTCAGCTGCTCTGACATAAAAACGAAGGGCTCATAAAGCTACTGAAGCAGGCTGCCAAACCACAACCCTGGGAGGTTTTTGTGATTAGAAAGGGGAAGATCAGTGATAACAGACCAGGCTGTGGGTTCACAGGCTTGATCTAATCCAAGCTGCCTTTTCTTTCCTCCTTTTCTAATGAATAGAGATGTTTATTTTCATCAGCATTACAGTGAGGAGGGGAAAGAAAAAAAGAGCTGTCTTGCTGTGGGAATGGAGCTGGTTTCTCGATAAACCTAATTTTAATCTGCCATTAATTGAAAGCTTATCTTCTCCTGAAAGCAGGAATGACACTAATATAATAACACAATGTAATAATTTAATACTCCTATTGGAAGTGACTCATCTATGATAGAAAGATACCAACTGAGCCAACTGTGTATAGGGAGGTTAAGCACATCAGGCCCTTAGTCCTTCTGTTTAAAAAGCACTCTGAGGTAATGGCAAAGCTGGTTTGGCATTTTCCAGAACAGTTTGCCCATTCCGTATTTCAATGACTGGACTGAATTCCTCAGAGACCATTGGGAGGTGATGGTCAGGCTGGATGCATGTGATAAGACAATTAGGAGCTCTCCCCTGAATAACATGATAATTAGTGTAGTCCCAGAAATGAGATTCGTCATTTAATAACGGGGGTCAAAGTTGGAAAGCAGTTAGATCTTGCCCAGCTCTCCCTCTGGAGCTATTATTGCAATTGCACCTACATAGATGGTCAAGTCAAGGATGCGAGTCTAACAGTCTTAACCATTCAATAATTGAAGGAAGAGGATTGTGCCAGTCCAGGAAGGAATTAGGCAGCCCTTGCCGATGGGTGCAGTCTGCAAGTATGTGGCCTACATCTTCCATCTGGCCACAGAGGCAAAGAGAGAGCCATGAAGACCCCACTTATAGTCCTTAGCACTGAAGCACATCTGATTTCTCCACATCTGAAGAGACTGAGTTCTTCCTAAAGAGGGCATGGAAGGAAGGTCAAAACCAGGGGGATGGACTGTTGGATCAGTCATGAGATAGACAATGACTATGTTTGAAGCTTGTGCGCCATATTGGGTCACATGTGGCAGTCAGATCCAGGATCACCTGCCTTCTGTCTGCAACCAGAGAATGCCTAGTTCATTCATTCATAAAAACCACCTTAGCCAGTATCTTGTGCATCGGCTGCATGTGTGCATATCAAGTCAACGAGCATGTGTGGCTGATGCAGAAGATACTGGGTAATGTAGGGGATCTCTGCTCTCCTTCTACTGACCACTGGGGGGTGCAGGAGCTGCAGGGTTGGCTGGGCTCGGTGGCCAGTGGCTGGGTAGATTTGAAGTGTGGGGCCCCTGTGATAGTGCAGAGCTCAGGTAGCATGAGGTGGAGTAGAAGCAGAGATTGGGGGAGGAGGGATGGTTAGTGTGTTAGAGAAGATGTTATGCCCCATTCTCTTGCAGGCCATGGCTGAAGCAGGGAGAAGGTGGCTGGGATATGGTCAGGAAGGGGGAATAGGCCCACTCAGCCCAGGACTCAGTGGGGGCACATTCAGGAACCAGGCATGGGGTTCATGCCCCATTCACCCTTCTCTGTATTTATTTATTCACCTGACATGCTACAACTTCCATTTCATGCACCTGATGAAGTGGGATTACACCCACAAAAGCTCATGTGATAAATAACTTTGTTAGTCTTTAGAAGTCCCACTGGACTCCTTCTTTGTTTTTACTGTGTGCATTTTCACTGTTTCTTCACCTCTCTTTCAAACTGTCTGTCCTGCTTTGCTCTGGTGACATTTGCCAGGTGGGTCGCAATGCCGTTAGGAGAGGCTGGGTAATGGCGCCATGCTGAAGGCTCCGGACAGTACCAGCTCCTCTGATTAGTGCCCAGGCTTTGCAGCTAGATCTGGACGTGGCTGGTTCTGCAGGAGTTAGTTGCGCTCTTGCTCCTCTAGAAGTGTTCAAGCAGTGTGAAAGATGTGTGCTCGTGGCTAGACCGCATTTTCTTCATATTGCTTGAGGAGTTCTGCACGCTCCTTATCTAGGCAGGGAACTGACTCAGTGGCAGTTTTGAAAAAGGCTCTTGTGAACCACCTGTAAGCTTCATCTGTAGGGCTGTTATGTAGGATCCATGGGATGTAGGGGCCGTGATGTACTGAGGGAGTGGCAGGGAGAAGCCAAGGCCAGGTTGGGGAGGTGGTGCTGGGCTGGATCTCCAGGGCTGGATTTTGTGGGTCCTGTCCCCCTCCATTGCAATGGCCAGCTAGGCGGCCTCTGGAGCAGTCCTACAGGGCTAGGGTTACCAGGTACCAAAGCGTGGAAAGGAGGACAGGGAAGTACGAAAAGGAGGACACGGAGAAAATGTAATATTAACATCTGCCCGCCCCCGCGGCCCCTTCCACAATCCTCTGCCCCTCCCCGCAGCCCCTTCCACAATCCTCTGCCCCTCCCCGCGGCCCCTTCCACAAGCCTCTGCCCCCCCCGCGGTCCCTTCCCTGTTCCTCTGTCCCCTCGTGGCCCCTTCCCAGCACCCCTTACCTGGCTGGAGGTCCGGAACTGCAGCGGTGGCCAGCAGAGCCGCTCCTGGGCCAGGCCCCTTCCACCCTGAGCACGCTGTCTTTGAGCATGCTCGGAGCGGGAGGTCTGAAACTCCCCAGCCTGGCTGCAGCAGGACAGAGTGGAAGAAGTGTCCACCCGAGTCTGCTGCTTTGCTGGACCCCTGTGCAGAACACACCGGAACGCAACATTCCGCCCCGGTTTTGGCTGTGATCCACGGATTAGCCGAACCCAGCTTTTCAGGCATATTTTGGACCCTAAAATTCTCGGCTTATAAGTGAGCATATATGGTAGCTTCATATAAAAAACTGAAATTTTAAGCATAATCAAAAAGCCGCACAAAATCACGTATTTTTAAAATGCCTGCCGGACTCATAGACTTTAAGGTCAGACGGGACCAGTACGATCATCTACCCTGACCTCCTGCAAAATGCAGGCCTCAAGACCTCACCCACCCACTCCAGCAATAGGCCACCAACCTATGACTGAGTTATTTACCTCCTTAAATCATGAGGATGGAGGACGTGAAGGTAAAAAGGAGGACATGTCTTCCTTTTGCTGGACATCTGGTAACCCTACACAGGGCCCAGAGCATTGTCAGGCTGCTGCCTTGGGACTCCCAGGGAAGAGCCGTGGGGGCCCCGGAATGATGGCCCAACAGCGCTCCGGTCCCTGGAGGGTGGCATGAGAAGCCAGCTGGCCAGCCCTGCCCCAAGCCCTGGAGCACAGCAGCCACTTGCTGGCCTGCCCCACCCCCTGGTACAGACAAACCTGGCCTGGGGGCAGGACGATTTCAGCCTCTGGCCCCAGGGCCCTGCCCCCCAGTGCCTCACAGATCACACCAGTGCTGTGCTGGCTCGAGTGGGGCCAGATCTTGGCAGAGAGTAGAGGCCCCTAATGCCCCAACACTAATCTGGCCCTGGGAGGGGTGTGAGGCTGGCCCTTTCCGGAAGGCAGGAGATGCAAAGGGCAGTGAAGTGTACCCCTCAGTAACCCCCATATGACCAACCTGGCCTCCCTCCTCTTCCCTCCCATCTCCAGCCAGGGGGTTATATGTGAGGCTGCCCTCTGCCAGTCAGGGCCAGGCTGTGGGGCTGCTGCCCTAGGATGGGTAAGTGTGGGTGGGGGCATTTATACCCACTTGCAGGTACAGACCTTCATCCCCAGGGCAACTGGGGGGTGGGCCTGGGATCCCTCCTGCCCCCTCACAGGGGCTGCAAGGCATGGGGGGGTACAGATCGCCGGGGGGGCACAAATGTGGGCATGGCCCCTGGGTGCAGGACGCCATCAGTATGCCACTGTGGAGGGGTTGGTGAAGTATGTAAAGCTTGGCCAATTTGCTTCTCAATAGTTCCAGTGAGGGTTTTTATTAGTGCTCACAATAAATCTGGTTATTCCCATGTTGCTCATGATTGGACAGTGTTGGGAAATGCCTCGATATTCTGCAGTGCATGCCTGCCGGTGGGGCCAGGGGACGAGTCTTGCTTCCATCTGGCCTAATGAAAAGTATCCCTTGGTTTTGGGTCATGGGTGACACAGAGGTCCTGGAACAAGACGTTGTTCCAGAGGCCAACTCCATTTTAATCTGACTTTCTACCTCCAGGTGGCATGTTGGCTATTAAAATCTCTAGCATAAATGGCAGGGTTTGGGGGGTTAGAAAGACTATTTTGGGTGGGCCAGGGTTGTTTAGGGGACTTGTACACAGCTGTCACTTTGAAATGACATGCCCTCACAATATCACAGAGGTCTGAATTAGATAGGGGAATGGGTCTGTGTCAGCGAGATCTACTCCAATATAAGAAATATGGCCATATGCACTGTGCAGAGAGTGACTTGCCTTTGATATTAAGTTGGCTGGCAGAAAAGGAGTCGACATTTGTCTCCTGAAAGCAGATTACGTCCGTGTTATGTCTGGAGGCTATGAACTGAAGAACAGAACACTTAGCAGCTGAGAGACCTTCAATATTTACCTGGAGGATTTCCAGGGATTCTCATAGACTTTAAGGTCAGAAGGGATCAGTATGATCATCTAGTCTGACCTCCTGCAAAATGCAGGCCTCAAGACCTCACCCACCCACTCCAGCAATAGGCCACCAACCTATGACTGAGTTATTTACCACCTTAAATCATGATTTAAGGACTTTCAGATACAGAGAATTCACCGGTAGGTGAGCCATGCCCTGTGCTACAGAGGAAGGTGAAAAACCCCCAGAACCCAAATGGGATGGGACAATGTCCAAGGTTTCTTGGTCATCATTAAGATGGTTGAAACTGTCGGATAGTCCGTGCTGGCCGGGAACAGAGAGATTTGGCCAGCTTGATGCTGCTTTGTTCTTCCTGCCAAAGAAGTGGACTTATGGCGCATGCAGCAGGAATGTAACTGCATTATGCCCCCTCTGGAACTTAGAGCAGACAGAGTCCTTCCCCTTCCTTGGCTTCTCCATAGTCCTCCTCTCCTTGGTGCAGTGAGATCCCCTCCTTCTATTTCATTGTTACTTGAACCACTACTTATGTATAGGAGGTCAAGTCAGGCATGTAAAACCTGGTACTGGTCCCTCCAACCTAGTACAACCTTTCATGGTTTGGGTGCTCAGCAAGTAAACTCAGAACCCCATAACAAAGGAGTAACTCCATCTGGTGCTGCTAGTTCTTGGTTGAACAAGGGTCAAGAGAGAAATCCTGTGGAGAAAACATCAGGAGATTGGCAGTGCAATTAGGGGCAACTCAGCTCTGCCTTTCAGCATCTCCTGCAGCTGTGCAGGCTTCTAAATATCTTGGCCTTCAGAAAGCAGAAAGAGGAAAGTGAGTGAGAGCAGTCAAAGCCAAGGATAAAAATAATCAAAACAGTAGCATAACATAATTTTAACTTACTCAGAGCAGGAAAACCTTGGCAGTACGAAAGATGGGGTTGGACAAAGCGTTGGGGGTAGCAAACCGTTCTTTCTAGCAATTAGAAAATGTCCTATCTGCTAATCAGGACAAAAGCCTTTTATAAGATATATGAAGGCCCATACAGAGGTTTTCCTTGCTTTTGACATTTTTCTTGTAGTTACCTCACTGTGAAGACTATGTCAATAGCTGATATACTGGGCAGGTCTTCACTGAAGGCAGCAAATTTGCCGCTGTTAGATCGATCTTCGCAATCTATTGAGCAGGTCTGTGAAGACCTCAAATAGCATAGCACTGAGTCGATGGGACGCCATTTCCCGTTGATTCAGCGCACTGAAGATTCTGCAGTGAGTAGCCATTAGGCAGTCGAAGGGAGATACTCAAGTTATTTTAAGATCAAAAAGTGCCTGCAGTATAGACCAGAGCACTGTCATAGAAGAACATAAGAACATAAGAAAGGCCGTACTGGGTCAGACCAGAGGTCCATCTAGCCCAGTATCTGTCTACCGACAGTGGCCAGTGCCAGGTGCCCGAGGGAGTGAACCCAACAGGCAATGATCAAGTGATCACTCTCCTACCATCCGTCTCCATCCTCTGATAAGCAGAGGCTAGTGTCACAGTGGACACTTCACTGACGTCAGTGTGGGGTGGTCTGTGCATGACACATGCGTCTTAGGAACTCAGGTCTGTTCAGAAAGATCCAAGTGGGGACTTTCCTTCCTGATCAGAAAATAAGTATTGGTAATGATGAAATGCCTGTAGTGGTCCTTGGGGACCCTGT
Organism: Pelusios castaneus; assembly: GCA_007922175.1. Lineage (NCBI taxonomy): Eukaryota > Metazoa > Chordata > Testudines > Pelomedusidae > Pelusios > Pelusios castaneus. The sequence goes on from ML685777.1 coordinate 8,004,702, forward strand.
CTACCCCTTTCTCCCTTGGCTAATGAAGCCATACCCCAGGTACCTGGCCAGCAGTAGGAGAAGTTCCATAATAGGCTCAGCAGGTGCAGAATGGTGGTGGAATGTGCCTTTAGGTGTTTAAAGGTGCGCTGGTGCAGTTTGCTCACTAGATGATGCCTGAGTGAAAACAACATCCCATGCTGTGAGTCCATAATGTGTCCGAGACAAAGGGGGAGAAGTTCCCTTTGGGTTGGGGCATGGAGGCAGATAGACGAGCTGCAAATTTTGAACAGCCAGATACCAGTGCAGTGCTGAGATCCAACTGTGGAGTGCTGTGCATCAGGGAAGCATTGAAAGTTGTTTTTGTACTGACACACAGTAATGAGCATCACTTATCTGTGCTGTGACGTCCCTTCCCACCCCCCTCCCTTTCAGCCCTGTCCCTTTTCCCCTTCTTCCCTCCAGTGTGCATCACCGTCCTTTTGAGAAATAAAGAGTATTGAATTGTAAAGCAGTAAGGTTTTAATGATTATCATTAAGAGTGGAGGCAAAGGAAGATAGTTTAACCATTTGCATACATTCTTATGGTGCGGGAAAGGGATATAGAACCAAGTGTGTTTCCGCAAACAGCTAAGAACCCACAATCCACGTTCTTTAAGAGGCCAGTGCCTCTTCCTCTTCCCCTCAACTGCATCACCCTCAGCTCCTCCTAGAATTCTTAGGCAGAGGCAGATTAAGGAGACTTGGGGCCCTGGTGGCCCCCTCCAGGGGGCCTGGCTCCCTGCTCCAACTGGTGTGGCCCTGGGGGGGGGGGGGGTGGCAAGGCCTACTGGTACATGGTGTGGCTTCTGGTTTGGCCCGCCAGGGTCACAGGCCCTGGGAGGCTCTGACGGAGGCTGTTCACAGCACTCCAGTCACGCCCCCCCATAAGTGGAGCAACCAGTTGCACCGACCTACCCCACCCCCAAGGGTGGACTGGGCGGGGCGGGAGCATGGAGCCCAGCCTCCAGGCCAGGATGGCCCTGCCCACCCCCAGCGCTGGCAGCATTGAGGGCCCCCACGATGTGGGGACCCCTGGGCACAGGCCCTATGGACCCATACAGTAATCCACCCCTGCTCTTAGGTGAGAGGGCAAGGAAAGAGTGCGTGAGTTTTGCAAGGGCTACAGAAGGAGACTATCCTGCCGCTGCTCTTCCTGAAGCTTGATCAGACACCTCAATGTGTCTGACTATACAGCATCTTTGCCAACTTTGCATGCTCAGTCTCCTGGGCTTCTTTCCTGTTTTCCATGTCTGTTAAATTTTTAAATCTTAAATCTTAACTCCGTGTCAGCAGCTGTGGAGGTGTTGATTATCTCATTGAATATATCATCCCAATTCTTTTCTTACCTTCTAGTCTGCGATAGCTGCACAGGAGGAGTAGCGACAGCATTGAAGGTCACGCTGTCCACTCTATGGCCAGGAAAGCACAAGATTCTTATTATTAACTTGTTCTGTGGATGAAAAGCAATGTTACAAAGTAAAAAGAACTCCCGTTTATATTCCCAAGTAAATTCCAGACCCACATACCAATCTCTACCTTTGCACCTGTTGGAGAGGCATTCCAGTCGTGGTAAATAATGGGCTGGTGCATCCATTCCCAGGAAATGGGACTGTACAGTTTCCCAGGGTTTGAGGGGAGGGGCTGATTCCTTAGTACGTGGCTGTGGTGCAGCAGAGTATGAAAGTCCAGAGCGGTCACAGCATAGCATTCTGGGATAAGTACTGGAGGCCAATGACATTAATTTACATAATGCTGTGCCTACACTGCCGCTCATTTGATCCATTAACGTTGACTTCTGCTCTCTGCCACTTGTGGAGGTGGTTTTTTTAAGTCGAACTTTACCGCAATTTGGGTCAGCGGTACGGACCTGACAGAGGGGACGCATACTTACTTTATGCAAGCCACATTCCTCTGACCTAATTTCACAGTGTAGACCAGGCCTGTGTTCACTCACCTTTTCAAATTGGGATCTCCAGGTAGAAGGTCAGGACTCTATGGGTGCGTCTACACTGGCAACTTAGGTCGACTTGACCTTGTTAAGTCGACTTAACAGAGTTGACTTAACTTTACAAGTGTAGACATAGCCTATGAGTGCTTCCAGGGGGCTTCCAGAAAATGCTGTAGAAATGCAAAGCATTTACACTAATGTGCTGCACTGTTTTTCATGTGAGTAGGAGCTCTCTGAACACGCTCTTGTCATAATTATAGCTATGATCTTAGCAAATGGTCCCTCTTGAAACCCTGGTCTCACTTTGCAGGGAATTAAAGAATAAAGCAGAGACCCATATGCTGTTTCCTTGGTCAAAGCAGGGAATGCAAATTAAAGTGCACATTTTAGCAGAATAAAACAGCTGGGCTCTTCTCGAGGCAACTCCTTCAGGGACAGCTATCTGCTCTTGGCGGATACAAAACCATCTGGCCCGACACCAGCCATTTCGCCACAAGTGGCAGCCCCAGCTTGCATTTGCCATAGAGAAGTTTTGCTGGTCAGCCTGACAAACGGGCCAAAAGCTGGGTATAAGATGCAATGACAGGGGATCCAGGTATTTGATTTCCGTATGCGCTGAGTTATCGCGTCTCCTAATGTGGCGCAGAGGGGAAAAAGTTAGTTGCAACATGCAGTTTTCAATGTTTATTTGCTAAGTAACAATGGTACAAGAGAAGAGGACAATGGCTGAAAGAAACGAATGGTGGCATATCATACTGGGAACATGCAGGCTCTGCTAGTGACAGGGTACATCTGTGCACTGAGATAAAACATGGAAGAGTATCACCACTTGGGCTATGTAAAAGGCTGTTCTATAAATCAGTGGTATGCTCTGGAATACTGTGTTTGGCTCCAGGAATCACTCTGACTCCTAAAGAATCCAGCTGAAACTGAGGGAGTTTGGGAGTGGGTGACACAAATGATTTCAGTCCTGGAAAGCCTTCCATGTGAGGAGAGAATGAAATTTTGGGGACTTTATCACATCCCCTTTTATGTGTCTCCTGTCTAAAATATGTGTTGATCAGTGGATGATGTAGAAAAGTAGATTGAATAAAATGGGAACACTCATTCTCAGGATTAGAAGCAACTGAAATGCAGCAAATTTAAACAGATAAAAGGTATTTCTGCACGATGCTTAGTTATCCTGTGGAACTCATTGCCACAAGATATATATGTAACAGTACAATGATCCTAATTTTATAGATGGAGTCACAAAGAGATGAAGTGACTTGTCCAAGGTCCTATAGGGAGCCTTTTGTAGAGTTAAACTGACCCCAAATATTCTGACTTCCAGTTCTCCACCTGAACCCCCACACTTCCCTCTTTTCCCTGTTGTAAACTAAGCACAGGAAATGGGCAATGAAACTGATGGCATTGTTATTCAACAGGCAATGTTTGAACATTTGGAAAAAAACAAATTATCTAAGAAGTAGGCCTACAAACTATGGCATCTGAAGACCTTGCCATGTTTAATGTGTGGTGTGGCAGTGATTTGCTTTCCCCTGCTAAGCTCAGTTGGTATGTAATTGAGGATGAAAGGCCAGTTGTTTTTCAAAGTCCCTTTTGCATGTCTTTGCTCCTAACTGAGACTGTCAGGGCTGCTGCTTTTTATTTCCTCTATTGATGGAGATCTGAAATTCCACTCAAGAAATGCCTTTCCCTTTAGCCCCAAAAGACTTTGGTTGGGTGGAAGGTCCTGAAGGCAATTACCGGTGTCCCAAATGGAGTGATGATGATTTTCTGTGTAGCTTATGAAAACCCTTAACATCCAAAATAGAGACCCGTTCTCTGATGAGCTTCAATGAAGAAATTGAGTCTATTTTCTGTTCACTGCTATGTTGGAGGAAGGGAACCAACCCCCCTTTCCAAACGAAAACACACTGAAAAGTATTATTAATTACTTGTATTATGGTAGCACCTACAGACTTCAACTGAGATTTGGGCCCCCCCGTGTGCGTAGCACTGTGGAAACACATAGAAGGACAGTGAGTGTATCGAAGAGCTCACAGTCCAAATAAATGTGATAAAAAGAGAATACAGGGGAGGAACGGAAACCCAGAGCGTGGAGGTGACTTCTCCTGGGTCACACGCACAGTCTGCAACAAGGCTGGAAATAAACTCAGCTCTCCAGTTTTTTTTAATGTTCTTTTGTATTTTAACCCACCTCCCACATAATAAAATAAGCTAATGTACAAACTATGCCCGACTTTCCCCTCCAGCAACTGTCTCATTTTGATGTGTCATCTGGATGGCTGGGTATTTTCCATTGTTTTGGCTCAGAGACGACCCTATAAATCTCTCTGATTGGTCATTATATGTCCATGGTGCCTGAGTTGTGCTTGATAAGGTGTTTCGTAGCTCTGTGAAGGCCCTTGTTCCAGCTGATGAGGTATTTTTCATAGCAGATCAAATCTTTCTTTAATGGTAAGTCTCAAGGCCTGTTTCTGCAATTCGCATTCCAGGCATGTGTTCTTCTTATCTTGGCTGCTCCTGCAGGGCTATCTGTCAGTCAAACCAATGTTCCTAAACTGCTACATTTCCTAATTAGAAATCATTCTATGCAAATCCAATCATAAAATTGTACCCAATAGAATGGGATGCGGAGAGCTCTCCAAAGCTCCTTCCTTCAGCCCATTTGAGTGATTTTTTTTTTTAAACTGAATTTAATGAACTTCAAAATAAATGAACCTTAGAGGGGTCATGAAGTTTAACACTATTGATTTAAAAAAAGAAAAAAACAACTCTGGCCTGCTTGAACTATTAGCTCTTCTAAAGAATTTATGCACTAATGATCCTACTATCCCGTGGAACCCAATATCTCAATGTTTATAATGTCATCATTTTAAAAATTGCAAAAATTTTCCAGTGCAAGTTTCCTGTTCTGTAATAGCAATGCAGGGCCAAATCCTGAAATCCTGCTATCCGTTCTCAGCAGTCTAGAATCCTGACAAAGAAAGGAGTAAATAGTGAGTAAGCTGAATGTGAATGAACAAGACGCATTTGATAAATTGCTGGTTCTAATTTTTCCCATGCTGGATTTGATAGCATCCTGAAGTTGCTGCCATTTCATCAGTTGGCTGTTTGGTGGGCCATGTGAAATGAGTTTGCTGGATCTCAGTTCAGTTCTTCACTGTCAAGTGTCTGTACCACAAAACCACCATCACAATTAGCACAAACGATCTATCCTGTTGCAGGATTGCATTGGTACCAAAACTGAATTACTCTCTTGCTAGGAAAGGTGATGTGTTCCATACAGGCTATGCCTACACTTGTTAATTTAAGTCGATTTAGCATGTCCACACTTAAATTTTAAGTCTTCTTAGAGGGGACCCTACAAAATCGACCTAGAGCATCCACACTGGGTGCCTAGGTCGACTTGTAGGGGCTAGGGGAACCTTGGACAGGTCCACGGTGGCAGGGGAGGCACCCCTTGCCAAGTGCCAGGGGGCTCAGCCTTTGCCCCATTGTACCAAGGTACAATGGGGTAAAGGGGGACAGGGACCCTGGCAGGGCATAGGGGCAGGGTGGGCAGGGCTCTGCCCTGCCCTTTGGGGGGGCATGCCAGGCTGTGGCTTTGCCAGCCACCCTGGCAGGGAGGGCAGTGGGGAAGCCCTGCAGCCCCCTAAGTCAACTTAAAATGAGGTTTAAGAAAGTCGACTTAATTTTTCCTTAAGTCGACTTAAGCAGCTGCTTAAGTCGATTTAAGGAAAGTGTAGTGTAGACATGGAGTAAATTAAGTCGACTTAAGGAAAGTGCAGTGTGGACACAGAGTAAATTAAGTCGATTGAAGCAAGCAAGCTTAAATCGACTTAATTCCCAAGTGTAGACGCACCTGTAGAGATTAAGTGTGTAGGTTGGGTAAATGGAGAAGCTTGCACTGCAATTGCTTGGCCCATGCGAGGACACTGCAGTACTTTGGGGGGTATCTCAATCTGCATCTAATCACCTGCTGACATGAATGGGGAGTCAGTCAGTAGGGGAGGCCGAGGAACTGTAATTGCTTGGCTTTTAGGGTGGCTGCATTTCAGCAGGGAATAAAATTCTCTCTCTCTCCCCGGTATATGTGCCATACTGCCCTCAATCTGCATCAAGATCACCTACTGACATCACTGGAAGTTCTGTCCTATCTATCTTAGGTACTTATATTAAGGACCACATTAAAGGGCCTTGGGGCCCTGGTCTGCCCCAGCACTGTAGGCCCCAGCCTGGGACCCTAGCCCCCCCACCACTGAGGGCCCCAGCTGGCATGGGGTGCGGCATCCAGTGTGTCCCTCCAGGCCAGCTGGCCCCGCTCCTGGAGCAGTGTGAACAAACACCCAGGAGTGGAGTGAGAGCACAGAGCCTGGCCTCTGGCCCTTGCCGGCACTGTGGGGGCTGAGTGGAGGAGCAGGGGGGATGGATCTCACAGGGGCCTTAGGGGCTGGAGCCTGGGGCTTCAGCCCCTATAGATCCTGCGTTAATCCAGCCCTACTTATATTGATCCCCTTCACTGTAGTCTCCAAGCATCTTGCAACCTTAAGTTTTTTTTTATCCTCATAACACTTCCCCCCAAGTCACAGGGGTGGTTTTATCCCCATTTTATAGATGGGAAACAGGTGCAGAGGGGCTTGCTGTGCAAGGATCTGCCAAAGAGTAGTTGAACTGGGGTCTCCCTTGTCTATCACCATCTTTCTTCCTCTCTGTTTCATGTCCCATGTGCAGCCTGGATTCCATTTCCAACTCTGTCATTGAGTTTGCTGCTGGGTTCAATTTTTTTTTTAAGAGCTAAATTTGCTGCCTCTCTTGGCAGATCAATTTGGCTTAATAATTAATAGATTGCTCACCACTGGCAAAAGGCGTAAAAGTCCGAAAAGTACATAACTGTTCTCTGTACTAATGTAATAAAATGCTGTTACTTTTATGGCAGTAATTTTAGCAGGAATTTAAATCACCACCCTGTTGACAATCAGACTGATCTTTAAATAGAAATGCAATGTGATTGAGCTAGTTAACATTACAGCACATTATTGTCTTTACCTGCTGCAATCAGCCTTTCTTCTCAATTTTATAATCGGAGTAAATCTTTATATCTGCTTAGGCAAGCAGAGGACTGAACTGAACTTCTGGAAAATTACTTCAAATCATCTATGGTGATATCATGGAGTCATAACGGTTTCAAGGACTGGCCACCTACTGGAAAAAATAGAAGATTCCATATAAAGTCCTAAAGATCAAGTGAGAAGTGGAGAAATTGACAAATAGAAGCTACTGCATGGGGGCTGTAAGTAAATTAAGCAATAAAAGCAAAAATTAAATATAAGTTCATATTGTAGTTGAACGCAAGGTAGAGGCTTTCATTTGAATCACCATGGTAGGGAGTGTGGGAAAGACTAGAGGGTTGGAATGAGAATGTCACGATTGAGCGTAGAGAGGCAGTGGTGACTAGGAGAAAAACAAAGGAGATCAATCTTGCACTGGAACTGGAGATATTTATTACTTATATTTTGATAATGCCTGGAAGCTCCATTCCCTGAATGTCCCTGGCATTTACACATGTGTAACCCAAAGACCTCCAGGAGCTCACATTGTAAATAGGAAACATGCAGTAATTGCAATGATGACGTTTTTCTTTATGACATTACTGAGGTGGAGTGGTATGTTTGCTTCCGTTCCCTTCCTTGGAGAAACCAAGTGGGGGCTTGGTGAGAAGGTCTGGAGCATCTTCCAGGGATCAGTTGAGAGCCAGGGTCATCTACTCAAAGGCCTCTTGTCTCCTTCTGGTCCCCTTCCTTCCTGATTCTGTGGCACTAATGGAGTCATTCTCCCATGAGTTTCCTTGACGGTTACCTCCCCGCTATCCAGCCATCTCAGGAACTTGCCTAAGTGAATTCTGACACTGGAGAGCGGACGGTGCTGTAGATAAAGCAATTCTCCAGGCCCCGTTCTCTAAAGCGTCTTTTGCTCATCATACCCCGGAGCATGCATGGAGGGCTTCTTTTAGGCAAATGAGACCAATGACATGTAGGTAGTTCTCTCTACCAGTCTCTAATAAGTTCCCACCACTTCCCTTTTCCACAGGGGAAAATTGGCCCTAATTTGAACAAATTACATGGCGATTGTCAAGTAGGTTTAGGCTTAGAATGGAAAGTCTGTAGAACAAAATGAAAGAAAAAGGGAAAGAGGATTCACCATCTATTGTTATGTGCACGTGAAAGCTGCTTTTCAACACTCTAATGAGAAACAACAGGTACAGCCTCCAGCTGTGTTAGAAACCCAGACCACACCTTGATGCAGGTGAACCCAACTGATGAGTGAAACTGATGAGAAACAGGAAATACAAATGCAGAGTGTGAATAAGCAGCAAATGAGGTTTTTAAAATACTCTGTTTGGATGAAGTTGGGTGGTATTGGGACACAGTTTTTGATTTTCCCATATCTTGACAGTGCTTCTTTAAGAAATAAGGAAAGTAAAGGGAAATAATGGAGATCTTGAAGAAGCCTCATTTCTATAGCTCTCCTGGTGCAATGAGCACATTTATAGCCAACTACTCTGCTCCTGTGGATAGTCAGCTGTTTTGACTCAGATAAGCTAAGTCATGGCACATTGAACTTGCACTGCCTCATGGGATGAAATGCAATTTTATGTCCTCAGCTGATGGAGCCCAGTTTTATTGCAAAATGACTTTGTACCATTTCTTGTGATTATGCAGAACTGTGGGCACAAACTGGGCAGTCTGAGAGACCAAAAAACTCTGATTTGCATCTGCAATTGATTTGATGATTGCAAAGTTAGTTAACCACTCGCATGTTGTGGGTGCAAATTGTGCTGGCCTAAAGGAAGACCAGCTTGGCTGAAAATTTAACCTAGTTGTTGTTAATTATGGCTGCATTTTTTGTGGTGGGGAGAGAAATAAGACACAAGACAGGAGAAGTGTGAATGTAATATAATAGCAAAGTAGAATACACTGCTTTCATTTATATGATCTCGGCCTGTCTCCATTCGGTCCTTTTCCTTCTACGCTGCAGTGGTACAACCTTTCAGCCAACTTTCTAAGGCCTTGTACACACTACAAAGTTATTGCGCGATAAAGCCCTTTAATGCGCAATAACAAACAGAGCGTACACACACAACTTACAGTTATTCCGCGTTAAGTCCCTTCTTTTTGCGCAAAATGTAAACCACCTAAACGAGCGTGGTTGCTGCTAACGCGGAATAGTTGTTGCGCGATTGCCAGTGTGTGTACGCTTATCGCGCAATGTGAATATAACGGAAATGGCCCACAATTCAAATTCCATCCCTTCTGCACTTCCGCCTGTACTCTATCGTCGTGACGTCATTTTTCCCGACCTCCTCTTCTGTCCCGCGAATTTTTGAATTCACCACTCTCCCTTCTGCCTCGCTGTTCGGTGCTGCTGCCTCTGTGTGCTTCGCTCGCAATGTCGTCGCGCCGCAGCAAACGAGCTCCAGCCTGGACAGCATCAGAGGTGATGGACTTGATCGGCATCTGGGGAGAGTCCGCCGTGCAGTCACAGTTACGTGGCAGCCGGAGGAATTTTGACATTTTCGGTCAAATATCCAAAGCCATGACCGAAAAGGGGTACGAGCGAGACACCCTGCAGTGCCGGGCAAAGGTGAAGGAGCTGCGGATAACATTTCACAGAGCCAGAGAGGCTAACCGGCGCTCTGGCTCCGCGCCAGCAACGTGCAAGTACTATAAGGAGCTGGAGGCGATCCTGGGCGGCGATCCCACAACCACCCCGAACTGCACGGTAGACACCTCGGAGACTGCACCCCAAACAGAGAAGGAAGCAGAAGGCGACGAGGCAATTGTGGACGAGGAATCAGAAGAAGAAGACTACGAGGACGGAGAGAACGGAGCCACTGACCCGGGGAGCCAGGAGTTATTTTCCACCCAGCCAGAAACAAGCTCCACTGATTCCTTCTCCACGCCTACCCAGGAATCATCAGAAGGCAGCTCTGGTAAGTCCCGTTCGCAATGTCCTCTATTCTAGGTGCTACAGCTCAGCGTAGACATGGTTTTTTTGCAAGGGGTTTTTGTTTTCGGTGTCCTCAGTTCTGTTCCTTACAGAACTGTAAAGGTGTTACTAGCATTACTTAAAAACGTCATCGATGTATGCCTCGATTTCCAAGTAGTCGTTCCCTTTCAACTCACTGAACGCGTCATCCAAATATTTCCAGAGTCTTCTCTTGAGATTACATGGTAGAGCATTCCTTTGCACTCCACCATTCAGGGACACTCTTCCTTTCAGACTCGCAAGCACTCCTGCGGGCAACATTGCTGCGCACAGTCCTGCAGCGTAAGGTCCCGGCTTGAAGTCGGCAACATGAAGGAGGTGCATTCTCGCTTGCAGAGGCACTCTAAGCAGTGTGAGATCTGCCTCTATTTCAGCCATCTCGGGCACGGGATCAGAACTTGGTGTGGCAATAGTCAACTCTCCGTTGTACTAGCTCTGCAACCCGTACCAAGCTTTGGGAAATCTGTTACCGCCCCCCCATAGGTCCCCTCTTGTGTATTGAAGGAATGTGTGGGGAGAACAACATCATTTGCTCGTGACCGTGGCGAGAACAATAGCGGCATTCTACATTTTTCATATCTGAACAGGAATGACCTTCGGTGGACAGTCTACAGCTGCAGCTGAGCGTCTGAGGAGGATAAGGCGGAGGCCTCGCAGGAGCAAGGAAGACGTCTTCCAGGAGCTCATGCAGTTCCATGAGGCTTCTGCGAGGGAGACAAGGCAATGGAGGAGGCAGTGCAGGCAGGACAGGAGACAGAGCAGTGCGAGGAGAGAGCAGCAGAAGGATGCCCTGATAGGCATCATGCAGGAGCAGACCAACCTCCTCAAGACCATGGTCGGTCTGCTACAGGCTCGCACCCCCCATCATCAGCCTCATATGCCTTTCAGTGCATCCACGCCACATTCCCCCCCCAGACAGTTTTTAGACCACCATGGACATCCATGGTGTAACCCTAACAGAACCCCTCCCCCAACATATGTAGTTGAGTCCCGCACCTACACCCACCTTTAGTCCCTACTCCCCTCAAACCCGAGTTTTGATCAATGTTAATTAAATAAAGTTGAATCCTTGTTAAACTTAATCAGACTTTCTTTATTTGTTTCATTAATTTAACATTAACGGTTTTTGATTCAATGAATGTTTACAGGGGAAAAACACAAAATTTCTAAAGCTTAATTTTTAACAGTTGAAACATATAGGAAATGGTTAGTAACTATATTCAAAGGTACAATTTTAACCAACAGTACTAAAATGGGTTTTTAACGCATCCCTTATGCGAACTGCCCTTAGCTGCGCCCCCCGGATACCCCTCGTGTCTGGTTGCTGGTAGGCATTTTCCAGACGTTGTGCCTCAGTGGTCCAAGAGTTCCTGAATCTCTCCCCCCGGCTTTCACATATATTGTGAAGAACACAGCAAGCCGAAATAACTAATGGGATCCTGTCCTCGTGGAGATCTAGCCTGCCATACAGCGCTCTCCAGCGCGCTTTTAAACGGCCAAAGGCACACTCCACAACCATTCTGCATCTACTTAACCGGTAATTGAAACGCTCCTTGTCAGGATCCAACTTCCCGGTGTACGGCTTCATGAGCCATGGCATCAGTGGGTAGGCGGGGTCCCCAAGTATCACCACTGGCATCTCTACACCGCCCACAATTATTTTCTCGTCTGGAAAAAATGTGCCAGCATGTAGCCTTCTGAATAGTCCAGAGTTTCTAAAGATGCGTGCATCGTGCACCTTTCCAGACCAGCCAGCATTAATGTCCATAAAGCGACCACGGTGGTCCACCAGTGCCTGTAGAACCATCGAAAAGTATCCTTTCCTGTTGATGTATTCAGAGGCAAGGTGGTCGGGAGCGAGAATAGGGATGTGAGTCCCATCTATTGCACCCCCACAGTTCGGGAAGCCCAACTCATTAAATCCTGCGATGATCTCCCTCACGTTTCCCGGGGTCACCATCCTCCTGAGCAGAATACGGTTGATGGCTCTGCATACTTGTGACAGTGCCACTCCAACTGTCGAGCGTCCAACCCCAAACTGGTTTGCGACCGAGCGGTAGCAGTCTGGAGTCGCCAGTTTCCAAAGTGCGATAGCCACACGCTTCTCCACGGTCATGGCGGGTCTCATCCTCGTGTCCTTGCATCGAAGGGCAGGGGCAAGCTCCTGGCATAGCTCCATAAATGTGGCTTTCCGCATTCTAAAGTTCTGTTGCCACTGATCATCGTCCCACAGCTGAAGGACGATTCGTTCCCACCAGTCTGTGCTCGTCTGCCGGGACCAAACACGGCGGTTCAGGCTGTGTTGCTGGTCCGCGAAACTGATCAGAATGTCCGTTTGGTTTTCAATGCTGTCATCATCCGAGACCGAGTCATCCGTGTCATGCTCCGAATCATAGCCAAAGGCAAACCGCAACAGAATCTGGGCTGTGTTCACAATGCTGAAGGCAGCATTCAAGATCACAGCTGAATCCATGTCGATTCTGAAAAGGCAGTGCCGAGAAGAAGGTTGCTTCAATTTGAAATTCGCGCTCGTTGCTATTGGCAACCGCTGGGTAGCGTCAGTAGCGGAATGCACCACGGGAGATGATACTGGGGACTCTGGGATACGTACCCACAATCCCCTTCGCTTTCCTGGAGGACTGCGCTCAGAAGGGGGGGGGCTTTGTTCCGTTAGAGCAAGCATAGTGTGTACGCGATCTCGCGCAACAACAGCCACGGGAGAATTAATGCGGAAGAGGATTATTGCGCGTTAAAAATGGTAGTGTGTACATAGCCTAAGTTTACAAGACAGTTGTGAGAATGGGAGGTAGAACTTAGAAGAGAGAAAATTAGAGATGAACTAGAAGCAGAACCCCAGATCCAACGCCCCCTTCCAGTTTTGGGAGGAAGCTCGAACTTTGAAATTGGAATTAATAAGAAGTGTTCCACATCACCTTAATCATACTGCATGTATTTTACTCCCCTATCCTCCAGCCCCCATGATCTTAAACTGTAAGCTCTTCTAGATGGGTACTCTTTGTGGTAGGTTCCAGCACACTTGATTATTAACAGCAAAAATGAGAGAAGAATAAATCCTTTTGGATTGACTGCTCCTTGCCTGAAATTTACAGTGTTGTAGTTGTGTTGGACCCAGAATATCAGAGAGACAAGGTGAGTGAGGTATTGAACCTGAAGAAGAGCTCTGGGTGGCTCAAAACTTCTCTCTTTCACCGATGTAGTTGGCCCAGTATAGGATGGTAGCTCCTGCACCCTGTCTGAAGGACCTTTTTGGTATATTCAGGGAAGGCCGCCATGGTACAGCCATCTAAGTTTCATATAATTCTTGTGTGCTAGTCAGTCTTGAGAATTCCCCATTAAAGCTGTGCTAAGTAATACAGGTGATGGTCCTCTGTAGAAATAGATGGATGAAGTTTTCAGAGCCAGCAATTAATCCGATGAGCTGAGTCTGTAGTCTCCCCATCTCTGTGAGTTTCCCCATCTCTTTACAGAACTAGCAGATGCACTGGGCGAGGGGTGGGGTAGGAGTGGGAACAGGCTGCACATCTTCTGGGAATGCTAAGGAGCTGGGGTGGGGTCAATCTCTCAGAGCAGTGCACTGTAAAAGCCCAGTAAGGACACACTTGAGTTTTCCTTGGTGTGCTGCAATCTCTGGTATATGGGAAGTCATAAAGGCCATTATGTGTGAAACGAGGCAGACAAAATCATCTTTCTGAAGACCTGAGGTGAAGTCTGATGCTGTTAAGAAGGCCCTTCGTTAGCTACTATCTAGATATTCTCAGCTTAGCATTGGTTGCTACAGAACCACATTACAGCTGTCAGGATTACTAAAAGAAATAGGGTGACTGGCCATAACTGCCATGGCTTTTTGCTCATTATAATCCACATAAGCATGCAGCACAATCCTATAGTATTGCAGATAAGAAAAGCAAAGGAACCTGAAATCAGATTTGGGCAGGGAAGGACTGACTGGAATATACTATCGAACATCACCTAAGGCTGTGAGAAAGTCTGGATCCAGACGTGAGTTTTGCGGTTTAGTCATTCTGGGCCTGTTCTCCTCTCACTTACACCAGTTTCATGATGGTGTAGCTCTGTTGATTTCAGTGGACTTATTCCCTGAGAGGAGAATCAGGCCCTCTCTTTAATGAGCAGAACGGAACCCCAAATTGGGACTTGCCCAAACGCCTACTGAATTCAATGGCTTTTTTCTGCAAGTTACCTTTGACACAAATAGTTGAGTCAGAGGTGAGGAGAGAGAATGATTTAAGTCCTGCACGTAACACGCCCTTCGTCCCCTCGCCATTCAGCGTGTGAGAGAGAAAGAACGCTGCTCACCACTGGCTGGGAGACGATGCAATGAAAATGCTTTGTCCTCTCCACGGTGGAGCACGCACTAATGCTTTTCTGCAATCTGAGCAGTGCAGTGAGAATTGGCTGTGCTGTATCTGAAGTCTCACTGAATGCATCTGACAGCTCTGAGGGGCTGTTATCTCTTCCTTTCAGCCAGGGTGTTCCTCCCCAGAGCTGTAAAATCACAGACGCTGAGTTGTACAATACTAGTTGCAGATGGGAAGCTGCTGTTCTGCATTAAATTTACCCCAGGAGCAGCTTTTCTTGGCCTTGGGCTTATTTTTAAAGACGGGTGCGAGCTATCTTTGGTCCAATCAGGAAATCACAAGAAGTCTCACAAAGCGCTTACATCGCTCTCACACATGCACATTTTGGATTCCCAATTCTTCTAAAGAGCATTAAGAAAATGTACTTATTTTTGATTTTCCATCAGCTGAATCCCTCTGTCGGAGCAGACCTTGCAGCTCCATCTCTAATGCCTTCAGGCAGGAGGGACAACAGCCATCTGACAACTTAGCCTGGGAGTAAACATATTTTCCCATTTAGCTTTGAAAGCTTTGTTTATATAGACAGTTCAAATTCTGTTGTGTGTCTTTTAGAACATGGGTCAACTTCTAAGCTGGTCTGAATTGGCTGTGCTCCATTGAAGTGGATAGAATTAAACAGGTTTATATCTGTTGACGATCTGGTCCCAGATCTTCCTCTCTGTTTGTTACAGCACAGAGCGTACTGATAGCAGTTAAGGTTAGTCTGTAACTCCATAGATTTGTGCCAGTAAGGAGTTGTGCCCAGCTGTGCCACATTAGAGCAGTGTTTCTCAGCCTTTGGTGAACTGGGGAACACCTAAAGGTATTAATCATTTTACACGGAACACCTGATGAAAACTTTCTTGAAAAAATTGGTATATACCATTTGTATGTTCGTAATATCTGCATACTACACATTCCTGCAGAAACAATTCTGGAAATAGAATTAAATACAATTTTCTGACTATAACATGCATTTATTTCTAAAAAAACAGATGCATAATGATTATGCACACAACTTAAAAATGGAAATGATATTACTCAAGTTTTAATTGGAATTTTGGGCCTGCATGGTCGAACAAAGTTCATCTATTCTTGGAGTAAGGTTCGTCAAAGAAAATCTTACCGTGGAAGTTATGTCCACGAGATTTTGATGCCGGCAGTAACAGCGAAAGGAAATTTAAAATGCCCCAGCCGCAGCAAAAGAGCAAGGCAGCGGCGGATGCTAACACAGGCCTGGAAGCTTTGCTGTGGTTGGGGCATTTTAAGACTCCCAGACCCCTGTTGTCTGATTGTATTGCAATTTCCTCGTTCCCCCCACAGGGGAGGGTCGGGGTCGGTCGGAGAACACCTTCACTATGGCCGCAGAACACTCCAGTTTAGTCAGGGCAGTGACAGTCCAGTCCATGAGAAATAATAACAATGAAAATCTGATCAATTATTTGTTTACAACTGAAGTCCTTACTCAAGAACCTCCATTTAAAGGCCAAAGGTAGTTTTAAGCAGGACAACACTCACTCACTGCAGTGGGAATTGCACTTGCTTAGTCCAGGGCTGAATATGGCCCAAAGTCTGTGCAAGTTAGATTTCAAAAGTAAATCAATAATTAATTTTTTTCAAAGAACCTGCTTCTTGGGGCAGGAGGAAAAAAGGCCAGAGCTTTTCACCCAAACAGTTCTGAGTAAATTAGCTCACTGATCAGGAAAAGTATGCAAAAAATGTAGCTAGATGAATTTTTCTTATTTAAACTTCTAACCAATAAGTCAGAAAAAAGCAATTTCTTTTAAATCTGTGTTCTGGGTGAATGCATTTTACCTAGCTCTGTTAAATTACTCCCCTGCTAAGTTCTCATAAAATAGATTCTGTGCCAGCAGCCATTCACTCCCTGAAATCATTCAAATCAAAATGCTCTGTGTTTATTAGTGCTGATGCATAATTCTCTCTTAGCCTCCAAACTCAGCACCAAGTTATCTATGCCCAGATTGCAGCATCCCATCTTTCTGAATCTTGCAATTTAAGGCACCTACAATCCCTCCTTCTAATAGCCAGATGTGCAGACACGGACACCCAGATGTGCAGGCTGCATCAAGGAGGTCAGTAATTGTGGTGTGTGCTTTCTTGCTATTCATTAGTGATCCAAATTCTGCTTTTAGTGATACACATGCAGCTCCATTGTCTTGAGAATGTGGCCCTATATTTGATCAATGCTTAAGGGTGGTAAGGATTGGGACTGTATTACACCTATGCAAAGGGAAAAGATAGGAAAGAAATCATAGATTTGACTCATTAGGAATTATTTTCCCAGCTCCACAGCTGACAACACACCAAAGAGGCTGGTTTTGTTCTATTTCCAGTGAGCCTGAAATCTCTCTGTAGAGCTTTTTCTGGCCAGATTTCCAGCCAGTTTTATAACTCAAACAGGTTTGAATTAACTGCAAAGCAGCTTTTTGGCTGCACGAGGGGATTTGAGGGCTTGTCTGTTTGTTGATGTGAACTGGGTACCTTTAAACGCAAGCTAGTCAGGGTCTACACGTGGCAATTATAGCAGCAGGCATTAGTTAGTGGGCACTGCATCTCAAAGCTCTGTAATCTGCAGTGCGGGGCTGTGTAGATGAGCCCTTAAGTTAATTGATGCTACGATGCATAGGGACTAACACTCTGTAAAGCCAGTGGGAGTCTTTCTGGGGACAGGTTATCCGATAACTCCAGGGTTTCTTGAATCTTTTTCTGAAGCAGCTGCTGGTGGTCACTGTCAAAGTGCTGGGCTAGCTGTACCATGATTCTGATTCAATATGATTCTTTGGGCTTTTACAATGAGGTTCAGGTCTCAGGTATACACAAGTAATAGGCCATTGGACAAATCCTTGTGCTCAGCGAAGGACCCTGGGAAGGGATGACAAAGGTTGCTTTACAGTTGTCTTGTGACACAAATCACAATCATTTCACTGTTACCATGGGCGCTTGCTGCAGCCACCTGTATCTCATCAATTGTTTAAATGATAAGCTTTCAGGGATGGGGACTGATTGTTCTGTCTGGGTGGTGCATAGCACAGTAGGGCCTCCTACGTGCTACTGCAATACAAAGAATAACTAACGGCACCTTTGCTCTCCCCTAATCCTGGTGGATGATACAGCCACTGGCATAAATTAGAGCAGCCTCAGGGTTGCTCTAACCGCTGTTGACTATAACAGCCTCCCTGCCCCAATCTGCTGGTCCATGGTCACCAAAGCACAATGTGCTTCGTCTACATGCTGCCCTTGAGTGTCTACTGTACGATGTGGAGTGGATTGGGTGTGGTTGGCAAAGCCAGCTCTCAGGGCAGTCCCTGGGGGGGCGAATGGGGTGATTGCCCCGGGCCCCGCGGGTACGTGGGCCCCGCGCTGTCCCGCTCCCAGCAGGGCAGTTCAGGGCCCATGCGCACGCCGCAGCCCCTCTTCCCATGGCCACTCTGCTGCCTTTGGCACCCAGCCGAAGGCAGCGGGGTGGGGCGGGAGGGCTATGCCCGCCCCTGGGCTGGCCCTCCCCACCCCCAGGGTGGAGCAGGCAGGCCCAAGGGCAGAGCACATGGGGCCCAGCCTCTGGGCCGGCCTGCCCCACACAGCCAGCTCCCTCCCCCGCAGCCGGCTCCGGCTCCACCCCTCCACACAGGCAGCCCTGGCCTCCCAGCAAGCTCCAACTGCCCCCCCCCCCGCAGGCGGGGCCCCGCTTTGGCCCTTGGCCCCGGGCCCCACTCCCCCCATGGGACAGCACTGCCAGATCTTACCACCTCCATGATAGCCAGGGATTCCCCTACACAAAGACCCTCAAGCTGGCCTATAAAGGCAGTTTTTTGTCCCTGTGCAAAGGCCAAAGCCAGAAAGAGGGAACAAGTAAGGCACAGCTAAAAGCAGAGTTACCAGATTCCCCCTTGTATCAGTAGCCACTACCTCTCACAGGCTTGCATCTTTGCCTAGCAGTGAAGTAATTAATGTGTTCCTTGGGGCTTTTACAGATTCCACACAATAATCCCCCTTTCAAAGTCACCTGCCCTCAATTACTACATTATACTCTCCCCGACTAAAGCCTAAAAGTCTGTTAGATAAAAATCACTGAGAATTATCATTTCATTCGAGACATTAGCAACTTCAACAAAGCTGTCAGGACAACTCCTCAGGAAAAGTTTCTTTTATCAGATGTCTCTTGTTTTGTAAACTCTGAATATTTCAGCATTCCTTACCCAGGACATTAGGAAGCAATTTTCTGGGGGGTAGAACTCCATTAGGTGTGTCAATTTGGGTGCCTTATTTCCATGCAATTACCTCCACTGCATGTGTGCTAAAACATATACACGCCTAGATGTGTGTGAAACTGTGCCGGGTGCCAATTCCAGAGGGGAAGCCATGTCAGTCTATTCCAGCAGGTGTGTGAGAGAGGAAAGCTGGTCTTGAGGTGAAGGCGCTGGACTGGGATTTGTGAGATCTGGCTTATTCTTGGTTTTATCAAAGACCTTCTGTATGACCTTGGACAAGCCAATCAGGCTGAGATCCTCCATGTTATTGGAACCTAACTCTCATTGAAATCGGTGATCCCAATGGACCATTGATATCAAGGGGAGTTAGGTATCCAAATACATCTGAAGAGCTGGACTTTCATTGCTCAGCTTCAGTTTCCCACTGTAGACTAAGGATGACAACAATTCCAATTTGTCACTCTTGGCTAGTTCAATTGTAAGTTTTCAGAAAAGAGACTGTCTCTTACTGACATTTTTTATAATGTTTAGCACAGCATTAGTTGGAAGGTATAGGTGCTACTGTAATATGAATAATAACAATAATGCATATGCATGTAGTTGTACCATTGGGGTGCATTTTTTAATGTAAACTTCTGTCCTCATGTGTTGCTAAATTTGCACCTATATAATCTGCTACTGAGCATCATAATATCAAATTAGAGGTGATTGAGAGAAGATTATACTGTTTTCAAGAAATTTAACAGAAATACACAGAGGATTATATCCTCTTGTAAGGTGTCCATGTGCCATTCCATTGATGAAATTTGCTAGAATGCTGTACATTCCATAGTATATGGGGCTTGTTGTTAATATACAGAGATAAAGTATAATACTTACATACCACTCGTCTTGAGTGGTCCATCCATCCTGTTATTAAATAAAGCTAGAGAGAAATGAATATATTAACTATATTTTTAATCTTTCTAGATAATTCTGCAACTCCACAGCAAATGAAAATATATAAAAACAGTACGATACATTTCATACAAAAGAAATTGGTTCTGTAAAAATAACAGTTGTTTTTCTTTTTGAAAATAAAGCCAGTCCCTTTTAGAAAAATCTAACTGTTGCCAGCAGTCAGTCGACTACTATGATTTGGGCCCTGACTATTTGATTAGAGTAATTTATGATTCATAAATGCAATTTTCCTTAATCTACGAATGTGAAGAAACTGCTTATCTGAGCGTTTAGGACTCAAAATACAGCTTGGGCTATATTAGACAAGGCCTCCTTGAAAATATGGCTTCAGGACAAGAAGTAATAAAAAAAAAAGTCTGTCATAAATTCAGTCAATCTGTCTGACCCAATATAAGAGAGAAATTATCCCTTTGAATTTACTATTCTTAGATCTCTTCTTTTTTAACAATAGGAAAAGTCTGGAATGCTGAAAACTGGTTTCATTACCTTGAATTATTTCTATGTGTTTTTATCTCGGAAAGAATGAATTTTAATCTCTGAGTCAGTACAGCTGCATATCTGCAAAAAGATATTTATAACTGACTGTGGAACTAAGATGTTCCATGTTGAAACTATCTGCTGACTTAGAGATAAAACTGAATGAGAGATGAAGAAAATGTGCCATGTGCATTAAAAGAAGGATTATTTCTCTAAAGAAATGTCCAGTCCTGCAAGTTGCTAGGTGCACACAATCTTATTTAAGTCAGTTGGAGTTTTATATCTCAGAAAAATATATAACTGAAAAGACTGGGCCCAAATTTACTAAGATTAGAAGGACTCATGGCTTTTCTTGGCTTTCATTAGTGCAGACCCAGGTGAAGAGCATGTAGGAAATCACAGATCTTCTTAAAGATGAAGAGCTATTAAAGATAACAGCTACAGACACCAACAAACAGGTTTCTGCATTGCTTGAGTTCCACTTTTGTCTCTTGTGTTTACCAGGAACCACAATCTGCATGGAACTATTTACAGCAGAGAGAGACATTTAGGAAGTGAATAATACATGACAAGTAAACAATATTACAAGGCACAAATGAGAGAAGGAGCTGTGGGGAGACTGTGCCAACACATTCCCAGAACTGGGCAGCTGTGGCCATGGAAGGGGTATACTGTTCCTTTCCAGAACGTCCTGGGTCAGGCTGCAGTGTACTTTCACCTGCCCTCCCTGAATGGTGAAAATCTCCACTTGGAGCACAGCAGCCTGTGCTGCAATTTGCTTCTACCCGCAGAAGCTCGTAGTTGGTGCGTGCATTCCTTTCCGCAAATGCAGCTGAGTCCCATTAACTAGCTGCCTAGCAAGGGTCCCTCCCAACAATCTAGTTTCAAATGAGTGCAAACACCCCAATGGAATGGCCAAAGTCTGCGTCTCAGGGTATCACATGCTGCTCACACAATGATTTCTGCAATTGCCAGGACTGGCAGGTGACACAGCAGAGGGAATGATCAGATCAATGGTTAGTAGCTGTCTGCAGGATTATATTGAAAATCTGTGGAGGATTATTATCCTACACGGTGAATTGAGGAACTGCTTAAAGGTGAATTTAGAAAATCCTAAAGGGCTATGGCCAAAGGAATTACACCGTGGTGGATCTAGCTGTTGATGCCTTGATTTACCCTTCTGCCCCCATGGTGTGCGAGAGCTTTGGCAATTGCAAGATGGAGAAGTGATTGTTTAAGCTTACTGATCACGGGCTGCCTGCCTCTGCTCCCATTTCAGACAAAGACAACACTGCCGTTGTTGTCAATGGAGCAGGATTGAGGCCTGCACCTATAGGAATAAGGTAACAGATATAGTGACTAGCCATTGCTCATTGTGTTTTAACCAGAAATACTTTGTGGATTGTCTCTTGAAAATATCTAGGCCAGATTCTTCGCTGATCTCTAATCTGTTGGGCTATGTCTACACTTGAAAATTTAGGTCGACTTTAACTAAGTCGACTTAGCATGTCTACACCTAAATTTTAAGTCGACTTAGGGGAGAACTTACAAAGTCGACCTATAGCATCCACACTGGATGCCTAGATTGACTTCTAGGGGCTAGGGGGACCTTGGGTAGGTCCATGGTGGCAGGGGGGTCACCCCTTGCCCAGTGCCAGGGGGCTCAGCCTTTGCCCCATTGTACTTGGGTACAATGGGCAAAGGGGGACAGGGACACTGGCAGGGCATAGGGGCAGGGTGGGCAGGCCCCTTTATTGCACTTCAGCTCCTCTGGCTCCCACCTAGCCACACGGTCTTCTCCTGACCCCAAAGGGCCAGCCACATCACACAGAACAATATAGGTTTGGATCTTACCCAAAATACCACACTGATAGCCAGTCCCTTAGTAACTACAACTAAAGGTTTAATATAAAAAGAAAAGAAGCAAAATATGAGAGATGTTAAAGGGTGAAAGTGAATCACACACATACAAATGATTTAGAATCCATGAATAGCAGTTTGCAGGCTTGTTCCTCTGGAGTTTGCAGGTTTGTTCCTCTGGTAAACACCCAGCACCCGGGTGGGCCTCAGTCCTTTGTCCAGTCACAGAGGAATAGTTCCAGAGATGGGTGTTGGCTGTAGTGTAGACTGGGGACTGAAGACAAAATGGAGTCGACTGTAGCTGCTTTTATCACCTCTGGCCTTTCCCACACTGTGTGGAGTTTTTCCCAACCAAAATGGAGTTGAATCACATGGTCAGTCTGGGTGACTCACCGGGTGGATTTCTCCCCAGGCCTATTGTATCTGTGCCTCCCTTAATGGGCCATTAAGGAGACAATGACTGCAGACATGCAGCCTGGGGTGTTTCACAATTTGGAATACAGATATAGCTAACATACCTTCTAATACAGATATGATAGCTACACATAGACAAAAATAATAATTTCCAGCAAGTGAGAACCTTTCTATGGATACCAAACATGACATAACTCCTATGGATTATTGCAATTATGAAATATTAGTATGAAAAACAATCATAAATGGTCCCCTAAATCTAGACAGCATCACACCAAAGCCAATTTGTGTGAATGTGCAGAGTAGAAAGAGGTAATGTGTATGCATGGGGATTGCTTCTGGGAAGCGTGCAATATCTTTACTCCATTGTCATCAGTGGGACTTGAAGGTACTCAACGTCTTGCAGGATTCGGTCCATGGAGATGAGAAAGTAACAGGAAAGGATGACTGTATATTCTCCTGTCTCCTTATCCCCTCATCCAATTTTACTGTATTGTGGGTGAAAGCCTGCCTCCACTGATGTAAATGAGAAAAACTCTCATTGACTTCAATGTGGGTAGGTTTCCAGTCCAGCTCTAACCATCACAATGTACTATGCTGTGTACATTTACATAGCACACATAATCCAGGAAGATTTTGGAGAGTGTTGGGGACAACTTCCTGGTGCAAGTGCTGGAGGAGCCAACTAAGGAGCTGAATTCCTCTTAACCTGCTTCTCACAAACGAAGAAGAATTGGTAGGGGAAGTAGAAATGTATGGAGACCTGGGCAGCATTGACCATGAGATGGTTGAGTTCAGGATCTTGGTAAAAAGAAGGCAGGAGACAAACAGAAAATGGATCCTGAGCTTCAGAAAAGCAAACTTTGACTCCCTCAGGGAACTGATGAGCAGAATCCCTTGGGAGGCTAATAAGAGGGGGAAAAGAGTCCAGGAAAGCTGGCTGTATTTTAAAGAAACCTTATTGAGGGCACAGGAACAAACCCTCTCAATGTGCTGAGAGAATAGTGGCCGAGAACCAGCTTGGTTTAACAAAGAAATCTTCGGTGAGCTTAAATACAAAAAGGGAGCTTATAAGAAGTGGAGACTTGAACAGATGACTAGGGAGGAGTATAAAAATATTGCTTGAGGACGCAGGAGTGAAATCAGGAAGGCCAAAGCACAACTGGAGTTGCAGCTAGCAAAGGACGTGAAGGGTAACAAGAAGGGGGTCTACATACAGAAATGTTAGCATATAAGAAGAAAGTCAGGGAAAGTGTGGGGTCTTTACTGAACAGGGAGGCAATTTAGTGACAGATGATATGGAACAAGTTGAAGTACTCAATGCTTTTTTTTGCCTCTGTCTTCACAGACAAGGTCAGCTCCCAGACTACTGCATTGAGCAGCACAGCATGGGGAGGCAGTGAGCAGCCCTTAGTGGTGAAAGAACAGGTTCAGGGCCATTTAGAAAACCTGGGCATGCACAAGGCCATGGGGCCAGATGCAGTGCATCTGATGGTGCTGAAGGAGCTGGCTGATGTGACTTCAGAGCCATTGGCCATTAGTATATCTCATAGTGATTGGGGTGATGCAAGACGATTGGAAAAAGACATATAGTGCCCTGTCTCAAAAAAGGGAAGGAGGAGGATCCGGGGAGCTAAAGCCAAGTGAGCCTCACCTCAGTCCCTGGAAAAATCTTGTAGCAGATCCTCAAGGGAAGCACTTGGAGGCAAAGAAGGTGATCAGGAGCAGACAGCATGGCTTCACCAAAGGCAGGTCATGCCTGACCAACTGATTGCTTTCTATGATGAGATAATGGTCTCTGTGGATGTGGGGAAAGTGGTGGATGTGATATACCTTGACTTTAGCAAAGATTTTGATACGATCTTCCACAGTATTCTTGCCAGCAAGTTAAAGAAGTATGGGTTGGATGAATGGACTGTAAGGTGGATAAAGAGCTGACTAGATCATCAGGCTCAACAGGTAGCGATCAACAGCTCGATGTCTAATTGGCAGCAAGTTACAAGCCGAGTGCTCCAGGGGGTCGGTACTGGGACCAGTTTTGTTCAAACATTTTCATTAATGATATGGATGATGAGGTAGATTGCATGCTCAGCAACTTTGCAGATGACACTAAGCTGGGCAGAGTGGTAGATATGCTGGAGGGCAGGGATAGGATTCAGAGTGACTTAGACAAATTGGAGGATTGAGCCAAAAGAAATCTGAAGAGGTTCAACAAAGTACAAAGTCCTGCATTTAGGACAGAAGAATCCCATGTTCTGATGCACTGCTACAAACTGGGGATCAACTTGCTAAGTAGAAGTTCTGCAGAAAAAGATTTGGGTATTACAGTGGACAAGAAGGTGGACATGAGTCAACAGTGTGCCCTTATTACTCAGAAGGCTAACGGACTATTGGGGTGCATTAGTAGGCGAATTGCCAGCAGATCAAGGGAAGTGATTATTCCCCGCTATTCGGCACTGGTGAGACCACATCTGGAGTACTGCATCCAGTTTTGGGCTCCCATTACAGGAAAGATGTAGACAAATTGGAGATAGTTTAACAGAGGGCAACAAAAATGATGAGGGAGATGGGGCACATGACTTCAGAGGCAAGGCAGGGGGAATTGGGTTTATTTAGTCAGCAGAAGAGAAGAGTGAGGGGGCATTTGATAGCAGCCTTCAACTTCCTGAAGGGGGTTTCCAAAGAAGATTGGGCTAGATTGTTCTCAGTGGTGGCAGAGGACAGAACAAGGAGCAGTGGTCTCAAGTTGCAGTGGGGGAGGTCGAGGTTGGATATTAGGAAAATCTTTTTCACTAGGAGGGTGGTGAAGCACTGGAATGGGTTCCCTAGGGAGGTGGTGGAATCTCTACCCTTAGAGGTTCTGGCTTGACAAAGCCCTGGTTGGGATGATTTAGTTGGAGTTGGTCCTGCTTTGAGCAGGTGATTGGATGAGATTCCCCCTGAGGTCCCTTCTAATCCTAGTCTTTTATGATTTTATGAATGTGAGCTGCACGGCATGAGCTCAGTGTCTGTTTACTTAGGACAGCATTGTAATTTAAAAGGAGTCTCTAACTTTAAGTGCTTCCATGTTGGGATGCCTCCAACTTTGAATCTGCAGGGCCTAATTTGCAGAGTGGTGGAGCACTTTCACTTCCACCTCAAGTCCATGAGCGCTGCAGAGGCTCAGTGCTTCTGAAAACCAAGCCTTGAGATAATTAAAACAGGTAAACTGAAAGATAGAATTCCCCCAAATTACAGCTCGCTTCTGAAATGGTGGGAAGAAGATATTATGAATCCTACTGGATGAAAGCGTGTGCTGCCTGGATCTCTGACTGGCAGTGCAGAGGGATGCTGCGGGAGGGAAGTGGGTCATAGTGGGCTGGGCAGTGGATCCAGAACTCTGCAGGAATGGCAGTCTCTGGACTATAGGGAGGCGCAATAGCCCGCACTTGGACTGGGGACGATTAGGCCAGTCACAGCTGATTAACCACACAAGATTAGGCTGTTAATCAGCTCAATTTTTTCCTTATCTCAGAAATATTTGGGGGACCATCCACGTTGTGTGACCTGGGCAGATTACCCTCATAAAACACTGATTGTATGCTAACAGCTACAATTAAACAGTCACAAAACAATAAACCATGTGCTGAAATACAGAGATAACACCATCTCTGGTACAGCGAAGCTTTTGAAATTGTTTGTGAAATTTGTATCCAGTATCCTGGCAGGTGGAGTTCTTTAGGGATCTTATAAAGGTTGCATGCAAACTTTGTACTGACACAGCATCTTTTTATCTGAGGATCTCTGAGATACTTTATCAACGTTAATGAGTCAAACCTTTGAACCCTGCCAGAAGGCAGAGAAATGTTGTTTTCCCCAGTTTTATGGATGGAGAAACTGAGGAACGGAGAGTTGAAGGACTTGCTCAAAGAGGCATAGCAAAGTCAGTGGCATAGACAGAACGGAACCCAGGAGTCCTGACTCCAAATCTAACAAGTAGGCAACAAATGCTCTGCATGATAGAATATACTAAACATGGGTCTCCAAGGATGGGCTGCGGAGACTTTGCTGGAGGCTGATGGAGAGCTGGTTAATCACGTGATGACAGGCTTCCTTGTCTCCACCCTCACCTCACATATGAAGAGCCTGTCAAAGCATCTCCAAATGAGGAGAAGGAGAGGAAAGAGGAGCCATCTTGGGTACTGAAACCAGCAGTGAGGGAAGGGAATCAGGTGCAGAGGAAATGGGGGAGGAAAGCACATGGACGGCATTCTCAAGGAAGAAGAGACCAGCAGTGGGTTGAGGGGGAAAGGGAAAAAGGTGCCTGGGGAGCTAAATTCAAGAGGAAAAGGAGACAAATTGCCCAGCCTTGTGTCATCTCAGAAGCAGCTTAAACACATCACTACTCTTTCAGTGTACTCCCCCACGTAAGCAAGAGTTGCAGTTGTGACAAGGAAGTTATGTCCTTGCACCAGGCTATGTGTAAATCTTGCCAATTCTTTCTGCATGCCATCTCTGGCATAAGGTATTTTCTATCCATCTACACATCTAAAACTCTTTCCCAGCCTCTCGTCATGTCGTGTCTCGGCTACTGCAACATGCCTTTCTCTGGCCTTGATAAATGCAATCTTGTCTCACTCGTATTGGCTCAGAAAGCTTTAAAGATGATTCTCCCAGCCCATCACTTCGCGTCCCTCCGCTGGCTCCCCTTTCTCTGTTGCATCAAGTGTAAGCTGCTTGACTTCACTTTTAAAGCCCTTCAAGGCCTATCCTCACCCCACTTAACAGCTCTCATTCACTGTTGAAAGGTCAGGTCCTGATCGGTCCATGGTGTCAGCCTCCATCATTGTCCGCTTGTTAAATTTTCAAACAAGAATGTCCGTGTTTTGTCTCATTCTGTCTCCCAAAGCTGCCTCTTCATCCTCCTTCAAACTTTCATTTACCATGATGCCTACAAAAAATGGACAAACAATTAAGATGGTGCCGGTGGTATGCTGGGACCACTCCTCTCAGTCTGATCAATGCTGTTTCCTTGTACTTCATCTTCTGTCTGTCTCTCTGTTTTCCCTTGGTTTAATACTTAATACGTAGCTTTTTGGGGCAAGGGCTTTTTTGTTCTGTGTTTCTACAGCGCCTGGTGCAACAGGCTAGGTCTATGATGAGGGCTCTTAGGAACTATGGGAATACAAACAATAAAATAATAAGTAATAATTGTATTATTTGATCATGAATGGTTGGGGAAGTGGAATTGGCCTGATGGCAAATGGGAGGGGAGGCCCCATCACTTGTGACATTGACAAAAGGATTTGATCAGATATTAGAAAACATGATAAAGGGAGCTGTCTTGCAGCAGTACCAGGCGGATGGACTGGATTGGATCTCAAATAGGTGTTTCTCATTTCTGAATTTTTTGAGGCCTGGTCTATCCTCAAAAGTTGGGTTGAGATAACTATGGTGGTCAAGGGTGTGAATTTTTCATACTCTCCCCTACCCCCCAAGCACTGTAGCTCTACTAGGATGATCAGATTACAATGTGAAATACCAGGACAGGA
Organism: Pelusios castaneus; assembly: GCA_007922175.1. NCBI lineage: Eukaryota > Metazoa > Chordata > Testudines > Pelomedusidae > Pelusios > Pelusios castaneus. The sequence continues at coordinate 8,032,573 of ML685777.1, forward strand.
TTGGGGGGGTAATAGGTGCCTATATTGGGACTGTCCCTATAAAATCAGGACATCTCGTCACCTGAAGATCTACTGACCTAACCCCCTAGGTCAACGGAGTCTAGGACAATGGAAGAATGTTTCCAGCTACTGCCGGGATACGTATAGTAATGGGAAAACCTTTTCTGTCACTGTGGGAAGCATCTACTCTAGTGCCACAGCAGCATAATTATGGCACCATAGCTGTAGAGTCTGTACTGCAGACATGGCCTGATTTCCTTATTCAAAGTTAAGGTATGGGACATTTTACCGCTTGCGTTCAGTTGCTGTATACTCCAAGAGCCATGCTGCTCTCAAGACAGAAAGAAATACAAGGTTGTGTAGATGGACTGACGAAAGTTTACTGTAATACTCCTTATCTGTTGGAAGCATAGAAAAAGATGCTCAGAATATGTTATTTATATCCTTATAAGTCAAACTTGAGGCTATTTTCTAATAGATTGTTTATCTCACTTTCTGTTTTCCTTCTCTCTCTCTTTCTTTTCTTTCTGAAAATCAATTTGTCACTGACCTTACTTTTACTTTTCACCTTCTAAATGTTCATTGATCTAGCTGAGATGTGATTATGTTGAAAAGGTGTACTGCATCCCAGAAATCCTTACAAGGCCCATTGTCTTACCAAAAGAGATGTAGAGAAAAGAAAGGCAAATCAGCACAATGGAACACATGTTCTGAAATGTTCACCATTCAAGGGACATGACAGCTTCAGGCAGCCCCGGCAGAAAGTCAAGAGTCTGAACATTCACAATTAGTAGTGGTTCTATTTTAAGGCTCCCATAGGGTCCATTTAAATCAGTAGAACAAACAAGGAGTCCTGTGGCACTTCTAAAGACTAACAAATATATTAATCACATGAGTTTTCGTGGGAGAAAATCCCACTTCGTTAGATGCTTTGAAGATGGGGAACTTACAGAATAGTAGGAAAATAAAGTAGGCTAACATGGCTACTCCTATTAAATCAGTAGGAGTCTTTTCACAGATTTCAGCGGGTTTTGGATTAGGCCGGTATAGATTATCTCACAGTGCAAGGTTTGACTTCATATCTGATATGTCACAGACAGAATGAATGAAGTACTGCTACAGGGAGAAACTGAAAATCAAGTGAAGTTCATCCCTGTGCCGAGGACCTGCAATAGATCTAAGCACTAACTAAATCCTACTCCTCAGAACTGATGGAGAACTGTTTTCCCATACTGAGATTTCAAATACATTTTCCCATTCTGAATTGAGTGAGAAAAAAATCAGATGCTTGAAAATGTTCATGACCCAATGATTTGAACAAATTTTTGGCGTCTGGGCCCTCATTTCATTTTTATTTTATCATTTTATATCTTTAAAAGATTATTTTTACTACAGATCAACTTAAATTTCAAAACAAAAAAGTCACTTTGAACCAAACCCCAGAACTTTTTGTTTGGACAATGTCTAAACAGGATGTTTAGACAATTTCAAAACTTTTTTTCAAAAAAAATTTTTGAAGCAGAAAATTCATCCAAACTGACTCCTTTCCACTTTAGTGTTCTTAGATGGAAAATCACTTTGTCATAAAATTAATGACTAGCTTTGCCACTTAAACCCGCCCCAAGAGCACATGACCAGGGCCGTCCCGTGGGTGGAGCGGGGCCCAGGGCCAATTGGCTGAAGCGGAGCCCCGCCCCCATGCTGGAGAGGAGCCTGGCTGGCCAACCGGCCCGCTCCACCCCCCCAGGGAGCTGGCCCAGGCCCCGGCGGCTGCCTGTTGCGGGGGTGCAGAGGGAGCTGGCTCCAGCCCCGGAGGCTGAGGCTGCCTGCGGATGGGAGCCGGGCCCAGGCTGGGAGGCCGAGGCCGCCTGCAGGGCAGGGGACAGAGCCAGCTCCAGTCCCGGAGGCCACCTGCCGGGGGAGCCGGCCATGCGGGGCAGGCCAGCCCAGAGGCTGGACCCCACGTGCTTCACCCCTGGGCCTGCTTGCTCCACCCTGGGGGAGGGGAGGGCTGGCCCAGGGGGCGGGCGTAGCCCTCCCGGCCCGCTTCGCTGCCTTTGGCTTGCTGCCGAAGACAGCGGGGTGGCTGTGGGAGGAGAGGCTGCGACGTGCCCTGCCCTGCTGGGAGCGGGACAGTGTGGGGCCCACGTAACCGTGGGTCCCGGGGCGATTGCCCCATTTGCGCCCCCCCAGGGACGGCCCTGCACATGACTTTAGACCTGAGTCTACTCTAACTTATACCAGGGACTGAATTAGTCCCCATGGTTGGGAAGCACAAAGGTGTCTTTATTTGTAGAGGGGTAGCCCTGTATACAGCAAAATCGAGAGTTCTGTGGCACCTTAAAGACTAACAAATTTCTTCGGGCATAAGCTTTCGTAGTCTGCAACCCACTTCGCATCTGATGAAATGGGTTGCTGCCCATGAAAGCTTATGCCCAATTGAATTTATTCTTCTTTAAGGTGCCACAAGACTGCCATTGTTTTAATTATTTGTATAAATAATGTATAAATTTGTATAAGAGGCCCCAGTCAGAGTCAGTCTCATGGTGCAATGAACTGTTTTCAACAAATAACACAAACCATTCCTGCTGCAAAGAGTTGGGAGAAAATGAAGGATGCAAAGAAAGAAGGAATGGAAGTTGAAAGTGCTGCAGAAAACCTATTCTAAAGTAAGTTTACAGTTGAAGGCACCTCTGAGAAAATCTGGAGCATCTAAAGGGAAAGAATTTCAACAGCTGACAAACAAATGAAAGGTTGAAAGGTAAAATTTGTAGTGATGAATGAAGAAGAAATTTAAACAGAAACTCAACCCCCACAGCTCTCCCTCGTCTCTCACATTCATTAACCCTATTTATTGCCATAGGTCCCAATCAGGACTCAGTGCGCTTAGACTGTGGAGACCTGTCCGTGAAGAACTTCCCATCAAAGGCGTTCATATTACAGACACTGAAGCACGTGAGTAACTTTATCCATCTGAGCAGCCCCATTGATTTCTTCTCATATCAGTACTACAACTTTTACTTTTTATTTTCCTCTGATTGTCATTTTTTTCCCCACACAGCAGATGGAGGTCAGTGGAATTAAATAAAATTATGTACATGCTTAGATATTTATGGCAACAGGGACAAAAAAGACAATTATCAGCTGATGGAGGGGAAAGAGGGAAAGCTACAAAATACACACAATATTTGTACATAAATATTATGTTCAAATAATTATATTTAAATAATAATTTAAATGATTATTTCCTTCCCTAAGGCTAGATATGGTTAGTAGATTTCTTTATAGGCTTGACTGGTAGCACTGAGTCTTGAAGAGGGGTCTGAAAGAGGAGAGAGTGCTGGGTTGATGGATCCATTCAGGGAAAACTCTTCCATACAGAAAATGCACACACGTTTGTACGGCCAGTGGACAGACAGGTGTGGGAGGCTGGTCTTGTTGGCAGATGGAGTGGACACGAAGGACACAATCATAGACAAGAACAGACAAGTAGGGGTGGGCAGAGCTGTAAAAACATCTGTAAGATGAGGGCAAGAAGTTTCAATATAAAATTGTGGGAAAGGGGTAAAGCAGCAGAGAGATTTGGAAGGAGCAATGGGGTAATGGTGTTAGAGTGATGGAGGAAATATCCTAGCAGTGGTGTTTTGATTGGATTGGAGGACTGGGGTGAGGCTTGGCTAGCTGGAAAAGAGGAGGTTGCAACAATTAAGTTGGGAGCCAATGATGAGGTGAGCGAGAGGGAGGAGTAAGTGAGGCTGTGAATGGATTAGAGGTTCTGAGACGTGGCAACAAAGGAGTCATTAGAGACCTGTGTTTCTCCTTCGAGGAGTATCCCTGTGGATTCTCCACCCTGGGATTCTGGTGCACCCCATGCCCGGACTGGAGACTTGTGGAACAGTGCTCATTGTGGTCACATGAGCGCCGAGAGGCTGTCTCATGCCTGCTTGGCGCCCTTTCAGCGTGCGCGCGTCGCGACCCACCTCTGTGCCTTCTTAACCGCTTGCGGTCTCAGACGGAGCTTCTAACATCTCTTCAGCTCTTCATTTTTCTTGCTTCAATTATCTTCTTTTCTCTCTCAGAATTACCCCTTTCCCTCAGGCTTTGATTTAATCAGTAATTACCTTACCTTAAAAAAAAAAAGCTTTTTCCTCATGGCGGGCTCATCGGGGTTCAAACGCTGTGAGTAAATGCCGAGACTCTATGCCTGCCTCAGATGGCCATAGCCTCTGTAGTAAATGTTGGGGTGAGGGACATATTTCACAGAAATGTCCCCATTGTAAAAACCTGAGTTCTAGAGCTCGCCAGAACAGAGACCTCCGTCTAAAGCTCTTCTCAATGGAGCTGTCCCTCAGACCAGCCTCTGACCCATTTCACGCTCCATCAGCCTCTTCGATTACTTGATCTCCGAAGAGAAACTTAAGCCCACCCCTAACGTCTTCAAAAGGGAGAAAATCAAACTCTCCGTCCAGGAAGATAGCTCATACCAGGATCCTCAGGTACATCAATGAGCAAAGCCCAACACAGGTCTTCTTCAGCAGACCCAAGGGATAAGAGCAACCAACAATTAAAATCCATGGTTGCTAAAACTTCAAAATCTGCCACAGCACCAGAGTCTCAATTGGTGCCGAGGTCAGCACCAACTATGGTGCCGCAGACCTCCAAACATGATACAGCACCATCAGCACTGACGGACACCACGGTACAGCATGAAACCAGCATAACACTGGCCCCATCAGCACCGACATCAATTCCATCAGCACCGGACCATTCTCCTCACTGTGCTGTCTCAAGGAAACATAATGAAAAGAGAAAGCACGTCTCCACCGAAGCCTTACAACGACCTGTCTCCCCAGCTTCACACTTCTTGGATGCTGCCAGATCTCCTGCATCCCTGTCTCATGCAAGTTTCAAATCTCCTCTTCCATTTTTAAGCAACAAAGACCCAGATGAACAGGTAAGCATTTTCTCTCCTCAACCACCATCAATGACACCAAGGCACTACAGGTCACAACCCCCCAATTTCCAGCCGGGTCCATGGTATCCCTCTCCATGGTATGGACCACCATCAACCTATCCACCATGGTGGCCCTGCTGGGAATCCTGGTGGCATTATCATGACACCTCATCCAGACCATCTATCTCTGGAACACACAGACAATCACCAAAAGACACCATCCAGACTCAATTAGAACCCAAAAATCCTGAGGATGACACAGATGACCCAGAGCAAAGACTCCACCACACGAGTCGTCCTCCACTCCGGATGAAGCCATTATTCCATCACCACCCACCATGGCTGATGATTTCAAGCAATTTCAAAACCTCTTTTGCCGGGTGGCCGAATCTCAAGATATTCCAATGCAAAAGGTCCAAGAATCTCAGCATAAACTTCTCCGGATCCTTCAGACAAAACATCTTCAAGGATCACCCTACCGTTGGACAGTGCCCTAACTGACCCTGCCAACGACATATGGCAGACACCTGCTACAATTGCTCCAACTTGTAGGAGGGTTGATAAGAAATATTATATACCAAGCAAATTTTGAATACCTATTCAGTCATCCTCTGCCAAACTCACTAGTAGTAGAGGCTGCCAACCATAGGCACAAACAATTGTATAATTGATCCACTCCTCATGACAAGGAGGATAAGAAAATGGATTTCCTTGGAAGAAAGGTCTACACCTCCTCAACCTTACAGTTACGAGTTGCTAACTATTCGCCGCTGTTGGCAAACTACAATCATGAAACTCTTAAATTAGCCGATTTTATTGAACATGTACCAGACAACAAAAAGCAGCACTTCCATGCTATAATAAAGGAGGGTCAGTCAATTCCAAGAATGGCTCTGCAGGCTGCTCTAGATGTAGTGGACATGACGGCTTGCTCCTTCGCAACTGGAGTGATGATGCAAAGGTCATCCTGGCTCCATTCCAGTGATCTCCCGAGGCAGCTACAGGCAACAATCGAAGATCTACCTTTCGATAAGAAAAAGCTGTTTTCTGAGAAAACAGAAGAAATAATGGATTCCTCCAAAGATTTGAGAGCTACTCTACGGACCTTTGGCATCTACAGACCCACTACTAGACACAGAACACATTATAACTAACCATATAATTCAAGGTACCACTTCCAATATCAGACTACACCACAATACAGGCTCCAGGATCAGCCTCCACATCACAGATAATGCACACAATGTCCCCCCATATACAGTATCCCACAGGGACAAAGTTACCCTCAAGCCACATCCTTGGCTTATACCTAAAATGTCATCGACATTGCACCATAATCAAATCATAAGCTTACCTGTATTCATGCCAAAGCCTACTCTTCTCCAGGTGAGGCCATTCTCCATACTCTTGATGTCTGTCGTGCTCTTGCTTTCTACCTAGAAAGAACAAAAACATTTAGGTCTGTTACCAAATTTTCCCATAAATTTGGGGTATGCTCATTTATTAGGGTTACTTTCCGTGGGGGTGGGGAGCGTTGTACTCCTATCAGTGTACTGCTTGTGTTACGTGTGTTTCTAGATGGAGCTTACTTCTCCCTTCTGCAAGTCCCCTCCCAGTGGAGCTACTCTTGCAGGACCTAAACTTCCCAAGACTGGGTTTCTAAGTGCGTCTGAGCGGACCGGGTCTATCAGCACTCTCAGCTGATCCCTTATATGTCCCTGAACTCAGCAGGCTGGGTCACACAGCACTTCTCTGCTGCCACCCTTATATGCCCCTGGCACCGCACTGGACTAGACTTGAGCACACGTTTGAGCAGGCTGGGTCAAAACAGCACTTTCAGCTGTCACCCTTATATGCCCCTGGACTTAATCAGGCTGGGTCAAAGCAGCACTTTCAGCTGCCACCCTTATATGCCCCTGGACTCCACAGGCTGGGTCAAAACAGCACTTTCAGCTGCCACCCTTATATGCCACAGGTTCAGCACGTTAGTAACCCCCTTAGTGAGCAGACCTTACAGGATTTTGGGCATCATAGGGATCTTTAGCTAGGTAAAAGAAGCGTTGCTGCAGAGCAATATAGGGAAGCCAAGAACACAAAGGAGATGGAAAAAGTCTGGCAACCACCTTGAATACAAAAGTTACTTTATTGCCAGGTACATAAAACTTATGAATAGTTATAAAAGGAAAGAAAAATATCCAAACAATTACAATATCAATAACCATACAAAGAGAGAGAGATGATCAAAGAGTTACAATATTACCCAGTTTCAATTGTAGCATTGGGGAAATCTAGCCCAAGTGGATTACAAAGGTTAAATTTAGAGAGTTATATTTGAACTAAGAGGAAAGAGAGAGAAAAAAGGGGGGCAGGGAGTTGTCTCACCACTCAGTGCAGCTCAAAGGTACCCAGGAACCAGGCTGTTCAGCTTAGGGTCTGGAGTGCTGGAGACAGGCAGAATCCCCACCACGATCAGCAAGGAAAAGGTGATGTCCCAATGGAACTGTTGCAGCCTTTTGGGTCCAGGCAGCAGAACAGATCCAGGCAGCAGAACAGATCAGAGTAACTTAGAACTAGCTTCTGATTCAGAACTTGGGTAGGGATTTTTGTAGGGAAGAAACAATGGTTCAAGGCAGAACACTAGAGTTGTTTTGGTGTAAATAAGACTTAAGGGAGTATACCAGAGCTGTTTAGTTTAAGTGGACAATAGGAGCTGATCATTCCTGGCTATGGGCCATTCCTCTGAGGGAGCTCACAATGCAATCAGGCAGATTCAGTGTGTTGGATATCAATACAAGATCTATTGACTAGAATTGGTCTGATAATTGCTGAGCTGGGTGTGTGCAGACATGAGTTCATTTGTCTCAGGAGAAGAGATCTCCCATCATGCAGTGCTTCCTTGCTTTGCCAATCCCAGAGTTCAGTGCGATTCCTGCCTTGGAGCTTGGTTCTCCATTCAGCATGCTAATTTTGGTTCCATCCTTGAGGCAAATGAAGTTTCTGCTGTCCATTCAGTGTGCTAATGGCTCACATCTTCACTGTAGATGAGGCTAGGGGAGTTGCCCTAATTCCATCACCCTTGTTTCAAGGGGTTTAGGTGTGTCTCCCACTGCCTTGTCATTGGTTTTAGTTTCTGGTTCAAGCAGAGGCTGGGGGGGGGAGGGTGAGTCACAGAGGCAGGATACTGTGCCTGGTTCCAAGAACACAGAGCTAACCAGTAACAGGTCTACAAACAGACTATTCATTTCTACAGCTGAACAGTCCAAGGGCGATCCTATTTCAACCCAAAGACTATCTAAATGGCTCTCAGGTTGCATCCACACCTGTCACACATTAACAGGGACCATACCGCCAGACCGTATTATGTTACACTCCACCAGAGCTGTCTCAATGACTACGGCCTTCCTTAATAATGTCCCAATCACGGACATTTGCAAAGCTGCCACTTGGGCCTCAACCCACACATTCACCAAACATTATGCAATCGATCAAGCCTTCTGTCAGGATTCATGACTTGGACTCTCTGTCCTTTCTACAATGCAAAGCAACAACTCCGAAGTCCCCGCTTCTCCTTCGGGCACGGCGTTGTAGTCTCCCAAGGTGGAGCACCCACAGGGACACTCTTTGAAGGAGAAAGGAAGGTTACTCACCTTTTGTGGTAACTGGAGTTCTTTGAGATGAGTGTCCCTGTGGGTGCTCCACCCTCCTCCCCTCTCTACTTCGGGATGTAAGCTCTTCACTCCCTGTTGGAGGAAGAACTGAGGTGGGTCGCGCCGTGCACATGCTGAAAGGGCACAAAGTAGGCGCGAGACAGCCTCTCAGCACTCGCGTGGCCATGATGAGCACTTCTACATAGGTCTCTGGTCTGGGCGTGGGGCGCGCCAGAATCCCAGGGTGGAGCACTCACAGGGACACTCATCTCAAGGAACTCCAGTTACCACAAAAGGTGGGTAACCTTCCTTTCACATCACTGCTCCAGTTTTGCTGCAAGCCACTGCCCCTTCATTTGTATGTTCAAAGTGTGTCTGGAGAAGGGGACTTCCCCGGTGGGAAACCTCTAGAATAGAAAGTGATAACCTTTCTAGAGGGTTTTTAACTAAAATAATTATTAATACACCCCCTAAAACTAGATTCTGTGTATTAAAATTCTTATTGATCTAACTGGTTTAGCAAACTTGCATTGTTTTAAGTACACTGAGATGTTTGGGTCATCACTAGAGGATGGTAGCAGCTCCTAGGAGAGGGGCAGGGAAAGATAAGCACTCATTTCTCTATAGGGAGACATTGTGGCTTCCTTTCAGGGATTACTTTGGAGAAAACATGAAAGGCAAGTAAAAAAAATGGTGCAAGGAAATGATTTCTATTTAGGGCTCATTGTTACGTTAAGGTACAGTAAGAGAAGAAAGGGGTTGGTGCATGAGGAATGGTGCATCAATTCAATAAAGTCCAATATAGAGGATGCAAAAAGAACTTAGAATCAAAATGGGTCTGTTCAGAGTTGACGAAGCCCATCTCTCCACAGAGCTAACCATTCACAGGCCAGATCCGCAGCTGCTGTGTGTTGCAGTGGTTTCATCCAAACCAGTCGGGCTATGTTGGTTTATGCCAGCTGTAGGTCAGGCCCTAATTAGTCTTGGGTCAAAAGCTGGATCCTTCAACAGAAGGATAATTCTAGTTAAAAAACTCAAATGCTGAAATGAAGCATGAGTTCTCAAACATATCCACCAGGCAGCATGATGACTCTGATTTAACAACAGTCTACATTTAAACATGTGTAGCCTGTCCATGGATGTTGAGGATAAAAAAATTCAGCTTCTCTCAAAGGTGAAAAATCAAAGAAAGTCCAATGGCCTTTTACTGGTGATTAACAGATTGCTATGATAAAGTGAAACATTAACAAGAGTTAAATAGACGGACAAGATCACTCAGCAAGATTAATTTTCAGTCACACAGGGCCGGAATCCCACGGAGCACAGGAGACAGCAAACATGGTAAAGCAGACAGGTCTGAGGGAAACAGCAAAGAAAAACCAAATTGGTGAGAGGTTTTATACTAATTTTCCTTGATAATCAAGAAGAAATTGAGATTGGGGATGCAAAGAAAAGGCTGATGGGTCTAGCAAGATAGGGTTTCTTTCATCTTTATTCACTCCAGGCTCTAGTGGTTAGAGTGTGGGTTTGGGGCTTGAGATTCCTGGGTCCTATTACTGACATGCCACTTAGCTTTTGGTAAATTACTTAACCTCACTGAGCCAGATATTCCGACTGTGTAAGTCAGTGTAGTCCTGTTTCAGTCAATACAGTTAGGATGTGTCACATCATCTAAGAATTCGACCCTCTCTGTATCAGTTCACCTGAAAATTCACTTTTATAAAAATGTTTGGATTCAAGCTTCCATAGGGCACAGGATTATTGTTGTCTTAGAAGGAAACGTATTTGTACTTAAGAGCAATGGACCATTGGAATGATTTACCAAGGGTTATGGTGGATTCTGTATCAGTGACCATTTTAAAATCAAGATTGGATATTTGGTTAAAAGGTCTCTCTGGGAATTATGCTGTGGAAGTTCTATGCTCTGCGTTACACAGGGGATCAGATTAGATGATCGCAATGGTCCCTTCTGGTTTTGGAGTCTCTGAATCAAGTCAAAAAGAAAATCAGCAAAACAAGGAGGCTATTGCAGGTGAATGATACCACTAGTAACAAATCTCCTTTTAGTCCAGAGTGGAAATAAGTGTCTGTATACAAATGCATTGACCTGGGGGAAATAAAGAAGATGCCAGGAGATGTGACACTAAATAAGGGAGGTTAGACCTTAGAGGTCATAACTGAAACTTGGTGGTATGTTTCTTATCACTTGATTGTTGCAATATCTGTTGAGCCAGGAAGGGAACAGAATGCAGAGATGGTGCTATATAGCAAAAGCACTTAAAATCCCAGTGAGGTAGGATAAGATATTCAAAAGGGCAGAGGTAATGGGGAACACACTGGAACGCAGTTCCGGGGCCTACAAATTTGAGGAGCCAGAGTTCCGGGGCCCCTAAAAATAGAAAAATCCAGCGGAAGGCATGTTCCACCCTGCCCTGGCTGCTGGCAGATCCTACGCCCCACCGTTGTTAATCACAATACTTATTGTGTTATGCAGTGTTTGCTAGTGTGTGACAATTATTGCTATGCACATAAACACCATATACAATTATAAATATTTTTATGGAGCAATAACTGATGCATGTGATACTGAGAAGTGGTTGCAAATGCCTACCTGGGCTGGGGCCCACGCATGCATGAAGGGGGCCCAGACGATACAGGAAGGGGGTCTGGAGATTAGGAGGGTTCCGGGGCCTGTCAAATTATACTTTAACCACTGCAAAAGGGTAGCAGTGAAATACCTTGTATCTTGAAATTTTTTTAGTCCTTCTTAAGTGCACCCTGTAGGGGAGAGGCGTGGGTTCCTGTACCACACTTTGGGTGGAACCACTGGGGCTGACCACTGTCTGACTGGATCTGTGGACTGCAGTGCACCCTGGTTCCCAGACATGTTAGGGATCCAGGCCTAACTTTTCTTTAACCGCTGTAGGATCTTTCCTTCAGGAGGTTGTGATGCGAGGTATGTTTGCAGTGACACTCCAATAGCATCTTCCAAACAAAGCAGGCTAACATGATGGAAAATCTGGGCGCAGTCTTCCTTACATAAGCGTCACCTTTCTAGCCATAGCTTAGTTTGTTTCCATCTCCGAGTTAGGAGAACCAGCCCATCTCAATTGCAGCATGCATCCACTTTCTCTCTGAGATTCACCAGCCTGTTAGTTTCACTGGCACCCCCTAGTTCACCCAATCAATTTGTCTTTTTTAGGGTCCTTGAGCATCCCCTTTGATGCCAGACTTTACTCTATTCACCTCTGCATCTAGCCAGACCAAACGTATTCCCCGATAAATCGCTCTTCCATTTGTTTCCCCCAGGGCTTTTATCTGTGTCAGTTATTTAGTTTTCCTGTTTAATTATTATAACAGCTCCCTTTTGATCTAATTCTGTTGCAAGTCATACTTCACAATAACTGAACATACATAAGCCTGCAACATAGCCGTAACAAATAATACCAGTATTTCCCAGTTTGCCATGCCTCAGACACAGATCCAAGGAGTCCAAAGCAAATGAGACATCAGATCCTCAGGACTGGAGAAGAATGATAATGAGAAATGTCCTAATTATTAATGAATTTGGAACAATTTACCAAGGGTCATAGTGGATTGTCCATTACTGACATTTTTTTAATATCGAGTTTCCATGTGTTGCTGAAAGATTTGCTCTTGGGCAAGTTTTATGGCCTGTGTTACACAGGAGGTCAGACTGGAAAAGAAGATATTCTGAATCCAGCATTTACCAATTAGGATTGATTGGGCATATTGTATTAATAGGATGTTTATATGCTGTTATTGACCATGAGCTATTTCAGTGAAACATGGCAAAGAATGATGTAATAGATTGACAGGGTATTCCATTTTAATTTCAAGGAAGCATATCTCGGGAGCTGAGAAACTTGAGGCTTGATCCAACTCCTATTAAAGTCAAGGGAACCTTCTATTGAGTTCAGTGGGAATTGGATTAAGCCCTGGGCCCGCATGGTTGTTGTGACAGAGTGACTTGAAGGATCTTTTCAAATGGCTTGGGAATGAGCACTATGTACTGCATAACAACAAAAGACTTGAAGGAGGGGGAATTAAGAAAGATGGTTGGAATGTGGGAATAAAGTAAAACAGGACAGAGAAATACAAGTGAATTGTATCAGATGGAAAATAGAGGTATCCTGTGGTAGGGAGATAGTTAGAAAGTATAGCTGCACTCGCTGCCTATACCCCCCACCCCTCCAATATATATATATAATATATATATATAATGTGTGTGTGTGTGTGTGTGATAGTGAATTGTTAGATGTTTGCTCAGGGTGCAATATAGCAACAGAAACCCTCCAACTCAGAAGGGAAACGCAAAGGGACATCACAAAACAGAGAAGTGACTACAGGGTAAAACTGAGGCTGGAATGCTGAATTCAGTTCTCAGCGTCTTTTGGCAGTTGGAAGGAATTCAGAGATCAACCAAACAGCTGTTGTGAAACAGCCATTTGGGGCTGAGATCAGTAGGAAGAGCTTGTGAGATTTTTGGGACCAATGAAACCAACCAATCCCCTAACATTAAATTAACCTGGGTCCAGACCCAAGCACTGCCTCATTGAACCATCTCTGTTAAAAACATCTTATTACGTACGAATTTGACGCATTTGTATGTCTGATTATAATCTCACTTGCACTATCTTAAAACTAGTGCAACTCCATTGACTTCTTCACATCCTCTTTTTTTGACACTGTTATAACAGATTCCAGAGGGGTAGCCCCAGGGGAACGCACCGGAACGCAGTTCCAGGGCCCACAAATTTGAAGGACCAGAGTTCCAGGGCCCATAAAAATAGAAAAATCCAGCAGAACGCATGTTCTGCCCTGCCCTGGCTGCTGGCTACTTATTGTGTTTGCTAGTTTGTGACAATAATTGCTATAGACATAAACACCATATAAAAGTATAAATATTTTTATGGAATGATAACCGATGCATGTGGTACTGAGAAGTGGTTGCAAATGCCTACCTGGGCTGGGGCCTGCACATACATGAAGCGGGTCCAGACACTACGGAAAGGGGGCCCGGAGATTTAGGAGGGTTCCGGGGCCCATCAAATTATACTTTAACCACTGGGTAGCCCTGTTAGTCTGTGTACAGCAAAAACAACAAGAGTCCTGTGGCACCTTAAAGACTAACAAAGATTGTCCCTGTTCACACCTTCTAATCAACTGGTGTGAATGGGCCTCATCTACCCTAACTGAGGCCTTGTACACACTGCAAAGTTATTGCGCGATAACGCTTGTTATCGCGCAATAACAGGCACAGCGTCCACACACAAATGCATGTTGTTGCGCGGTAACAGCCGTCTTACCGCGCAACATGTAAACCACCAAAACGAGGGTGGTAGCGGCTACCGCGGAACAGCTGTTCCGTGATAGTTCGTGTGTGTATAGTTGACGCGCAATATGAAACCTCCGGAAATGTCCCAGAATTCCAATTCCATCCCTTCTGCACTTCCTTCTGCGCTCTGTGGCTGTGACGTGACTGTATCTGGCCCCCCATCGTTCCCAGGAATTTTTGAAGTCTTCACTCTTCCTGTTTGCTTGGTGTGGAGTGCAGCTGCAGCTGTGTTCTCCAAGAGCAATGGCGGCTCAACGCAGCAAACGTGCTCCAGTCTGGACCACAGCCGAGGTTCTTGATCTCATAGGCATCTCAGGAGAGTCTGCTGTGCAGGCACAGTTACGTGGCAGCCGGCGGAATTTTGATATTTTTGGCCAGATTTCTCGGGCCATGACAGAGAAGGGGTACGAGAGAGACACTCTTCAGTGCAGGTCGAAGGTGAAGGAGTTGCGGATTACGTACCACAGAGCCAGAGAGGCAAACCGGCGCTCCGGCTCAGCGCCGGCGACATGCCGATTTTACAAGGAGCTGGAAGCAATCCTGAGCGGGGATCCCACAACCACCCCAAAAGCTCCTGTGGACACGTCAGCACCCCTCCATGAAAAGGATACTGGAGCAGACAGTGACGAGCAATTCGTCGACGAGGACGTGGAGGTGGAAGATGACCTGAAGGGTGGAAGTGGTGCAGCCGACCTAGGGAGCCAGGAGCTGTTCTCCACGCCACCCGACACGTGCTGCCCAGATTCCTTCTCCATACTGTCTTCGGATGCAGTAGAGGGGAGCTCTGGTAAGTTTCATCAGAAGTGGCTTCTATGCTAGCTGGATAAGCTTTGCGGGCAAATGAAGAGCAGGCAGGAAATAGGCATTTTGAGTTTCATCCTTTCTTTTCTTTTTTGGATGGGGGGGTCTACCCCGCATTACATGAGCAGTGCATCAATGCATGCTATAATTGTCAAGAAATCCTCTCCATTGAGATCACTGAAGGTGTCCTCGATGTACTCCCACAGCCGCCTAGTTAAATTCGATGGGAGAGCTACTGTTTCCCCTCCCCCATAGAGGGATACTCTCCCTCGCCAGTTGCAAAGCACAGCAGCGGGAACCATGGCTGCGCACAAGCCTGCTGCGTACGGTCCTGGCTGAAAACCAGTGACATGCAGGATATGCATTCTGGCTTGCAGAGGCACTCTAAGCAGCGAGATATCGGCTTCCATGGCAGTGCCGTATGTGAACTAATCGCCCAAAGCACTGCAAATAGTTCACGGAGCTGTGTGTCTTGTCTCGGCAACCCGAACCTCCCTTTGCAAAAGCCCTTTCAGTCCCCTGCAATGCCCTGTCCCGTGGGCAAAGCGGAATGTGGTGGCAGAGCATATTACCGGCTCCTTAACCAAAGTGAGAACAATAGCACTACTTATGATGTTTCATTTTTCCTTAGAAACAACCTTCGCCGGTCGGTGGTCTGCGCCAGCTGACCGCCTGAGACAGATAAGGAGGAGGCCTCGCAGGAGTAAGGAGGATATCTTCCAGGAGCTGATGCAGTCCAACGAGGCATCAGCAAGGGAGACTAGACTATGGAGGCAGGAGTGCCGGCAGGAGCGCAAAGAAAACAATGTGAAGAGGCAGAAGCAGAAGGATGCCCTCATAAGCATCCTACAGGAGCAGACCCAACTGCTGAAGACTATGGTTGGTCTGCAGACCCAGCTGCTCCAGGCTCACCCCCCCCCTGCAGCCACAGCAACACTTTCTGTCCCCCATGCCCCATTCTCCCTCAAAGCAGTTCTTTGAAGCCCAGGGACCCTCCTGGTACAATGTTACATCCACTCCTGCACCAAGCTATGGCATTGAGACACACACCTACACGCATCTATAGCCCCTTTTGCAGGCACTGCTTGTTGTAAATATTTAATGTTTTATAATAAAATTGAATCACTTGAACTTTGCACAGTGTCTTTATTGATACACAATAAGATTAGTTGTTGCATGTTTAGTATTCACTCATTCGAGCATAGTACAGTACACGCCCACCGGCACCGTCCCTCCACCCCCCAATCAGCACCTAATAGTGCTTGGGAACACTACTGCACAGTGATGCAATGCGTCCTATGAGTCCCCATCACTAAAAAGCAGCCTAAGTGCCTCCCTTATGTGGACAGCTCTCAGCTGTGCCCCCCTGATACTCCTAGTGGCTGGCTGCTGGAAGGCAAACTAGCCGCTCAGCCCCCACGTCCCATGAAGGGGGAAATTTCTCTCCCCTATTTTCACAGAGATTATGCAGGACATAGCACGCCGCAATGACGGCTGGAATGTTGTCCTCATTTAAGTCTAGCCTCCCGTACAAACAGCACCAGCGGCCTTTTAAGTACCCAAAGGCGCACTCTACGGTCATTCGGCACCGGCTTAACCGGTAATTGAAGCGCTCCTTGCTGGGATCCAAATTTCCAGTATAGGGCTTCATGAGCTAAGGCATCAGTGGGTAGGCTGGGTCTCCTATGATGACTATGGGCATCTCCACATCCCCAACAGTAATTTTATCATCGGGGAAGAAGGTCCCTGCCTGCAACTTCCGGTACAGGCCCGTGTTCTGGAAAATGCGAGCATCATGCACCTTACCCGACCACGCCGCGTTTTTGTCCGTGAAACGCCCCTTGTGATCCACGAGTGCCTGAAGCACCATGGAGAAGTAGCCCTTCCTATTAATATACTCAGTCGCAAGATGCTCCAGAGCTAGAATAGGGATGTGCGTGCCATCTATTGCCCCTCCACAGTTCGGGAATCCCATGGCCGCGAATCCATCGACGATCTCCCACACGTTGCCCAACGTCACTGTCCTCCAGAGCAGAACACGATTAATGGCTCTGCACACTTGTGAAAGTGCTAACCCGACGGTCGACCTGCCGACTCCAAACTGATTCGCGACCGAGCGGTAGCAGTCTGGAGTCGCCATTTTCCACAGCGCGATTGCGACATGCTTCTCCACGGTGAGGGCGGCTCTCATTTTGGTGTCCTGGCGTCGCAGGGCAGGGGCTAGCTCCTCACACAGTTCCATGAATGTGGCTTTCCACATTCGAAAGTTCTGTAGCCACTGCTCATCATCCCACACCTGCAAAACAATGCGGTCCCACCACTCTGTGCTCGTCTCTCATGACCAGAACCGGTGGTGCACCGTGTGCAGATGCTCTGTGAAGGAGCTCAGCAATGCGGTGCTGTTGTTCTGCATGGCAGTCACCAGCCCAGGGTCATCCGAATCCTGGTCTGATTCAGAGCTGAACGCATACTGTGCCACCAGCCGAGATGTATTCATTATGCTGAAGGCAACAGTCAAGATCAGACCTGGATCCATGTTGCTGCCAAAGGAGTTCCGGGAAGCAATGCGCTACTGTTGAAAATGGGCGCGAGTTGCTAGTAGCAACTCTCGTGACGCAAGGGGAACAGAATGCACCATGGGAAACCAAGACTTTACCCATGGTGCTCAGCGCTACTCTCCTTCTACCCAGGATTCTTAGCGCCAAATCAGGATGGATGGAACTGTGGGATAGGTTCCCACAATTCAATTGGGTTTCTTGTGAAATTGCAAATTGCAGGGGGGGGCTCTGTTCTGTCACAAGCGGCAGAGTGTGTACACGATCCTGCGCTACAAAAGTCACGTGACTTTTAAAGCGCAACAGGCTTGTTGTGCGATTATTCCTGTAGTGTGTACATGGCCTGAATTGACTTTGTTAACACTTGCCTTCCTTCATCCTGGCATGTGTATAGAATCATAGGGCTGGAAGGGACCTCATGAGGTCATCTAGTCCAACCCTCTGCTAAAAGCAGGACCACTCCCCCTAAATCATCCCGGTCAGGGTTTTGTCTACCCAGACCTTAAATATCTCCAAAGAGATTCCACCACCTACCTAGGTAACCCGTTCCAATGCTTCACCACCCTCCTAGTGAGAAAGTTTTTCCTAATATCCAACCTTGACCGCCCCAGCTGTAATTTGAAACCACTGCTCCTTGTTCTGTCCTGAGAATAGCTTAGCTCCCTCCTCTTTGGAGCACCCCTTCAAGTAGTTGAAGGTTGCTATCAAATCATTTTTGTTGCCCTCCACTGGACTCTTTCTAATTTGTCCACATCCTTTCTGTAGCAGGGAGCCCAAAACTGGACACAGTATTCCAGATGCGGCCTCACCAGTGCTGAATAGAGGAGAATTATCACATCCCTCGATCTGCTGGCAACACTCCTACTGATGCAACCCATTATGCCATTGGCCTTTTTGGCAACAAGGGCACACTGTTGGCTCATATCCAGCTTCCCATCCACCATAACCTTTTCTACAGTGCTGCTACTTAGCTGATCGGTCCCCAGCCTGTAGCAGTGTGTAGGATTTTTCACTTTGCACTTGTCCTTGTTGAACCTCATGAGGTTTCTTTTGGCCCAGTGTTCCAATTTGTCCAAGTCTCCTGGATCCTGTCCCTGCCCTCCAGAGTATCTACCATTCCCCCCAACTTGGTGTCATCCGCAAACTTACTAAGCACACAGTCTATTCCATCATCAAGATCATTAATGAAGATGTTGAACAGAACAGGCCCCAGGACCAACCCCTGGGGCATTCCACTCATTACTGGTTGTCAACTAGACATTGAGCCGTTGATTCCTACCCGCTGAGCCCGTTGATCTAGGCAGTTGTCTATTCACCTTACGATCCACTCATCCAACCCATACTTCCTTATATACCTCTCACCTGTAGTTTCCACTTCATGCATCTGATGAAGTGGGTTGGAGCCCACAAAAGCTTATGCTGGAAGAAATTTGTTAGTCTTTAAGGTGCCACACAACTCTCATTGTTTTTGTTGTAAGAGAAGTTGGAATCAGCTTAATAAAATTTAAGGGGCTTGCAATAGCTGTTGATGATCAAGCCTTATTTTGTATTTGTTTCCATCTCCCCTGAATTTAGCTTGTTTCAGGTTTATTCTCTTAATTCTGCAGAATCAGAGCTCATCTACATTACAGAGTGTATTTCAGCATCAGTATGAGTTAGCCCAGTGTGTAGATGCAGTGCAAGACGACAGAAGGGAAAGGCTTTATGACAATATAGAAGTCCCGCCTCCCGGAATGACGTTAACAAAGAAGCCCTTTTCCACCTGCAGAGCTGCATCTAGCTGTGTTGCCAGGGAGTGGTTTTCTCATCCCCTTGCCCAAAATAGTTACACTGGTAAAATTTTAGTGTAGATCGTCATTCTCAACATCCTGTAAAATGGTGAGATGAGCTCTCCCATCCCACTTCTGTCTCTGAATCTCTGTTGGTCATTAATTGTCTCAATGTCTCTGCACTACCTTTGACAAGTTGTACACTAAGCCCATTACCCGATAAACATTTCCTTATTGGTTCTAAGTAAATCACTTAGCTAATGCAAAGCATGGGGTTGTTCTTGTAGTCAGGATAAGTAGGTGCAAGACTGTGGGAAAGATCAAAGCATTTAACTGTACAGCACAGGAGTCCAGTCCAATGTTTTCCACTCTGTTTTCATCACTGGTTTAGCTCCTTTGCTGCTGGAGTTCCCACTGTGAACCTGTGCATTGACGACACACCATAACCTGCTATTGGAGGGATGCCTGGAAATACATCCACAAAGCAGCTAAGGCTTGATCCAACATTCAGTGAAGTCATTTGGAATCTTTCCATTTACTTCAGTCGGCATAATAATCAAGAGAAATATTTCAAATGGTCTAGTGGTCAGTTCAGAGGCCTGGGGTCTACAGACCTGGGTCTTAGTCTTCTAGGCTATGTCTACACTACAAAAAGTTAGGTCGACTTTGTTAAGTTGACTTAATAAGGTCGACTTTAAGTTGACTTAAAATCGATCTTATTAAGTCGACTTAACAAAGTGCTGTCCAAGGACGTGGACTAAGTCCACTTGGTTAAGTCGACCTAACTTACTTTAGGTCGACTTAACAAAGTGGACTTAAACATCCACACTGGGCTTAAGTCAACCTAAAGAAGGGTTAGGTCGACCTAAGCAGGCTTCAGTCGACCTACCCCATGGTTCTTAGTAAGACGACTTAAGCTTTCATTAAGTCGACTTAAGGAATTTCTTAAGTTGACTTAATGAAAGCCTAGTGTGGATGTGGCTTTATTTAAGTCAGCTTAAGCCTCCTTAAGTCGACTTAAACTGCCAGTGTAGACATAGCCCTACTGACTCACTGGATGACTTTGAGTCAGACATTGTCTCTGTGTGCCTTAGTCTCCCCATATATGAAATGAGGCTAATCTTATTCATCTCACAGGAGTCTAAATTAATGATCTGTTGTATATGGCCCGCAACTCTGAAACGAAAGGCTCTGCTGTGCAGGAATGCAAAGTATTGTGATGATTGATCAGGAGATTGACCTGAAATAGTATGGTATCAGTACGAGCATCCAAATGTGGGGACGAGATACCAGCAGCTAAGGGTCTCGCCTCCCCACCAGCACAGTGTATCTTGCACATAGGCTGCAGATTCTGATGGGACCACCCTCTCAGCCGGTACACTGAAGTTGATCTGTGCAGGTCTGCTGCACTAGAGAATCTGTTTTCTTACGGGTGATTAAGGTTCAGAGAGTAAAACCAGGAAGAAATTGGTGGGGCTTCCCTTTATGATCAAGGCAATTTTCCTGTGCTCATCTTGAACAAGTGTCTGGTTGCTCACATGCAAGATGGCAATGGTTAGACCTGGCGGAATAGTCATGGATATTTGGGGAAAGGGTGACAGGAGCTCTTCAGGGAGTCTTGGTCAGTATGGAAATGCATGCTGGGAAATTCCATGAGGGAATGCATGTTGGCTTTTATGGCAGGCAGATCTAAGGGCTTGTCTTAATTGATGGCGGTGAATTGGCTGCCATCAGATCGAGCTCCGTGATCGACAGATCAGGTCTGTCTAGACCCACTCAGCTGATCAGAAAGTTGATCCAGTAAGACCATCCTGGCAAGGAGCATAGTGCAGAGTCAGAAGGAAGGGTTTTCACTCTGACTCAAGTAGGCGATAGGCAATCAGAGGGAGATACGCAAGGTATTTTAAGTACTTTGTGTGTCTCCGTTCGATTGCAGCCAAAATCATGCCATGGTGTAGATCAGGGCTCAGTGTTTGGAGTTCTCTTTATGTTGGGGGATGAAGGGGTATTAATGCCTCCGGGATATATTTTGTGGAACAGAGCTCAGAATCCCTTGCAGAAGATTTAAGGCTGGAGCTTATAAAAGAGAATGGCAATCCGATGTTTACTGGCCCAGTCCTGTAAGGAGCTGAGCATACTTAACTCCCATTGTCTTCAACACAGTGCAGGAAGCATTCAGCACCATGGGGAGCACATCAGGAGGTCTTCTGAATGACCTTGTGAAGAGGTTCTATAGGGGGAGGGAATTAGGCCTTCTCTAAGGGGGAAATGAGGTAATGAATTGGGTGGGCCACTTGGGGCTGTACTGGTGGAACATGGGGGATTGGTGCCTGGGGGGAGCATGTTCAATGGTTCTACAGGAGAACTCAGGCTTGTTATGGGGAGAGGAATGCAGGAAAATATCAAGGGCTTCTATATACTGAGAGTAGAGTGGGATGTATTTAATCAGGCGCAGGAACCCATAAGGTCCATGGCCTGAAAGTGGAAGAGCAGCAGAGGTTGATGCACCAAGTCTAACCCATGGGTAGGTTGTTAGGTAATATCTTTTATGTTGTCACTTTGCTGCCTACGTGGTACTTTTCTGCAGTTCAGCTCTGGAAAGAATTTCTGCAGAATTAATCTATTATTACTGAGATTGGCTGAGATGCAAACTTTGCTCCTAACTCTGAGCTTCCACAGGCTCCAGTGGTCTTTGGATGTGGGATTTTTTTCTTTCCATCATATCTTTGTGACATGGAGTCTTTTTTCAAACTAGCTTATGTACAATAGCTATGGGAGTGCCCAACAGACAATGCAATGTGCTGAAAAACAAAATCCGTTAGTGATTTAGGATGAGCTACTATAACAGCTCTGTTGTTGTCATTCAGAATATCATCCCCACCACAGCAGAAATGTGCTCGATTAGGGTTAACTTAACTGAATCAAACTCCAAGCCCTGAGGTTGGAAGTCTTCCCAGTCAACTCACAACCGCCACATACTATGGTGTGAGACGAAGCGAGAAGGGAGATGAATGTTCTTCAGAAAAACAAATCCAAGGAAACTTTGTTCACTTTTCTTCCTGCAGGAGATGATCCCTCCAAAGGCGTTTTCCCTTCTCAGAAAAAATCCCCGGTGAGTATTGCATCTGGTTTCCTTTTTTTGGCTTTCTGTTCTGTCCACTCTGAGGCTCTCTATGTTTCCTCCCCTGTCATGCTGTGCCTGCAGACAGACACTCCTCCTTGCCTCGGGTTGGAATGAGCATTCAAAACTCAAAACAAAATCTCTATGCTAATCTGATCAAAGGTTTAGGGTTGCTTGGGGGGGGGGAATGAGTTGTCAGACTCTTTAGGAAATTCAGCATTGATTCCTGCCTTTCTCCTGGAGGCTCCTTCCCTTGCAGGATAGTTTCTCTGAAGTAAAGATTTGCAGGTTGGAGGGGTGTGTAGGGGCTCTGGAGTGGGCCTGTTTATTTTCATAGTTTGTTATAAAGCCACTAAAACAACAGTTTCCAGCTGCTGCCCAGTGGTGAAACAGATGTGATACTAGCACTGGCCATTAACAGACATTCCAGGATTCCCTCTCCAGATTGAGAGACTCCCGTTTATATCTTCAGATGAGATTTAAAGCCAGATCAGGTGAATAATTTGCTTGCCATGGAGCTCTGACATTCATGCAGTTTCTCAGGTTAATATTCATCAAGTGATTGAGATCTACACATTTTGAGATTCCTCCACTGAGCTCAAATTTGCCTTTTCTGTATCTGATGAGATGAAGAGACTTCTGTGGCCATACAAACTACTGCTGTTTGGTGCTTATCCTATCCTGAAGGACAAAATGGTAATATTTGCTTTCAATTGTAAGGTCAGTGGGAGTTAAATCAGTTTACAGACACCTTCATATTCAGCCTGATTTTCAGAGGTGAAGAGTGTCAGCTTCCTCGGCATCTCTGAGTGCTCAACACTTCCACAAACCATGCCCTTTTTGTGTAACAGATTCTTCCATTCCATCTACCTTGAGTAACCCATTACTCCGAGAGCAGAACCGCTGATTTCCATGGATCAATTTGCAAAGTAAAATATAGAAAGTGTCAGTAAGTGTGGCAGAAGCTGGCCCTAAGTATGCATTTAGGTACCTAATTTTAGAAACTCAAACTTGAAAGTCTTGTCACAAGGCTACAGTGCAAGTTGATGACAAAGCTGGAACAACGACTCAGAATTTCTTTCCAAAGGGGTAGCCGTGTTAGTCTATTGTAGAAAGACAACAGAGTCCTGTGGCACTTTTAAAGACTAACAGATTTATTTATCGCATGAGCTTTCGTGGGAGAAAATCCCACTTCGTCAGACGCTTTGAAGATAGGAAAGTTACCGAGTGGGAGGAAATTAAATGCAGGGGAGTGTATGACATAGCATCAGGTCAGACTGTAACAGCAAATCAAAATAGGTGTTAGGATTCAAAACACTGGGGAACAGCACATAGAGGAGGGGGAGGTCAAATCACTTGTTGTAATGCGAGAAAAATCCATAGTGTTTATGTTGTCTCCTCTTGCTCCCTAGATGATAACACATGCTGATGCAACATCAGTTTGAGAAGACGCCACTTGTCTTAATTGTTTCCTTATTACACAATGATGCCACATGATATTGTGGCCAAAACTAAGGACTCAAATTCCGCAGACAGTTACTGTACACAGCATTAGTGGTTACAGCTGGCAAAGTTTTTCAGATGAAACTTTTTTTCACTGAAAAATGCAGAGTGAGGTCGAACAACACATTTTACAAATGCACGTCGAATTTGCCATTGTTTTAGTTGGAAGAAAAGTGAACGTTTTTCTAAAAAAATCAAAATTTTTGTTTCATTTTAAATGTTTGTTTGAACTGAAATAAAATATTTGGATTTCTTTGCTTCACAAAGATTTTTCACTTTGAAATTTTCTTCAATTTTATTTTTTTTAAAATTAGAAAAAGAAAAAAAGCCTTCAGAAGGAAATGTTTTATTTCAAATCATATCCTGCCTGTCCCAAAATGATTTTTTGATTTACCAAAAACATTTTGTTTCCCAACCAATCCCTCTGCCCTCATTTTTTTCCAAATGACAGAGAATCACGAAGCCTGTTATTTGCAGATCTTTGTTAGTGATCACTGATGTGAGAAGTGCAATTTGACTTTCAGTGGGTAGTAATCACTATCTCTGGCAGTAAATGTCTGCAGAATTGGGCCCTAAATTTGTAACATTTGAAATTTCCTGATGCTAGCTGCACAGGACTGTGAGATTCAGCAATCTCCTGCAGATTGTTGGATGGGCAGAAATGTTCATTTATTATAATTTTATTTCTATTTGTAAAAAAAGACAGTATCGCATGGTTTGTGTTCTCTGTTTTTTCTTGATTACAAACAACTTGTTAGAGAAAAGCAGACATTACACCTGGGGTGGGTCCACACTGGCAACAATTATGAGTTTTGGGCTATTTGGGGCTAGTTAACAAGGGGTGCGACTGCAGAAATCTGAGGGAAAAGCTACCTTGCGTAGCATTTTGCTTACTAACTTATAAACAGACTTTACAGCTACAGAGTAAACAATAACAGTTACCCACATTGGGTACATGGCTAGAGAGTTTCTGAAGAAACAAGTATGTTGGCTGAAGTCTTTATCCCATAAATAGGAGACAAAAATATGTTTGAAATGATGCACCAAAATATTTGTGTTTCAACAAATGGGGTTATATTTTTGAAGATTTATTTTTTTTATTGTATTTTAGTTCACGGTCATGTTGTCTTTCATTGCTCTTGTACACTCTTTGTAAAAAGTATCGTTAAAATGCTATAAGGTTAAAATATGCTGTCACTTCAGGAATTAAAATAAACCCATATGCCTCAATATTTGGGTATACTTGAATGAACATATCTATTTTGGCATCTGTATTTGTGTTTTGGGAATCATTTTTGAGGCTGAAAAAATAGGAGATCAGTATTTCCGTCTTTCAGGAGCTAAAATCCATTGGGAAGACTGAATCTCATGTCATTTTGGCCCCCTACAATGGCTTTTTAAGAAATTAAATAATTTCTGAACAAATACTAGAATTGCACTCCCAATGCCCATCTGTCAGACCATATCTACTTTATAAACTTTGGCCAATGCAAGTTAGGTTGGCATAAAGCTGCTGCAGTTAATACATCATTCGTGTGTGCATACTTGGCTTCAACCTGTATTCGCTTGTGTCTATGCATAGTGTGGTGCACCATGGATAGGTATCCCAGTGTGCAGCTCATCACCATCCAGTGCACTGTCTTTTGAGAAGTATTGGCAATATATAGTAGGGCAGAAACAAGTCATGCAGGGGTGATTGGGAGCAACGGCCAAATTCCTAGCATGCAGACTTCTCAATCCCATAATGTCGTCCATAATCCATAATTTTCATGCCTTTTAAAAAAATTTCATGAGTTCACACTGCCGTCCTAGCTGTCCACCATCTCTGACAGAAGAATGGAACCTGCACAGCTCGAAACCAGTGTCATAAGTGTGGCAGGCAGCAGAATCTCTGGTATTTGCAGAGCCTCAAGAAGAACCGCAGCAGTGGGGACAGGACAATTTCTTGAAGGACAGGTGGCAGTGGGACATAATGAGAACCAATTCAAGGTGTTGGTGGCATTCATTGAGCAGCTGTAGATGGCAGAGCGCCGCTTCTGTGCCCAAGAAATAAGCACTGACTGGTAAGAACACATCATAATGTGGGTTTGGGATGACACGTGGTGGCTGCAGAACTTCCAGATGGGAGAGGCCACGTTCCGGGATCTGTGCTCTGAGCTTGTCCCGGCCATCCAACACAGGGGCACCAGAATGAGAGCTGCATTAACAGTGGAGAAGTGAGTTGCATTTGCGCTATGGAAACTTGCAGTGCCATATTGCTACCAGTGAGTGAGAAGTCATTTTAGGGTTTGCAAATACACAGTGGGGGTGTTGTACTCACCACTGGAGCACCTTCTGATCACATCTGGGGATTAGCTCTGCAAGTCTGCCCTCTACATCTTTCTGTTGCTCATGCCATATCTTTCCTAGACTTGCTCTTTCAGACTCAACTGCTCTCATTGGCTATGTCTACACTTGTAAATTTAGGTCGACTTTAAGTCGACTTAGTTAAGTCGACTTAGTGAGTCTACACCTAAATTTAAAGTCCACTTAGGGGGGAACTTACAGAATCGACCTAGAGCGTCCACCCTGGATGCCTAGGTCGACTTCTAGGGGCTAGGGGGACTTAGGGCAGGTCCACGGGGGCAGGAGAGCACCCCTTGCCCAGTGCCAGGGGGCTCAGCCTTAGCCCCATTGTACATGGGTACAATGGGGCAAAGGGGGACAGGGATCCTGGCAGGGCATAGGGGTAGGGTCTGGGGGGGCATGCCAGGCTCACCCTGTGCCCCCTTTCCCCGGCAGGGGGGGGAGTGGTGGAGTCCTGGAGTAGCCCTATGTCGACTTAGGGCTACTCCAGGTCTACACTGGCTTAAGTCGACTTGAAAAAGTCGACTTAAGCCTCAGGTGAATTAAAATGAGGTTTTATAAAGTCGACTTAATTTTCATTAAGTCGACTTTATTTTCCTTAAGTCAACTTAAGCAACTTGCTTAAGTCGACTTAAGGAAACTGTAGTGTAGACGCAGGGTAAATTATGTCGACTTAAGGAAGCTTAAGTCAACTTAATTTACAAGTGTAGATGCAGCCATTCTGGCTTGGCCCTCCTGCTAGGTCGCTATAATTTTCCTCTTTCAGGGGATGGTGTTGCATGTATCAAAGTCTCTTGTGATCCACTGTCCCGAGTGCCTTCCTTTTCCCTGCCCCTTAATGGTACTACTTCCCAGTGGCTAGTAGGGGAGCCCAGACCTATCCTCTGTACTGGGCTCCAGATCCAGACCCTAAAACAAGCAGGCCAGGCCTGCACAATCCTCAACTGTACTGTTGTATCCCTGGTCTTCTTCCTACTTGGGTTGTTTTCACTCTGAGAGTGACTGCAGCCTTTCTCTCAGTTGTCTGGAGCCTTAAAACCCAAAGAAATAGCTTAACTGTTTAACTCCCAGCAGTGTCAAGAATAAATCAATGGGAACACAGTGCTTCCAGCTGATGAAAGATTGATACAAATAAGCAGGCTCTTATCTAAACCCACTATTTATTAGATTTAAGTTCAAACAGACATAAGCAATAGGTTTAGAACATCCCAAATAATTACATATAATCTGAGATGGTATCAAGTAATTAGCAGCAGGTCAACATCAATGACGGGTCGTTTCCCCATGAGAGAGTAAGGTGTCAGGAAAAAGTCTCTCCGGATAGCTTCAGAGAACTGCTCCAAAACACGATCTATTGTCTGGTCTTTTTATAGCTAACTTTTACAGAACACATAGCTCATAGAATGTGTCTACACTGGCAACTTAGGTCGACTTAAGGACGCTTAAGTCGACCTACACAAAGCCGCATCCACACTGGGCTTTTATTAAGTCGACTTAAGCGCTTCCTTAAGCCGACTTAATAACAGCTTCAGTTGACTTAATAACACCACCTTTGAAGGTCGATTTAAAGCCAGTGCGGATGGGGAATAGCACTAAGTCGACCTTATTAAGTTGACTTAAAGGCAATGTGGACAGCTATCTCTACTGTTAAGTCGACTTAACAAAGTTAACTTAAATTGACTTAAAGTGTAGCCACTCTGTTAAGTTGACTTTAAGTCGACTAAAAGTCGACCTTGTTAAGTCGACTTAACAGAGTCGACTTAAGTTTACAAGTGTAGACATAGCCATAGTGATCCCTACTGGGTCATCACTTCTCCTAACGTCAATAAACGACTTATCAATAAAATGTTCCAAACAATCTTAACCATAATAAGCTCCTGTATCAAAGGAGCCCAAACTCAAGGTCTCCATCCACTTATTTTCTTTCACTCTCGTCATTTTTTACTCCCCCCACTTCCTCCCATAACAATTAGCAGAAACTGCAAACCTGCAGGTAGTATTTGATCTCATCTCCAAAAGCCCTGCTTGTCCTTCGCCTTTAATTATGCGGTGTTCTGTTCTATTAATTAAATGGTGGCTGAATTCACATAATATGGCTACAATTAGCTTGGTCAAGTTATTGGGTAACACTTCCCTCAGTACTGGGGTAACATTTCTGCACCCCCTCTCTACTTTCAGCTATTGTCTTTTATAAAGCCCCTTCCTGTCATTTCTAATTAGTCATCAGCGCTTCCTGGCTCCTCCTCCAGGTACAACCTCGTAGGTTAATTGGCCTATCTACTTACTTTAACCCCTTCAGGCCTTGGTGGACACCCCATCACAGGGCGCTATTGTCATGCCAGTATAAAGGACCATTAATTGTCTCCTGCTATGCAGAACTGTGACTTTCAGCAATATGTAGGACATAGTGGATGAATTTAAAGCAATGGGGTTCCTGAATTGCAGTGGGACAATAGACGGCAAGTGTATCCCAATTTTAGCACCAGCCCACTTTGTCCCATAGTGTATCAACATGATTTTATATGGTTATTCAAGAGTTTGTAGATCACTCGGGATACTTCATTGACACCACTGTTGGCTGGGCAGAGAAGGTGCATGATGCTCGTGTTCAGAAAGCTGCAAGCAGGGACTTCCTTTCTTGACCAATAGGTTAATATTGGGGATATTTAAATGCCATCAGTGATCCTGGGAGGGTCCAGCCTATCCCTTGATCTCCTGACCTATGAAGATGTACACTTGCCTCCTCGACAATGCCAAGGAAAGTTTCATCTACCAGTTCAGCAGGTGCAGAATGAGACTTGTATAAGCTTTTCGTAGACTGAAAGGATGATTGCGGTGTTTACTTACAAGACTGGATCTATGTGAGCAAATTATCCCAATGGTTATAGCTACCTGCTTCTCCTTCATAATATGTCTGAGGCAAAGGGGGGGGGGAATTCCTACCAAGGTGGAGGGTAAACATGGAGCACCTGTCTGCTGAGTTTGAACAGCCACACACAGGGACTATTAGAAGAGCTCAGAACTCAAGAACTCTTTAACAATGAGCCACACTTTTGTGGTGTGGTGAACTGTATGCTACCTGGCTCTGCAGATGTGGGGTCTCTTAGGAATTGTGTGGTGGTTGCTGAACACCTCTGGCTATAATACTGTGAACGCACCTGTTGGTTTGGGGGTCTTTGCTATACATTTGTGAGTATTACACTGGGGTTGTTACTGATCCTATGAGTTCTATCACACTGTACAATAACAAATAATCAGGTGCGACTGCTAGACATTCTACAGTGTATGTTATGGACTAAAAAGAGGAATTATTCTTCCAAAAATATAATTTTATG
Source organism: Pelusios castaneus (assembly GCA_007922175.1). Lineage (NCBI taxonomy): Eukaryota > Metazoa > Chordata > Testudines > Pelomedusidae > Pelusios > Pelusios castaneus. Next base: position 8,061,963 of record ML685777.1, read on the forward strand.
GAGTAACAAAATGAGTTCCAAAAACCTGTACCATTTAAAAGCAGATGAATTAGAAACGTAATAAATTTACTGAATGGACCTTAGCAAGAGGAAAGAACATTCAAAATGTAGCCATTTTGGCGACCTATAGAACAGCTCTTGCTCTCACATGTCAATGTATGTGCAGTTGTGATTGTCCTTACTGTATCCTGGGGTGAAGGGGTAGCGTAGGGATGTGGCTGCTGATGCCATATGGAATATTGAGAAGAGCTGTAGTGTGGGGCTAAAACGGAGTTCTCCAGGAACTGCAAAAGAAGATGAGCCCAGGTTTGTTGAATGTGTGGGTCCACAAGAGCCTGCAGCGCCTATGCTTGCTGTTGGACAAATCCCATTACATCTTGTTGCGTTTTCCTCTACTTTTCTGCTGGGATTCCTGGGCTTTTCTCTGGTCCAGTCTTTCCTTTTCCATACAGTCTGAAAAATTCAACCTCCGGGCCTTCTGCTCACAGTCTGCTGCAGCACTAGCTTGCAGGATGTCATTGAACGTGTCATCCCAAGTCCTCTTCTTTATTCCTCCTCATGTGACTCAAGCATGCTGTGTATGTGGAGGGGGAACCCTCAAGCCTACAATGACAGCAGCTATTTAAAAACCACACAGAGGTGCCATTGTCAGCATAGACGCAATGGAAAGCAAAAATTAAGGTTCAGAAATCCCTTTCTCTGCTTCCCTAAAGCTTTCCATAAAATGTACTTAGTGCCACTGCAACTTTGGAGCGGTTTCACATGGCACCGCACACCACACTGCCGTGGTGAGTATGGCCTGCCAGGGGTGAGGAAAAAGAGGAGAACTGATTGGTTTCGTGAGATTGAATATAGGGCAATGTCGCTGAATGCTGGCACCATTTTCCACCAGTAGTGGTGATTTTAACTGATATCTCACTCCGGAGGCCACCGCAACACAGTTGCTGCTGGCATTCCAAAGCTTCCCAGGCCTGTATGCTGCTAGTTGTCTACTAAAATGATGTTTCTTGAAGTGATTTCTGAGTGACATGGGAAAGTCTCCTACCACAGAGGAGGGAATAAGGTTCCCACACCCAGAAACCTTCAGGAGAGGTGTGCAGAGTACCTCCATGAAAGCTTCATTAAGATCTCTCTGAAGGATCCAAGGGACATCCCTGTGTACATAAACAAACTGCTCCGTTTGGCCCCGAACCCTAACTCTACAGGTAAATGGAGTGAACAGCTCTACCACTCTGCTGTAGCACTACCTTTTCTGGTACGAGTAAATTAATGAAAACTCGATAGCTGTGTCCTGCTAAGTAGGGGGCGCCATCGGTACATGATTGTAACGGGAAAAGTATTTAATACTTTCCTCTACATTGGGCTCACCTGTGTCCAGCTGCTGGGACTGACTAGACTGCAGTGAAGGCTCAAACAGGTCCTGGCTCACTGCATAACTGGATCCCCTGGTGGCATGTCCTTCCGCCTCATCCTCACTGGTCATGGCAGATGTCTGTGACTCAGACTCCTCAGAGGTATCCACGAGGGTCTGTGGAGAAGTAGTGGGGTCTCTGCAGTGGCTGTGGTTTGGCACCAGATTGACTATTGTCCTCCCTAGCTTTCTGGTAGGCCTGCTGCAGTTCCTTCATTTTCATGTGGCACCTATCATACCCCTTCTCCTGTATCCCCAGGCAATCTGCATGTTGATGTCCACATTTCTGGGGTGATCTGTAGCTGTGCCTCTTCTCTGCACAGGCTGTGCCAGCCTCTTCTCTCCAGAGCCCAGGGGATCCAATATCTCCTCTCTACTGAGAGTTTAGCTGATTGCCATATTGGAGTGGGGAGGAATTTTCCTCCAAGGCAGATTGGGAAAGGCTCTGTGGGTTCTTTGCTTTCCTATGTAGAGGGGGACATGATTCAATTGCTGGTGGATTTTCTGTACCTTAAAGTCTGTAAATCATGATTTGAGGACTTTAATAACTCAGTCACTGGTTAGTTTTATTGCAGGAGTGAGTGGGTGAGGTTCTGTGACCTGCATTATGCAGGAGGTCAGACTAGATGATCATATCGGTCCCTTCTGACCTTAGAGTCTAGGAGTATACTACAGGCCAGAGCTCATAGCCAGGATGGTTGGCTGGTCAGCTGCACACAATAACACAGAGCTCCTAGGTGTACTCACAAAGCTGAACAGTCAGGAAAAGGCATTTCAGAAATTTGCAGGGTTTTAAAGGGGAGAGGTGCTACTGTCTCCATGACCACTGGTCACAAGTGTGACCAGAGTGGTCAGCGCTGAGCACTGTGGGACAGCTGCTGGAGAACTGTTAGGATTGACGGGGTAACACAGTGTGAGAGCAGACCCTGTATTGACCTCCGTGCATTGACCTTGGCTCAGTGCCCTTTGGGGAGTTGGTGCTATTGCATTGCTATAATGGGGCACTTGCATCGGTGGGATTAAAACTAAAGTGTAGACACATGCACAACTCGGTCAATGCAAGGCGACTTATATCCATTCAACTGCACAGTGTAGACTAGCGTGTGATGAGTTCCTCTGTCACACTGTCCCATGTTCTGAAAAGCCACTTGCCTTGTTGTGAGGAAGTGAGGCAATGCTTGGGCAAAGAGCGTATAGAAGGAATGACTGAGGTCCACGGGGTGGTTCCGTCAAGACCCATTTGTGTTTAAATGAAATCCCTTGAGGATTTCTACTCTTGAGATTGCAAAGCTAGTGTTGGTTAGGTGAGATTCAATGAAACAGCAGCCAAGCTCAGAGGAATTATACACCAGTTACTGTATTAAAAATAAAATCTACATATACAGCAGCATTGCTTTGTTCTTGGAACAGGAGAGAGGGGCAGTGACTCAGATGCCATTCCGTGATAAAGGCGGCTAAGTACTGACTCCAGCCATGGCAGGAGTAAACTAGAGACAGGCCTCTTTGAATGTGGGGGGAAAGCGACACAGAACTGGTGAGAGGACAAAACTGAATTAATGAGGGAAAGGAGCTTGGAGTAGATGAATGGGGTGAGGGTGATACAGAATGGCAACATTGGAGAGAGCTGGTCTTCAACCTCCTTGTAAACCTGCTGGCACAGATCCGTGTGTCTGGGGCAAGAGAGCCTGGTGGGAGATGGGGAAGCACTGTGGTGAGACTCCAGATGGCAGCCAGAGCCACAGAGAATGACAGAACTGCTAACAGGGATCCTCAGTGGAAGAAGCAGCATTGGGTGGGGAGGGAGAGTGACTGACCTGAGGGAGCAGTAACCTGAGGAGAGAGGAACTAAAAGGGGAATATTGAGCAGATGAATCCTGGATTCTGCCCACTGATGGAGGAGTAGCCATGAGAGTGAGGGAACAAATGAAAAGCTGAAGGAAATCCAGGCCTCACTGGGTGGAACAGCTGCCTGAGGGTGGGGCAGTCAACCCATCCAAGAAAGCCCTGGCTGCAGCAGTGAGCATGGCTGACGGGAAGCTCCCCATCCTCAGTTCCTAACTTGAATCAGAGCTGCAAGACTGGGATTTTGATCTGCTTGGAATTTGGGGATGTTTGTCTGCGTGGTTTTGGATTGGACCCATCTCCTGTGTCAGCTGCGCATAGATCAGGGGACGATGTTGCTGGGAATCAATGCTTTTCACAAAGCCAACCTGTTCCTCTTTGTTTCCCGCAGAAACTATGTGGCACCAACTACCCGATCAGCATTGCCTTCATAGTGGTGAACGAGTTCTGTGAGCGCTTCTCCTACTATGGCATGAAAGGTACATGGGGTATCTAATAACTTTGCTTTCCTTTCCTTGACAGGGCCCCACTCACTGGGGGTCTCTTGTCTTCACATATTGACCCATTGTTTTGCTGCACATTGACTTAGTGGAAAGTCTTCAAAGTATCAGTTGAACTAAGTTAAATCTGATGTGCATTCTGGGCTAGATTTTCCCTTGACTTCTAATTTTGTCCATGGACACTGGCGTGTGCATTCACTTATGGAATTTATACAAGCAATATGGTAAACTATGTGGGCAAGGGCATGCTCGCACAAAACTTGTTCGTGCAAAATCAGAGGCTAGGATCAGACTGGCTGAAAAACATGGCCCTTTATGTACCCTGGACATCAATACAAATACAAGTAGAAAGGGTGCTTGAGACCAGAACAGCTAATCTGAACCACTTCCAATTTCAAGGATGGGGGCAACAGATTTCAAACCATATATACAAATTTGTATCTACAGGGTTGGTTTCCGGTCAGATTCCAAACTAGGAAAGTGGCTTCTGTCTGACATAGCTGAGTTCTCCCCATGAGGTTGCAGTCTCAGGGATTCACTTGATCTTACTGGGGTTCAACCATTGTGTCAGTTGATTTCAGCACAGCTTTGCCATTTGGGACCAACCATTGACAGATCTGTGGACAACAAGGCATGCTAATCCAGATCTTAATCCTTGATACAGTATCAGAATGAGTCCTTGGCTTAACCTGATCCAAACCAACCCTTTCTGAATACTTTCAGGTGACAGATCACCAGATCTTACCTTCCTTGTCCAAGACAAAGCCCAGCTGAACTCAGGGTCAGCTTCCTACACTGAAAAAAGAAAACAGGCCCAGTATATGTCACCTCACTATCCACATGGAAATACTGAACTGCTGCGGACCATTGATGCTCAGGGCAAACGTCCTCAGGCAGAGGGGGAATGTAGTACATGTTGGCAGAATGGGCTCTTTGGGTGAGCCTACACTAGCAACTTAGGTCGACTTAAGGACGCTTAAGTTGACCTACACAAAGCCGCGTCCACACTGGGCTTTTATTAAGTCAACTTAAGCGCTTCCTTATGTCAACATAATAACAGCTTAAGTCGACTTAATAACACCACCTCTGAAGGTCAACTTAAGCCTTAAGTTGACTTCTTAAGTTGACTTAAAGCCAGTGTGGACGGGGAATAGCGCTAAGTCGACCTTATTAAGTTGACTTAAAGCCAGTGTGGACAGCTATGTCTATTGTTAAGTCGACTTAAAGTGTAGCCACTCTGTTAAGTCAATTTAACAGAGTTGACTTAACTTTACAAGTGTAGACATAGCCTTTATGCCCCTCTAGTAGCCGGATTATGTAAATGCTGATGATGTAGTCTTTTAGTTTGTATATTGGGGATCATGATTTTAAATACGGGGGTCTTGGCTTTGTTCCTAGCCAGGGCTCCCATTACTGTAATATGGAAACCATCTAATCAGAAATGTAATGATATCTAATCACTAGACAGGAAGCCAAAGAAAAGCGACAAAGATCATTTTCCAAGATCTTTAATTCTTTCCATGACATCGTGTGTATCATAGTCTTATCCAGACAATTCAGTTTATCTTAGTCACAGTGATTTAAGCCACTTTATTTATCTGCCTGTTTGTGTATGGATTCTCTGACCTGTTTTGTTTGTTTCCTTCTCTTTAAGCCGTGCTGACTTTGTATTTCCTCAATTTCCTCCATTGGGATGAGAACCTCTCCACCACCATGTACCATGCCTTCTCAGGCCTCTGTTACTTCACACCTGTCATTGGCGCGCTCATAGCTGACACATGGTTGGGAAAATTCAAGTAAGGAAGGAAACCTCTTTTGTTCAAACATACTAATAGCCAGCTTTCTTCCCCAATAATGAACTAACAGCTTGCTGAAGCCTGTCAATATTAGGACTTCCCTAACAAATGTGTTTCAGGGCACACACATGAGGGATCCTTCCTGATGTGTGTGGTGTGACGGCACAATATAGTAGTGATGAGACACAGGGTTCAAAGAACTCCCTGGAGGCTCAAGGTAGTCATATAGCATGGTGGTAGGCATGGTATAACACCAGAGAGAGTGCGGATGCTGGAGCATTACTTCTAATAATGCGCTGCCTTTCTCTTCCATCTGAGGATCCAGAAATGATTTACAACAATTAATAAATGAATCCCTATAAGTCCCCTCTGAGGCAGGCAACCATTATTATCATCAGTTTACAGATGAGGAATCTGAGGTATAGAGAAATTAAAACCTGACTTGCCCAATAAGGAGGAGGAGTCCTGCTTCACAGTCTTGTGTTCTAATGTCTAGACCATATTGTCGTCTCAAAAACAAGATGAAGATCTCCCTTCTTTCCAGAACTGAGCACGTACTTTCAACTTCATGTTGACCTAAAGACAAGGGTCTAAACAAGAGAAAACCAGTTCAGCTCCCTTTTCCCATTAGCACGTTCCCAGTAGACCACTAACGTCCTCTTCCCTTATGTTTAAATCCAGCTTCCAAAATTCCCTTGTCCATTCAAACAAATATAACACTGGAGAATTTATTTGGTGGTTTGGTTACTCAAGGTGAACAGAACTCAGGTTCACTGATGCAAACGGGTGTCGGAGATATGGATAACAAATCGAAACTTCAAAGATAAACTGCAGAATTGGAATTCATATGCAGATTTGACAGTTGCCTTAGGGCTAAATAGGGGTCTCGGGTTTTTTTCTTATTACAACAGGTGATTTGCCCTCATCTTCCTGTATGTGCTGTTCCCCACTCTTTGAATTTAAACAGCTCCTTTGATTTGCTGTAACAGTCTGACCTGATCCTATGACTTACACTTCCCTGCATTTATTTTCCTCACATTCTGTAAGTTCCCCATCTTCAAAGCGTCTGACGAAGTGGGATTTTCTCCCACAAAAGCTCATGCGATAAATACGTTTTGTGTCTTCAAAAGTGCCACTCCTTGTTTATTTTGCGGAACTAGACTAACACAGCTACCCCTCTGGAACTCTTCCAAGTAAGCAATCCTCTGGCTAGCAGGTTGGCAAAAGCCTGAGTATTAATCAAGTAGGTAGTCTTGAAACTAAACGTGACCTGGATAATCACCTAAAATAGCATTTTTAACTGGAACATTGTTAGTTAATTCCACCTGGAGATCTGTGTGTGCTCAAAGCAGCATCTGCCCCTCTCTGTTAATTCTAACCATTCCATTTGAACCATAGCCTGTCTCTTTCCTATGATACTTTCAGTGCTGACACAGGAGTTATAGGCCTGGGAGATGTCTGCTCTATAGACTAGCCAGTGACTAGTGCAAAAGGCCAGCCAACCCCACTGTAGCAGGAAGTGCAGCCAGGCATTCTGTTTTCAAGTCATAAGTCACCTGACGGTATTCAGGTGTTACTGTTTTCTTTTTTCCAGGACAATCATCTACCTCTCCATTGTTTATGTGATTGGCCACGTGATAAAGTCTGTTGGTGCAATACCAACTGTTGGAAACCAGGTTGTTCATGTGTAAGTAAGTTTTGGAACTGGCGTTTTGATGCATTATTATAATTATCCATTTATACAGTACCCACATAATCATCTCCTTTGTCAGGCCATCAGCCTTTGGATTTTGCCAAGATGCTTTTATGGATACATATCCTGCAGTTTATGTGGCTTCATAAACATAAACCAAGCAGGTAACTTGTGCTAGAAATAATGACTAGATTGGAGAACTGCTAAAGAATATTCTGGCAGATTGAAGTGTGTGAAGTTTAGGGAAAGTGCAAACAACTTTCTCTGTGTCTGTCAGTGGAGCATGAAATCACCAATTAGAGCACATTTCCAAAACAGCCTGGCAGGACCACAAGTGACCTATCTGTTCTTCAGTGCATCTCCCTTATTTCCCTCCACAGCTTCAGTCAGTCTCCCTCCCAGTGCAATACTGGCTTCTTTGCATGTCTGATAAACTGCACGTATTTTTGTCTAACTCGGCACAACTCAGGAAATGGGCACACACAAGCAAAACACCATCACATTTACTAGACAGCTTCCTCAGACAATTGGGTCTGTCCAACCCTGTATATTTCCATGCTAATTGGGAACCATTGTGGTTAGAAGTGGACGGATCTTGTTAGGTTAGGAGTTTGGGTACAGGGAGCAGCCAAAAGTGATGCTGATCCAAATATTTTTTTTTTGTCTGCAAAACTGGGCTGGAAATCTTACAAGATTTCTCTTTTGCTCTCTGCTACTTCCTGCAGGCCAAAAACAGATTTTCTCATACATCTCCACACTTCAGGCCCTGTGCCTGGTCAGAAATGTAAGAAAATAACCAAGTTAATTGAATTAATCCAACACTCCAAAAACAATGGTTCGGTTTATGTTTTGATCAATGGTTTGGGAAGGGGTTGGGAATGATTCTTTTGTTCCTGTGATAGCACATCTGAGCTTGGTTTTCACTAATATGCATGTAATAATCGACACCAGAGAATTTAGTTGGAGATGTCGTTAGAGTACTTTGCTGGTTCTGTGGTACTGAAGTTTTCATCCCTGTTTGAAGGGTTCTGTCTATGATTGGCCTGGCTTTGATTGCCCTTGGAACAGGAGGCATCAAACCCTGTGTGGCAGCATTTGGTGGGGACCAGTTTGAAGAAGAACATGTAAGATTTTATTTTCTAAACCATGCAGTATCTGGCGTATTAATCTATGGGGAGGTATGTGACGTGATTAAAATACAGTCAAATGAAAGCATGCTCTTCTGTGGGAGAGGGAGCTGATGGTTTACGGACGGTTTAGAATGGTGATACCTGGTCCTTCATGAGTGCAGGGGACTGGACTTGATGACCTCTCATGGTCCCTTCCAGTGTCTAGGATTCTCGGGTACTTCACAGTTTCTTCTTGAATCTCAAAGCATTTCCCAAATATTAATTAATGGACTCTGGCAACAGCCTTCAGAGAAGCAAGCCTTCAGTCACCACCGAAATGCAGCTGCCGCTCAGCCAATTGACTAACTATGTCACTAATGTGTAGCAGCACAAAATAACAATTTGGGGCAGTAAGTGAAGAAAAATACTATATTTGATTAAAACTAGGGAGAATTAGGTAGGCAGATTATTTACTGAGTTGGAGGACACCAGAATTGTCACCTCTATCTGTGTGAAATTGCTTCTTTAATGACCACTAGTGGTGATCATCTCAGTTTTATCTTATCTTCTCCAAGAGGCAGCATATTCGCTGGTTATGAGCTCCTTAGCATCATTGGTTCAGTACAAAACCAGACAAGAGAGTCCCATGTGCCACATCACCAGCACCGATGACTGCAGATCCTCGGTATTCACTGAAGTTTTTCATCCAACCAGATGCTCCCTTGCTTATTAGACCTGACTGAAAATCAGAATCTCTACCCTGTGCATAATTCCAATATGTTGACACTTGTTTTAATACCGAAATAGGATTAAAAAGTCAAAATATTTAAATTTTTGACAGAACAGAAAGTTCTGAAAATTGTCAGTTTGGAAATCACACAAGGTTTCATTTTACTTTAGATAGTGTAGCGCCTCCTCAGCACTGTAGTCCAGATGTTTCATGCCCTATTCTCCCCAAGCTCTCTAGCTATACCTCCCATGATGCACCAGAATGGCTCAGCCAGAGGGGAGACCCGGTCATGATGAGATATGGAGTCCAGGAAGGGAGCCCAGTCCATAGAGAAAAAGAGACATGATGCACCCAAAGAACAGCTCCAATGAGGCACCAAGGCAATTCAGGCAGGCAAAGATTAATGTCAGATTGACCTGCAGTGAAATGCTTTTTATGTCAATTTTCCAGAATTGACACTTTCGCTTTCCATTTTGCCCTTTTTCAAAATGGAACATTTTGATTTCCTGCTTTGAAACGACCTTGTGTTAAAAATGTTTTCTATTATATCACAGAATATAAAATTTAAAAAGTTGAAATAGGTACAAAACTTTTGATTTTGTTGGAATGAAATATTTTGATTTTTTTCCCCTCAGAATTCCACTTCGTGGAAAATTTAGATTTTTTTTTTAAATTTGTCCTCTTTCTATTTTGGAATGGAAGAAAGTTTAAAATAATGAAATTTCCTGTAAAATGAAAAATCTGGATCCCACTCAGCTATACAGACTCTTCTGACCTTTAGCATGTATGTAAGGATTACTCATTTTAGTTTCTCAATTTTACATATAGAGCTAGTAATATTTCTAACATAACACTGCCTCTGTAGATCCCTACTTATCCAAGTGAGTACCTGCAGAGATCATATAGCAGAGTACTCCAGCAAATCTGATAAGTAACCTTCCTTTAATTACCTCATGGAGATATTGAAAAGTTTCTTAGCTAGAGACAAATTATGTTCTACTATACGTGGGCAAAACTGCATTGATGTCCATTGAGTGTCAGTGCTTTATACCAAGCCTGAATATAATCCCTAATATTGAACATTTATTTTTTTCAAAGCACTTTATAAATGTAATTGTCCTGGGACTTGCCATGTTTCAGGCAGGGCTTCCATGGACAGTGATAGAGGCCATTGGTTCAGAGTGACAGGTAAGATAGAACCTAAAAAAGGGGACTTAATTACAGGAAATTTCCTTTTCATGCATCTTTTTGTATAGAATTGGTTCTCCAGGCTAAATATGGGTGAACAAAATCATATTGGCAAGATTTTGTGTCAATGCAAAAGCTTCTGTGCATATTAATTAAGGGCCAAAGCTGCTTTTAAACGTTGTGTTACGCTTGGTATAATATGGAAAACCATTTCTCTTTGTTTCTTTATTTCCCTGTTGCTAGGGAGATCAGGATTATCGTGAATGGTACCTTTTTCAGAATTAGATAATCCAGATCATGATATGAATATCTGTCTGTGGCAAAGACTAAGAAAGCAAGGAGGGATATCTTTCTATAATGAGTGCATTTTAAAAATTGCTGGGTCACTTTTTCTGTTCATACTTCTGGCATTCAGATAATTTTTGATGGTGCTGAAATTTGTAACATTTGTAAAATTTGATGGTGCTGAAATTTGTGAAAGGAGGTGACCAGAATTTTTTGCAAATCACCATTCCCTTTACTGGTTTTTTAATGTGCTATTTATGTGTAGTAAAATAATCACATTATTACAGAAACCAATCATGAGCAAGAAGCACAATTCCTGTCTGGTGGTTAGAGCAAAGAGTTGGGAGACAGGACTCCTGGTCTTACTCCTGATTCAGATAGAACCATGAGTTGGGGAAAGATAGTGAAGCTCTCGGTGCCTCTCTGTTAAGTGTTTACAAGGGTTTTGTGAGGCTTTAAGCTGCAGGTAGGTGTAAGGCATTTTCATCCTCTGTGCTATATAACTGAAAAGTATCAGTGTTAATCTGTTTGCTAATCTAGTAGAAATTATATATAGTTAAATTTATACATGGAAAGACTATTAGGTTATTTTGTTCATTGGCCTGCCAGGGCAGGGTTATATCCTACCGTACATATTTCCCTGAGCTTTGTTAAGTCTAATTTTAAATGACTCAAGCAAACGGGCTTTCACATTTCTTTTGGAGACTGTCTGATCAAACAGATCTCACCATTGAGATATTTTCCCTGCTAGTCTTGTCTATTTGATTACCCCATCAGAGCAAAGGACACAATTCCGCCCCCTTTCATTAACATCCAAGATCTCAAAGTGTCTTACTAAATTCACAGAGGTTCTCTCTCAGGCCTTGTACACACTACAGCCTTATCACGCGGTAAGGAGCTTTACTGCGCGGTAAGGCTCTGAGCGTACACACTATAATGTTGCTTGTTGTGCAGCAGCAGCCCTCTTGCCGCGCAACAGGTAAACCACCCAGACGATCGTGGTAATGCTTACCACGGATCGTCTGTCCCGCAAGAGGGAGTGTGTGTGTACACTCATTGTGGGTAACACGGCCTCTGGAAATGTCCCAGAGTGCCAATGGAGGCCACTCTGGGACACCGGAGCTGTCATGCTTGTCCATTTCACTGCTCTAGCAGAGCAGTAAAATTGACAAGTAGGAGCAGAGCTCCAGCTGCCCTCAGTGCTGGCACTCGTGGTGGCTAGAGCCCCACTGCTACAGGGAGTCCCTCAAGCCACTCGGTTTCCCAGCTCTCTGCCAAGAAACCGAGCAGCTTGAGGGAATCCGTAGTGGGGCTCCAGCCGCCATGACTCCTGGCGGCTACAGACCTGCTGCCACGGGGAGTCCCTCAAACCACCCGGAAACCAAGCAGCTTGAGGGACTCTGTGTAGCAGCGGGGCTCTAGCCGCCAGGAGCCCTGATAGCTGGAGCTCCACTGCTGCAGGCGGCTTGAGCCCGGGTCCTGCAGTTGTAGCTGAGCGGTAGCTGAGTCACGGGCATGGGGCTCAAGCCGCCCAGCTTGCCAGTTCCGGCGCCGCAGCTGCCGCCGCCCAGGGAACCGGCAAGCCGGGCGGGCCTGGGGCTCAAGCAGTTTTACAATGTCAAAGATCATGGTCTATGTCTACGCTAGGAACGGTTAGGTCGACTTTGTTAAGTCGACTTAATAAGGTCTATTTTAAGTTGACTTAAAATCGACCTTATTAAGTTGACTTAACAAAGTGGTGCCTATGGACATGGACTAAGTCCACTTTAAGTCTACCTAACTGCCTTTAGGTCGACTTAACAAAGTGGACTTAAACATCCACACTGAGCTTAGGTCGACCTAAAGAAGGGTTAGGTCGACCTACCCGGTGGTTCTTAGTAAGTTGACTTAAGTGTTCAATAAGTCGACTTAAGGAATTTCTTAAGTCGACTTAATGAAAGTCTGATGTAGATGCGGCTTTGTTTAAGTCAACTTAAGCCTCCTTAAGTCGACTTAATTTGCCAGTGTAGACATAGCCATAGATTTGAGCCCTGCTACGTTAATAAAAATGCAGAGGCACTCACATGCCAAGGGTTAGAGGTGTGGTATGAGACTCTGGATAGGCCTTGAGGGCATGTCTATACTGGCAAGTCAACCTAAACTAAGCCGCGTCCACATTGGACTTTTATTAAGTTGACTTAAGCCCTTCCTTAAGTTGACTTAATAAGAGCTTAAGTCGACTTAATAACACCACCTCTGAGGTTGACTTAAAGCCAGTGTGGACAGGGATTAGTGCTAAATCGACCTCATTAAGTCGACTTAAAGCTGTTAAGTTGACTTAACAAGGTTGACTTAAGTCGACTTAAAGTATTGTCACTCTGTTAGGTCGACTTAACTTTGCCAGTGCAGACATAGCCAAAGTAAGCAGAGGAGTAATCTTCTACCCCATCTGTTGTAAAAGTGTAGTGTGCTATTGGGCTGGATCCATCCGAGTCTACTCAGTCCCTTCAAACCCTAAATAATGTCTCACAAGGGCAGGGTGACTAGAACAGTGTAATATTGTGACTGTAAGCTCGCTGAAGAGTATTAGCTAACTGGAATAGATAGCTAGAGATAAAAATGGAGATATGGACTTAATAAGCCTTGCTGCTGTTTACTATTAACCAAAGAAATGAACTACACAGACAGTTATGATATGAAGAAAGGTTCATCGGTCTTTAATTCCAGATAAACCATTCCCTGACACCACACAGATCAGATTGTCTGGTGCTGACAAGGCCTAAATCTGCTGTAGGGGCCAATTCCAGGAGATCCACACACAGGCTTAGCTGTTGGGGTCATCACTGTCTTCATACCTCTGCAGCGGCCGGAGAGCCAGGAGAGTGACCAGAGAGCAACTCCAACAGGAGTCAGGCACCTAAATACTTTTGAGGATCTAGGACTCAGTACACAGTGGAGAATCAAGCCCCAAGTGACTTGCACCAAGTCGCACAGGTAGTTTCGGGCAGAGCCAGCGAGATCTGCCACTCCCTACTCCCATGGGGAATCAGAAGGCCATCCATCCTCTCCTTGTACAACCTAGCTCCTAAACATTCCATGCTGTGCGTTCTAGATCACATTGTTGTGACTGACTGGGGGGGAAAAATACCTCCTTGACTTTTCAGTTTAGAAGCATTTCTCATAAAGGAAAATGTTAGGAAGTCCTGGCCTCCAGCTGAGTTTTCTCAAGTCTCTAAGTGACAGAGGTCCCATTGAGAGCCCAAGGACAGACCCACTTTGGAAAATTCCCCCCTTACATCTTCACCCTCTGTTGTGTCCTGAAAAGAGCTGGTTCCTCACGCCCTGAATAACTTCATTTGGGAAGGCCTGGAAGAAAAATGTCAGCTTTCACAGCGTAGTCCCACCACTGCCAATGCCCAAATGTCTTTCCAGGTACATGGTGAAAAATGCAGAGAGGTCCAGTATCATTTTTTGATTAGCAGCTAGAAGAAATTTTGATCCATGGGAGCATATACAGAACTCTGATATATGAAGGAATCCAATCCTGAGTGTAAAGGGAGGTGTTCAGCACCCCGGAAAAAGGCACTCAGCATCTTGATTGGGCCCAACATGAACTGTCAAAATTTTAGAGTGCTTTCCACTGCCATTCATGTTTTGACTGCTCTCGAGGCAGAAATGCCTGCCTTCACGGCTCTGTCTGAGGAGGGGAGGGAGTAAGAGAGAGGGGAAATCCTGTCTGTCTTCCTGGTATGTGGTATGGGTATAACGAGAGGTAAAGGTAGAAGGGGAGCTACACACACAGAGCTAATGTGACTTCTGTGAGCCAACCCCAGCTCTGTAGTCTCGGTGTATTCCTTTGGACATGTGGTAAAAGCTAGTACGGCCAGCAACAGCGAGGCGGGACCACACTGAAGCTCCTCCCACTAAGTGATTTGTAATCAGCATGGAAATACTTGATCTTTACCATTGCTGATGCGTGAGTCACACAGAGGGTGTGTTGCCCTAAGTGACTGGAACAAAGAATGATTCGATAGTCCTTGTTACTATGTTTATTAATAGCCAAATATTGCAGTGTTAACTCTCACCAAGGGATTTATCTCCCATCCCTTTCTACCTCACAGCAATTTCCCTGAGTCTGCATAATAGCCCCACCAGGTTTACTTTCCCTGTTTGTTTGGGGCTTGCTAAATCATCACATCAGTTTCGTAATTCTTAGCTTCTTCCCCCCAGACTCTCCAACGGGTTAATTGCTCTCTCACACTCTCTCTCTCATCTGTGCTGTCATTACAAGCGCCTCAAAATGCATAGGTTTCTGTTTCTATTTAGGGAAAAAAAGACAGGACGTGGGAACAAATGACAAGCTGTCAAGCTCTGCCAAATTGGATTGAATTAGGTGACAGAGAATCTGAATCAAGCTACTTGTTCTGAATAAACAAACACTTTCCCCCTCCAACAACTTCCTGACAGACACAGAGCAGCAGCTTTTCCTCCAAAATGCCAGGAAACCCGAAGCGCTTTTTAGTAACATGGACTGATTTGTGTGAGCCTTTGCCATCTCTAAATGCAAGCTGGTTTGCCTGCCTTTAACTTCCATTTTATGCATCATGCGTCAATATTAACCCAGCCTTCCTAACAAGAAAATTGATAGTGTTCCATTTGGAAATCCAATGCTGTGCGTTGTCCATGATATTAATATTGCCTTCTCTTGTTTTAGACCAAAGAAAGGAGCAAATTCTTCTCAGTCTTCTATCTAGCTATTAATGCAGGAAGTTTGATCTCCACATTCGTTACTCCTGTATTGAGAGGTCAGTGCTCACTGAGAATGAACCATTAAATTAGCTGTACTGTCAGGGTTCTGCTATGGATAGTTAGGTTCTTATGGTGATTGAATGTCAGAGATTGTATTAGCTTCTGAGTGACCAGTGTGTTGCATTTATGCCTTGTTAATCCTGCTGTAGCTACCTAACAGGTATATGGAAACTAGCAGAAGAGTCAGACACACCATGTTACAGGCTGTATTTATTTTCTTTAAAGCCAGCCTGAGTCACAGAAACAAAAATTAGAGAGCGAAAAGACCCATCAGATCATCTAGTAAAGTTCATCCCCTGGCCAACGTGAGATTATTCCTCTGGTATATCCTGCAGTCCCTAGGTAATATATTCATAACGACTGATTGGACCCTGTTCGTCGCAGGTTTACTGCACGGCTGTTTAAGGCTCTGATTCTGCTAACTGACCCCTACTCGCATTCAGAGCCCCGTCACTTCAGTGTGACAAAAGAGAAGCGTAAGGGTTAAACTGAGTGGACCAGGTTGCAAGACCATGGCCTACAGAGGCTTGTCTTGAGAACCAACACATGGCTTATGCTCCACTTGAGGCCTATTCTGTGTTCCATCCATTTTTGTAGAACCTAATTTTGATGCTCTTACTTTGTTGTATTTCAGTGCCTGGACACCTCAGGGGTTGGCACTCTATAAATACCGAGACATACAGACTATGTCTACACTAGCAACTTATGTCGATTTAAGGAGGCTTAAGTCGACCCAAATTACCCCCGTCTACACCAGACTTTCCTTAAGTCAACTTCAGAAATTCCTTAAGTCGACTTAATAAGAACCAACCATTAGGTCGACTTAAGCCTTAAGTTGACTCCTTAAGTCAACTTAAGAACGGTGTGAACATGGAGTAACCCTTTAGTCGACTTTATTAAGGTCGACTTTAAGTCGGCTTAAAGTTGACCTTAGTAAGTTGACTTAACAAAGTCAACCTAACTTTTTCTAGTGTAGACATAGCCACAGAGAAGAGAACAGTGTCCCATAAACCAAGGTAGCTGGCACAGTCAATAACGATTTTTCCTGACACTCTCCAAAGATTTTCTTTTTTCTGAGTGATTGTTTTAATATCCTGTTTGTTTCCTGTCTTCTATATTTGTGCCAAAGCACACAGAAAAAGACAAACTATGTCTCTCTCTTTCTTTCTCTTCCCCATGTCAACAATATAATCATAAGAGGGTATTGCTAAATTTGTTCTGTGAGTGGATGAAAATCCAGTTCCCTTAAAATATTGACTTTATGTGAATGTGGTGCAACAACAAGCCACTAAACTGGAGTATAAGAGTGGGAAGGGAGGTTTAAGTTTCAAAATTATTTTCTGCAATTTCTGAAAGAGAGAGAAAAACAATTCCTTTGAAACTTGACAGCTTCATATGGAGCACATGGACGTAGACGGCAACATCCAACACTTTCTGCCCATGCCGTAGGTCACAAGTGAAATGTACATGTAAGGTTTCACTGTATGGTTTATTGAATTTTAGCTAATCCTTTGTAAAGTGGCCAGATAGATGACTGACACACACTCACTCCACTATGAAACTGGCTCTGACTTTCCATATGCATAATACAAAATAATGACCAGAGGTTTCAATGGGTGGTTTCCTGTTTTGCTTTAGCTACATAGGCTTTTTATAACCATCTTTATTTGCTATTGCTCAATGTACAAATGCAGTAGTTTCTAACCACTGGTATGCAACAGAGGCATAGCCAGAACTGATTTTTTAGTAGGGCCTGTGGTTGACATGATTGGGCATAAGCAAAAAAGAGGCTGATAAAAATGCAGAATGAATTGCTTGAAATCTGATTGGGTGGGACTACTTTCAAAGTGGATGGGCCCTGGCTCATCCAGGCTCACCCGTAAATACACCACTGGTACTCAAGCCATACCACTGGCTCTCTGTTTGGGATTGGCTCTCCAGGCACCCACACCAGTGGGGCTCTGCTAAGTCATGGTGCAAACAAGTGCTGTGTTCACACTGCACTGTAGCTAGAACTGCTCCCATCCCCATTCTCACAGTGCTACTTTCATTATGAGTTATCACAAGATGGGTTTGGAGCAGGTCACTTCCCTTGGGGTTAGGTGGGACACAAGGCCAATAGAATACAGAGAGTATTGGTTCATATAGCTGAAGTCTTAGGGTCTGATTTTGTGATCTCACTTACCCTGGTGTAACTCCAAGACTTCTTCCTAGCTACTCCTGATTACAGTGGTTGGAAGTGAAATAAGATGCTCCCAGATCGGGAACCATGGTACTGATTACCCAAGTCTATTAAAATAAATTTAAAACAGTTTCTTTTAGGTAGGGCTTTTTTTTTACCCTCTCCTGCTTCACTTACGCTGCTACTGCCAACACCCCTAAGTGGCATCACCCTCTGCCCCATGCAGCTTCTGTTACTGCTCATCACAGTGCTTTGCTTATGACTGGCCCCTGTTACAGTTGTTGTAGATGGAAGAGGCTGTCAGGCCAGCTCAGCTTCCAAATCACCACCATCAGAAAAGTGGCAGGGTGCATGTTTTAAGTGGGCTCAATGCACAATGTGAAAACCCACTGCAAAGTGGAGAGTTGAGAGAGGTGACTGACTTGGCAGAGGTCCCAGTGGAGGAGTCAGGGCGAGGAGGAGGGTTTACATTTAAGCATGGTGAAATGAGATGCTTTTATGGTGTTTTTTAGGGGATGTGAAATGTTTTGGAGGAGATTGCTATGCCTTGGCGTTTGGTGTCCCAGCAGCACTCATGGTTATAGCCCTTGGTAAGTGGAAACCATCATAATGCTTAAAATGTGTTGTTCAAGAAGTTTAGAGTGTTGCCGTCCACCCCCGCCTCCTGATCCACAGCCCTCAAAAGAGAACAAATCAAGTGTCAGCCACAGCACAGAACCCCAACGGCAGGACTATCTGAATTTCCTTTCCTCTGATCCCCGTATGCACTGATTTACCTTGTGCCTTTTGTGACTCTCATAGGATAGCCTGCCTGCATCCTAGAAGATGGGAGTTCAGAACAACCCTGGAAAATATCCTGAAATATATTAAAGTCTGATACATCCAGGGCCAGCCCAACCATATAGGTGAACTAGGTGGTTGCCTAGGGCACCAGGTTTTAAGGGGCACCAAATCAGATGGAATTGATTTTTTTCCTCTATTTAAAAATATATATATTAATATGTTATCTCTTATAACATGTGGAGAGGGGGGATGGGGGGCACCAAAATCATAGTTCATCTAGGGTGCCAAAAACCCTTGGGCCAGCCCTGGACACATCATGGCTTTTCTGCAACGCATGCCATGTTGTGACGCTTGCTTGGTGATTCTTTGAGGTGGGTCTCATGATGTGATGGCCTTACATAATTCAGCTTCGAGAACCCACAAAAGAAATGTCCCAGTGCAGTGGTTTGCAGCTTTATCATGAAGCAAGTTTGGCCACTGGGGCCTGCACAATTTGCAGTTCTAGGTATCACAGCTTAGGGCAACTGCACCTGGATTTCCTTCTCTTGGTCCACGAAGGACACCCACTCTAGGCTGTTAGCTTTTCAGCAGTCACCAATCTTGGGTGGAGATCTGCATCTGTCTCCCTCCTAACTGGGGTTTTTCCTGGTTGCTCAGTTCCTTGCCTACACTGAGATATCTGTAGCAAGCCAGACTGCTTAAATAGGCTGATGTCTGTAGTTTTCTTCCCCTCTGAAGTCTAGGAACAGTGGAATTGCCAGCAGTTCTAAGGTACCACTTAGCTCTTTCTATTCAAGCGTATTTGTTCTTGAGGAGAAAGCATTTCAGAGAAAACATATATGTATATATATATCTTTGAAGATCAAAGACTAACAGACTTATTTATCGCATGAGCTTTCGTGGAAGAAAATCCCGCTTTGTCAGATGCTTTGAAGAACTATAAGAGTCTGACAAAGTGAGATTTTCTCCCACGGAAGCTCATGCAATAAATAAATCTGTTAGTCTTTAAAAGTGCCACAGGACTCTGTTGTTTCTCTGCAATAGACTAACACGGCTACCCCTCTGGAACAATTTTTTATGTTACAGTAATAATATTGTGTATTTGTTTTCCACAGTCTCAGGCACTAGCTGTAATTACAAAGCTTCCCAAATCTACCACCTTAGCCCCGCCATCTTACTGCCAACATATTCCTCATGC
This sequence comes from Pelusios castaneus, assembly GCA_007922175.1. NCBI lineage: Eukaryota > Metazoa > Chordata > Testudines > Pelomedusidae > Pelusios > Pelusios castaneus. The sequence continues at coordinate 8,081,468 of ML685777.1, forward strand.
CCTAAGCCTTTATAAAATAGCAAATGCTGGCAGTGTTTCCTTCGCCATTCCTCAGTAACCGATAGAAACATCAGATTGTTCATTTCACTACTCAAATTGTTAACTACTGTTGAGGACAAGTCCCATTCATTCCCCTTATTACGCTGCACTCAAGGGTTTTGTCACTGCATGGTGTGAGTTCTCTTTCAGATTGTTAGTTTAATTAACAGTCCAAGACATCATGTGGTTTTCAAAAAAATATTGGCTTTATTGTAACATCAGTGACCTGGAAATTCATTCTTCCAGAGATAATGAACATGGCAAATTCCTGGAAAGCCTCCAGCAAAGAGGACAGAACAGGACACTAGAAAAAGATAATCAGCCAACAATCAATGTTAAAAGCAATTGATTTTAAAAAGTGTCTGGTCACCAGCTCAAAGAAGCTTCCCATTTCTCACGTGGTTTATTCCTATCAGTTTAAGATGCTACAGTTTATAACTGGATGTAGTTTCCTACACAAGTATATGACAAGCATTTCAAGCAGGGTATTAGTAGCTGGGGAAAACTGACTTACAAATATTGCAGAATTTCATTGCACAAAAGGACTGTAAATCTATGGTGGTTCTCCTATAGCATTCATAACAGGGTATTAGTGCAACATGTAAGGACCCTGAATAAACATACACTCATTACAATGGAAAGCTGGAAATCATAGAACTGTAGGGTTAGAAGGGACTGTGAAGATGCACTAAATGTGTCTAGTGGTTAATGACAGAGATTAGAAATCAAGAGTCCACAGGTTCCATTTCAGATTTTGTGACTTTTGGCAAGTCTTTTATCCATTTCTGTGCTTCATTTTACACACTTGTAAAAGAGGGATACATTTCACAATTAACATTGTCAGGCTTTTGCCAATGCACGTGATTGATCTAACCATGGTATTTGAGATATTTCATCCTGATTATCCCCTGCTCTGTTGTGCATATGTCTCATGCTTGGGGGGAATGATCTGGAAGGGAAAGGTCTTCAAACTGTCCATGCATCATAGTCCAAGCTGAACTCTGTGAACTTCAGTGGACACCTTGGAACAATTGGATTCTGCATCACTGGCTGTTTTAAAATCAAGATTGGATTTTTTTTTCCCAAAGATCTGCTCTAGGAATTATTTTGGAGAAATTCAATGGCCTGTGTTATACAGGAGGTCAAACCAGATGATTGGAGTGGTCTCTGCTGACCCTGGAATCAATGAATCTAAGAAGGAACAGCGTGGGGTGATGGATAATGCTGGGGATGTAAAATCTGGATGCAGCTTTGCATCTGGATTCCACCCACCATAGTTCAAGGATGTTCATAACTGGGTTTTTTTGGCTCAGCCTGTTATGTAGATAACAGCCAGACGCTCCGATGCAAAATAGATGCAGTTTCAGACTGTGACCACTCTTGCATTCTCAGAATACCAGACATTCTGATACTTCCAGGAATGGCCTGGATCCACCACTGCCCGCGTGACGTCGTATGTAGTGCGTGGACACCATTTTGAAGAGGAGGCATCTCATGCTGGCAATGGTGGAGATGAAGTCCCCCATTGGATACCGGATAAATCTATGTCCAGCTTTATCTCAGTACCGTAATGGCAACAAACCAACCATAGTTTAAACCTGGACAAATGGCCTGGCTCATTTGGGACTGTTTATAATTGTGCCTCATGCCATGCAAATTGGGGGTTATTTTCAAAGGCTCGCATAGGAGTTAGGTTCCTAGGTCCAATTGCTCCCAATGAGAGTGTGTGCCAAACTGCTGTTTAGGTCCTTGGAAAATCTCCCTATATACAGTGTATGCCCCTGAATATGTGTAATGACACGTTATACTGACAGTCTGGGGGTGTGTGTGCATGGGTGCTTATGAGTTTATTTTATATCACATACCCACTGGGTCCAATCGTGGTTCCAAGCCTGGTGCGAGTGTAGCTCCCGTTGACATCCCTGGGAGCTCTGTGCACAGGAAGAGGCCCTGCGCCATGTGGAACCAGGAAGAATTCCAGATTTGGACTCTAATGTTTTACAGTTGTGTTCATTGCTGGGAGTGGAATGTACCAGAAAACTCCACCGCGAGGGAACATCTTACTGGAAGTTTGCCAGTGCATTGGGGTGAGTTTGTTTCTGTCCCATCATTATCATGCACAGTCACAGGTTGCAGCACATTTCCATTGGAGGTAAATTTTTCTATATAATAGGGTAATTTAGAGATACCTAGAAGCCAGGAACTCTTGGGTTCTGCTCCAGGTTGTGCCGCTGATGAGCTATGAAGAAGGGAAACTCATTTGGGGCCAGATTTTGACACTCTTCCTCATGCTGAATAGTGCCTTTACTCCATGAGTTGTTCCCGTGAGGGCAATGGGATGACTTGCAGGGTGAGGAGTTAGAATCTGTCCCTGAAGCTCTCAGAGATGAAAGTCTGAAAACTCGCAAAGTAGCTCAATCCCAGTTTCATATTTCTTTCTGCTGTTCAGCAACTTTCCCACAGTTGATCAGTTCAGCCGTCAGTAGGAATACATCTACCCATTCAGGTCAGAATTCTTACAGTGGGAGTCACCAGGACAACGTAGCACATAGTTTTCCAAGTTCTTTTTCTTGACACACATGCAGCATACAGTCTTTGGAGAAATACTGTATTGTTGTCAATTTTATCATATAGTTTCTCTCTGAGGGAGTTGTTTCAAACAGCCAGCATTTTGTCCATCTCTCTTAATCTAATCTAATCTTAATTGACTCTAACTAGAGTCACTCCTTGAGCAGAGTTGATTGAATTCCTGGGAACAGCTCATTGATGTGTCACCACTTCAGTTCAAGGACTCGTGGATACACTGTAAATAAACAAATCATACTTGGAAAATACTCATTTGTCCTTCAGTTGGAAACCAAGCTGCAGGCCCTGAAATCGACTACTGCTCGAGAAAGGGGCAAGAGCATTAATATACAAACAGGCTTGCAGAAAAACAGAGGAATGAAAGTTCTGACTGAAGTTCTTGTAGATAATGAGGCATTCACTCCTTCCTGCCAGTGGCCGGTTCAAAACTATGCTTTTTAGAAAAGAAAAATAAACAACATGATGTTAAGTGAATTTCAAATAAGAAAATTTTTTCAAGCAACTGTAGGAAAACAAGAAATATCTCAGTAGCTGGTGTCACTTGCTTTTGAGAGATATGAATAGAATGTAGCTGATTTTCATATAGTGCTCTTAATCACGCCAGCATCAAAAGAGCCTTCCCTGAGAAAATCAGTCATAAAAGCGATGTCTACATTTGCTAAAATTAGTTCGAATCAGTTAGTTCGAACTAACTAATTCGAACTAATTTTAGTTAGTTCAAATTAGCTTAATTCAAACTAGAAAAAGTTAGTTCGAACTAAGCAAGTGCCATTCATGGCACTTGCTTAGTTCGAATTAGCGATCCCCATTCATTTCAATGGCCGGTTAGTTCGAACTAAGAAATTAGTTCAAATTAACATGGCCACATTGGCTAATTCGAACTAGTTAGTTTGAATTAAAGCCTTACTTCTAAAGCCCTATTCGAATTTATTAGATCAAATTAAGGAAGCCCTTAATTCGAACTAACTAAAGCCTAGTGTAGCCATGGCTTTAGTTAGTTCGAATTAAGCCTCCTTAATTCGAACTAACTTGCCAGTGTAGATATAGCCAAAGAGCCTATCCTGCAAGCCCTCATCTGCAATTTACTTCAGTGTTGAACATCTCTCAGATGGCAAAGTGCCCCCACACCCATCTCAAGTAAAGAGGTTAGGGAAAAAAACCCAGAGATATTTAAAAAGAGGTCGGGATTCAGGAGTTTGTTTGATGGGAGCACCAGATGGATGGGAGCAGAAGATGAAGATGGATAATATCCACTTTTAGTACTGAAAAGGGCAGACCTGGAGCTGTACTGAACATTCAGGGAGGGAGGAGGGAGGAGAATGATTTTGAGGTCATGTGTTGTTTCCACACACAATAGACAACCATTTCAGTTTGATTTAGAGAACGTGCAAGTCAAGAAAAGTCTCCATAGGAGAGAGAGCACGCTGTGTGTGTCTCCTGCGTAACACGCAGCATTGACTTTGCCTGGGAGAAAGGCAGTTGCATCTTCATGCAGCAGACTCTTGGGAACACATGAAAAAGTGTCTGCCGAAGTGGGATTTTCTCCCACGAAAGCTCACGCGATAAATACATTTGTTAGTCTTTAAAAGGGCCACAGGACTCATTTGTTTTGCTGAACTAGACTCAGATGGCCACCCCTATGGAACATATAGGTGCAGATAAAAGAAAACAAGATTACATCGTTTCTGTGCCTGCATAGACCATCTCCCAGAGGTTTGAGAATGATGAAGGGAGATGGTCTAACTGGTTGAATACACTTAAGTCACACCTATTATTTATTTATTTGTTCTTCCCTTTAGTTTGCTATTGGAAACCGGCTGAAAAATCGTTCCAAAAAGATTCCAAAGAGGGAGCACTGGCTAGACTGGGCATCAGAAAAATACCCTGTAAGAGACAACTTGCATGGAAGTGGCTGAGTATCGGCTTCTCTGAGCCGGCATGGGTAGTGTGCTGCCTTGGCTTGCAATATGGGAGAATTTATACCGAAGTTAACAAGTCTGCCATTCAGGAATTGCAAGATGTAAAACAAGCGCAGTACTAAAAGAGCCATACAACATTGAGTACTACACAGCATCTGCCCGACATGGGTGTCTCAGAGGGCCTATGTATATAAATACTGTGTATGTTTAACTGTCTCTCCCCACTTCCTCTGTATATTGTTTGCCTTCCTAGGCTGTAAATTCCTTAGTACCTGAAACACATCTACCTCTGTGACTCTATAGCAGAACCTAGATTTTGATTGGAGACGCTTGGTTTATACATGCTACATGGGAGTAGCATGTATAAATACTTGCTGCACAATTCCTAGGAGTTAATTCGGGGCCCTCGTAGACTGAGGACTAAATCGTTGTTAGTTGGTCAGCCCCATTTTGTCTTTCTGCCTGTTTCTCTTAATAGAAGCAACTGATCACTGAGATTAAAATGGTGACACGAGTTCTCTTCCTGTTTATCCCACTGCCGATGTTCTGGGCTCTCTTTGATCAGCAGGTAAAGTATAACAAATCCCAGACATGGTTACTGATCAGGCACTGATCTTGGTCCTGCTGTTGCAAATCTGGGGTAACTCCATGGAAATCAGAGTCCATAAGGACATACAAGGCCTCATTCTTCCACTAACTTGGCTTGAGGAGGCAGCACCTACCATTCAGGGTCATCTGGCCTCCAGTCTCCTGCTTGGTTTCTAGAATGGGGTGGGTGCCAGAAGGGGATGGAAAGAAGGTGGTATGCTGAAAAACAGAAGAAAAAGAGGGTTGAGAGAGAAGGGAAGCAGAGGTGGGAGAAAGAAGCAGAAGAGATACTGAGAGAATGATGGAAGGAAGAGGAAAAGAAGTAAAGACCTCCCATCACTCATTTCTCCTCTCTTCCCTTATTCTCCCATCCCACAGAGCACATCAGGTTACTTAAATGGTCTGTTTTGTCCTTAGGGGTCTAGATGGACTCTGCAAGCTACTAGAATGAATGCTGATTTTGTAAGTATTGAAGATAATTAGGGATTATAAAACTAGAGTGATACATCAGGGCTCACACCTCAGAGTTTAAATCAGAATTTACACCAAGGAAATTGGCCAGTTACGTCTAAATACTGATTTAGGTACCCACATGTAAGATCTGGACAGCCTGCTAAGGCACACATGTCCTTTGAAAATGTGAATTAAAAATGGAACTGTATGCACTAACATACAAATGTGTGTGAGCCGTTTGAGTGAGGATTTTATCATACAGGGCCCCATTCCCAGACCTATGTCTTACATTAATGAAATAGCTAAGAATCAACAACACTCATTGATTAACACTCTGGCTAAAAACAAAAGTGTTTTCAGGGCTTTTTGTCTCAACAGTTCTCGTTAATTTTTGGCTCATGTATCAGCCTGTCCCACTTCCCCTGTGCACATCAAGGGAAGAATGTCTCTTTAAGGCCTCCTGACAATTTATCTTTGTAAAATTCCCCTTTCTTCCTCAGTTGAGGATTCTCCTTCTGTAAGAAGTGACCATTAACAGGAGAAAGGAAAGTCAGATCTATTTGTGTGAGCTGAAATATGAAGTAGACTCTAAATTCACACACACTATACAAACTGATGGGAGGAGGGCATGTTTCCCGTACGCATCCTATTTAGCTTTGTAACTGTTGTGCTTTGTTTTCTGCGTACTGCGATTTTTAGCTCTCCCAGATTCTGTTGCCTGCAGAGACAGGCAGCCATTTTGCACTCAGCTCAGTGCAGATGGTCAGGGAGGAGGCAAAAGCACACTGTGCTCTTGTGTGGAGATTTTACTTTTGTTCCTTTTTAGGTTTCTTATCTCTTAATGTAAAATGAAAGTCATTCTGACTGGAAACATCGGTTTGTTCTTTGAGCTCAGAGAAATACCTGCCCTTGGTGAAATGCACACATTCTCCTCTCTGTAGACTGCTAAGCAATGCCTTTCAGGCATTTATGCATATCCCTCGCTGCTAAAAATATTTCCAAAAAGCACATTTTTGGAGTACAAGATTGTACAGCCTACCCCCACTCAGTGCGGCATTTTTGTGCCCCCCAATGGCGGGGTGGGGTATGAAGTGCGATTGATTAACCTCTACAGCCTGGGTAACTGCTAGAAGCTCATGCTTTTAGAATTAGGGTTCTACCACAGGAGAGAGGGACGAACCCCATCCTGAGCAGGCTTTATCCAGAGATGGGCTTGAGCAAAACAATCCCACATACACATTTTGAAGTGTCCCTCACCCCCCCGAGTTCAGGAGTATTATGCTGGCCCATCCTGTCATCGGCGTAGGGTGGAAGCTCAACATTTGAATCCCAATCTGGACTCTAAAATGCCCATTCTTCCTTCCCTACCAAGTTTAGAGTGGTTCATCTCCGGGGCCATAGCGCCTAATATTATCAAAACATTTCTAGAGATAGGATCGGTCCCATTTGCCCTCTAACCGGGGCTTTATGTGCCTTCTGCAAATGACTCAATTCCAACACCACCTCCTCTGAAGGGAAATGTCAAGAAGCGCACAGTATCAACCACTAAAGCAAACATAAAGCATCCGAGAAGCCAGTTCAGCTACTGATGTCTACTGCGGGCTGTCTGCTTAGATGCTATCAATAGACATGGTGTTATGTCGTGTTTACTAATCAGTTTGAATGTCTGTATATTTCAGGGAGGATTAGTCCTTAAACCGGACCAAATGCAGGTAAAAGAACCCGTAGGGCAGTGCATGGTCCTTGTAAATGTGCTGTCTTTCTTATTCATGTTTCACTCACTTCACTCACAGCCCAGTCCTGCTCTCATTAAAGACCATGGAAAAATTCCTACTGATTTTAATGGTGCAGGATCAATTCCTTAATTTACTATATATTTTGTGAAATTTAGTCCTCTGGCCTTAAAATTCCCCCAAGTCCTGGAGGGGATATCTTATTTTGCAAGGTGAATGCTGTTAAATAACAGTGAGTTCCTGTAAAACAAAACAAACAAGCAGTCCTGTGGCACTTTCAGGCTATGTCTACACTTGTAAAGTTAAGTCGACCTTGTTAAGTCGACTTAACAGAGTGGCTACACTTTAAGTCGACTTAAGTTGACCTTGTTAAGTCGACTTAACAGTAGACATAGCCGTCCACACTGGCTTTAAGTCAACTTAATAAGATTGACTTAGTGCTATTCCCTGTCTACAATGGCTTTAAGTCAACTTAAGAAATCGACTTAAGGCTTAAGTCGACCTTCAAAGGTGGCGTTATTAAGTCGATTTAAGCTGTTATGAAGTCGACTTAAGGAAGCGCTTAAGTCGACTTAATCAAAGCCCTGTGAGGACGTGGCTCTGTGTAGGTCAACTTAAGCGTCCTTAAGTCGACCTAAGTTGCCAGTGTAGACGCACCTTAAAGACTAGCATATTTATCGCATGAGCTTTCGTGGGAGAAAATCCCACTTCCACGAAAGCTAATGGGATAAATACATTTGTTAGTCCTTAAAAGTGCCACAACTCCAAGATTCCTTGTTTGTTTTGCTGAACTCGACTGACACCGCTACTCCTTTGGAACATGTAAAACCAGGCACTTCAGGGCATGGGCATCACTGGCGTTCCCCGTCCCAGTGCCCCAAGACTTGTGGGCAGCTCTGATCTCCCCCCCCCATCTGGCCCCGACCCCAGCGAGGACCCAGAGCTGGGCTGCCTCAGTGGCAGCAACCCAATCCAGCCCCACCCCTGGTGGGGAATCTGGGGCCAGGGACCTGGGATCGCCAGCTGTGGAAGTGTCAGGAGCTGGATCCAGCTTCAGCCCCTGGCTGGGGAGCCAGGGCTGGATTGGAGCCAGGAGGGGGGCCAGCACGGCGGAGGGGTGAATGGGCCCCTAGCCCTGAGCGTGTTTTGGGGCCAGTGCTGCTCCTGCTTCAGAGGGAATTCATACAGTCAATCACAGAAATGTAGGGATGAGAGGACCTCGAGAGGTCATCAAGCTCAGCACCCTCCTCTGAGAGAGGCCATGTTATGCCAACTCAATGTGGGTGAGTCCAGAGGACTTTGCTAACAGGTGCAGAGCGGCAGGACCAGCTTTCTGCCACTGTACCCCAGGAACCTCCAGTGCAGGACGGATGTCGGCATGGGTATGGGGGTGAGACACAGCTATGGCATTTCGCTTCCCTGAGTATTCTGTGTCATTGAAATGGTTCCTCAGGGTCTTTGCAGCCATGGTTGGGTGGCCTCTAAGCAGTCCCGACACGCATTGATGGCAGAACCAGCTCCCGGTAGCTGCTGCAGAAAAGAGGCACAAGTCACCTCTCCTTTCCCCTGGTCCCTGTGCTGTGCTCAGCACCGCTGCTGGGATCCGTTTTCTCTCCTTTCTTGCAGGGAAGGTGGACCTGTAAGGCTCCAGGAACGTGCAGTGTAATCACAGCTGATTACAGCACTTGTGTGCTCTTGTGGCTGAGCTGCTACAGAGAAACAGTGGCATAGCGAGGGTGTCCAGTGACCGCGGCCAAGCCCATGTTTATGCTCCCCCAGGTGCCCCACACCACCCCACCCCGTATAGCCCCCCCCCATCCCGGCACCCCCTGCAGCCTGACGCCTGGGGTCTTGGCTCCCCATTGCCCCTCCACCCTGTTGCTACGCCACTGCAGAGAAACTCAAAGTTGTCCCTTCCCTTCTTTCAAAACTCAAGCTGAATGTTCTTTGATGTTCGTTCCCCACAGCCGTTATTCATTTCCACATACTTCCACTGCTATTTGACAGCATACACACAGATGTCCCAGGAGAAAAGCTGCTCCCTTGAGACGTTGGAGCAGATTGGAAGCACGATATGTTGGAAATCTCACAAAAAGGAGTCTGTTTTCATGAGATTTTTAACCCAATAGTGAAGACCCAAGATTTTTGCATCATTATTGATTAAACATCTGAGTTTTGGAGTTGGTTCCCTAACCAGAGTGCTGAACCCCTGAAAATTCCCCCATCTCTGTTATCAATGTATTTCTTTCTGTCATTAGAAAAGTATAGTGCCTCTGTTTCCCCAACTGCAATACTGGGCTCATAATATTTACTCACCTCTTATGGGTGTTGTAAGGATAAACATAACGATGTCTGTGAATCTTAAATAGATAAAGCTATTGAAATGCAAACTTTATATTTTATTTATGATTATATTTTAAAAGGAGATTTTGAATGTTTGTTTGTGTCATTCCTATAAGGGAATTATTTCTAGGAGACAGTGCTTTATAGGTTTAATTACTGTAAATCATATTGTATTGGCATCTCTCCCATTCTCCCATTCTTTGGTCTTGCAGTTCTTAAACCCACTCCTGATTCTGATCTTCATCCCAATTTTTGACCTTGGTCTCTACCCCCTGATCGACATGTGCAAATTCAATTTCACGTGAGTATTTGGGGCGGTGTACGCAGCCACTGTTAATTCCTTTGCAGCTTTTTTTCCTCAGAAAAAATACCTTTATATGAGATTGAGTAGATGAGACATCAGAGCTTCCATTCATTCTGCATCTTATTCTTGCTTCTATGAGCTGTGTGTCCTGCATTTGGCAACGTCACTGCGCTAACATATAGTCCATTGGTATTACAAAGAGAAATGACCAATTAGGTTGGTTAGTCCAGCTCCATATCAGGGGGTTGCTCTCAACTGAGCATTCACTAGGGTTTTGTCTAGTCCAATGTAAATATAAATGTCTTGAGTCACAGGGATTCCCCAAGAGCAGATCTTTTTGACAGTGAATTTTCCCCAGTAGTCCCCCAGCTCCCTTTCCCCTTCCCCAGCTTCTCATTGCTCCCCCTTGCATTACTCTAATTGCCATCCTGTTTTTAGGCCGACTGAGACTTTCCCCACTTTGGCCTCTCTGTGGAGGAAGAAAGCTAAATTCATTGGCAGGCCTTGCTCACAGGAGTCTTCCACTGACTTCAGTGACTCTTGAATCAGCCCCTCAGGGAGAAAGTTGCTTGTGTGAGCAGAGCTTGCAAGCTACAGAGAGAAGCAGAAGCTGCACCCTCTTCTAGAGCGGTGTTATTGCCCCATTCCCCAATACACGCCTCAGAGCACTAGGAAGAGACATGGTGTCCTCTGGGTCGCATGCTGGAGCAACATTCCTCCAATCCCCTTAAAGTGATTCAGGATCTTGCACCGACTGAGTGGATTGGGCATCTACTCATGTTACGACCAATTCTCCATCCATTCCACCCGCCCTAAATTCACACGCAGACTAAAAACTAAGCCCAGCACAGGAGCCAGGGAAAGCACCATGCGCCAGACTCTGCTCCATTCTGGCATTGTATCATATGTGAAAAGCATCCTCTAGAAGTCACTCTGAATGAAACTCAGTCTCTTCCCCCATGTCCTGCCCGCCAGACCTGGGTGCTGACAAACCGACACCCTGTCTAGCGCTGGCATCTGGTAGCACAGACCCTCTGCTATGCAGGGTCCCAAAGGACTTCAACAGGGGTCTGCATTGCTAGGCGCATTCATTTATTGCATAAAGAGTCAACAAGTGTTTTTAAGTTCCAGAGAGGGAGCCGTGTCAGTCTAGTTCAGCAAAACAAACAAGGAGTCCTGGGGCACTTTCAAAGACTAACAGATGTATTTATTTATTTCTTCCACGAAAACTCATGCGATAAATAAATTTGTCAGTCTTTAAAAGTGCCACAGGACTCTGTTTCGTTTGCTGACCTACACTGATATGGCTCCCCCTCTGGAACTTAACTGAGGCTCAAACGCGAAAATCTGGTGCTGAATCTGGGATTCCCACAGGCCAGTGTTCGAGACAATTTGGATCTGGGCTTTTGGTTCAGCCTGTTATAAATAACTTGGCCATCTGCATTATTTCGATATGGATCCATATTTGGATTCTGATTGGCCTAGGCATTCGAAGCTGTTTTTGGTTAGGGTCAGGTCTTGCTCTAATGTAAACATTCAGCCTGATTTTGTATCTCACTTTAAGTGGTTTCACATCAGTATCACTCCCGTGGAGTTACTCTTGGTTTACACCAAGTACAGTAAGCGAAGTCTGAATCCAACTCTAAATGCATTTGCATGAGACATAACAGCAGAGACGATGCAGCTGGTTGGAAGTTTTGATGATGTAAACTATATTTTTATTCTTGACGTCTGCATTAAATAGCCTGCTACTTTTTGTCTTTCCCCAAAGGGACTTGAAGATAGATCATTTGTGGTGTTGCCTCCAACGTTACATGTTAACAGAATGCCAGAATCTATTCCCCTCAAAAGAGCTACGAAGAAGATAATATGAAACTTGCAAGCAAAGAGCTTTTTTCACGACATATCAATTTTAATTGGCCTCAGAGCAGGCCTTATATTGTGCAATAGAATAGCCTGAAGTTAAATGATTGTCAGTTTCAACAGCACATCATCTACAATGCCACCTGCTTGGACAGCTTAATACCCGACTTTGGAATAACTATGATGCTGAAGGATGGGGTTCTACATTTTACATTACGCTTTTTGTAATGAAATCTCTTCCCTTCATTCCGCAGGCCTATTAGAAAAATGGCAGTGGGCATGATCCTTGCAGGCTTGGCATTTGCAGCTGCAGCCATTGTAGAAATCAAAGCAAATGTAAGTACAGAGCCACAGCACCTGTGGAGATGCACACACATAGAGACATGGCCACCATTGGGCTATGTTATTAATGTCCATTGGGTAATGTTCCTTGTACCTATTGCAGAGCTTCCACTCCTTCGTTAAACTATGCGTTACCATTAAACACACTGTTACTTTTCATAATTCTTATCACTTGTCCGCCTCTCTTTCTAATCTTTGCAGATCTGATGTGCCAATCACCTGGATTACAGTATATAGGGCTTTCTATCCTTAAAGTGCTTGCCAAATGTCTAATTAATACTAGTGGCTAATTCTAAATAGGTAGTGTATCCTGTGTTCTGTCTATTGTTTCCTCCTGCCTGTGTTTACTAGGGGTGTTTTTGTTCCTTTCTCAGCAATTACAATAGGATTAGATTTGTTTGCATGGTTAGTTCTTTCAATAATAATGAATTTGAATGTACTCACAGACTTACATAGTTACAATCATGTGTAATTGACAAAGTTTTCCTATTTTCTGGGTGTTTTCTAACTGCTTGTAATTTTTGTATGTTTGTCACGCAATTTGCTATTATTTGTTTTTTCTAAACCAGGCATGGTGTAGGTACTTTGCAGACAGAGGTTGATCTTTTCCTTACAAAAAATGAATAAGAAATTAATTTTTAAAACTTCCACTGAGACTGAAAACCCCCCCTGACTAAGAAGATATATCTGATCACAGAACAGTCCCTAAGTCGCTATGCCCCATAGAGTTGGATTTTTAATTACTGTTGATCAGGTGAAGTCATTTGCAAACCACTCACTGAAATGAGAATTTGTAGGTTCATTTCTCTTTCCCATTTCTCTGTCACTGAAATCAATGAGAGTTCTCTCTGAGCATTGGTTCCAGTGTGTGCTTATTTCTCAATGAGGAATTGCACCTTTGTGTGAAGAACAGATCCCATAAGCGGTTTGGCCATTCAAATTTCTATCAAAGGTACCTGATTTATAACACCAGACCAAAAGAAAAAAAAATCTGAACCAGCTAGGCTGTTATGGCATTCTTTGTGGTCACCTAAAAATTGAGTGCATTGCTTAGAAACAAGATGGAGGCTCTCTCGCTCTCGCTCTCTCTCTCTCTGTCAATAGATAAGGAGAAAGACATATATAAATAGCCCTGAGATATTGTGGTATTGTGTCATCTAGAAATATCTAATATAGACAAAGAGATACCTTGCTCAGCACTGGCCTAATTCTGCTCCCATTTGAAATCAATGGGAGTTACATTGTGGACTTCAGTGGGAACAGAGTTAGATTGTTGCTGAGTACTTTCAAAAACCCTACCCGTAGATATCACTATCGCTCTATCTCAGTCTAACACAATAATTCACTATTCAGTTAAGTCTCTGCAGCTGGGAAATGTACAATGTGAAAATCAGCATGGCTCCAATTCCCCACAATGAGTATCCCAGCTAAACACTGTTTCTTGCGTATTGGATGGAGGTAGGATGGGAGGGTGTGTGCGTGTGTGTGAGAGAGAGAGAGAGAGAGAGAGAGAGAATCGCAGTGAGGTTCCTACCAAATAAGATCTTCCTAAATCAGTCATGCCCAGCTGTCTCACACTACAACTTGTCTAGAGAGAGGATGGGGAACTTGCAACATGACAGACCATCATGACAGAGAGGCAGGATATTACAGCTATAAGTTGAGTGTTATTAAGCAGGCATAATAAAGGGTACAAAAATCACTAAAACCATTTTATTTTATTCAGGAAACCACTATGCCCAATCCTCTTCCCAAAGAAAGCTTCATTCAGGTCCTGAATTTGGCAAATGAGAAGGTTCAAGTGGAAATCCAAGGCCACAAACTATTTCAGGAACCCATCGAGACTTTTCAGGTAAGAATGTATTTTGAGATTTCGGGCCTGATGCAAAGTCCATTGACACCAAAGAGATTCTTTCCAATGATGTCAGTGGGCCTGAGATGAAGCCCTTAGACCCTGCAAGTAGGAGTGTAATGTCCCCTCAGATAATGCATGCAGCATATATTAGCCCAAATTTGTATTTTCCTAAATTAATATATCCTACATGGACTCCCTAATAACCAGAAGGCTCAGATGGTGGAGCCTCGCACCTCCTACATGAAAGAGAAAGTATTCACTGTCCCATTTGTTAAGAGAATCAGGAAGCTGTTACCTTCCTCTCCTTGATCTGTTCCTACCTGGAAGGAGCGGCACGGTGCTGCCTTGTGGAGACAAAGCACTGTATCTTTAGTGGCAAAACTCAAACGGAGGGTTTTCAGTTGCATTTAAGCAGAAAATGAACAGATGGCTAATTGCCGTCACCTATAATTAGGAATAAAGGATAATTGTCTCAGGATGAACACGTGCAGGAAAAAACCCCACATTCAGTCTGCATCAATCATTGATTAGATGTAAATCAGATGTCACTGCTGAGATTTGGATTTTAGATTTTAAAGGTATTTACTAGGAAAGGATAAAAGAAAGGCAGGGAAGTGGGTTACCTGAACCTGAAAGTTTCAATCTTTCTCCTTGCAGGTTCCTAAGTACATAGGGTATCAACCTTATTAGGTGTTCATGCATCTGCCACTGCCGCTCCATGATTTTCTTTTGTAGAGCTTATGGTGGCCAGTGCCCGGGGACCAAGCCCACATTTGTGCTTCCCCGGGCGCCCCATGATGCCCCACACCCTGCAGCTGCCCTTCCATATAGGGCAGGAGGAGGTCTCAGTCCCACCCCCAAGTGCCCTATGGAGGGGGGATCTGTAGAGGCCAGGGCCCTTGGGCCCCACTGAGAGTCTGCAGGGGAGCACCAGGCTGGCCCACACAAGAACCAGATTAGTGGGGTCCTGGCTCCTGGGTGCCTCCACCCCCCATCGCACGAGCCAGAACAGTGGCAGGGTGGCTGCAGCCCCGGGCGCTGGAGGGGAAGCCTGTTCAGTGCTGGGGGGAGTGGGGGGCTAGGGCCAGAAGCCACCCTCCTTCCGCTGCTCTGCGCAGCGTTCCAGCTCGGCCCACCCCCAGCCGGCTAGTCCACCCCAGGAGGCAGGGCAGGGCAGGGCAGGCTGATGTGTGCCCCTGGCTCTGGCCCCAACCCCCCCACGGCGCTGAACAGGCCCCATCTCCAGTGCCCAGGGCCGCGGCCACCCCGCTGACATGCTGGCCCATGCGGTGGGGGGGAACTCTGGGAGGCACCCCCAAACTGGGCAGCCCAGGCTGGGCCCCCTCTAATCCAGGCCAGTCTGGCACCCCCTTGCAGCTTGGTGCCTGGGGGCTCGGCCTCCCACCTCCCCCATCACCATGCCACTGGCTTGTTGAGTGGCCCATTAAGCCCAGGGGAAGATCTATAGCAGCGAGCACAGGGCGTACACCCTGAGCAGTGGATGTTATTAACCTTAGAGGAGTCACTCGGAGCTTTGGGTAGACAAGCATCAAGCACATAGGTCATTTTTCAAGAAAGCTCAGATGATTTCAGCCAGCTTTAACCCTCCCCCCCCCCCGCTCCCTGTTAATCTGGCTATCCAATTTTTCTGGAAGTGAGAAGTGGGGTTGCAGTTCCCCAGGAAGAGCCTGATCTTTTCTCATCTAAAGAAAATATATGCAACAGATCCTATTTTCTTTTTGCAGGACCCATCTGAGTATTCAAAATTAATTTTGAATGGCACACAGCAAAACCTTCTCTTTAAGATGGAGTCTAACGGATTAAATTCCACTTCTCCCCATGCCGTGCAGGAAAAATCAGTGTACAGCTTAATTGTCTTCCAGTCGGAGGGAAACATGTTAAGCTATTTAGTAAGTGAAGACTGAAGTGTAAATATAGTATTAATTCAATGACTGATATGAGGTAATGGGTTCATTAATTCATTTGCTCCGTTGCAGAGTCTATCTGATTGCTCTCAGATGTTGTAAACGTGATTTCTCAGCGAGAACCATTGAATATGTACACAGTTCTGCTGGTGATTAACAGACTAGAGGATTTTATGGCATCTGAGTTGGGCTCTCTCTAAACTGGTGCATGCTGCAGAAAGAGAGTGGAATAATGCCTGCCAGGCAGGAGAACTAGAGAAGACAGGAATGCCGAGTGCTTGACCTACACGGCTGTGACAATGAAAAGAGAATTTGGGGCCAGGCCTAGAAAAAAACCATCACTGGAGTGTTTCTAGTTTAGTTGTTACAAGTTTTTACTCGCAATGCATGGACGGCCCATGAGTTTTACTGAACAGAACAAATTATTAAACTAGCTTCCAAGCCAGGATGGGGCGCAGCTTTGGATATTTCCGCAGTGACCTTGGAGATGCACATTGGACACTGCAGGAACAGATTCCAATCACCTACATAAGGCCAGAGAAGCTCCAATGAAATGAATGGAGTTACTCCAGATTTGACCTGGGGGTAAATGTGATCGGAATCTGGCCTCATCGTGAAATATGCTTCCTCCTGGATTTCTCAGCTGTCTAACTCTCAGGCAGTGTTGCCAGCCTCAAGCACCTGAAAACCACACAAATCACAAAATTGGCTAAAAAGCATGAGATTTTCAAAAAATAATACATTTTCTTAAGTCCATTTTCTTGGTCTTTTAGGGCCTTTGGAGCCTTTGAGGTGCACTCAGGTGCCATTCTCAGGGTATGTCTGCACTTGCAATTTAGGTCGACTTAAGGATCCTTAAATCGACCTAATTACTCCCTGTCTACACCAGACTTTCATTAAGTCGATTTAAGAAATTCCTTAAGTTGACTTAATGAAAGCTTAGGTCGACCTAATAAGAACCACCCGTTAGGTCGACCTAATCCTTAAGTGGAATCCTTAGGTCGACCTAAGTACGGTGTGGACTGGGATTAACCCTTAAATTGACTTTCATTAAGTCGATTTAAGGGCAGTTAAGTTGATTTAACAAAGTGGAGTAAGTCGACTTAACGTTAAGTCGACTTAGTCCACTTTGTTAAGTCGACTTAATCAGGTCGAATCTAGGTCCATCTAAATTCAGCCTTATTAGGTCGATCTAACAAGGTCAACCTAACTTTTTGTAGTGTAGACATAGCCTCAGGCTTTTCTCCACAACCATGAGGACTAGAAACTCACTTTAAAAAAAACCCAACCTTGAAATTCTCATGAGATCTCTTGATTCCAGATGCTGTGGCTGTAAGAGAAAAAATCACATACCATAAGGCTTGGGATAAAATCACAAGAGTTGGCATCTTTTCCCTTAAAAGAATGAAGTAGTCCCATATTGGTTTGTGGGCACGTGCTCAGAAGAGTTTTGACAGCAGCTCTGAATTCAGGGCTCCTCAGCATCATTTCTAAATTTGGGGGCTGGATTGGCACTTTCGCTATTTCGCCATGGGGCCTGGAGTTATCTGGGACAATCACAAATTCAAGAAAAACATGGGAGGAGCCAGGCAAGGCTGACTGTGAGATTGAGCACATTAGGTAGGCAGCGTCAGGTGTCACGGCTGCTATACGGCCTCAGTGGGAATCTATACCTGTCCCATGCCACAGAGGTTTGCACTCCGAGAGAGTCAATCCTCCATCCAATTCAGCTGCCTCCAGATACAAGTAGGGCAGGTACAAATTTCACTCTCTGACCCTTATTGTAATAACACCTGAGGTCCAAATTCTGCTCTCATTTAGACTGCAAGCAATAGGCCATCTTTATCGCTGGCTGCATTCTCCAAAGTCAGTGGAATTGTACTCCTGACACTGAGAGGACACATCTGACTGTCCGTAGTGCTGCTGGTGTTTGCTGGGGGGCTCTCCTTGTGAGACCCAGCCTGGAGATGCCTTCTGTGATGTTCTCACACACTGGAGCCCCTCACCTGGGCTGCGTCTACACTGGTAAATTAAGCTTGCTTAAGTCGACTTAATTTACCCTGCGTCTACACTACACTTTCCTTAAGTCAACTTAAGCAGCTTGCTTAAGTCGACTTAAGGAAAATAAAGTCGACTTAATTAAAATTAAGTCGACTTTATAACACCACCTTTCTATTAGACCTAAGGCTTAAGTCGACTCCCTAGAGTTAAGCCAGTGTAGATGTGGGGTAGCCCTAAGTCGACTTAGGGCTACCCAGGGCTACACCAATGCCCTCCCTGCCGGGGGGGGGCACAGGGGGAGCCTGGCATGGCCCCCCCACAGGGCAGGGCAGAGCCCTGCCCACCCTGCTCCTATGTCCTGCCAGGGTCCCTGACCCCCTTTGCCCCATTGTACCTATGTACAATGGGGCAAAGGCTTAGCCCCCTGGCACTGGGCAAGGGGTGCCCCCCCTGCCCGCATGGACCTACCCTAGGTCCCCTTATCTCCTAGAAGTCGACCTAGGCATCCAGTGTGGACGCTCTAGGTCAACTTTGTAAGTTCCCCCCAAAGTCGACTTAAAATTTAAGTGTACACTCACTAAGTCGACTTAGTTAAAGTCGACTTAAATTAACAAGTGTAGACATAGCCCTGGAGAGGAGTAATTTAATAGCTTGGGGACCACTGATTACAGCCAATAATGTGACCAACTTGCCTCACTAAAAGGTTGCGTTAATTCCCATGAATCCACCACTGAAATAAATGCTATTGTTATTCATTATCTGTTTGTTACAGATTAGCGTACAGCACCAAAATTGTAATAGGCATTTTCTAGGCATGTCAGAAGACAAGGTCCTTGCCCTGAGACATTCAGTCTACTAGAAAGAAGTGGGAGACTGGGGGTGGGAGGGAGGAATGCAAAATGTTTGCACTGCTGTGAGATAAACGCATATTCTGGTCACCTTGTCCATAGTAGAGGCCACATCTTGGCTAGTGAAAATTGGCATAGCTCCATCAACTTCAATGCACGTGGAACATCAGTGGAGCCGCACTGGTGAGATTTTATCATCCCTTTGGGTAGGGACCATGTTTTCCTCTGTCTCTCCCAGCCCTGAACACACAGTTGGCCATCCTCAATTAAAAAGAGAGATATAAAAAATTTGAAAGCTGCTATGATTCTCCTCTGCAGGGAACATTTGCATGCCTTCACATGTCCCCTTTGGAGGTCCTTTCAAGTAACTGCAATTGGTGCTCATAAAATGATGATTAAATGAAGCAACACAACAATGATTCAAAAAGTGGAAGAAATGACATAAGGAGAGACTTGAAGAGCTTGATCTGTTTAGTGTATTAAAATGAAGACCAAGAGTTGTCTGGATTACAGTGCTTAAGCCTATTGCAGATTACCATTGACTTCAGGGGCTTTGGATCCAGTTCCTAATCCCCCTCATTTTTACATTTCCCCTGCACACTGTTTGAAAGGCAACAATAGTAATTATGTATTTGATTGGTTTCTAGATTGAAGACATGAAGACAAAACCGGTCAAGGGGCAGTCAGCTGTCAGGTGGGTATTGCTTTTGGATTGTTTTTTTGAGGTGAAGGAGGGAATTGGGGTTCTGTCTAACAGGATTTGGAGATCATGTAAGTTGGATGCTCTTCTCGATCAGACTTCGAATCCAATAGATATTCCTGAGTGAAAGGTGGCTGTGGGTGTCAGCCGCTTTTGCTCAGTCCCTGGGGAGCCCCACTTCTCGTGCAGAATCAGGTATTACTAGCAGTCATCTCGTAAGAAGTTCAGGATTGCGATGGCAAAAAGCAAAACAAACAAACAAAAAAACCCCAATTGCTTTCTTGTCACTTTGAAGGAACAGGACGCTATATCCCTCTATTGCACCTAACCTGACACCACCTGGGAGGAAGCAGGCAGGAAAACCGCACTGGGTAACTGGGCCTGTGGCTGCTGCTCTGGAAATGGCCAAACCCATGATGATCTTTCAATCCACCCCACCTCAGATCTGATTCTCCCCTCTCCTGCACCGTGTGCAGTGAGTGATTCATATGGGTGCCTGTCTTTAGTTCCCCACCAAGAATTCTCCATGCCGAGTGCTGGCGGTGTTTGACCTCCACGTTGCTGTGGTGTAAGGGATCACACAAGGTGGAGGGCAGTGAGAATTGGGCCCCCAAGGATGGATCCAGTGGGGCACCACTACAGAGATAGCACCGAAATTAAATGGAAGCCACTTGCACGTCCTCTCCTCAGTTTTTCCCCTATGCAGCCGATTGACCTAATTTGTGCTCGGGCTTCAGTGCATCCCATTGAGTTTGGTTGTGTCAAATTTCAGGGTGTTTCCTCTCAGCGCTACAGGACACCAGTGCTCAGCTTCCAACTACCCAGCTGTAGCCTTTCTTGGGTGGAGACACACGTCTACCTCTTTTGACCAGGGTATTCCCCGGCCGGTTGCCTTTCCTTCACTGTATCATTCCCAGCACAGAAAGTTGCCCTAGGACAGTTGCTTGTACTCCTCAGAGATGGAGAGCGGCGTAATTGCTACAGATACAAGTTATCACACAGCTCTTTCTTCTCCAGCCTACTTTGTCCTTAAGGTGAAAGCAGATTAAAAACCATGAAAGAACCCACACATGTTAATAAGCTGACCAGAATTCATCCCAACTCCTGTGGGCTCTGGCAAGTGCCGTCTTTTCAGCCTCTACTCCGGCGCATCCTTGTTGTTACAAGGTCATTAGAGCTTCAGATCAGAACAAGCACAGTCTTATGAGGGCCAAGTCTTCCCAATCCTCTCCTCAGCCTAATTGATAATGGAGAAAATACTAAGGAAGGCACAGACAATGTCACAGCAACCACACAATTGCCTTTTTAATGCTGTGTACCCCAAGGGTGTTCACCCTAATTCAGTAAGGCTTAACTTGATTGCATTACAGGGCATTGACAATCCAGAAGATGATCTGCCTCGGCTGCACCCTTCCCTTCCTTCCTTCCTCCCTCCCATCTCCAGAACTCTTAGCCCTTGTCCTGCCCTGTGTGCCCAGGCTCTGCAGAAGCAGCACAGAGCTGTCAAAGTGCAACGTAAAACAGTGTGCGGATGTTAACCTCTGACGTGCAAATGTCAGAAGAACTCCTCTGCTGAAGACATACGTTAGTCATGGCCAGATATCATTGGCTATGTCTACACTTGCTAAAATTAGTTCGAATTAGTTAGTTCAAACTAACTAATTCGAACTAATTTTAGTTAGTTCGAATTAGCGATCCCCATTCATTTCAATGGCCGGTTAGTTTGAACTAAGAAATTAGTTCGAATTAACATGGCCACATTGGTTAATTTGAACTAGTTAGTTCAAATTAACCCTTTAGTTCGAATACCCTATTCGAATTTATTAGTTTGAATTAAGGAAGCCCTTAATTCGAACTAACTAAAGCCTAGTGTAGCCATGGCTTTAGTTAGTTCAAATTAAGCCTCCTTAATTCAAATTAACTTGCCAGTGTAGACATAGCCTTGGTGCACAGCCCCAGTACAGATTGTGTCCTTCATAGCCTGGGAGGCTTAGCTGAACCTAATAGCACTTTTTTAACCACCATGCAGGAGCAGTAGTGACTGAAAATCGCAGGGAGACATGCATAGAATTGCCGATCAAGAAGTTTTCATTAGCCTTGGGAAAGTTTTGATAAAATCAAAAAGTTTTCAGTTTTCACTGAGTTTCTTTCTCCAACTTTTTTGGGGGGTCACTGAACCCATTATTTGGTTTGGATGCTTTTTTGGCAAATGAAATATTCTAATCACACTCAACCCCCCCCCCCCAAGTTTTTGGCAGCTGAAAACAAAAAATTCAGCTGATTCAGGCAAATAGTTTTGCTTTTACTGAACATTTGATCCTGACCACCTAAAATGTTTGACAACTGAAATATCAGTTTTTCAATGAACAATCCAAAATATTGTAACAACATAGACATTTCTGTGGAAATTTCCTTGGAGATGAGAGAGCCATTTTTGTTAATTAAAAAAAAAAATTCAGCTATCCTTAATGCGTAATCTTGATCTAAACTTAAATGTTTTGCCAGAATAGTGAGTGTGGGGGAAAAAAATCACACCTCAAGCAACATAGAAATGTGGGCAACAGCAGCAGTGTAAACATAAACAAGGGGTCACGGCTACCCTTCTGGAAAGTATAAACACAATTATACTGGCAAAAAAGTCCTTTTGTTGATATATCTTATTTCACTCAGAACTGGTATAAGCTGTCTTGGCAAACGGTCTGCCAGCAGGATGTGCATCTTGGGTCGGAGGATTTTCCAGTTTAGTTACACTGGTTAATCCTGTCTAGTGCAGAGAAGGCTGGTTTCCTTGGAAGAGCTCATGTCTCCTTCCTCTTGGATCAGAGCCGCCAATCAGTCCATGCAAGTGTCTCAGCAGAGATTGCCTGCAAGTTCTAACGCCCTGATCATAGAGGAGAAAGGGGTGAAATCGCAGTCAACTCTGAAAAAATAAGGGGTTAAATTATATGAGGGTGGGAAACAGTAATCATAAAATGAATAGGTGGGCTTAAATGTTGGTATGTGGCAGAGCATAACAATGAAAGGATATAAAGCACGTTAGGAGAGATTGAGTAGCTCATGGAAAATATCTGGTGCTGTATTTCTCCTGATTCATGGGACACCATAATAAAATGTGACTTCCTTGCAGATTCATCAACACTTTGGACCACGATGTCAACATTAGCATTGGCACAGGGCTACCTGTCAACGTTAAGAAAAACTACAGTGTTTCAAACTACACTACATTAGAGAGGGGAAAGTAAGATTCCTTAACTTTGCTACGTCCACATCGAAAGTCCATTTCCCACTTGAGTTCGGTGTGGCATCTCTAGGGCTAAAACAAAGATCTTTTAGCACTGTCGTGTACTTTGCTTACTACTTTTATAAAAGCAGAAACATCAGCCAAGTGGAGAACAGATCAAGAGCTGTGTCTCATTCCTATGGACTTGGAGGGAAGCTGTATTGTTACTCCACAGGGTGTCCAAGAGATCAAGGGTCCTGTGTATGATGTGTAGTCAGATTAATCCAGCACCCCTTCAGTGCCAAGACTAACTCTTTCTCCAGAGCAGTTACTGCTTGGGATAGAGGAACTGATTAGGAGACAATGAGGGGGGCAAATACTGGAACCCAGAATCTGGACTTCCATTGCCTGAGTTGAGATGTCACAGTTTGGCCCAGTATCTTACTTTAGCTATTGTCGGGGCTAGATGGTGGAAATCTGTCTGGCCAGGCAAACCCCTTGGAATATGTCAAAAATACAGTATGTGACTTTCTCCCACTTGCCCCAAATTCTTTTTACATGTCACCTGGGAAACGTAAGGGGAGAGAATGAGCGATGTGTCCAGAACTGGCGTGTGATGTGATGGGGCTAGGGGAATTGTAGGGATGGCTGTTGGGTAAACAGGAGAAGGGGAGAAGTCTGCACTGTGCTCCAACCAGAGCTATTCTTTGTGGGGCTCAAGCGCTAAGATCTCGGCACGATAGCCATTTGTATTCTACACCACATAGTGCTGGAGCGTGGGCAGGAGACACCACACTAGCATTTCAACCTGTTTCTGCTGGCCTTCAGGTTCGCCAGCACTGTCTGAGCTGGCCCTACAATGTTATTTCTACCGTACCCATCACTATAGCCTCTGTTAGGTTCAAAACAGTCTGTGCAACTTCCCTCTTCCTAGGCACCCTGCCCCATGAACGTTATTGCTGAAATGAGTGAGATTCAGCAGTCACTCTGGTAACGGTGAGCAGGCCCTATCCACCTGAATGGAAATCTCACTTGTTTCCAGCAAGAACAACACTTCTGAAGGCAAGTCCCGGTCTTCTGAAAGCAAAGGGCTAACTAGATCGTGGAGGGTGGAGGAGCTCATTTTCTTAAAAGAGCTGAAGACTCTGTGCTCCCTTCTGAATTGTCTGGTCCACAAACCTTGAAGGAACCAGACTTAATTTGGAAGAAAAAGAGAACAAGGAAATAAGGAGATCAGTGCCAGATGGAAGCAAAATTCATTAACATATGTCAGGAACTGAATGTACCATAAGATGAATTTTGATCAATAACCAAAAAGGAAAGGGATTCCAAGGCAGTAGGTAAAACTCTAGTAACCGTTGGAGATTTTTATGACTAGAACTGCAAACTTCAGCCCCTGACTCCACTTTGGGGCTATTTTGAATGGCTGTGTTCTGTCTATGAAACTAACCAAGAAATACTGTCCTTTTGTCTGTTTATCAAGATACAATGATATACAATGCAAAACTGAAACTGGAGAATTCCCTCTGGACCTAGGCCTGCTTGACTTTGGAGCAGCATACACCGTCGTTATCACAAATGTAAGTTACCCTTTGACTTTAATGTGTTGTGTCCGTTCTGCATTCAGCTCCTATCTGTCAGCATTCTTGATTTTTCACTGGCAATTGTTACATGTTCCTTTGCCCTCGTGGCAGGAATGGGGGTGAAGCCATTTAAAGGAGTCAGTTAGGCGTGGATCAGTGGGAGTTTAAGGAAGATTTTTGGTATCCACACGTGCATTAATGCAGCTCGCCATCATCCCACCGCAAGTTGGCATCTTGTCAGATCTTTCAAGTTAAACCGGGATAAGGCCTGGTCACAATACGTTGGATGGGAATTCTCCAAGGAAAACCATGTCATCCATGAATTGCTCTTGGCAATTTCACAAAGAAACATTGTTCGCTCTGAGTTAATACTGACCCAGCCCGTGCTAGGGATGCTTTACTGCTGGAGACACCATCTTTTGTAAGAGACATTCTGGCCATGTCTATTGGTGGTCACTGAAATACTGTCCTAACAGAAATCCCTTGCATGCAGCACTTTTCAGAAACATTCTTCTATGTCCCTAACCCCAAGCTACCATTTTTTAGGCCAATATGATGTGTCTTGTGGATTTTAGGGTACAGAAAAGTGAGGGAAGTTGGAAAGACCTGTCTCTGGTCTTCCAGTCCTCAGCTGGGGTCTATGTAGTAAATTTGTACTGTACTCAAGGAAAGCCTTTGTACTTGACTGGTGTTAGAGTAATGGAAAGGAAGGGTGTCATGAATAAATCACCTCTTACTGGGGTTTGAGCACACTGTGAGCCATGCAGATCCCTTTGACTGAGTGCCACTGCTCAGATCTTAAGTTTTGTTCTGTTGGGAAAAGCAGGTATACAACTGTGAGCAGATGAGTTACATTTTAAGCCTTTCTAGTGCACACCTGTAAAGGTAAGACAGGTCTAGATACATTGCTCATCTGTTCTCTCTGTTTCTGACCACGGCCTTGTGTTTCAGATAGCAAAGTGCCATTAGCTATCCCCTGTAACAAATTCTCCCTACTGTGTAATTAATAGGATCAATCCATGTCTGGAAAGGCTAAAACTCGAAGGAAAAGAATTGTAGCCACAAAATAACCAGCTGCTGCTAGAATCCTAAAGGGGCTAGACATACGCTGTCATGTTTATGAACAGGGATTTATGTAGCTAACCCATAAATGCTATCAGGAGTCAGACTCACTAGCCCTTGAATATCTAGTCTTGCGTCTATTTCTGAATTCCAAGCCTTCCAAAGTTTAATGCATTAATCTTCACTATGCCGAGTGTCTCCTATCTGCATTTGTCACAATGCAACAACATCATCTGCATGGTATCTTCTCACTCAGATAACTTTTACAATATTGGTTACCTTAACAGCCTCATTCCAGTTCTGCAAATGAGCAACTGGCTCTTGGCCCACTTATTTCTCTTCTGTGAAGGGATATTTTTCTTATCTCTGCAACTGTAGTGTGGTTAAGCAAAAGTAGTTACATGAGTTGGCTCATGAAGATGCAAAGCACTGCCCTCTACTGAATGGACTATGCCTCCGAGACCCTGACAGCTAAAGGAGTTTCTTATTTTAAATGATAGAGGTCTGTGCTTTGGACACACACAAATTTTATTCTATCTCCATTGCCACGACATAGTTCTTATTGTCAGTGGTAGGCGGAAGAGTAACATCTGTGTATCCTCTGTGGACAGAGATTCATTGTGATATATTGGGCCAGACCCTCAGCCATGTAAACTGGCGCAGCTGTGTTGACTTGAATGAGGGGACGTTGATTTCTAGTAACTCAGACTCAGCCGCATTATTTTTAGGGTAGATGTTACTCCTCCTGGACTGAGAACACTGAACCTGTTTAATAAGGATCCAAATGTTCTTCTTAAATTAGCCATCCTGTGGAGGGACATGCCTCCACACATGTGGAGGGGGAACTCATGAGCTCTTCTAGGCTCCTTCCCCACTAATGAGGAGCACCTGCAGGGCTTGCGCTGCCTGTGGGCAGAGGAGGGGGTGTTTAAAAAGGGGGTGCCACAGGAAAGGGGTGCTGAACAGGAAAAGAATGGCTACAACCCAGAGATTCACCACAGGGAGAGAACAGCCATGAGGGAGACAGGAGACATTATCACTCTCCCTGGAACTGTGTGGACCAACCATAAAGCAGAATGCCCCAAGAAAAGGTAGACTTTCATTCAAGACAACATACATGCTGAAAGCCCAGAGACACATCACCTGTGCTGCTTTTTCTTTCACTTGGAAAGAAAGAAAAGGACCTTTCTGGTGTTTATTTTGCTTAGTGAACCCCTTGTACGCTATGAACGGAGGTAGGGGATGTAACTTGATGTGGGTGCCGGTGGGGATTCAGGAGAATCACTAACTCCCCCATGCCTTTATTTTTTAAAATGTGCATTTGCGGTTTCTTATTTGGCAAAAGAGATTGCTCTCCTTTGCACACACACAGACCGTTTCCATGCAGTCCCACAATCCTATAGCACAGAAGAACAGAAATCATTGTGGCTATATTTTGTTTACTTCCTTGTTTTTGCCCACCATCAGTAAGGAGCCACTAACTCAAAACCCATATGCTGTAAACAAACACATTTCTTGTCCTACATTATTAACACCACTACTAGACATTACTAAAAATGAAAGCATTTCCCAACCCTCCTGCCTATTTATGTTCGCTGCTCATCTCTTTCAGTTTGGTCACCGAAAATCAAGGATGTGCATTTCGCTTCTGTTTATCCCCACAGTGATTGGACAACATTGTTCCGATGCATAAAAATCACAAACTAACACGATAAAGGCATTGTAAATGAATTCTCAATAAGCCATTCGGGTCCATCTGGCAAAAGTTAAGAACAACAATCCCCTCAGGTCTGTGCAGCAGATTGTGATTCTGATATGTCACTTGCCTGACAGGCCCAGAATTCTTGGTGGTAGAGAGGAGGAAAATGTGCTTTGGATAAATTCTGCATGGAAGCCAATGTAATATAGATCTCATACATACGTCAACAGCTAATCCATGTGACTCTCTATTTTCCCACTTAGACCTCTACGAACACTGTTCAAGCACAGAAGATGGAAGATATCCTGGCCAACCATGTCCATCTGGCTTGGCAGTTGCCACAGTACCTGTTAATATCAGCTGGGGAAGTGATGTTCTCCATTACTGGGCTGGCATTCTCTTATTCTCAGGTATTATTGTACTTGGGGGTTGGTGGTTTGTAGTGAAAAAAAAATAGCATCAGAACTCATGGAGTCTATCTCTAATTCTGCCACTGATTTGTAACATGGTAATGGGACTTACAGGTAATTTCTTTGTGCTTCAGTATAAGATGGGGGTAGCAACATATGTATCTCACGGGAGAGTTGTGAAGCTAAATTCAGTCAAGCACTGAAAGGACCTTGAGATCCTTGGAAGAAGGATGGACAAAATATTACTGGGCCACAGTCATAAGAAATTATGATTTTGAGGCAGACTTGGGGAAACAACAATCTAAATTAACTTAGATTCTGCTCTAAATTATACCCAGGCAGCCTCTCATTAAGTCAGGATCATAAGAGCAAGCAGAACTTAGGCCAATCACTTTTGAAGGGGAAAGACCCGAATGCCATAACATCAGTTTCCCCCAAGAAGATATTCTTAATTTTTTTTTGGGGGGGGTGCATGTTTTATATAGACAGAAGCCAAAATGTAACACGAATGACTCTGTTCACTGCTGGTGAAAGTTGGCGCAGTTTTATTGACTCCAATGGACACCAGCAGAGGATTTGACCTTTTGTCTAGAGAGGTCAAAGTTGACCCTTACTGCCATGTGTGGCCCCGTTGCGTTTAGAGCTGGGCATGCCTACTGCAGTTACTGGGGTTACACAGGTGTAACAGAAGGGAGATTGGGGTTCTAAACTTTTGGGGGTTTTAACTTTTTCCTGTCTTTTCAGTTTGATTCTCACAAGGAAAATAGGGGTGGTCCTTGGATGTACAAATAAGGGAATCCTGTGTAGTAATAAGAAGGTATACTTACATAGCCTTGGTATACAGCATTGGGGTCCACACATTAGTGCCCTCACATTAAAAAGGATGTTGAACATTTTAAAAGGGGTCAAGACTTTGTATCTTGATTTTAATAAGGCTGATACTGTCTCACATGACTTTCTCCTAAACAAACTAGGGAAATACCATCTAGATGGAGCTACTATAAGGTGGATGCGTAAGTGGCTGGAAAACTGTTCCCAGAGAGTAGTTATTAGTGGTTCACAGTCAAATGGGGTCCTACAGGGATCGATCCTGGGCCTGGTTCTCTTCAATGCCTTCATCAGTGATTTAGGTAATGGCACAGAGAGCACACACAAAGTTTGTGGACGTTACCAAGCTGGGAAGGGTTGTAAGTGCTTTGGAAGACAGATTTAAAATTAAAAATGATCTGGACAAATGGGAGAAATGGTCTGAAGTAAATAGGATGAAATGTAATACGGACAAATACAAAGTACTCCACTTAGAAAGGAACCATCAATTGCACACATACAAAATGGGAAATGACTGCCTAGGAAAGAGTACTGCAGAAAAAGATCTAGAGGTCATTGTGGATCACTAGCTAAATATGAGTGAACAGTGTAATACTGTTGTTAGAAAAACAAACAAACAATATTCTGGGGTGTATTAGCAGGATCGTTGTAAGCAAGACATATGAAGTAATTCTTCTTCTCTGCTCTCTGCTGATTAGGCCTCAGCTAAAGTATTGTGTCTAGTTCTGGGTGCCACATTTCAGGAAAGATGTGGAGATATTGGAGATAGAGCAGAGAAGAGCAAAAAAGTGATTAAAAGCCTAGAAAACATGACCTATGAGGGAAGATTGAAAAAAAATTGGCTTTGTTTAGTCTGAAGAAGAGAAGACTAAGGGAAACGAGAACAGTTTTAAAG
This sequence comes from Pelusios castaneus, assembly GCA_007922175.1. NCBI lineage: Eukaryota > Metazoa > Chordata > Testudines > Pelomedusidae > Pelusios > Pelusios castaneus. The sequence goes on from ML685777.1 coordinate 8,110,664, forward strand.
TAAATAAAAGGTTGTTACAAAGGGGAAGGAGAGAAATTGTTCTCCTTAGCCTCTGAAGATAAGACAAGAAGCAGTGGGCTATTAAGTTGGACATTAGGAAAAACTTCCTAACTGTGGCTATGTCTACACTAGAAAAGTTAAGTCGACTTTTGTTAAGTTGATGATGTTAAGTTTTTAAGTTATATGATCATTTCTGGCCTTAAAATGTATGAATCTATGGGGCTTGCAGTAGTGGGTCACAGGTCTGCCCCAGCCATGTCTCCTTTAACCTGACACCCCCCCCTCCTGGACACATTTCACACCTCCTGGAAAGTGCCGGGCTCATAACCTGGGCCCTGCATTGGTGAGGGGTGCGCTCTGTTTGGAGGAATGGGAGGCAACTAAGTATGGCTATGTCTACACTTGGAAATTTAAGTCGACTTAGTGAGTCTACACTTAAATTTTAAGTCGACTTTGGGGGGAACTTACTAAGTTGACCTAGAGCATCCACACTGGACGCCTAGGTCGACTTCTATGAGCTAGGGGGACCTAGGGTAGGTCCATGGGGGTAGGGGGGTACCCCTTGCCCAATGCCAGGGGGCTCGGCCTTTGCCCCATTGTACATAGGTACAATGCGGCAAAGCGGGACAGGGACCCTGGCAGGGCATAGGGGCAGGGTGGGCAGGGATCTGCCCTGCCCTGTAAGGGGGCATGCCAGACTCCCCCTGTGGCCCCCCCTCGGGCAGGGAGGGCATTGGTGCAGTCCTGGGGTAGCCCTGAATCAACTTAGGGCTACCCCACATTTACACTGGCTTAAGTCAACTCTAGGGAGTCGACTTAAGGCCTAAGTCGAACTAAATCTAAGTTTAATAAAGTCGACTTAATTTTAATTAAGTTGCTTAAGTCGACTTAAGGAAAGTGTAGTGTAGACGCAGGGTAAATGAAGTCGACTTCATTTGCAAGTGTAGACGCAGCCTATGTGACTATGTGGTCCCTGGGTAACCTTGCACAGGGGCCTGGTAGAAAGTGGCCACAGTAAAGAGGAAACTTTCCCCCACCCCGGTCTTCTATCTTTCTGCAGAGCACTCACCACAAACACCCTGTGAGGCAGGGAAATAACACGGAAGCTGAACACTAAAAGAAAACCACGAAGTAAAACCCATTTCCCTGTGTTATTTTCAGGCTCCAGCCAGCATGAAGTCAGTGCTGCAGGCGGGCTGGCTGCTCACCGTGGCCTTTGGAAATGTCATTGTGCTCATAGTTGCCCAAGCAGCGCCGCTGGAGCAGGTAAGGCTCTGAATATTACCGACTGCGTTAGAAGCAGGGTCAGGACGTTGGAAGAATCCCAAGGCTGGCTCTCTGCTAGCAAAGCATTGGGCAGATTTAGGAAGCGATTATTTTCTTTCCAGGCACTCAGCACACCCATTGGCTCCAGCAGGAGTGGTGGGTTCCCTGCGCCCCTACAAATCCGGCAAATCGCATTGGGGATGGGCCGAGGGGCTGCACCTTTATTTAGCTGTTCAGTAGTAGGCAGTGTTCAGAATAAACGACACCATAGGAGCAGAGGCAGCAGGTGCAGAACGCTGTATATACCCTGCCTCTGCGGGGCTGAGACGCAATAGACTCCCAGAAATCTGTTAACCCCTTGATTTTGGCCAGCTGTGTCCTTATTGGTGAGGCTGAGTCCCCTGAGTCCTTGACGGGCAGTTGTCTCCATTGGGTTGGACCAGTCCAAGTAACATTCAGATATAGTTTTATGCAGACTGTCAGTATCCGGGGTGGGGATTGCACGAAAGGTTCTGGTTTGGATTGGTTTCTAGTTAATATTTAACATTAAATTTAAACACACAGCAAACAGAATAGATTTTTTGCCAAGCTTGTCAGTCATTCAACCGTGTTCCCGTTCATTGAAAAGGGTGGAAACAGGCTGGGCACACGAAAATGGATTCTGAGGAGAAGCCTCAGGCCAGATTGTTTTATCTATGATCCATCTCTTTATAATTATCGTGCTATATGTAAGGCAGTCTGAACGGCTTGTAAGAAAACACAGCGCAGGCTCCAGTGTCATGAACGCTCATGGAAGTCAAGGTACTGCCTTTAAAGAGCCACTTTAAAATGGTGTGATGTCCTCTACGTAGGCAGTCCTCAAAGTTGTTGTTTTTCTTCTTCAGTGGGCTGAGTTTGTCTTGTTTGCTGCCCTCCTCTTCGGCGTGTGTATCATTTTCTCCATCATGGGATATTTCTACACTAGTGTGGATCCTGAAGACATAAGAGAGAAGGAAGAGATGCCAAGTAATGGAAATGTGATTGGCCTCGTGCCCCAGAAAACAAAGATGTGATTCTGGGCTGGGCTGGGATTTTATTGTATTTTTACAGAACGTATGGAGAGGATGGAGATTTGGGGGTGGGGGCTTTTTATTTCTTGCATTATGGCCTCTCACTAGAATGTATCTTTCTGTTAAATTGACAAAATAGCTCCTTTCCCCCTCAAAAATGGTTCTGAAATTTTACATAAAACTGCTTGGGAAAGCTCCCCTCGTATTAAAAGCACTATTACAAATAAATGCAATGTAATTTTAAATCTGCCCACCTTCTCTAGCCAGGGAAATAGTTTCTGTGTCTTGGCTTTAAATATGTATTTAGAGGCAAGGGGAAGCATGTACATTAAGGACTCAGAGAACATGGCTGACTTAAGCAGGAGTTTGGAATAAAACAGGATGGGATTTATGGAAGAACAATTTGGTAGAATGATTGGTAAGAGATTTCTGTGCCATCAGCAAGGTCTGGAATAGCTACATCATATCATGAACTCTTCTTCTGGGCATTTTGCCCCTATTGTTACCAGGGATCTTGATTTATAAGTTCTACCTCCAGATCCATATGTAATAATGGGTAGTGAAATGCTTAAGGAGAAAATGACGCCCAGACTGTACTCTACAGCCATCTGTCTATCTAATGCAGCATTTTTCAACCTCTGGGTCATGATCCAGAAGTGGGCCACAAGAACATATGAAAGGTCCGTGTGCTTTGTCATGTGTTAATTGTATGCATACCAATAAAGTTGTTTGAACATGCAGATGCAACTGATTTAGTCCATTGAGTACAATGTGTGAAGAGTTATAGGAAAGACTGCACTGGGGTCCGGGGGTCTCACATCCCAGCTCCCGCTCCCCCTGCCCCCCGCCAGCTGACTGACACAGGTGTCAACTCATGGAATGTTTCAATAGGCTACAACTAACGAATAGGCTTCCATTTTAATCCTTGCCAAATGGTAAGACTTTCCCAGGCATTTGGTATCGCATTATAGTCCTGGAAGTTAGGACATGGCGGTTTTTGAAGCCTCTCATCCTATGCTCTAGTTGTTCCCCACTGGAAGAAATGTTGCAGCAATTTCTATAAAATCCCAGGCCTCCTACAGAGGGTTAAACACGAATGCACTTTATTACCCTAGTAAGTTTTCAGCCTAGCAAGGCAGAACACAACATCAGTGATAAGTGCTTTATTTTGCTCACTAAGCTCTCTTTTAACTTCATCAAAGGTGTGTTTTTTTCTTTGTTCCTCTGTACCAGGTTCTGGAAACAGCTATTTTGGCAGAACTGTGATATAATTATCCAAGTTTTCTAGCTTGCATGAGGATGAGATTTCTTGCTCTGTCTATATGTTCATAATTATTGGTCTAGCAAACTGCCAGGGAGGTGCCCTCGCTCCTCTGCACCCCCATCCTTCCCCAGGCTTTCTGTTTGCTGCCTCAGTTGGTAAGGGCGACGTACCACAGCAACAGTGCTTTGAGCATGTTTTCTTAGAATAATTGCAGATGAGACAGATTTATAGTAAATAGGCTTTTGAAGAGACTTTCATCTTTGACATGATACGGAAGTCAGGTTTTGATTACATATGGTCATTGTGGCCCTAATTCAGGAACGCACTTATACGTGCTTTGATCCATTCTTATTCCGGACACCTCTTAGGCACACGTTTCACTTGACGTGTTTATGGCCTGTATTAAATAGCGATGCTCTCCTGAGTCACAGCCTGTCAATGCCATGGCTCTTTTCACCAGAGATGGCCAGTTAATTAGTCTCCAGCTAATTGTATCCTACTTCACTACGTGTCTTCTGCAATTTCAATTTCTGTGCTGTTTTCTTTCTGTTCTTGTCCTACACCATTGCATGGATGCAATGGTTCTGTACACATTTTGACTAATGTTCTGTGCACTGTTAAACAGCTGCCATTTCACCTCAGAGGAGGTCACATCTCACAGAGGAGCGAAGGATGTGCAAACCATCCATTAGGTCGCACAGCTCACTCTTTAGATGCCAGTGCACGACTATGCCCGTTGCTTTCATTTATTCTCCTCGTTCCATGACTCTTATCGGTTCTTTTCCCTCCAGGCGTCCTTCTTGCTTTCCTAATCCTGTTTTGTGATACACTGAGAATCGGCTCAGCGAATGCTGGAGCACTCTGCCCTGATGCTGTTTGACTCGCTTCCAAAGTGAAGCACTAATAAAGCACCGTCTCCCTCGCATCCCCCCTCCACCCCAAGAAAAAGGAGGGGAGGTGGAACAAATGACATGCTCCAGTAACACTGAGCAGACACAAGTTTGAAGTACTAGAGCATTTAAATTGTGATAAGCTTTGAATTTAGAAGCAGTTTGGAGGTTTCAGAGCCTGTGCAGAGCAGAAGCAATTGAAAATTAGTGGAGCACTTTCCTGGAGAAGCCCACAGCAGGCTGAGCTCTAACAACTGATTTGCAAGAGACCAGCGGCCAAATGAGGCATTCTTAAAAGCCGCATATCTTCCAAAAGCTCCTTTTTTTTTCAAATATTTTTATCTCACTGGCAGCATTAGCAGAAGAGGTCACAGGCACTGAGTTTAAATTACAGGAATCATTCCAAACTCATAAAAGATGCATTTGACATGTAATATGAATCTGTAAATTTCAGATGCCAAATTGCACTATTCCAAACTTCTTCGTGTACCAAGCCATTATGATAAAATTAGGGGAAAACAATCATAGTTGTTCACTGTTTTTGTGTGTGCCATTAAAAATACTGGAGAGTCATGAAATGCTATAAACTACTTGTACTAACCCAGGGCTAGATCCAGCAGACCCATCAAGGGATTATTTGTATGAGTTAGAATTATCTAGGAGAGGAAAAAGATGTGCGACATCCAAAAGTCAACACACTGCTGTAAATCTGGAGCAATGCATTAACCCCAATCTCTCTGGAATGCATTGATAAGAGAAAAAGATTTAAGGCTATTTCTGCATGGTGCTTAGTACCTTCCTCCTCCCAGAAATCAATTTGCATTTTTATTGTAGAGTTGAAGGAACTCAGCTTGCCAGTTACATGTGGCAAACAAGCCTAGCCTGGTTCCAGAGTTGAGGAGCTAGAACTGATCTGGATTGACTTCCAACCCACGATTCCTTTGGACTAATGGGACACAAGGGGTATAGTCATCTGTAAAGGTTGAGGGCCACCACTTTAGGATGCACTTAGATAAAATGTCACTATGCAGCAGGAGGACTAGAAACCTTAGTGTTTAAAATAAAAAAGAAGAAGGCAGAGATTCGCATGCAATCTCTCGATTCCAGCAACTGAGGCCTTGGGGAAATATCACATGACTCAGCAGCACAGAATTGGAACAAGAAAGGGCTGTTCATTCATCATACGGAATTCAGTTCCTGTGGAGAGTCCCTCTTCTTTCAACTCCCCTTCTATCCCTGTATCATACTCTCATGCCAGCTGACTAAAAATTGACAATAATTGTCAATAATAACAAATGTTTAAACCATGAATTGAGGTCAAAGTTTAGGGGTTTATTATAGGATGGGGTGGGTGAGGTTCTGTGACCTGCATTGTGCAGGTGCTCAGACTAGATGATCATATTGGGCCCTTCTGACCGTACAGGCTATGCGTCTATAAATGAAACAAATATGATTTGTCTAATATGAAACCAAATAACGGTGGGACTCATTCAGTGAATGTCTCCAGTGAATGTCTATCCCAGCTTGCCCAACACAATCCCTCCCTGTGTCATGTCATGCCACCTGTAATGCAGCCTGTACCACACTCAAGGGCCAAATTTTTAAAAGGTATTTAGCTGCTGGAGGGATTATTAAAAGCGTTTCACTTTCATGGATGTCACTGGTTTTTAGTGCTTAGGCCCTTTTGAAAATCCCATTAACCCTTTATCTGCTTCTACATCCCTTTTAAAGTCAGGTCCTAGAGTCTTGGTGTAACATCAATGATATGATGGCCATTTACAGCCGGTGAACATTGTACGCCCCCCCCCCCCAATCTCTTAGCTGCCTGTGAAGTGCGCTTCCCATCTACGCCACTGCGAATATAGTGTAATAATATCACACTATGGAGCACACTGGGGAAGGGACTCTGTCTTTGGTGGCCTATGTGAAATGAACTGGGCCGCATTATGGCAGATAACGGCCGAGTGCCTAACCCAACTAGTATTAAATGGCAGCTTCGGCTGTAAGCCTGGAGAGTGAGTGGGCATGGGGACTAACATCCCCTTCAACTCTCCTGAATGACTTTGAGACAAAGGAGCTGGAGAAGTTTGCTTGGCTTTTGTGCTACTGCGATGGCTGTTTTCTGGGCAATGAAGTAGGAATTATGTTGTAGCAGGGAAAGAGGAGCGAATAGAATTTTTCACTGAGTGTGATTTGACCTCATATAATGGGTGAGAAAGGAGAAGGACTGTGTGGCAAGGAGTCGTGTTTGGTATGCATAAATAAGCGTGAGGAGAAAGGTCCCTGCTACCAACGTCTTCCCAACTTTTCGATGATCAAAATGCTTTCTGGGAGCTTGAATTGATTGTGGCACGTTAACCCAAGAGACAATGAGAGCGCAGAATTGGAAAGGTCATCTGATTAAATAGGGAGGACTTCTGACCTTTTGGAGAAAGCTTTCTATTCTGTGCCATAAAGGGCACTGCTACAGAGATTTTGAACCGGCTTATAGAGAATTTCCCAAAGCACGAAAAGTAATAGCTTACAAATTACACTAAAGAATTCATGACAACTAGACTGACCGAAAGGCAAACCCAGCACTCTCGAAGTGTTACTGATTCAGTCATCATGGGGGAATCTTTCACTGTTACTGCCCAAGGTGCACCTACTTGGCAGATATAGAGAGCTGCAGGATGCAGGGCCTGATCCAATATCTTTAACCGCAGTACCGTGTTGGCTGCAGCGAGCTGGAGCTGAATTCTGCAGAGAGGTTCTTGAAGAAATGGTTCTGCAGCATTGATGCACTGAGCCAGAAATTCAGAAGTATTTAAATGAAAATGTAACTTCTTTAATGCATGGAGGGTAAAAATGAATAATTCGCTCACTACAGTGGCTCCTGTGGTCGCTGGATATAAATGATGGCACAGGAGGTGGAGTGAGATTGCAGGAGAAGCGCATTTGTCGGATGTTTCTGCTAATACAATCAGCTGTCAGATAACTGATGGTTTGAATATTGAATGGCCATCTTTAAGTTTCAGCACTAACATCCAATTGAAATTGGAAGGTATTTTCCTCTTCACATCCTCAAGTTTATCGTCACACCTATGAGAAACTTTTTCAATGAAAGCTTAGATCTGACAGCAGAATTCCATGCCAACTGCTGGGGCTGCTAACATTGGCATACCCATGGCTTTGATTTCCTCAGCTCTACTCTTACTAATTTACATTATTTCAACAGCAGCACTATGGACTTGTCTTCACGGCAACAGTTAGCTGAGCTAGTATGCACAGCTACTGTACTCAACGTAGCCGAGCCTGACTGTGAAAGACCATTCTTCGCCAGAACGCTTGAGTTACACAAGTCACTGGATTAGCAACGCAGAGCCATTGGATTACGTGCTGCTGCCTCCCCACTACATTACTAGCTAAAGCTTCAACTCAACCCCACCTCTGCCATTCCCCACAGGCCAGCTAGCACATGCTTAAAGCAGCACTTGAGCTGTGTGGATGGAAGTCAAGTTCAGGGGTAAAATAACCTGAGCCAACCATGCTGTAGAGACTTGCCCTTTAAGCTGTCCTGCTCCCTGATGTGGAATAGTTTTAGCCAGAACTTTCTGCATTGATCACCAGATATTCAAATGTTCATAGTAACACAAGGATGCCCTACGTGCAAGCTACTGGCTGAGATGAACTTTTGAAGATTCTGGCCAGAGATGTAGCATTAACTTCTGGGGAAGGAGTAGGATATTTCTCTGAGAATGTCTGAGTCCTGGAGACAATCATTTCAAGTGTCCCTATTGATTAAAGACCATTAACTGTTCCACCACTTGGAACTGCCAAATATTTGCTTTCCTGCATGTGTCTCCAGGCAGGCAGATATCATGAGCCCTCTTGACTTACCATAGGAATTTATTTTTAAAATTTCTTCTAAAAAATAAGACACTCATAACTAAACTAGATTAATAACAACAGTAGCATCACTTAATTATTGAAGCAAACCAGCCATTTCCTAATGCAGGCACCTAAATTCATCGCTCCTGCAAGCGCTTCCCAAATGAATAATGGGGAATCCTATCTAATGCTTTGGCTTGACAAGGGCTCACAATGTATTACAGAACTTACAGGAAAAAAAACAATCACCGTGTTAAGAAAAAATTGTTCATTCCCAGCCGGCTGAGAGCAGCACATGTCTGGCTCAGCTGACCAACACAGAAATGAACCAATTCCATGCGTTTCGTGGCCATTCTTCAAGAGTCTAGGACTTTCAACTTTGTCTGCAAAAGACCGTCAGACTCCAAAATGAAGGATGTAGTCCACTTTAAACAAGACTTTCTAAATTCCCCTTGGTGTAACTGAAAGGAGGATTTGGCCCAGAGTTTTTAGAAGAAACAGTTAAACCAACCCACTCAGAAATAAGAATGTGGCTCTCTTTCCCCCATCAAATCAACAGAATAATAGAACCTGATGTTCTTTCACATAAAATTACCTACCCATTCACACTCAGCCAGTAAATAATTCAGTTAACTTCTGCTCTCAGTTATACCAGCATGCACTGCTCTTACAGGGGTCACGTCCATCAGAGCAGAATATACCCTGGTGCTCTAACATTGTTATATGTTACCCTCCTTCCTTTCTGGTGCCGGACGACAACTTTTCTACAGATCTCTAGCACTGGGCCTTCTCCTGTTGGGTTGTGATGTTCCCGAGTCATCTCCTTCCCACCTATTCTGTAGATCTTTCTGAGCAGTTGATTTTTCACTCGTTGGGAGCCATATTCTTTTATCAGTTAGACTGCTCTCTTGATTTTTGTTAATGGTGACATCCAACCCTCCAGTTTATTTCATCTCTTCAATCTTTGGTCTTGGCTTCTCATCTGGTTCCCCTGGTTCACAGGTCAAACTGCTGACAGATCCATCTTCCTGGTCATGGTTTCCCATTATTGTTGCTTCTGCTACCACTAAGTACACTCCTACGACAGAACGTTAAACAGAGCACACGGAACAAATTGTTAGAGCTGGCGTAGTCTCTAAAGGCACTGTTTTCATTAAAGAATGAGACTCAGCTGGGTTCCCTTGAATACTGAACAGAAGAGCCAATTTGCACTGTGTATGTGGTGTAATAGGCCTGCGGGTGGAATTGGGATTAAACATCAAAAGACAATGTAGGTTGTTTAGAGAGCTAGCAAGAGATTTCTACAACTCACTAGTCACTCATCTATCTGAACAAAACAAAGCCCCAATCCTGCAAGCTGGTGAGCAACTTCTTGCAAATCACTAAGTGCCTACAGCTCCCAGAGACATTTGTAAACTGTACCTCCTGCAGCTTGATTTTGTTTTTTGTTTTTTTTTTTTTGCAGTGTACCTTTCACCTGAGTGACATCCCTGCTATAGAAGCAGCTGCCATTTTGAGTTCTGAGGCAGGCAGGCCTAGGAGACAAACACGCTCTCTCTCATGCAGACGTTCCTTTCCCCTCTTCTGTTGTTTTTCTAATATACAATGGTCAGTTAAACTGAAGGTCTCTGTTTGCCCTTGATTTATGGAAAAGAATAACAACTGGGCATTCCGAGCTTGCAGGATGGTTTCAGAGTTTCAAACACCCTCTTTCCCCCCCGAGTCCTATATAGCACAGAATTGTTTAAAACTATAGGGCACATCTCCTGAGCTATTGATAATCAGTTATTGTGATAGACTTTAAGCTGAATTCAGGGCCAGATTAAGACATGTTGAAGCCGTAAAATATGTCAAGATCCAGAGGCCCCATACCATAAAAAAATAGAGAAAAAAGTGTACTGCATTGTAACAGAAAAGGTAATGAAAAAATAAATTATAAACAGTTATATTTGCATATATATATATAGGCAAAGATGCAACAAAAACAACTAAATAAAATATACATCTTGCAAAAAGGCTCATTTGCATTATCAAATACCTTATGATAAATATTCTCAGTTCTCTCGAACGTATTTAGAGGCCCCTTATAATGTGAGGCCCTACGCCATGACTTGTGCCTAAATCCGGCATTGGCTGAATTGATACTTTGGAGGCTGTTTTCATAGCCATTGAGTCATAGCTTTGAAAGCCAGGAGGGAACATTGGGAGTAAAAGCCAATTTGCTTCTTTGCTGGACTCTAACCAATTCATAATCTAAACGGGCCAGTTCAGGGCCAGCTACAGATGTTTGCAGTTTCTCATCCTCCAGGCCCAGGGCCTGAGTCAAACCCCACTGAACTCAATGGGAGTCTTTCTGTTAACGTCAGTGGGCGCTGAATCAGGCCCCGGAGGCAGGGAAAATGGAATGCAATACGTACGTTGCCTTCGCTGTGGCCACTGGCTCAGAGCTGGAAGCTGTATGCCTATTGCAATAAAGTTGTTTTTTTCATAATTTCTTTTGAGTAGCATATATTCTGCATTTTAATTACAACTCTTAACTGTAATGAAATAGCTTGTGCTCCAGTTGATCTTGTTTGTCAGCCAGCAACCTTGTTTTTCATCTATTAAAATAATAAATTTGCTGCTGAGAATGACTTAGCTGTAATGCAGTGGAGCTATATTATTACATTTGTGCATTGGGCCTGGAACACATTATGCAATATTGATATGATAGTTGGCAAATATTTAACAAACAAATTAATAAGCTTCATTTCTTCCCCACCCCACACACAGCATTTTGGTTTGCAATTTCAATCTTTTTGGTAGCCAGAACTGGCTGGGATTAGTAATTATTTTGCTTAAAACATAATTTTGTTTCAGGTGTTTTTTGTCCTCTCCACTTACGGAGACAATGTGAATAAAGACCACTGGCCACTCGAATTAAATCTCAGCAACTTTTCTTCCAATCAAAATCCCTATTTGCTTGTTCATTAAAGTGTTCAGTCTCTTCCTTTCTGCCTTTTATTTCAATGCAGAAGGTTGATTCGGGAACTGGATCCCTTTTTCCTTCTCACCCTGAGTTTGTCTTGTCTGTGTAGCTTATAAAGCCTCCAGACTAGGGATTGTCATCTACTGAATATTGCTACAGCAACTATAACAGGATTGCTGCATGAAAGAGCTGGCTGTATGTATTAGTTAATAGATAAGGTGCCAATAAATGCCAAAAGATATGGCATAAATCTGGGATTTGTGGGGCCCTAAAACGTCATCTTGTAGTGCACTAGAAATGGCTTTCTTTGCACATGCAGCTCTTCACACGGGGAGAGACCCAACTCCAACCCAGCCTCCGAACACTGGGGGAAAGGGCTAGAAAGGCAAAACAAGAAGTGAAGGGAGGATTCCTCCTGGTTCAGGCACTACGAAAAACAGCTGTAATGCTGCCTTCCAAAGGCCCCCGCCCAAGCTGGTGGCATGGGAAGCGTGTCAGGAGTGGGGTTGGGAGCTGCAGGGGCCTGTTATGATGGACTTTAGCATGGCACATGGCCAAGACACCAGCATTTCTACAGCTCGTAGGGCAGCGAGAGGAAGCTGCTGTACCTGAGACAGGCCTCCAGGTAATTGCAACCCAGAAAGGTGGCTTTGAATTGCTGTGGTGTCCTCCCTTTTCCTCCACACTCCCTGGTCTCTCAGAGCTGTTCTATGTCTCTTGTGCACACCTGTGGCTGCAGACTTGGTACTGTGACGTGGTTGGAGGGCCGGGCAAAGCGAACATGGCAGCCAGCCTGGCTACAACAAATACAGCAGTGGGTAAGTCCTCCAATACTGTGGCTTTAATCTCGGCTGGGGCCTCTTTGGTGCCACTGAATTGCTTCTGCCATATGGTAATGGAAGCAAGTTCAAAATATATAGGGTCCCTCTTGGCGCATAAATAAGCCAGCTCAAGCTCCCACCCAGGGAATGTGGGAAAACTAAACTCACCTCTGGAACTTCCCCATTCACAAGTTCTCCGGGACTGTGTACAAACAAGGTAATCTGCAGGGGGACAAAGGGAACACAGCCACGAACCTGGGAAAACCCAGCAGCTGAGCCGGTGTGCGTATCGAGAATCATCCTGCTTTGCTGTGACTTTGGGAGCCCTCCCTTTAACTCCCCTCCCACCCACTACAGTGAACGTCTTACAGGTAACAGCCCTTGGCCACCCCACTTCTCTCATCCCCCAAACCCCACTCACGGCTCCGATCAGCAAGCATCAGTCACCACGTGTGTCTCTGCAGGTCTGTCTCCTAACCCAGAGGAGCTTCTTGCCTTGTTCAGCCTGGAGTCTCCGCCACTTGATTTGCCTTAATAATTCAGCGTCATTAAGATACTTGGTAGGCAGGACCTCACAGAAGTTCACTTGTGGGCCTCTGCATAGTTTCTTACAGTGAAATCCCCACAGGAGAGGAGCTAGAAAAAGCACTTAGTACCTTGCACAGAATCAAACTGCTTAGAAATGAAGTCTTTCCTCTCTTTCAGCTTTTCTGGGAACCTACCACCTCTAAAACCAAGTTCCTATCTAGTTATGGTGACTTCCCCAAGTGTCACTAGAGGGATTGTGGGAAGGTAGTCTATTCAAATGAGCTCTCTATGGCTGCTCTTTTGCATTTGCACCAATAGAGAGAGTAGAAAGCTCTTTCCCTTTGGAGCATCTGGTCCTAGGGTATGCACAGATTGCACCCGTGTCTGGACCATACTTCTGAAAACAACTGAATTTGTTCTCAATATTCCCCATGTTGAAACAAAATCACTGCCAGCCTCAAGTGATCAGCCAGGCCCCAAAGATCATAAGATTACTTTAAAATCATAAGATTTTTAAAAATTATAATGCATTTGGGTTTCTTTTTAATTCCTTCTGGTTTTTAAGGCAGTAAGGTGCACTTGAGATGTGTTTTCAAGTTTTCTCCACAACAATGAGGTCTAGAAACATGCTTTTTTATTTAACGAATGCTGATGAAATAACATGACTCCAGGTGCTGAGGCTTTGAGAAAAACACCAGACTATTGCAGCATCAAAAAATGGCAGAAGTTGGCAACACTGAATGTAAAGTTTGCATAGGTAGTTCTGTAATATAGTTACAAGATTTTTTTGTATAATAAAAATGAAGCAAGACAAGACTGAATATAAGGGCACAAAAGCAGGTGGGTTCCACAGAGTGGCCTGAGATAACACACTATATAACAAACAGACGTGGGGTTTCTAATTCTTAGGCCTTTATTTTTGTGTTGTATTTGGCGACCACTTGAATGATGCTGCATACACAGCCTGGATGGGCCCCTCCTGTTAATTTCAAATACCAGATCCTACATCAGCAAGATCTTACACATGGACCAGGAAACCTCATTGGAAAATAATACAGCACACATGTAAGAGGAAAAGGGCCATGCAATGGTTTTCATCTTATCTGCCATTGTAGTTTCAATCTCCTGGGATAAACCATGTGTTTTAGACGTGAAATGCTCCATCTCTCTTCAGCAAAGCCCTGAGCCACCCCGTTCCTCAGTAGTAGTTACAGTCTGCACCAAGATGTGCAGTGACCAGTGCTTGGTAATCATATGGAAAAGTTTTACACAGGTGCTAAGAAGCATCAAGGTTAAAGTCCAAGATGTTGAAGTAACTTGTTTGTAGCTGGCTTAGGTTGGCATTTACGGGAAACTGCCCCCAGCCGTTGGTGAAAAGAGTTGTTATGTGTTCCGTGGGTCCTCCTGTCAGGGATCAGGGCCCTGTTCTCCTGGGGATGGACTCAGTTGAATGCATAGCAGACAGTTGTTCACACTGCAAACCCACCACTAAGAGCTCTAATTAGTGCCCTTATAAGCAAAGATATAGGATGTGTTATGCAAATTTACTCTGGCTAAGAGACACGCTATGTCTACACTTACCAAAGTTAGTTCGAATTAGTTAATTCGAACTAACTAATTCGAACTCATTTTAGTTAGTTTGAATTAACTTAATTCCAACTAGCATGGCCCCACTGGAATTTTAGTTCAAACTAAGCAAGTGCCATGCAGGGCACTTGCTTAGTTCGAATTAGTCAGTTGCATTAAGCTCAATGTGCCGGTTAGTTGGAACTAACACGGCCACATTGACTTAATTCAAACTAACTAGTTCGAATTAAGGGTTAGTTCGAAAGATATAATCGAATTTATTAGTTCAAATTAAGGAAGCCCTTAATTCGAACTAACAAAAGCCTAGTGTGGCCAAGGCTTAAGTTAGTTCGAATTAAGCTTTTTTAATTCGAAATAACTTACCAGTGTAGACATAGCCTTTGATATAAAGTAGATCCAATGGACCACTAAAACTGACCTTTCTTCTACAGGTGAACTCTTCCCGCAGGAGGGCTGGGATGTGCACCTCATATCTGTTTTGCGCCTGCCCTGTATAGAAATAAAGGAGACCAGGACCTGATTCTTCACTACCCTATATCTTGTGTAGCCACTGACATTGAGCAAAGGGTAAAATGCCACTATTCTGATTTGCACGGTAGACATGCCACCCAGGCTTCAAACCAATGGAGAATCCAGTCTCTGGGTCCCCAAGTCTCGATCTGACATCCTTCGTGTATACAAAAGTCACAATTTACATCACACTAAACTACAGCTACACAAGATCCAAAGCGGTGAAGAATCAGACCCTGGAATCTTTTATTTCTATACAGAGCAAGCGCAGAACAGGCTTATGTTTATACTGGAGAAGGCAGGTTGAAGAAATGCATCTTGCCCTTGGAGCCAGCAGTGGTGAGATTTGTGGTAATTTCGTAGTGCCCATGAGGGGAATTCATTCCAGTTTCCAGAAGATCCCGTCTCCGGCTCAGACACGCTTTCCCTTTACTCAAGAGAGTTCCACTGTGCCAGAGGAGCAGAGCTGCTATCCACAGACCACGTCGCAGAGCTGTAGACCATCTTTTAGGCATCCTGAGCATAGGCCATGGAGCGCTTTGATGATAAGGAGTGAGACCTCGAATGTGATTTGCAGCTCCATGGGGAGCCAGTGTAGAGAGCGGAGGACAGCTGGTTGGAGGCTCCTAAAAGAGCCCAGCTATGTCCTATTGCTGTAGGCCAGTCAAAAGGTGACAAAGGTGAGAATGGCTGAGACTTTCATCCGCTAGCATGGGATGGAGTCTCCTGGCCAATCCTGCTACATAGGCCTTCGGGTCCAAAAGGGCCCAGTCTTGAGTGTCTTCTATAGATGTCAAACACCTTCAAGTCCCACTGGGGATCGATCTTCGCCCCCCGCCCCACATCACTACTCTATCAGAAAGCCTCACAAGCTTTAACGTGGTTATTCTCTCAGGTAGGGGAGTGCCATTATCCCCATTCTACAGATAGGGAACTGAGACACCAGGAGGCAAAGGCCTACATTCCCATTTAAATCAAGAGGTGCTGGGCACCGAATTCCTTCGAGGCTCTCGGTCTAAGATATTCGGCTAAAGTAACATGGAGCATGTGATGGAGGGAGGATGTGAAACTGGGTTTCTCAAGTCCTAGATTACTGCCCTCATTGCCAGGCCTCGCACAGGCTAAAAAAATCCCTTCTTTAGGTGTCTGTCTGAAAGAGACCCTTTGGGGCTAGAAACAGTCTTCCTATTCTTCCCTTACAAGGAGTCAACCCCAATTTCTTCAGTGCAAGTGACTCATCTCCCGTGGTGGCAAACAGGCCCCCACACATGTTGTCTCTATTCTTCATTGGTCTGGTGCTCCAATTCTCATGATTTTATTATGGCTCTTCTGATATTTGGTGTTGTTCCTGAAGCCCCAGCTGCTGGAGTCATGTGATTATAGGAGCATCTCAGTTTTCATTAAAAAAAAATCTGTGGTTGAAAAATCTGAAGCCTAATGGTGTGAAACACAGACGGAAAATAAAAAGACCCCAAATATATTACTTTTAAAAATGGCATGAATTTTAAGCTTATTTCTTGATTTCTCTATGCTTGGTGTTTCACGTGCCACATGCTGGGTAATAACAGTGGGATGTCCTGTTTCTTTAACCAATCAGGCTCTTTATTAAAGCAATTATTTACAGAGACTGCAGTTACAGATAGCATTTATGTCATGTGCACCCAAGCTGATTTCCTGGCCCCTCCTTCAAATCTTCCCTCCTACACCCTGTGCTTTTCTCTCCAGGTTCCCATGCCATTGCCAGACTCAGGGCTGGTAATCCTGCAGGAACGTACAAAACATTTGCGTTGGTAACACGGTTTGTGCTTCACTACCAGAGTCACTTCCATGAGGGACAGAAAAAAAGGAGCCAGAGAATGAAGACAAAAATGTAAAAAAACCCTGCTGTTACAGTTGTAACTAATTAACCCCCATGTTGACTAAACCCTGGAAAATGGGCTGCTCTTTTAGCTCCCCGTGCTACTGGGGCATTGTGGAATATCTTGCATTACTCTCTTCTTTGCAGTGCCACCAAATCCTCTTTCCAGATCTAGCCACTCCAACTGCTATCAGCTGCATTAAATTAACTTGGCTTTTTTTCCTTCTTAATTTAAAACATTTATGCCCCTAACCTTTGCCTGGGCTCAGACAGAAGGCTGGCCAAGCTTTCCCAGATGCATGCATGCTGCTGGCTCACTGAAGGATGCGGGAGAGCCAATGAGGCCATCTGGCTCCAGCGAGAAATGGCAGAACAAATGAAGCTATGTCTGCAGAAGTGAAATATTGATGAAGAGGGTCCTTATTGGCTAGAGTGCTAATTAAATAAAAGCTGTGTCAATGCGGAGCCGACAAGATCTAATTGCTCCTGAACTGATTTTTAAAGAGGTCAGATTAATGGGCAGATAAAAGGAAACCAGCAAGGATGTGCGCCAGGATCAGATCTTGCTACATCACCATTCCAGCTATACAGAGGTTTGTAATACTTTTCTCTGGAGAACTGGGACACAGAAGGCGATATTCTCTGCCTCACATTGGCCGTCTAACAGCACTGTGAGACTAACACACACACACGGAGATGCTGCTAGGCGGGGAGTAATAGCTGTTTCTAAGAGTCGGAGGGATGTACAATCTTGGCTCAGGCCAGGAATTCTTGAGTTCAAATCCTCTGATGCCCACCCTGGCCTTGGGCAAGTTATTAATAGGTCACTCTGTGCCTCAGTCTCCTCATCTGTAAAATGGAGCTGCTAGCTCACAGGGGTGCTGTCAGGGTTGATTAGCAAGGCCTAGCGTGTGCGTGGAACAAGCGCGAAGGGAGAAGGCATAAGGAACTTTCATCCTTCATCTGTGCCTCAGTGCAGGGACTGAGTAAAAGGGGCACTTGGGCCTGACTGTGATCTCAGTGACTTGAACTGGAAGAGCGGCTGCTTAATGCACCCAGCAGTCAGGCTCCAGGATTCTGCCTAGTGCAAATTATGTGGGTGGTGTGGGGCCATGATCCCCCCATTCCCTGCACCAGCCAGGGTGCAGAACAATGCAAGCTGCACCCATTACAAGCAATGCTTTCCCTGTGTCCCAGGAGGCCGTGCGCTGTGGTGCAACAGAGCCTGCGCAGACACAATCCAGTCCTTCATGTTTGCAAAGCAGCACTCTGAAGCTGAAAAGCCCTAGGCAATCACATAGCATGCCTTAGCTGCTAGCAAGCTCTGTGATTGCCTGCCTGTAGTTCCCCATCTACAGCCTCGTTTAACCAGAGCTGCAGCGCTTGGGGTCCTTGTGAAGGTGTGTGTGGTAGGTAGAAAAGTGCAGGGCCTCAAATCTGGCAACCTTGTACCCAGTGCAGAACAGCGTGAGAATCTTGCCTTTTGGCGCAAACGTCCTCAAAGGGCTTAAATAAGTGACTATCCACCAGAGGGCGAAGGTCAGGGGGCAATTTGCATCTCACAGAGCTGTTACCAGCCACTGGATTTCAGTAGGAGAGTCACAAAAGTGCTCCGTTCCTGGTCTCTGGTCTTCCGCTCAAGTGGACCTGCTGAGCACCATGCTAGGAGCAGCCCATAAACTATCGCCCTGCCCTTCCCACAGTGCACCTGGCACTTTGCCTGCACCTGATTTCCAGCAAAGCATGGTGGGATTCACAAGCACTGTGGGAATGGAGGCAAAGGCTTGTGTTCTGCGGGAGTCAGAGTAGAGATGAGATGAGCATATCGGTCCCTTCTGCCCTGAGAGTCGGTGATCGCAGTGGTCCCTGCTGGCACCTAGGAGGAAATGCAAATGTAGGCAGATGGTCTGAAAAAGATGGAAACCGCCTGACTTAAACATCTTACGCGTGCGAGGAAGAGGGCTATAGGGCTATGTCCACACTGGCAAGTTAGTTTGAATTAAGCCTTAATTCGAACTAACTAAAGCCATGGCTACACTAGGCTTTAATTAATTCGAATTAAGGGCTTCCTTAATTTGAACTGATAAATTTGAATATGCTATTCGAATTAACCAATGTGGCCATGTTAGGTCGAACTAATTGCTTAGTTCGAACTAACCAGCCCATTAAACTCAATGCAATTCACTAATTCGAACTAAGCAAGTGCCATTCATTAAGTTAATTCGAACTAACTAAAATAGTTAAGACAACACAAGACTCTGTTGTCTTTCTACAATAGACTAACACGGCTACCCCTTTAAAATAGTTAACTAACTAATTCAAACTAATTTTAGTAAGTGTAGACGTGTGTGTTTTAACACTAAGAATTATTACCACCCTAAGTCCTTTAGTATCCATCTATGAAGAGGCGGAAGGTGAAACCCTGGACTCCTTGAAGTCAATGGCAAGGTTTCACTCACTTCCTTGGGGTCAGGAGTCCACCCATAGACTCTCTAAACTATATTTTGGCACATCTAGTTATGAGTCCTAGCTTGTTTCACATTTAATATATGGGATGATGAATGGGTTCTTAGCATTCAGTGCATTTCATTCTGGTTTGGCCTGATTTATGTTGTGATGTGAACTTCATGGGGAGTTTTTAATTCAGTAGGTGGTGACTCTGATTCAGTAGATGAAGTGTGACTGAAGAAGTGATAAATTTGAGTCCAAAGGTGATGCATCAATTTCACTGTGAAATGCATCAAATTTATCAGGCAGCATATTTGTTCCACTGTGTGATATATGGGTTAGAGCAGCGCCAAGTTATTTTGAGGGATGCCTCCATAGAATTTCTGCTGTTTGCCAAAACGCCACCCAACAGAAGAAAGTGGCTTTGGTGACTGCTGTTTAATTAAACTCCACAGGACCTTTCGCAAATTTATTTGATTCCAAAATGGCCCTGACCTGACTCTCCATCAAACGCTCGTCAAATTGATGGTGGCAATCCACAACTCAATTCCCAAACCAGGTTAGGCCTTCCTTATTGCCGTGTAACATACGGTACCTGAAAGGATGATGACGATGGTGAAGAAGAATGTCTGGCACTTTTATAGCATCTCCTTGATTCTAAAAGATACAAAAGTGTTTTTAAAAATGTGGCTCCAGTCTTGCTTCCATTGAAGTCAATGGCAAAGCTCTTCCTGATGTCAACAGGAGCAAGATCAAGCCATAGGGAGATTGCTTGCTCCAGCACTGAAATGCAGCCACTTCTGGGGAGGATTGAGGCAGCTGGACATTCTCATTGCTGTTGTCAAGAGTTCCATTGAATGACTGAAGGGAATTCAGCCAGTTCATTACAAACCAGGGCAGCAGAAGGAGACGCTTCATAAAATAATGTGTCACAGCAGAACCTGAGGTCAACTGATGCACTTTCACCAATCGTGAGCTGAAAGCGCACTCACGGGGTGATGCGCTGGGATTCACTCCTCGTAGAGGTCCAACAGCGTCAGATCTAGTGTCCTACTGGGCTCAGAATAAAGTCCAGCTTCCGTTAAGAGAGGGTGATACCAACTCTGTTGTTCATTATTAAGCGGAAGGATGAACCAAGGATTAGGGAAGCTGGGGTACTCAGACTGAAGTCCCTGTTCTGCCACAGATTTCCTGTGTGATTGGACAAGTCACTTGGGCTCAGATCCTTCAAAGTATTAAGGTGTCCAACTCTATTGTTTTCAGTCAGAGTTAGGCCCCCTAAACAGCTCTGAGGATCTGGGTCTTAGTCGATCTGTGCCTCAGTTCCCCACCTGTAAAATGGGGGTAATAGTACTTCCCTACTTCACAGGAGGCTAGTGAGGAGACATCTGTTAAAGGAGCGGGTGGTGCTCAAGTACGCGGCAGTGCCTAAGATAGATACTGCAAACTTCTCCTTTGCTGAAACTAATGGTCATTAGACTAACCCAGGCTTGTCTATTAAAACATGCACATCCATTGTAGAGCTGCAGGGAGCCTGGCAGGAACTTGACCAATGGGAACTAACATAACTCCGAACTCCTCAGGAAAAGCTCATCCTCCTGCATTTTGGCCTGATTTTCAGGGGTACTGAAGCAGATTGAGAGCAGGAGGTGTGGAAGGCATTCTTCCCCACCCCCGTCCCCCAGTGTGGACATTCAAGCTCAGGTTTGGAAACACTGAATCCACACGCCCAAATCCCACAGACCGGGGTTTACAATGCAGTGGAGCCAGACCCTAAGCAAGTGTGGGGTTAAAAGCTGATGTGACTGCTGCACCACTCTCTCTGCCCAGGTGTAAGGTCCTGACACGGCTCCCATTGGCGCTAATGACAAGTTTCCCAGTATCTTCTATAGGGAAAATCAGGCCCAGCATACATGACTGCAGCAGATGCAAGACTGAGGAGAAGCAATCACCCATCACAACACCTGCCCAGTTGTATTAAAGCAGGAAAGAGAGCAACTGGAGAGATGCTGATGGAGTTTGACTACAAGAATAGTGGAAAGTAATTACTTTTCTCCTTCACTTCTCCCTTCACTGCGACAGCCTTTACTCTGGTGAGGATAAAAGCAATGCATTAGGAGTGATGGGTGCAAGATAGCTTATATCAGCATCTGCCCCAAAACTTCTCCCAAGGACATTATGTTGTTAGCATTCTAAGCAGTGATCAGATCGTGAGAGATCACTCAGGAAAAACGTTTGGAAATCACCAGTAAAGGGCACATGGGATTTTTCGCTCCAAGAGTTAGATATGTCTCTTGCGCATCCACCTTGAGCAGATTCTGAGGGTGACATTCTTGTGGGAAGGGAGTTTCAGTTCCAGGCACAATATATCACATTTAATCCAATGGAGGGAGATGTTCAAGTCCTGTTTGCCACTTTCTATGAAGGATCTAATCAGTTGGGAGGGTAGAAAATTTTCCATTGAAATCTTATTTCTGTGGAAAATTGTTTCTTTGAGGAAATAGGCTGCTGTCCTGGAAAATAGTCCCTGTTGGAAAATTGAAAAGCCCCAAATAGAAACTTATCAGCTGAATGCATTTTGGTTTTTGGTAAAAAGCTGCCATTTTCTGTCAGGGGAGGGGGGGGGGCACCATCTCTTCTAATCTGAGCTCTGTGTAAATAACTCATTGCTGTAGTGGGTCATCTAGAATGTAAATGAGTTGGATGTTCTGTACTTCAGGGATCTCTGGAAGTATTTACAGGAACCAGAAGAGATGGTAAAAAAGGTGATGAGCTACAGACACTTTATACAATCGAATCACTCAACAAAACCCCTTTGATTAACCAAAATGGTTGCTAACCCCATCCATACTTCTTTTTAGGAGCCGTCTCCTTAGGATGGCTCGGGACATGTCCTCTGGTGAGTGACCTGACATTTCCATTGCCCAGCCCTTTGTGCAGCCTGTCTGTCTCTGGAAGGAAAGGTTTAGGCTATTCAGGATCAGGCAGTTGAATCTGATCATTGCTTCCTTCAATCCAGCTAATCAGAGGAGCCTCTTGAGGTACGTCTACACTGCAATTAGACATTCGCATCTGGCCTGTGCAACTGATTCAGGCTCGCAGGGCTTAAGCTGTGGGGCTGTTTTACTGCAGTGTAGACGAACCTTCCCACTTTGCAGGGTCCTAGAGCCCTGGCTCCAACTTGACTCCAGAAGTCTGCACTGCAGCTAACCAGCTCATAAGTAGACGCTCAAGTCAACTAGTACAGGCCAGCTGTGGGTTTTCCTGGCGGGGCAGACGTACCCTTAGTGACCCTTCCAGCTGATGAGTTCCAGGCAGATCTGGCTAGGAGCAGTGAGGACAGAGCTAAATGCTGTATGACCTCTGTGCTGGGGCAGAGCAGGCATTTCTGCTGCACCGGGCCGGAGCAGTAATGATAACTTGCTGAGCTTCATTGCCACTGAAAAATACCTGTACTGTAGCGGGAGGCTGTGATTTATTTCTTCATTTATGCATTGTGCATGGGAGAGGAAGCTGCCCGGTTATAATGTTGAACAACCGTTTTAGCTGAGTGAAAGAGGCCTTACAAACCAATCGATCGTTGCTGGATAGTCACCACTCTATGGCAACTGGGCAGCGTTGCGGTTGCTTTTCTTGTTGTTTTTCCGGGACACCTAGGAGCCTCCCAGGCCAAGACAGATGGACTCACATTACGAGCCTTGAGCTGTGCTAGGCTTTCACGCCCGCCCGCTCACTTCGGCTTGAGAGCCCCAGCTCTGGCCCAAGCTGCCATGTTTAGCAGACTCACTCGTGTGAATCTGCCTACCCGGCTCGCGCCTCGATGCGCTGTAGACCTAGCCCTGTGGTCTACATCCTCAGTGGGTGGAATTAATCGACATAGCTCTTGAAGATCAATGGACCTCGGCTGATGGATGCCAGCTGAGGATCTGGATCACTATAAATAAGCTCCTGTAGTTGTTAACTGCATTATTCATTTATTCTAATTTGACTGAATGCGGTCGTCCCGTTCCCCCCACCCCTCACTTGACAATCCTTTAAAATACACTAATAAATTGACCTGTCACGTCGCTGAGGTCAGATCATATATCCCAGCCATAACATAATTACAACACAGATGAATCCCCCTCCCCACCAGGGTCCCACCCAGCCACCACCCTGAACTGCTCAACACCTCCTGGACAAGGGCACATAGGCTCCTGTCTTTCATTTCAGGGAAATATTGCCCTGGCCTCAGTGGCTAGACAGGCTGCTGGTTGCAGAGATTTCACCAGGTGGAATGGGTGTTCCTGTCCAGGGCTTGGCTGGGCAGCTAGGAGAGGTGTAGATGTTCTCCGAGATGGTCTCCATCGATTAGCCAGAGTGATTGGAGGCTATGACATAGCTCAAAGTCTAGAGCCCATTAACATGAGTGTGAGTACAGAAGAATGGGACTACTTTGGAATAAGCTGGGGTCCCTATGCATGAAATTTCCTATCCACTTCCATGGGAGTTTTATCAATGTTGGGAATGCAGGAGTGGAGTCACTAGGTTTATATGAACAGACTCTGGAAAAGGATATTTGGTTTCTTTGCCAGTCGCAAACGCTGAGTACCGTAGTCATGAACAGCGCATCTTTAGAGTGATCACTGGATCTTAGTTTTGGAACTATTTTAAGCCATATGTCTTGGCCAGATTCTCAGCTGGTCAAACCATCATCAGGGCATGAAAGTCAATACCCCAAATTACACCTCCAGAAAGTCTGGCCTGATATGTTGGGGATTTGTAATGCTCAGCTCTGGATTGCAAACGGAATTGCAATTGAAAATGTATGGGCCCGAAACACGTAAGTGGTAATTCCATCACTTCAGGATCAATGGAGCTGAATAATATCTGCCCCCTAATAAGAGCTTAATAAAATTAATGGCTTCAGCCTTGCCATGAATTACTTTAAAATAGGGTTTGTAGAATGGTAATGTAAACAATCATTGATTTTTCTTTGAGAAAGTACAGTATTATCAGTTAAAGATTGCTCTTCTCGTCCTGTAATTGATACCAGACAATGCAGCAAAGATATCCATTTACTTTAAAGATGGGTGTAAAGGGAAAATTAAATCACACCCTTGTGCTTCTTGAGTAGAGAGTAGATAAATGAAAGAGGTACGAAGCAAAAGCTGAAAGCTAGTAGTTACTTGACACTCCATATCATCCAGATGCGACATGATCCAATTAATAACACATTAGCCCAGGTCCGGTAGTTCAGCTCCATTAATTGAAATAATGTGATTAACTGCATCGGAGGAGACAGGGAAGACTTAGAAAAATAAAGGGAGCCTGTAGCCCTGGGGATGCAGAATGCAGCATTTTAACACAAGTAAGAAGCTGAGTCTAATGGTTTGGGGTTTTAGGCTGGGACTTGGAAGATCCAAGTTCAAGTTCTTGTATAGACTTTTGCGGTGACCTTTGGTAAGGCACCTCATCTCTCCGCGCCTCAGTTCCCACTCTCTACAATGAGGATAGGAACACAGGGCTTGTGAGGGGTCACAATCTATAGTAACGGGGTCTTCATAAATACCTTAGCTAGACAGGGAAAGTTCCTGTGTTGTTATTAGGAGATGATGATCTAGACATGAGACAATAATAGGGGTAGGCTCTAACTAAGTGTCCAATGAGTTTATTTGCATGTATAAAGATAAACACGTGAGGTCTAAAATATAACCGGTGGCCCAACTAGAAAACACGCTCTTGTCAGCGTACAATAAGGCACAAGCATGAACTGGGCAGGACGCGGCCTTGGTGACCTGGGAACTCCAGGTCCTTCTTGCTTCTAATGGCTATGAGCCTCCATGTGCTTACATTTGTAACGGGGGCGGGGGGAGGTCAGGTCTTTATTGTGGGTGCAATTTGCACATGCACCTGCAAACAAATTGTGAGTGCAAGTCTGTGTGTGCACCTCTGTCTGATCTGAGCCCTCCAGGGAGGCTGCACGTGTCGTGGGTCTGCGTTGCACCTGTCAAACTCAACCCACTTTTCCGAACATTTCCCTCTCTGGGAGCTGAATGATCCATCCCCTTGTTGCCCTGTGCTACATTCCCACTCCTTTAAAGCACATTGGTCTTCAAAGCAGTGGTGGGATTGGTGCTGGGCACACAGGCACAAGCCTCAAGTCCTGGCCCCAGTGTCCAAAGGCCAGCAGGGACCTGGGGTCGGATCAGGCCCAGAGGTTGGGGCTGGCATGGCAGGTGGCAGGGTCCATTCCTTTTTTGGGGGGCGGTGACACCCTTGGCCCACAGTAGACACTTTGAGCCAAATTCTGCTCCCAGTCACATTCATGTGATTTTTGGAACTCAGTGTCCCGTTAGCTCCACTGAAGGTATAGGAGCGCGAAGATCCATCGAGCTCTAGCCAGTGACGACACAATTTTCTGAGTCTTATATAAGACGTGGCTGTCAGTGTCTGGCAAAGACAGCTCTGAACCCTGCAGGCTGCTGCTGTTGGTGGTTATTTACAAATGTACCAACGATGGAAGACTTATAAACAAAAGATCCACCGCCCACAGGAGACCAAAAGCCAGGAGCCTTCCGATGGCCTTGGTGAAAGACAGAAGGTTTCCTAGAGCACCTTGCTGAGCAGTGGTGGGAGATGCGTGTGTGTCTGACCAACTTGCCTGTCTCTGAGAAACTAGACTGAGATTTGGAGAGTTGTACTAGAAGATCTCCTGGATCCAGGATCTTTTCAGCTGTGGGGAGGCTCCTCAGCCCTGGCCCACTTCTTGGCAAAGCTCCCCAAGGGTTTTTTTGTGGAGCCACCAAGTGAAGGTTTTACACAAACATCCACGTTTTGGGAGTTAGCCCAACTGAGCCACTGAGACACTGGTTGTTCACACCCTCCCGTCTAAGGCATTTGTCCAGAAGGACACAAGTTAAAGTATGGATATAACATCAAATTCTTAACTTCTAATCGAAATAGAATTCCTAGACATAAACTATATAATCATTCCCAGCAAATTACTACCTTTCTATTGATACCAAACATGACATAGTTCCTATGGATTATAGCATTTATGAGATATCCATTGAAAATAATATCATAAATGCTTCCTAAATCCAGACAGCGTCACACCCTGCCCACATGCCCTGCCCTTTGGGGGGCATGCCAGGCTCCCCCTTTGCCCCCCTCGGCAGGGAGGGCATTGATGTAGTCCTGGGGTACCCCTAAGTCGACTTAGGGCTACCCCAGGGCTACACTGGCTTAATTAGACTTTAGAAAGTCGAATTAAGCCTTAGGTTGAGTAAAAAGCAGGTTTAATAAAGTCGACTTAATTTTCTTTAAGTCGACTTTATTTTGCTTAAGTCGACTTAAGCAAAGTGTAGTGTAGACGCAGGGCACATTAAGTCGACTTAAGCCAAGCTTAAGTCGACTTAATTTGCCAGTGTAGACGCAGCCCACTAGACCACACAAGGGGGTACAGTTTGACTTGCTTGCCCTGATTTTTTTCAGGGCTCTTCAATTCACTTAGGCTGCACTTCTTTAGAATGCATTAACCACAGCCCGGACAACACCTATCTTCTCTGTTACCTGCAGAGTAGGCAAAGAACTAAAGGAAAGAGGGATGTGGGGAGAAGCAATAAGTAATGTACATCTGGTGCACTTTACATTTCCCATGGTGACTAAAACAAATCACAGATGCACACAGCACAACTACATTTGGAAGGGTGGTTTATTTTTTAGCAGACTTTTAATTTATTTCCTCTTGTCTTATTCTCCATCAGCTCAGTCCTAATTATAAGCTAAACACTAGCACTGCAGAGGTTCTTCTCATTAGCTCAGCAAGAATTTTTGGTGCAGGGAAACAATTTCGGGAGCAGTTTCTATTTGTTTCTGTCTCTCCCGTCATTTGGCTGTTAATAGCCATTTTATAAATAATGAATGTCTTCATTTGTGTTTTGCAAATGTATTCTGTGATGGAGTTTCCCCGCTCCTCACCTTAGTTCAGTTCTGCCGCACAATATTAGTGAAATCACTGTCTCCTGGTGCCATTCTGGGAAGATTAGTGCTTGTAAAAAATGTTTGGATGTGACTTAAGAACAAGAACGGCAATGCTGGTATCCTGTCTTCTGACAGTGGCCAAAGCCAGGTGCTTCAGAGGGAATGAATAGAACAGGTAATCATCAAGTGATCGAGCCTGTCTTCCATTCCCAGCTTCTGGCAAAACAGTGATCCTTGTTTATTCTGGCTAGTAGCCAATGATGGACCTAATCTGCATGAATTTATCTAGTTCTTCTTTGAACCCATATTGTAATTTTGGCCTTCAGAACATCCTCTGGCAAGGAGTTCCACAGGTTGATTGTGCGTTGTGTGAAGAAATACTTCCTTTTGTTGATTTTAAACCTGTTGCCTATTAATTTCATTTGATGATGCCTAGTTTTTGTGCTATGGGAAGGAATAAATAGCATGTCCTATTTACTTTTTCTGCACAAGTCATTATTTTATAGACCTCTATCGTATCCCCCCTTAATTGTCTCTTTTCCAAGCTGAAAAATTCCAGTCTTATTAATCTCTCCTTATATGAAAGCTTTTCCATACCCCTAATAATTTTAGTTGCCCTTTTCTGTACCTTTTCCAGTCCCAGTATATCTTTTTTGAAATGGGGCGACCACATCTGCATACAGTATTCAAGATGTGGGTGTACCATGGCTATATTAAGCAGCAATATAATGTTTCTTTCTTATTATCTCCCCTTTTCCTAATGATTCCCAACATTCTGTTAGCTTTCTTGAACTGTTAGCATATTTAGAGATGGAACTGGCAGGTGAGTCAGCCATCTAACTCTACTCCCTGGCCCAGCCACTGTCCTCCTGCTTTCTATAGAAAGTACAAGCCACTGATGTGAGATTCAATGAACTAGGTATTTTTTCACTGCAAAACACCAATTCATCAAAACCGAAAAATTGTTCATGAAACAGTGTCAGGGTTGATGGAACACTCAACTAGAAACATTTTTAGTTAAAAATAGTCTTGCGCTTGTTGGAACATTATATTTTGGTATTGATGAGCAAGAAAGTTTCTGGGTTTTGAATCAAAATGCCATTTCATTTTGAAATGTTGATAAATTTACAGTAAAAGTAGGGAAAAGGTCCCATCAGGAAATGTAGGCTTGAAATTAGATGCAGGTTTCTAACCATCAGAGGAGTAAAGTTCTGAAATTGCCTTCCAAGGGGAGTTGTGGGGGCAAAAAACATAACTGCTTTCAAAACTGAGCTTGATAAATGTATGGAGGGGATGGTATGATGGGACGGCCTAGTTAGGTAACTGGCTGATCTTTGACTACTGGTGATGGATATGCCAGTGGCCTAAGAAGGAGGGTGGGGGTCTGAGTTATTACAGAGAATTCTTTCTTGGGTGACTGGCTGGTGAGACTTGACCACATGCTCAGACTTTAACTGATTGTCATATTTGGGGTTGTGAAAGAATTTTTCCCCAGGGCAGATTGGCTAGGGATCTCGAGGTTTTTCATCTTGCTCTGTAGCATGGGGAATGGCTCACTTGCTGGTGGATTCTCTGTATCTTAAAGTCTTTAAATCATGATTTGAGGACTTTAATAAGTCAGTCATTGTTTAGAAGCTTATTATAGGAGTGGGTGGGTGAGGTTTTGTGGCCTGCATTGTGCAGGAGGTCAAACTAGATGCTCATACTGGTCCCTTCTGACCTTAGAGTCTATGGGTGTGTCCACACCTGCACCTTAGGTCAACTTAACGACGCTTAAGTCGACCTACAGAACTCTGGCTGCGTCTACACTGGCAAATTAAGTTGACTTAAGCTTGCTTAAGTCGACTTAATTTACCCTGCATCTACACTACAGTTTCCTTAAATCGACTTAAGCAGCTTGCTTAAGTCGACTTAAGGAAAATAAAGTCGACAATTAAAATTAAGTCGACTTTATAAAACCTTCTTTCTAGTAGACCTAAGGCTTAAGTCGACTCCCTAGAGTCAACTTAAGCCACTGTAGCCATGGGAGTCGACTTAGGGCTACCCCAGGGCTACACCAATGCCCTCCCTGCCAGGAGGAGGAGGCACAGGGGGAGCCTGGCATGCCCCCGCACAGGGCAGTGCAGAGTCTGCCCACTCTGCCCCTATGCCCTGCCAGGGTCCCTGTCCCCCTTTGCCCCATTGTACCTATGTACAATGGGGCAAAGGCTGAGCCCCCTGGCATTGGGCAAGAGGTGCCCCCCCTGCCCCTGTGGACCTGCCCTAGGTCCCCTTAAGCCCCACAAAGTTGACCTAGGTGTCCAGTGTGGATGCTCTAGGTCAACTTTTTAAGTTCTCCTTTAAGTCGACTTTATTTTTAAGTGGAGACACACTAAGTCGACTTAGTTAAAATCGACTTAAATTACCCAGTGTAGACATAGCCACTGTGTCCACACTGGGCACTTTCTTAAGTCGACTTAAGCGCTTCCTTAAGTCGACTTAATAACTCCACCTCTGAAGATCGACTTAACGCATAAGTCAACCTTGTTAGGTTGACTTAAAGCCGGTGTGGATGGGGAATAGCCCTAAGTCAACCTAACTGGAGTCAGGCTGGATGGAACGGAAGAGCCATGGCCAGGGAAGATCGGGCTGGAGTGAAGGGGAGAGCCGCAGCTGTGGATAAGGGAAGAGCCAGGGCTGAGGAGATGAGCTAGGGAGAAGGGACGCAGGGATTGGGCTGCATGGGTGTCTGTGGCTGCATCTACACTGGTAAATTAAGTCGACTTAAGCTTGCTTAAGTCGACTTAATTTACCCTGCGTCTACACTACAGTTTCCTTAAGTCGACTTAAGCAGCTTGCTTAAGTCGACTTAAGGAAAATAAAGTCGACTTAATTAAAATTAAGTCAACTTTATAACACCATCTTTCTATTAGACCTAAGGCTTAAGTCGACTCCCTAGAGTCAAATTAAGCCAGTGTAGCTGTGGGGTAGCCCTAAGTCGACTTAGGGCTACCCCAGGGCTACACCAATGCCCTCCCTGCTGGGGGGGGCACAGAGGGAGCCTGGCATGCCCCCCCACCTGGCAGGGCAGAGCCCTGCCCACCCTGCCCCTATGCCCTGCCAGGTCCCTGACCCCCTTTGCCCCATTGTACCTATGTACAATGGGGCAAAGGCTGAGCCCCCTGGCATTGGGCAAGGGGTGTCCCCCTGCCCCCGTGGTCCTCCCCTAGGTCCCCCTAAGCCCCTAGAAGTCGACCTAGGTGTCCAATGTGGTCGACTTTCTAAGTTCCCCTTTAAGTCGAATTTAATTTTAAGTGTAGATGCACTAAGTCGACTTAAATTAATAAGTGTAGACATAGCCTGTGAGAGGTGCGCGGGTGTGCAGTTTCATGATGGCAAAATTATTTTTAAATGTAAAAAATTCTTGTGAGACAGGAACCCAACCATTACCTGCCCAGGCTTGCACAAGAGCATCAAGGTCATCTCAGTTATGGTCCTCAGATGAAGCCTGAACCATATCATGCTTTCATTTTCTCACTTCCAAGTTTGTGGAGGGGATGGTATGATGAGATTGTCTACTGTGGCATGTAGCTGATCTGTAACTGCCAACACCCAATATCTCCAGTGGCTGGTGATGAGACACTAGATGGGGAGATCTCTGAGTTACTACAAAGAACTTTTTCCCAGGTGTCTTGCTGGAGAGTCTTCTCGATACGGGCAGATTGGCAGAGACCCTGGGGTGGGGGTTCTCCTTCCTCTGTATGGGTCACTTGACAGAAGTGGGTAGGTGAGTTTCTGAGGCCTGCATTTTGCAGGAGGTCAGACTAGATGACGATGATGGACCCTTCTGACCTTAAGGTCTATAATGGTTCAGGTCTGGACCTTCCTGCCTAGAAGGGGAAGTACAAAAGGACCATCTAAGGGTGTCTCTCATTTGATTGGCTTGTTGAGATTGCTTCAGGAATAGATAAAATCTTTTTCCGTTTACAAAACACCGATCTTCACTCATTCCTTTTCCTCTGGGATCCTCTGTCTCTTGCCTGACTTGAATCTGCCTGAAACAGGCCCAATTCTTGGGATCCATTGTTATCCTGACACCTGCCTGCCATGCTCTTTCCTGTCTCCCTTGAGCTTTTGCTCAGAAGCAAACATGCTGTCAACAAACTGACCTGTGATGCTCTACTTTGAAATAGCACTGAGTGGGCTGAGATGGAGTTTTTCTTAAAGGAACCACATGCTGAGGAAATGGAATGAGATGCTCCTGACAAATGAGATGGAATAAATTTCTGTCATTGCTCAGTCTTGGTTTTTGATAAGGTTGGCCTCTGTATCTAAGCCCTGCAGGACAGTGTCTCACATGGCTTTGGATCTTACTTTGAGATCAGTTGGAAAATATAGGGAAAGAGTTGAGTAGATCTGCCAACACTCTGGCCAATACCCAACGTTGCCTCCTTTCTCCCCCAGCAAAAGTAAAGGTCAGCTATCCCATGCCAACTTATGCTTGATGCTTAACCGCAGTGGAAGATTGCTTCCTTCCTTCCTTGTTGGTGTGTTCTGTTTAGACTCTGAAACATGAGGTTTGATAGTGCTTGAACATTTAGCCTTATTAGTATTTTGCTGAGCAATTTCTCTTAAAAGGTTACCATTAACTTGCATTGTTTGAAACTGACTAATTTAAAATAAATGCAAATTTTGGTGTAGATTGTAAGTGCTTTGAGGTAGGGAACATCTTTTCAGTGCAAGTGCATATAGTAACTGATTAGTGCCATTAGGCACTACTGCAACACAAATAAAGTGCCTGATAGGGTCCCCTTTAAGTTAGCCAGCTTCTCACATTGGCTGCAGAAGGGACATTCGTACACTTGCTTTCAGAAGCTTGTGCCAAGCAGAAAGCTTCATGTCTTTCATGAAGAACTGAACCCTGGTGAATTTCCTTGATCATCAAAAATAAGAACATAAAGGATTTAATGAATGTTTTATTGAGCAGCTGTGGGCCTTTCACTTCAGTATCCCAGCCTTCCGGGTCACTTCCATTCATTTAATATTCTCCACTTGAAAAGTGACTCTTTGACTCTTATTTCTGAATCTATTTCTCTATGTTTCATGGCTGCTTTTGTAATTCTGTCATATCATCTCTGACGTTCTGAATGCAGTTACTCAGGCTGACATAATCTCTTGGAGGGATAAAGGAACATGCATGGTGCAAATTAACCCCATGGCCCTCCCTAAACTGATGGACGTGGATGTTCTCTGGCTTCTAGATCTGAAGTATTTTTTTATTGAAATCTGTCCAGAAAATGGAAAAGGTAGCCAGATTATACAGGTAGCATCCGTCAATGAATGAACGGATGAATGAATGAGGTAGCGGCACAGTTAACAGTAAAGACTCCCAGAGCCTGAAGGGGAAAAGTTTATCCCTAGCTTTAAAACAGTTCTTAATTAGCTCGAATCTCATTCACAGGGAAGGGGAAGAAGTGGAGAGAGCCTAGAAATGACCTCTGGGCTTGTTTCTGGTGCTGAGATGCCGAAGGGTCGGACTCTATCCATTCATGAATTAAACAGAAGCTCCCAGAGAGAGTGGCAGAAGATGCATCATTCAAGCAGATTGGTTTCATGCACAGAAGTCTGATCTCATCTCTGATCTGGTAGCTTCAGGGCAGATTCCTGAAGTGCTCATGCTGCAGCTGTGGGGTGGGATAGGAAAATCAGAGTAGGGATCCAATCAGAACTACACGTAACTCTCCTCAATTAGGGCCAGTTCCCGATAATGCCACTATGGCAGCCTTTCCTGTTAACATCAGTGGGAGAGGAATGATGCCTTACCAATACTCCTATTCTGTTGAGATCAAGTCCTTTGTTTACTCTGCAAAACTTATTCTTCCATTCCCTGATACTGACTATACAAACTGTCTTCCCGGGCACAGGGCCTTATTCCCCACTCCCTGACCCAGTGTAACTCCAGTAGAGTTCATCCTGATTTACACCAGTGTCAGAACCTGTAGCATGCAAGGCTTGATTCTCCTCTCCCTTTTTGCACAATTTTAAAATCATTGGAGTCACTCTTGGATACAACTGAGAGCAGAACTGGACTCCTAGGCTATGTCTACACTTACTAAAATTAGTTCAAATTAGTTAGTTCAAACGGGTTAATTCAAACTAGCATGGCCACACTGGAATGTTAGTTCGAACTAAGCAAGCACTTGCTTAGTTCGAATTAGCGATCCCCATTCATTTCAATGGCCGGTTAATTTGAACTAAGAAATTAGTTCGAATTAACATGGCCACACTGGTTAATTCGAACTAGTTAGTTCGAATTAACCCCTTAGTTCGAATACCCTATTCGAACTTATTTCAAATTAAGGAAGCCCTTAATTCGAATTAACTAAAGCCTAGTCTAGCCATGGATTTAGGTAGTTCGAATTAAACCTCCTTAATTCAAACTAACTTGCCAGTGTAGACATAGTCCTAGTGTTCCATGATCCCACCTCTGGTGAGTTATGAAACTTTTACTATGCTCACAACAGTGAACAACCCATTAATCTCCACTTGTCCCAGTGCGGTGTTACACCAGCCTTTGCGTCAGTGGATAATTATTCGCAATTAACTGCTTGGTCCTGCTTGCTATTTGTAAGCAAACTTCCCTGCTTTCTCAGAGAACACCTGTATCTGTGGACATTAAGCCCGCAGTGATGGTGTGATATTTAATGCTGAGAGAATGAATGATTGTTTTTGCAAAGTAAATGATCATTACATTTAAATAATATATCAGCCTGTCTCTCTGCTGGGCTCTGGATCTTGGAGGAAGCAATGAAATGAAAGAATAATGACAGGCAAGAGGATGCACTAACACTCCTCTTAAAGACAAAGTATTCTGAAAATGCTAAATACTTAAATAGCATTTATTTGGTCATTGGCTGCAATTAAGGTTATGCTCATACTCATCCACGCTTCAAATTAGCAGTGCTGCAAAGCCTGCTCTGCATATCTCTGAGAAATTTCCTGGAGACATTAGCCTCTTGTCTCTGTTAGCACCTGCCTGAAGAGTAGCCTGCAGGAGAGGAAGCCAACTGAGGTATGCTGATTTACAACAATAGAGAATCTGGCTCTGTGTCTATTGTCTGATCTTGTCGTCCTTTCACAACCCACAAGCAGGTGATGCAGGCTACTGACAAGAAGTTTCCTGCATTTCCGACGCCCATTCAGTATGAAATGTCTAAATGCTTTCACTACCAGGTGAATGAGGAATTAAGTTGGCAACCCAGAATGCCAGCAATTCCTGCATCCCTGGGCAAGAGCAAATTCCTCCTCTCCTTTGGGCTGAAAAGGAGCATCTCTCTGTCAATGCTGGGTCCCCAAGGTACCTGGGCGCCTGCAGGGGGACAAATGAAAAGAGCTCAGTAAGTAATCACAGGAAGGGGCCTGCAGAGTGACCATTGATTTGGCTTGGTTATTTAGACCCTCGCAGATCCTTATGGTCATTAAGTTTCTGCATGAATTCATATATTTCTCTTTGCAAGGTCCCGGTCTTCATGTGCTACCTACAAAGAGATCTGAGATGGGGTGCTACCTTGGAGCAGATGTTCCTGACCGTGATGGAGCTGGGAAGTTTTGTACAGGTGAAGCCCCAGAATTACGACCTATGGCCCCAATTCTGAACAGCATGTGAAGCATGTCAGTTGCATTCACAGCAGGATTGCAAGCCTGAAACGATACTGTGTGATAAATGCTACGTAGGCTGTAACTCCTTGGTTCTGTGAATTTTGAGAAACAAATAAGGATTATGTGGTGGCAGCTAATTTTGTTTCCTCTCAAAATCAGATACCAAATTCTCTCATCACAGCTGGCCTTTCTCTGTACCCTAGAATTATCCCTTCAACCACGAAACTAGAGGCTTGGGTCATATTCTGCCTTTTTACAGCTACCCAACCTCTCAGAGGGCAGAATTTGGCCCATTCCATTAAATTTACAGCCCCACTGCGCTGTGAATAGAAGGAAAGGTCACTCGAATTCTCATCCAGATTCTTTCCATATGCTCTATTGGCTATTCTCCAGCATTTCTACTTTGCAAGCTAAGCAGAACTGTTAACTGAGGTAATATTCCCTAGAAACTGCTGTTAAAAGCTCCCAAAAGGAAAGGGTGCGGGGGGTAGGATGCGGGGTGGGGGGAATAGGGCTGAGTACACAGCGACTTCATCCGTCAGCGCATCAGATATGCAAGAAATGGAGGATGAGGCCTCAGGAGTGTCTCAGTAGAAATATTTGCAGTAAAAGGGGCTGTTTCACTGCTCCAAGCAGAACGCCTCTTGGGGGGATTTAAGAACGTAAGCATACAAATCTCTTTAGCAGCCAATAGGGTTTTGGCGCCTAAGTGCTTACAACCCTTTTGACCAATGAGATATAGGTGCCTAAATCAGTTAGGTGTTGCAGCACGCTGCACAGCATTCCTAAATACCTTTAAAAAATCCGGCCTATGTTTCCATGGACTGGAGATTTCTGCCAACAGGGAGCCTCAGCCAATTTCACATATTGAATTTAAAGGGCTTCTAAAGGCCCGTATCTGAGCCCCCTGCCAAACGCTGTGGTTTTACACTCACAATGCCCTGTATGTTTGTTCTTCAGACGTTTTGCTCTCATCTTCCCATGTGTGAACTTCCACACAAGCACACAGGCGGCAGCCTAGATATATATATATGTAAAATCTTTTTAAAGAAGCAAATTATTCCTGGTTTAGTCTGGCTTTCCATTAGATCAGGTGTTTGGAAAGTATTTTATACTCCATTGTAGTAATAAGGTTAGTTAACGTCAGAAAGGCAATGGTAAAACACTGGAAGGACTTGCTTGGAGGGTAATAGTTTATTATGATGAGCAATCAGTCGCTTAATGGAGTCATGTGGTTGCTTGATTGATGGTTGTATGCATCCTTTCATATCAAGATTTGAACCAGGACCCTCTTTGTCCAGACACAGCAACTCTGCTAAATGCACTAAAACACAGCCCTCTGTTGGCTCTGATCAGTCAGAACTATGCTGAACCTGTCGCGGCTGCAAGCTGCTCTTTGTCTTCGCATGCTACCTTTTTCATTACTGTCGGAATTGGAGAATTGATGTTGTTATGCAAGAATGAGCAGCGTTTTATTCTGCTTCATATGTCCTCCACAAAATTCAGAGTCGGACTCTCTAATAAATAGTTCTTCCTGCCTATCGGGCTTTGGATTCTGTGTTTCCGATACACAACTCATTTCTCTCAGCTGCCACGTAGCCTGAATCCACACCACCAGATATAAAAGCCAGAAATCAGAAGCCACCCCTAGCATCTTGCCTCATGGTATATAAAGAACTTCTATTCTCCTCCTTGGCAGCATGCACGTCACTTTGCCGCCCAAGGCACTTCACTGTGGATTGTCTATTCTCCATTTTAAATATGCATCATGCCTTGTGGCCGTAATCCTGCAGTTGGGGTCTCATTCCTTGTTCGTGGTTGTACTGCAGTGTCTTTCCCCAGGCCACAATCCCACCAGCTACTAATGAAAGAGAAGCTGATCAATTACTGCAGAATCTCTGGTTGCTGAACCCATCCAACAAATCACACAGGAACTCAGCATACAATTCGCCTTTTGAAGCAAATCGCAGTACCTAAAGTGGGTTTCTCACCACTCATTTTCTCGGTCTTTTACTCCCCTAAGGCATATAGCAAATTCTGCCAATATCTAGCAACAAGTAATGATCAAATCAGAGATAGGACATGAAATATGGACTTTGAGACCAGAGAGGTCAGCAGACTAATGGCACCTGGTGCCTGTTGGCTAATCTCTTTTTAATGTTACTATTATTTTAACCTTAATCAGTTTTAGCCATTAATTATGATACAAGTAGGTCTAATTTGCAGTACACAGTGAATCTGTAATATCTGTCTCACGGACATTGAAGTGCAGAAAGCCCCGGCTGAATGTATGAATACAATTCCATCAGAGGCTTAGCTTTATTATCAATTCCACAAACCCCTTCCTACGCTCAGTGAAATGACGGCCTTAATTTGAACAGCTCATAGGATCCTATTATTCAAAAGTGGTTAGTTTTAGATTGTTTTCCTTTTTTTATAACAAATTTGGCATTGATGTTGAGAGGTCAGTGCCAGGGAGAATGGTAAATCAGCCATGGAGAGCAAGGGGATACTTAACGGAAAGTTAACTTGCAGTCTTATTCTTACTACTTATTTAATTAGTAGGCATTCTGCCCACCTCTCTCCGCCCACAACCCCACTTCTGTTGGGATGAAGCTAAATAGAACAGCAAGTTCCCAGCCTGCAGTCCTGCGTGCAGGTTTATTTTTATCGTACGGAGCAGTCCCTTTCTAAGATAACCTTCAACGTCCTCACTGTCAGTGAAGTGGCTAATTAGTACAGGCTGTGCTGGTGTTTTAATAGCTTAATAGGCCGGTGAAAAGTGGGGTCTGAATTTAAGACAGCAGAATTTGGCTTTCGGCCCTAAACCTGCACTGGCCAACCCCTGCAACTGCACAGTGCTCCACACATTTCAGAGGAGCTCCATGAAGGTACAGGGAGTTTGAGCCCTTTGTTATGTTAGCGTAAATGCACTCTGATTTCTAATGGGCTGTGTGGGTATTACTGAGGGCAGAACTATTTCCCAGAATTTCCTGTTTCTTTTCCATTGGCCCAGATCATAAAATCATGGAAGATTAGGTTTGGAAGGGACCCTGGGAGCTCATCTAGTCCAACCCCCTGCTGAAAGCAGCCCTGACCCCAACTAAATCAGCCCAGTCAGGGTTTGTCAAGATGGGCCTTAAAAACCTCACACAGCTTCCATCCCATGTATCTAACAAGCATTAGGTCAGCTCCAATAATGAATGTGTCTTCAGTATGTTGCTGAACCTGGCACCTAATTAAGGAAATCAATAGTTGCTCCTACTCTTTTCCCAGGCAAGGTCCCAGGAGCAAGGGGGCTCAGAGATAAAATGTTTACTTGGGGAAAACCCATCAGTTCAAATCTTAACTCCACCACTATATAGTTCAAATCACATAACACAGGGTGTACAAATGAGACACGAGCTTCTACCTCCAGGAGATAAATTCTGAGAGAAATAAATAATATTGATTGTTGTGTTGTAGTATACTTTGGTGATGTGACTTTTGCAGAAACAGAATTTAATTCCACTCCTTAGCTATTTCTTGTTCCCTAGGGCATCTCATAGTAGTGCTGCTTTCTTAGAGGAACTCCTTCCCAGCATGCCTTTCTGGGGACTGGCCCTTTAAAATAGACAGAGCCAGGCCCCCTGCAGCCTATAAGGGGCCATTTTGGAACTGGTGTTGCTGGAGGTGCATTTCCTTCTCTTCCAAATGGTGAGTGCTTCTTTTCCCCTTCTCATTTGCAAGGTGATAGTAAATACAATCTTCTGTAGTGACTGGAGTGAGCAAAGTACATATTTAAATGCTGTTCTGAACTGGGGCCAGAATAAGAAGTAGGCTGACGGTTTTGCTTCCCAAGTGTTTGTGTGAGCCGTTTTCTTCTGAGTGGGTTTTGGTTTGTGGGAATTTGCATCCATGTGTTTTAAAATGATCACCCAGCTTGCATTTAATTTTAAACAATGGCTATCTACTTTCCTTCTGCTGAGGATCTTCTAAGAGCTTTTTTTGGTTAGCAAGGGATTGGATTTTGGCTTCAAACATTGGCAGGTCACCATTTTAAAACTTCTTTCCCATTCACCTTTATTTTGTTATTGATTTGGAATTTTATTCAGTTTTGAGTATTTATTAGCTCAATTTTCATTTTATTGCCATTTCAATAAGCTGAACAACTTTCTGTAGGCACCTGGCCAAAGCCAGATGCATATACATATTTTCTACATGTAAGAAATTGCTGTATTTGCGTTCCCAGCAGATGTGATAAAATGCACATCCGATACCAGCAGACCATATCTCTCTAAATCCCTCTGTCATAGGATGCACATCCATACACCCCTAGGATATGATCTATGTACATATCCTGTTCATTTTTGCAATGCAATTGCATGGTTTGAGGCCAAATATGCCATGCAAGGGGACCTTTGTGAATGCTCGTAACATATTCTGCATTATTACTATAGTATCATGTTTCCTGCAGCCTCATGTATGTGTACAGATATGAAGCCTGTTCCCAGCCATTTTACATGGCTTAAGGGGGACAATCAGAACTGTCTTCCAGTAGCTTATAAACAGCCTGAGCTGCAAGGACATACCCAAAGGAAATAACAATGACATCGAGCTAGCTAAATGTCTGCAGCACCTAGGCTGGAGAGGGAGAGATCTCTCCCACCCTTTCTAAACAAAGATGATCACCTGGAAGAAAAAGGAGAGGTGAAGGGGGTTTGGAAACAAATACAGACACTTTAAACTGTGAGAGGCTTTTTGCTGGAGAGAGACCATCTTGAAACATTCTCCAACTTCAAGCAAGATCTGGGTGGGCCCTGTCTAGAGATAGTCAGAGACTGGCTGTAAAACCATCTTTCAGCTGAACAACTTGCGAGTAATCTTGGACAATGATGTTAGGTCATACAGTGATGTAGGTTTAGAATGCGTCTTTTATTTTTTATTTGATGGTGATTACCCCTGAAAATGATAAGGGGGCTGGGGTACATGACTTACAAGGAGAGACTGAAGGAGCTAGGCTTATTTAGTCTGCAGAAGAGAAGACTGAGGGGGGATTTGATAGCAACCTTCAACTACTTGAAGGGGTGCTCCAGAGAGGAGGGAGCTAGGCTGTTCTCAGTAGTAACAGAGGATGGAACAAGGAGCAATGGTTTCAAGTTGCAGCTGGAGAGGTCGAGGATGGATATCAGGAAAAACTTTCTCACTAGGAGGGAGGTGAAGCATTGGAATGGGTTACTTAGGGATGTGGTGGAATCTCCATCTTTGAAAACATTTAACGTCCAGTTAGACAAAACTGTGGCGGGGCTGATTTAGTGGGAGTGGTCCTGCTTTTAGCAGGGGGTTGGACTAGGTGAACTCATGAGGTCCCTTCCAGCCCTAATATTCTATGATTCTAAGACTGATTGATTAAATGATTGTTCAGTGTTTTGCTATATACTCACTTAAAATCATGTTCTAATCAATAAACTAGTATTTTGTTTTATCAAAAGCTGTGTGAACTTTAGAGGGTGTGAAAGAGTGAGGCTGGGCATTCCCATTTCTTTGATAAATAGGAGGACCTAGCCTATGAGCCTAACAAATCAAAAAAGGTGTCCTGTGGCACTTTTAAAGACTAACAAATGTATTTATCGCATGAGCTTACCTGGGAGAAAAGTGGGATTTTCTCCCACAAAAGCTCATGCGATAAATAAATGTGTTAGTCTTTAAAAGTGCCACAGGACTCCTTGTTTGTTTTGCTGAACTAGACTAACACGGCTCCCCCTTTGCAATTGGAGAAGGGCCCCTATCCTTGTAGGACAGAAGTTCCTGGTGTAGTGTCAGAGGTGCTCACTGGGTGACTGTCCCCTTAGTGGCCAGAGGATGTACACCCACTGCCTGGGAATGATTACTTGCAGGAGGCTGGTGTGGACTGAGCCTGGAGTGGGGGTCCGCCTAGTGAAGCAGAGTGATTCAGGGTCTAGAAGTGGACAATAGGGGAGGCACAGCAGCACATCGGACCAGATTCTGGGAGGGGCACATCACACCCTCTTTTTGAAGGATGTCCCTAAATTTAGCCCCATCATTAACTCTATTCCACACAAATTTGGTTTCCTCACTTTGATTGTTGAAGATTCTTTACATCAGAAAGATAGTACGGGTGAAAATGAGGCTGCAGGAGTTAGACACTGAAAAAAATAGATCTTGCAGCATTTCAAAGTTTGTGTAGATTATTTGGTTGTCTTTTATTTTCAATCATTCATTCAGTCCCACAGTTAGGCCTTGGCATGTTGAGAGGTGTAGTCCAGATGATGTGGTAATAGAATAGTAACAAGCAATATGTGACAAGGCTAAGAACTTCATCTTACTGATTCCGTAGTCCATTTAAAAAAAAAAAAAATCAAGACAGCTGAAAAGCTCCTCCCTATAAAAAAGAGCATACCCGCAAGCAGAGCATTTGCTTCCTACCCAAGCATGGATCAATAGGGAAAAGGGGGAGATGAGTGGCCAAAATCAGAGTATTTGCACATCTTTCAATGTCCTTTACTAGCTAGGCAATCACTTGGACCATCCCAACTCCTGCCACAGTGTAAGAAAGCAAACCACAGGTATTTTTAGAATATATTGTAGAAAGCAAGATCTTGCGGGCAAAACCCTTGTTTTATTCAGTGGTGCTTTCCTAACCAAGGACTGTGTGTTCATTCTCGAATACCGCTGCTAGAAAGAGTATAGGAGGGGATCACGTGGTGATTGTTAAAATATTCCTCAACATACACTAAGGAATAATTAGTCTCCTCAATATTGTGTCTTAACAACATGCTGTTTTTATGTCGTATCTTTTTAAACCACTGCATTCAGGCATTTGGCATCTGGGTAGACGATGAAACAGAAAGTAACAAACAGCACCTAATTTCTATCCATATGGGTTCATTATATAAATAACGAGAGCAAAACACCTCTAAAAGGAGATTAAAGAGGATGCACACATCAGTGACAATCTGCAATGAACTGCAAATGAATACGTCAGAATTCAGCACAATGTGTCAATCTTAATCCCTTGCTAGGATTCGAGAACGTAAAGAACTCTCAGTTTTGGCGACGGATCCAGCTGTAACATAAATATTTAGCTCTGAGCATGAAATGCTGTTTCAGCCAAAATCCTTGTGAGAACTCCTTAGTCAGCACTGGGAGTTTAGATAAGCCCAGCATTTCCTTGGAAAAAACTAAAATCAATAATAATTAAAGAAAAGAGCCATGTTTCTTTAAGAAATCTCAGCTATTATGTAAAACTAACTTTGCTTGTGTTCACTCGAGGGTATAAGCCATCCTCCCAGAGGGGGCTTGTAAACACAATTACAGTCTGTAAAACATCTCCAGCATATTTCCATTTTTTTTTTCTTAATTTTTCATGGGACCTTAGCACTGGGGAAATGTGCTGGACGGGGCATGGGAACGCTCACTCAACAGATAGCAGCACAGAACTTTCGCCCTTTCCACCAAGGTGCTTCATGTTTGTT
This sequence comes from Pelusios castaneus, assembly GCA_007922175.1. Classification (NCBI taxonomy): domain Eukaryota; kingdom Metazoa; phylum Chordata; order Testudines; family Pelomedusidae; genus Pelusios; species Pelusios castaneus. Next base: position 8,152,801 of record ML685777.1, read on the forward strand.
ATGGAGGGACATGTGGGAGGGCAAGAAGACAAGCAATATTCTCCATGCCCATTCTAGCCAGTGAAGATTGGGCTGAGCATCTTATTTCTACCTGAGAAAAACCAGCCCAGAAGGGAGATGAAAGGAGAAACAAACCTAGGTAGACACATTCTGTCTTTCTGTAGGAACCCCTGCAGCATGGCCTAAAACTAGCCATTGCAACACCTCTTCAAATCACCTATCACTTTAACCACAGCACTAAATAGCCCAAATGTGTCCCTAATGTTACTCATCCAGATAAGCAAGTGCAGTCATTACCATAGTGGTAACATGCCATCATGAATGGGAGGGTTTGGCAGCCCGTCTAGACGCTCTCTCTGGTCCTGCACATACGCAGAGGTCTCATCAGCTAAACTGAGCATCTGGCTACAGAATTACACACCAGTGTCCAACTTTTGCAGAATCCAGAGTGTGGGAGTAGAAGAAAGTATCACAGTTCCCAGTGGCTGGATCTCCAGGGGAAGTTAAAAAACCCTGCTACTCCCATTACCAGCTATGAGAGCTGGGGTGGACAGCTAGTGGGTTTTGAGGTTGGAGTTCTGACCTCTTCTCTCCCCGATGCCACCATTTGCAGTGTAGCTGGGTGTGACGCTGGTATCCATCAGCGTACAGTCTCGGCTCAGTGAGAGTGGGAGCTGCAGAGGCAGAAGTAAAGCTGCCGCAAGCTAACAGCAAAACGAAAGCTGGATCTGTCTGAAACGCCAGTGTCAGAAGGTGCAAATCAAGCTGGGATCTCTGTCTGCCTGGACACACAGGGCACCAGGCGTTCCTGGCTCGTATCAGACACCAGCAGGAGTTACTGATGTAAATCTCTCTCGCTGAGTAGAGCATACCCCGTTAAATCTGGCCATCGCATCATTCCGGCTCTGAGCAAGCAAGCCAGCGTGACTGATTTAGAGCGTTGGCTGACAGGCTGTGTTGGTGTGATATACAACGCGGTGGCGCTGTTTGTTACTCCTGTGGCAGCCCTGCACTTATAAATCCCACTTCCCAGCAGCTTATCACTGGCTTTTAAAAATACCTTTTTTGCCGGGATGAAATTCGGCACCCGTGCTCTTAGAATTTAAGATATTTTAAAAATTCAAACTCTTTCTTTCATGGCTGGGACTGAAATTTAAAACTCATTTCCCATGGGCCCAAACTTATTTCCACTGAAATCCATGGCAAAGCCCCTGATGGCTTCAGGACTGGGTCCGATAAACTGTGAGGACATTACGGTGTATTAGAAGGGAGCAGGCACAAAGCAAATCTCGAGGGAAGTAATGGCAAGAAGGTGTTTCTGCTAAATCCAGTAAGGCACTTATGCATATGCTTAACTTTAAGCATGAGGGTGGTCCCGTTGTTGTAACAGAAGCTCAGGGTGGGAATTAGATAGTATATTGACAAGTTCCAGAGGGGTAGCCATGTCAGTCTAGTTCAACAAAATAAACAAGGAGTCTGGTGGCACTGACGAAGTGGGATTTTCTCCCATGAAAGCTCAGGCGATAAATAAATTCGTTAGCCTTTAAAAGTGCCACCAGACTGCTTGTCAATTTATAAAGGTAACACTCAGATGTAGTATTGTGGTAAACTATTAAACGTGCTCTCTGGGGATTTGAAATTTATTTCACTTCAAACACCAAGTGGCTGGGTCCTAAATTAGCGTTTTGGGTATGGGTTTATTCAGAAACACCAAATTTTGAATCTGGATGCATGGTACTGCATGCAATATACAATAATTGATTTCCATTGTACTCTGCCTTGGTAAAAACCTGATTGCTAGCAGATTCTCTGGTGACCTTGTGTGATGGTGCAGGAGAATGCTAATGTAATGTCTGAGAGTAGCAGATCAGCTACTGCAGGTGGCTCAAAAAGGAAAGTCACTTATTCAGACTTGTAAGTGCATGCACCCATTGCCTGAGCCTCAGATTGCATCCACCACAATGAATCCTGTACTTAGCATCATGCCTCCAACAGATGGCATGCCCCAAATGTACAACAATCCCAATGAAAAACAGATGCGCTGTTCAAAACCTTAGAGAGCGATGGACGAGTGACCCAGCTAAAGAGGGCTGGGCAGAAAACTGGAATATTTTTATTAAAAACATCCCCCCAGAACTATTGTTGAGTAGCAGGCTCAAATTCAAAAGGTACCTGATGATCAAGTGAAAATACGATGTCACAGTTCAGAGGCAGCATCTCTAACCCAACAGCCAGTCATCCTTAAAGAAAGAATCATCTCTGTTTGGGACTCATTCCAGTAACTGGGGAATTTTACCATGGAATTCTATGGGGTCAGGATCTGGTGCTTAGTAATTAACTTAGAATTGAATTTTCAAACCCTAAGGAGAATGGCTGCTATACAGCAATGTGGCTAGAGCTTACTGTTTGTTTAGGTTTTTTAAATTGATTATCTGTATTACAGTAGCACCTTCAGGCCCCATTTAGAATTGGCACTCTTTTGTGCTAGGTGCTGTACACATACCAAGAGCAATCCGAAATAGCTACAAATTGCCAAGAACAAATCATGTCAAACCAACCTGATAGCTTTCTATTATGGGGTAACAAGCCTTGTGGATCGAGGGGAAGCAGTAGATGCGGTATATCTAGACTTTAGTAAGGATTTTGATACGGTCTCGCATCATCTCATTAACGAACTAGGGAAGTACAGACTGGATGGAGCTACTATAAAATGGGTGCAAAACTGGTTGGAAAACTGCTCCCAGAGAGTAGTTATCAATGGTTCACAGTCACGCTGGAAGGATATAATAAGTGGGATACTGCAGGGATCCGTTCTGGGTCTGTTTCTGTTCAATATTTTCATCAATGAATTAGATGATGGCATAGAGAGTACGCTTATAAAGTTTGTGGATGATACCAAGCTGGGAGGGGTAGCAAGTGCTTTGGAGGACAGGATCACAATTCAAAATGATTTGGACAAACTGGTGAAATGGTCTGAGATAAATAGGATGACATTCAATAAAGACAAATGCAAAGTACTCCACTTAGGAAAACAATCCATTGCAAACATACAAAATGGGCAATGACTGCCTAGGAAGGAGTACTACAGAAAGAGATCTGAGTGTCACAGTGGACCACAAGCTAAAGATGAGGCAACAGTATAACATTCTTGCAAAAAAAGCAAACGCCATTCTGGGGTATATTAATAGGAGCATTGTAAGTAGGACACGAGAAGTAATTCTTCCACTCTACTCCACCCTAATTAGGTCTCAACTGGAGTATTGTGTCCAGTTCTGGGCACCTTCTTTCAGGAAAGATGTGGAGAAATTGGAGAAAGTCCAAAGAACCATAAGAATGATTAAAGGTTTGGCACAGTTGACTTATGAGGGAAGATTGAAAGAGCTGGGTTTGTTTAGTCTGGAAAAGAGGCATCTGAGAGGGGACATGATTGGTTTTCAAATACCTAAAAGGTCGTCATAAGGAGGAGGGAGAAAAATTGTTCTCTTTAACTGCCGATGATAGGAGAAGAAGCAATGGGCTTAAATTTCAGCAAGGGAGGTTTAGGTTAGACTTTAGGAAAAAATTCCTAACTGTCAGGGTGATTAACCACTGGAATAAGTTGCCTCGGCAAGTTGTGGAATCTCCATTGTTGGAAATTTTTAAGAGTAGGTTACACAGGCACCTGTCAGGGATGTCTTAAGAGGGTACGTGGTCCTGTCATGAGTGCAGGGGACTGGACTCAATGACCTCTCATGATCCCTTCCAGTTTGTCTGATTTTATGAAATGAAATAGGCACAACAAAGGGTGGGAGAAAGGAAGTGTTATCATTTCCATTTTTAGAGAGGGGAGTTGAGGCCCAGTGATGTTGAATAACTTGCTGAGGGTAACACAATATCTATGGCAGAGGTTGACATTTTAACAGTGTCACTCTAGTACTTTAACCCCCATACCATCTTTCTTCACCAAACTTGGTGTCTTCTGAAGAGTGACCATCACCCACCATGGGTAAGGTTCTCACTGCTCACCAGACTGGGACTGAAAGGTAGTGAAAGACCAAGATTTCTACTTTATCCAAATTTACATATGGCTCAGTGTCCCACCTCTTTAACTCAAGTTACTTTCAATTACATGAGCTAGTCCTAAATTACACTCACCCATTCCAGTGGAGCCTGTTTCAAGCTCTTTCCTAGAAAAATCTCTAGTGGTAACCCATTGCTTTGAGAAAACCATAAGGCATAGCAGTCATTAAAAAGAGGATTCTTACTAATGCACATACTATGTCTTCATTATGTCAATGCACCTCGATAAAGAGATTTGTAAAATAATCCATCCATTCATTTCCACGCATAATTTCTCACTAGACCATTTGCTTTAAAGATTTTATCGACTTATCACTACATGAATCCTCGGGTATTTATTTTTAGGCTCAAAGGACCCATTGCAAAGAGAATTTATGTTATGAAGTTTTATGACTAAGGTTTTTCCACAGCCAAAAAGCTTCCTATTACCATTCAACTTCTGGTCTCTCTGCAAAGAATACTTTGCAGACTATTTGCCTAAAACTAATTATTGATTGAAACTATGGGTCTCAGACACTTGCAAAAGTTTGGCTCCTATGAATAAATATGGATATAGTTCCTATTACAGGCAATGTCTTACAGGAATACACTAGAAAAAAAAGGCATGTAGCACAGATCCTGACTTGGTGTTTACCCTTCCCACCTTTATGGGACGCAGAGGGACTGATTGTGGCCAGCCCTGAGTGGAAGAAGGAACAAAATGTTGTCCTACTTTGGGGAACTCCTGAACTGTCAGGATAAGGAGTGAAGTCACCGTATCAGGGAGGCGCTAAGAGAAACACCAGCCCTTTCGGAGGAGGTGGGGGAGCAATGGGGTTAAGCTCTGCTGGTTCTGTGGGGAGCACTCACTTCGTTTGTTCAGTGTGTGGTGGAACCGCCACTCCAGGCTGCATCACAGTCAGGCAAGATTCCTCCTACAGCACAGCCTCTTTGTGCCTTCCTTCAGGATTTACAGCCACAAACCGGCTCATAAGGGGGATTGCCTCTCGGGGTGAAAGGTCAGTTCAGGGTCTCTGCTAATTTGATCATTGGCCCCTTTTCTGACACATAATTTTGGCAATAGGGACATATCTCCACTGGGAGACCACTGAGCAAAGCTCACATGCCCCACCAAAGGACAGAAATGCCTCAGAGAAGGAACTGTGCCTTCTCTTTCGTCTGTTAACTGCCAAACCAACTTACTGGTTCTAAGGCAGGGGTGGCAGACTCGTTTTCACTGGGAGGCCAGATTTGACTTGCATGTACGTCAAGTGGGCCGTATGTACCATAAACCAAAATGTGAGGGCCTACACTCTCACAGCATCCCAGAGCACTGTGTATGCGAGACTGTACTCCGCGATACCGTAAGATCAGAGTGTAGTCTCACGATATTGCGGATCACAGGCTGGCGTACCCAGCGCTCTGCGATGCCGCGAGAGTCAAGTCTCACGATGTAGCAGAGCACTGGGTATGAGTGACAGCGATCCACAAGACCACATTCTCTAGTACAGTCTCATAGGGTACGTCTACACTGGAGCCTTAGGTCGACTTCAGGAGGGTTAAGTCGACCTAAAGAACCCTGCGTCCACACTGGGCGCTTATTAAGTCGACTTAAGCACCTCCTTAAGTCGACTTAATAACACCACCTCTGAAAGTCAACTTAAGGCTTACATTGACCTTATTAAGTCGACTTAAGACAATGTAGATGGGGAACAACCCTTAGGTTGACCTAATTGGCCTTCAATATTAATTTGATTAATTAATATACTAATTAAATTACCATTTAATTGATTGATTTGGTAATTAATTTAATTAATTTACTATGGGTCGGGCTGGGGAGAAGGGGAGAGCTGCGGCTGGGGAGGTCGGGTTGGGGAGAAGAGGAGAGCTACAGCTTTCTCCTTCTCCCCAGCCACGGTTTTCCCCTTCTCCCCAGCCCGATCACCCTAGCCACAGCTGTCCCCAGCCCGATGGCCGCAGCTCTTTTTCTTCTCTCCAGCCCAACCCATAGTAAATTAAACTACAATGTTTCATTTTAACATTTTTATTAAAGTTCAAACAAAAAGACAACATTTATGCATTTCTTTTGACTTAAGGAACTTGGGCTTGCTGATGCTTCCAGCGCCAAAATACTGTTGCCCATGAGGCACCATGCCTCACAAATTGCCACTTAACAAGTACGATATCTTGCTCAGCTGCATCATCAGATTAGAGGGAACATTGGCCCACTCCCAGAGTTCCTGGCCACTCCTCCGTCGACCTAGCACCTGCCAGTGTGGACACAGGCAGTCAACTGAAGTTTTCAGTGTGGAGGCTCTAAGTTGACTTAACAAGGTAGACTTTAAGTCAACTTAAAGTTGACCTTGTTAAGTCAACTTAACAGATCCTCCAGTGTACCCATGGAGTGCAGTTGTGGGCCATATCAGGCCTGTGGGCCAGATGTTTGACACCCCTGTAAGGAAATAAGATCTCTCTGAGCAGATGTTAACAGCAGATGACTGGGTCTTGAGTCAAACCAGGAGCAAAGTGGTGTAAAAGTGAGCTGAGCAAAGAGCTGGTTTTCTCAGTTCACTGATGATTCAAAAAAAAAATTTTGTTTTGGGTTGAATCAAAAAAAATTTTTTTCAAAATGTTTAGCAAATCAAAAATCTGAATGTATTTATTTGTGGGGGAAGGGGGAAAGAAACATTTCAAGCCAAATGAGCGTGTTTGTCATTTACATTTTTTTTAAAAAAAAAATAAAGTTAAATGAAATTTCAAACCAAAAATTTGTTTCAAGTTGAAAAATCAAAATGTTTAATTTAAAAAAAATGTTGAAACCCATTTTGGCAAAACTAGCACAAATTTGTTAACTGTTTTGGGGACACTGAATCTGCATTGTTGCTGAACAAAAGCTTTGATTGGAAAATTTGGCCTGGCACTGGGGAAAGATTCTATGCATGTATCCTGTGCGTATATCTGCCTTTATACTGAACCATGCGGTTCCTTGAGCAAGACTGAGGTTTTGCCATTAATAGTAGCTGCATGTGGAGATGACTTTTGCCGTGCTCCTGAGGAGATCAGTGAATCTGGAGGGATCATAGAAAGCTGTGCCACAATAGTGCTGCTTCCAGCTGACAGCTGAGATAAAGTTTCATTGTGTCTTACCGTCTGATCTAGCTGAACTGTTGCTCCAGTTTCTAGTTCCACGATGTCTCAAATGACCTATCTGTACTAGCAAAATGAGATATGGACAGTGTGCTATTCTGAATAGGCTTCTGACCTCCTTGGGAGTGAGAAAGGGACGGAGGGATCTTCTGTGGAGATCTAGAATTAACTCCATCTTTGGAAAACACATGCCCTCAGAATTACCGATGAAGTCTGGAATGGTACATTTTAACATTAAAACCAAATCATCCAAAATTGAAGTTGCCACCGAGATGAGGAAGGGTGTTGCCTAGGGGGGAAAAAAAATCCCTTTGCTCCAATTCCATGGAGTTCCTGCAAAATTTGAACAGCACAAGGGCAAAGTTTAGCTGCAAGCTGTGTTGTTCTCTTGTCTCACTTTGTGTCTGAGGACTGAAAACCTCCAGAAAGAGAGCGAAAAATATGATGACCTGAACATTAAGGCATGTTAGATCCATCCATTGCCAAACCAGAATTAGTAATATTGTAGAAATATGAATTCATGTCTGGCATGTGCAGTTTCTGGAAAGCAATGGCTCATATACACTACGGCCATGTATTTATGATGTTTAATAAAAAATAAACACACAGGGTGAAAGCCTGATTCCATTGACGTCAATGCAAAACTCCCACATCCCAAGATTCCCCCGAAGTGCCTAGAGGCCCAGTGAGATTTCTGTACAAAGAGAGACTGAAAAGAGTGGGACTGTTTATAGAGGGAGGAGGCCAGTAAGAGGGGACAGAGACGATAAGACGGGTGTTCATATCTGCCCTTAGTAACTGGTGAAACTGAATGGTAGCAAATGTGATATTGCTAAAGTAAATATTCAGGTGGGGGGAACTCGTCACCACGAGATGTCACTGAGGCCAAAAGCCAATGGAGTCCATAAAAGGATTGGACATTTATATGGATAACAAAACATAGCCCCAGGTACATTGTAGGAAGGTCTGCAGGGGTGGGCTGCACTCTGCACCCCCACCTGGCTAGGTGGGGCACAGAAACACACCTCACCCCTGACTGGCTGTTAGCAATGTGTTTGCTTAGATCAGCACAAAGAGACGCCAAGACATAAGTAAACCTCCCTTGAAGGAAGCCCCATGAAAGGAGCTCTTGGACAACAATGTAAAGGCTCTTTCTTCAAAACCCCAGACTGAAAAGCTCCCCCCACAACCTCCCACACCTGAAAACCAGTCTCTGGAGCTGCTCAGACCAGTCTAGAGACCTGGGCCGGAGATCACCTGACCTTGCGAGTTGTGTAGCTCCTAAATTATTCTCCCCCACCCTCCGACCAGCTTTCTCTTCCTGTTTTAAATAAGGCAGTCATTGGACAGAACAGGGGAACTCCTGGATTATGAACAGTTGGCTCTGACTGCCGTCCCTGGTCAGCTCTTTGAGTAGTGTACGCCTTCACAGAGAGTTATGAACCCTCCTGGTTCAGGGAAGAGGCCAGCCATTAACTGATAGGAGTACAGAAGGAACTCCCCTATAGGCAAGTTGTTTCACAATTGCTCAGTAGAAGTCTCTTGCACCTTCTTCAAAAGCAGCCGGTGCTGGCCGCTGTCGGACATGTGATGCTGGATTAAACAGACCATGAGCCCAGGCCAGCATTGCAATTCCTATGCATCTCAGACCGCTCAGCCCTGAGACAAATAGCTGATAGTGATTTTACAGGTTGCCTCTCTGCATCTTGTCCTAAGGCACAGTGTGTTCTCAGTAACACCCTCTGTTGAGCTGTTCCTCTCGGCTTGGCATATAAATCTGTTAGTCTTTAAAAGTGCCACAGGACTCTGTTGTCTTTCTACAATAGACTAACACGGCTACCCCTTTGGAATTTATACGCATTTTATGTATTTCTTCTCAGTCTAATAAAAAGTAGGCCAGAGCAGCTGCATAGTGTTAGTGTAGCGTTCAACAGCTTCCAGGTTCCACCCCAGAGTGGCCACATTTCAGTGGTGAGACAAGTGGCTTCCATTGCATATGCTGGAATTTGTAATGTGCTTTGGGATCCTACTGGATGAAAGGTGCAATAGAAATGTAATTGCTCCTGCGAAGACGAATTACTGCCTTCCCCACATTCAAATCCCTCATAATGCCTTCTAGATAACAAATAGACTTGGACGGATTCAATTTTTATCTTTAAACATTGATTTCACTGTGCGCACACAAATTGACAAATATTTCCAAATGATGATCGAAATGCACAGATGGTCAAAGAAAGAAAAACGCTGCTTTGAGAACTCTCATTTGATGTAAAGATATTTACTTTGTGTATCTTGACGTGATGTTCACAATTTATATTTTAATGGTCCTAAAGCTTGTCATTAAATAATCATTGTCTGAGCCTTCATTGTCTGACAACCACCCATAATTTCCTGCAATAGGGGAAATTTAAAAATTGACAATAAAATTAAATCATGCTTAAAATGCATAATTTTGCTCAACTGTTAAAATTTAAGCAGATAATAAAAATGCTTAGAAATAAACATATATATAAATGCATTGAAATGATCAAAAAATAAAAATTGAGTTCTGCCATGCCTAATTATAAAGCCAAAAGAGAAAAAAATCCAGCCCAAAAAAAATCATATCCCATCTGATAAACATAATACCTCTGTACCACCCAGGATGGTTTGAAGGTTAGTTCAAGATTGGCCTGGAGATCTCTCTTTAAAAAAGGTCCTATGGATTCATAGACTATAAAGCCAGGAAAGTTCATACTGTGATCTCTAGTCTGACCTCATATAGAACATAAGTCATTGGACTTTCCTAAATTAATTCCTGTTTGAACTAGAGCAAATCTTTTAGGAAAAAAATCCACGCTTGATTTAAAAATCTTAAATGAACGAAGTCCACAAAAAGTGTGTCTTTGTGTGTGTTGCTCCAAAGTTGTTCTTCCTCAGGGCTTCCCAGTGCATTTTATCCCTTGTGTTTCCAAAAGCTCCTTGGACAGGGTCTGCGTTAATTTGTTTTTCATACCGAGCCAGCCATATTGTCAATGCTAAAAAATAACCAAATAATAACAATGAGTAATAATGGGATCTGACAGTCAGTGCTAAAGCAACAGACTCTGATTCATGCCTGTTTCTCTCACTTTAATTGACATCAGCAATTGATCTTGTTATCCGTCTGAGCACCTGAGGGACATATGATGCCTTCCATGGCTCATGATTGTTCTTACTCAGAAATTGTTACTGACATTAAAACACAGCTATTAGTCTCAATCATCTTTAATTATCACATGGGTCTTCACTCGGCTCTTTTTTCTCTTCTGTCTCCTTCCCTCTTTGGCCTCTAATTAAATAGAAACTTTCTTAGCCAGTGATTGGATTATCCAATATTACTTGCTTAAAGTAATGAAAATAAAAGCTGGAAATTGTGCTTTTAATACAAATAAATAGATTGCAGAGGCTTTAATCTAATTAACCAGTGATCGAGTTAAGTTGAAGCTATTGCAATGTGCATACAAAATACCATGTTCTTCGTTGGGTGTAAGTGATCAGCACCAGAGAACATCTCTTAGAGTCATGCTTTAATACTTCTCTGTATTCACAGGAGCAAGGTGAATAACATGAAAGATACTTAGCGGCAATAACTGAGTTGGGCAGAGGTTAAATCCTGGAAATCCATGCAAATTTTGCTACTGACTTCAGTGGGGCCAATATTTTACTCTGAGATTAAATTTCTGCCTCCATAGTGAATATAGGGCAACCCTTTTAGAGAAGCTGGAAGAACAGTTTGCATCCAACAGCCTCCTGAGAGGAAGACACTGTTCTCCCTCTTGCAGTGTGGATATCACACCTTTAGTTAAATGTCACAGTTGGGGCATTTCTTTCCATTCCTGTAGCTATTTTGAATGAAGCAATGCTGGCCAGAATCCCTTTGTTAGACCAAACGTCTGCCGTTGGCTGCTTGCATGGCAGAGTTTGAGCCTCTGTGTTTATTTCAACATGTAATACGACAGCGGTCAGATACAGCTGGAATCTGAATCATGGTGTCATCTGAAAGCCGATCCGGGAAATCCTCTGCTCGCTTACACTGAGGCAGTTCTGTAGACGTCCATGGGGTTGCACTGGTGGTTCTGAGGTGGGAATCTGGCTTGACTTCTTGAAGCAATGTTGCTAATAATGCCCTAGGATGGATGCATTCCTGGATATGGGTCTCAAAGGAGTAGTTGGAGGGCACGATAGGTTAAGTCTGGCCCTCAGTGAGTGAACTCTGTCGAAGAAGAAACCCAGGGACCCATACCTTCTGTGGAATCACGGTCCTTCACCTCACAGTAGCTTGAAGGGATGATGTGAAAATCCTGTAATAGTTGGATGGACTTTGTCATCTGGGACACATGTCCATGCAGAAAACATTGAGGAAGGAGTTTATTGTATGCAGGCAAGTCCTTAGATCGCCCTGTTTTCTGCTTTATCTTCACTTGGGTTGGCAACAGGTGTAAGGAGCAACTGGGTTGTCATGGAAGGATGTGACACACAGGTCACCCCTCATTTTAAAACGTAGGGCTTTGGGCGGCCAGCTGTCTTCATTACCTGGCTTCACGTGCTGTCACGTTAGGGCTGTGCCACATTTAAATAAAAATACCTTAGTTCTTAAACACAAGCTCTTTGCACTCTCAGATGAATTTTACGGCTGGTAAGGAAACATGATTTATAACCTGCCAGCGTGTTTCTTTAATTTTGCACCATCTCCAGATTTAAAGACCTGGCTACGTATTGTAAAAAAACAAACCCCATGCTGTTTGTTCCTGTGAATTATTTTAAAGCAAGGGCTGTCAGGGATTCGTCACTAAAGGGAGAAAAGACAATGGGGATTTACTTTTTGGAGAACGAATTTCAGACCGGATCCCGAAGCCAGGTGCATTGATGAATGTGCCATGGCCAAAAGCTTGCAAAGCTCATGTGTGCTTACGATTATGATGAATTTCCCTCGCTGCTGGAGTTAATGCATAATGTATTGATATCATTTGTGTGCATCTGTAGCAGATAATTGCCTTAAAATATTATCACTCATTTGGGTTACTTGACTTCTCTATTAATTGCATAAATAATTGTTTAAAACACTATGTTTAGATCAATGAGAAGTATCAATAATACATCCAGAAAAAGAGGCAGACACAAACAGGTGCTGCGTATGGCAAAAAGCCCGGGTCAGCAGGGAATTTCACGGCTGACACTATGCAGTGCTATAAGAAGCTGCAAAGTAGAAATAGATCTTCACTTTCTGGCTTCAAAAGTACTACAGTAGATAAATGAACTTTCCATTAGTTCTTGGCAGTATAGGGCATATGACACATGCACAGGCAGTTCTCTTTCTACCCCGTAGATGGCAGTGGCATGCCATATATTCTATCTGTTTAAAGTATGATCCAGATAGTAACTAATGGGCTAATGCATACACAATCTGGATCATACTTCAAAAACAGATAAAATATGTTGATAATGTGTTTATCTTCATCAGCTTACAAGGGACATGTCAAACAAACAGAACAACTCTCAAGTCAGTCTCTGTGCATACTGCAGTGTTATCTTTGGGGTCAAATCATAAAAGCCAGTCACACGTAGAGCTCCCAATCCGTTCCAGAGGAGTGTATCGTGTGGAGGATTAAAAAGACTGGGCTCAACATCTTCAGTGGTTTACAAGTAGCTAGAAGGGTCACATGGTGCAGAACTGAGGGGGAAGAACTGTTGAACAGTGGGGGATCATGGCTGGGGGAAAAAAAGAGGTCGCTGTTATGTTCTTGTCCTTGGTGCATCCTTGGCTGGCAGAATAGCACCAGAGGCTTATGTGCTGTCTCTAAACCAAATGGAAAGGGTGAGTTGTAAGAAAACCGTCTATATCTACAGCATCACGTTTCTGCCCTAAAAATTAAGAAATGACCTGTGACTTCTCGGCAAAGGAGGACGAGTGTCTGCTCTGATCTCCGACCCTCTTGCTGTAAATCTTGTGTTCTGTGACACTTCTAGAAAGAGTGGCCCTAGTCACATCCTCGTATAATACAAACAAAGGTACCCGGGGAAAGGCAGCAGGGCCAATAACTCCTCCTTTGTGCGCCCTTCTGCCTTGCTTGACACACGGCGATTCGGTGACAAGAGTTTCCATGCACCGAAATGGCAACACTATGCTATTTTCCTTCCTTACAACAGGAGACAAAAGAACTGTGTTTTCAGTCTGCATGGCGGTAGCCTTTATTTCCAGAGCTACCTTTGAGGGTGGAGGGGCAGGAAAGGAGAATTGGCTGCAAAGAAGTGTAAAAGAATGTTTTTAAGTTGTTTGCAGGGCCCTCCTCCTCCTGCCAATGCTTTAGTCAAATCAATAGAGCATCAGCAAAACACGCTGACCTCATTATCATCTTGTCAGAGACCTTGGCGAGGTTGTATGATAGGAAGTACAACTCTCTGACAAACTGCTCCAATCCAGCCAGCTGCCAAAAACTAAAAAGAGAAACCAGTCATTAGCTGATTCCCTCAGAAGAAATGATTCCAAACCATTCTAAAGAGAAAACGTAACTTAAAAGCTCTCGCAGTTTAACCTGACGATGTATTGATGCCATCTGGACAGATTAGCGGTCGAGGGGAGGCTCCACTCTGAAGGAGGCTGTCGAAAATGGTGCCCTGGGGCTCTCTGCTTGTTGTCCCAAAAGAAACGGATTTGTGACCATAGCTCAAAAGTGGGCAGTCGTTTATTTAGGATGATGCCTGTTTCTCCCTTTTTGGTTTGTGCCTTTTATATCCTAACGTCAAACCTGAACGCAGGGACTGTGAGCAATGAAAGCGGGGATCCAATGAGGAGTGTGCAAAGACCCTCTTTCTATTTACCTTACTGACATGGCCCCCAGCATAGTCACTGATGTAACCACCCTTGCAATGCTCCAGTGAGGAAGCGCGGTGGGGTTAACCCCATTTTACAGATGGGGAACTGAGGTGCAGAGAGGCTAAGTGACTTTCTCAAGGTCACAGTGGAAGGCTGTGGCAGGACAAGGTCTTACACCAAGGTCTTTGACATCTCCCCTAAGCACTGAGCTATGCTTTTGTCTCTGAACAATGCCTACATGCAGTATCCCTTGCTGGAGATGTTAATAATGTTGAAAGTTGGGATGGAGGTTTTTTTTTTTTTTTAAGGCATGTTTTCTGCTAGAAAAGCTGAACACTAGCTTGCCCTGACAAACGTTTCTGCCCTCCTTTAGAACATGAGATGATTTAAGAAACTGAAAGTTTCAAGCCGAGAGTTTTAACTGAAAAGTGTATTGATTTGCTGTAGGTTGCAGGATAAAAAGAATTACTGTGGTACAAAAAACCCCACCTGTGTTCTAAAAGTTATTTTGGTATTTCCAATGTATTTATGGGAGCCAGAGCTCCCATAAATTGAAGGTGACTCTTCTGTGAGCCTAAATCATCATTTATCCAGATGTGGATTTTTGGGGTGCTGTGTGGCAGGAGCACTTCCGCCTAGGAAGGAAGCATATATGCCGTTTGGAATCGCACAGAAAAATAACAACCATGCTGTCTCTGAGAATTTTTAAAACCAGGGATCTCCAAGCACTTTCCAGACATCCATGAAGTAAACCTCACACCATCCCTGGGAGGAATTATCTCTTTTTAACAGACAGGATATTAATTGATTTGCTAGCTGGCTTTTCTGTGGTGCCTCCCAAACATCAATGCACTTATATTTACACACCTGTAAGGTAGGGAAATATTAGTCCAATTTTACAGAAGCAGAACCCAAGAGGTTGAGTGTCTTGACAGAGGCCACTGATGAAGCATGCCACAGAGATAGGACTTAACCCCAGATCTGTATGAGTACCTGCCTTGTGGGTGGGTGGCGTATGTCTGCATTCGGTGCAAGGAGCTCCTGACCCTCAGAGACCGCGTGCGGGCTTTGGAGGCCAGGGTGGCGGAACTGGAGGAGCTGAGAGAGGCAGAGAGGTTTGTTGAGGAGGCTTTCCGGGACACTGTAGAATTGTCCCACCTCCGCTCAGACAGCCTCTGTGCTGTTGAGGAGGAAGAAAGCCCAAGGGAAGCAGAGCAGTCAGCTGGAGCAGAGGGAAACCTTCCCATACTTGGGACCCTCCTTCCAGATGGTGCTGAGGCTGCCTCTCGCACGGAGGTTGCCTCTCCGGGGGAGGGAACTCCAGTTACTAGGAAAAGGCAGGTGTTAGTAATGGGAGATTCGATCATTAGAAACATAGATAGCTGGGTTTGTGATGACCGGAAGAACCGTATGGTGACTTGCTTGCCTGGTGCAAAGGTTGCGGACCTCTCGAGGCATCTAGACAGACTTATGTGTAGTGCTGGGGAAGAGCCGGTGGTCGTGGTACATGTAGGTACCAATGACTTAGGGAAGGGTAGGAGAGATGTCCTGGAAGCAAAATTTAGGCTACTAGGGAAGAGATTGAGATCCAGGACCTCTATGATGGCATTCTCAGAAATGCTCCCAGTTCCACGCGCAGGGCCAAGTAGGCAGGCAGAGATTCAGAGTCTCAATGCGTGGATGAGACGATGGTGTAGAGAGGAGGGGTTTACGTTCATTAGGAACTGGGGAAACTTTTGGGATGGGGGGAGCCTATACAGGAGAGATGGGCTCCACCTAAACCAAAGGGGAACCAGACTGCTGGCACTAAACATTAAAAAGGTTGTAGAGCAGTTTTTAAACTAGAGGATGGGGGAAAGCCGACTGCTGCAGAGGAGCAGGTGGATCAGACACAGACTTCTCTTAGGGGAGAGTCTGATGAGAGGGAATCTCCAGGTTATAGTTATAGTCAGGAACAGAGGACAGAAAAGGATGGTGTGGGGGCCGGATCCAATGATAAACAGCCGCATGACAAAGAATCTGGCACATTAAAAAAGGGCAGACAAATAAACAAAGAATCTGGCACATTAAAAAAGGGCAGACAAATAAACAGGGACAAGTTTTTAAAGTGCTTATACACAAATGCTAGAAGTCTACATAATAAAATGGGTGAACTAGAGTGCCTAGTGGTAAAGGAGAATATTGATATAATAGGCATCACAGAAACCTGGTGGACAGAGAGCAATCAGTGGGACACAATCATTCTGGGGTACAAAATTTATCGGAAGGACAGAACAGGTCGTACGGGAGGAGGAGTAGCACTATACGTGAAAGAAAATGTAGATTCAAATGAAGTAAAAATCTTAAGCGAATCCACTTGTTCCATAGAATCGCTATGGATAGAAATCTCATGCTTCAATGACAATATAACATGAGGGATCTACTGACAATATAACATTAGGGATCTATCATCAGCCGCCTGACCAGGATAGTAAGAGTGATGATGAAATGCTAAGGGAAATTAGGGAGGTTATCAAATTTAAAAACCCAATAATAGTGGGGGATTTCAATTATCCCCATATTGACTGGGAACATTTCACTTCAGGACATAATGCAGAGATAAAATTTCTCGATACTTTGAATGACAGCTTCATGGAGCAGCTGGTATGGGAACCCACATGGGGAGAGGCAACTCTAGATTTAATCCTGAGTGGAGCGCAGGAGCTGGTCCGAGAGATAACTGTAGCAGGACCGCTTGGAACTAGTGACCATAATACAATAGCATTCAACATCCCTGTGGGGGGAAGAGCACCTCAACAGCCCAACACTGTGGCATTTAATTTCAAAAGGGGGAACTATACAAAAATGAGGGCGATAGTTAAACAAAAGCTAAAAGGTATAGTGACTAAAGTGAAATCCCTGAAAACTGCATGGGCGCTTTTTAAAGACACCATAATAGAGGCCCAACTTCAGTGTTTACCCCAAATTAAGAAACACTGTAAAAAAACTAAAAAAGAGCCACCATGGCTCAACAACCATGTAAAAGAAGCACTGAGAGGTAAAAAGACTTCCTTTAAAAAGTGGAAGTCAAATCCTAGTGAGGCAAACAGAAAGGTGCACAAACAGTGCCAGCTTAAGTGCAAGAGTGTAATAAGAAAAGCCAAAGAGGAGTTTGAAGAACGGCTAGCCAAAAACTCCAAAGGTAATAACAAAATGTTTTTTAAGTATATCAGAAGCAGGAAGCCTGCCAAACAACCAGTCAGGCCCCTTGATGATGATAATACAAAAGGAACGCTTAAAGATGATAGAGTCATTGCGGAGAAACTAAATGGATTCTTTGCTTCGGTTTTTACGGCTGAAGATGTTAGTGAGATTCCCAAACCTGAGCTGGCTTTTGTAGGTGACAGATCTGAGGAACTGTCACAGATTGAAGTGTCACTAGAGGAAGTTTTGGAATTAATTGATAAACTCAACATTAACAAGTCACCGGGACCAGATGGCATTCACCCAAGAGTTCTGAAAGAACTCAAATGTGAAGTCGAGGAACTATTAACTAAGATTTGTAACTTGTCCCTTAAAATGGCTTCGGTACCCAAAGACTGGAAGTTAGCTAATGTAACGCCAATATTTAAAAAGGGCCCTAGAGGGGATCCCGGCAATTACAGACCGGTAAGTCTAACGTTGGTACCAGGCAAATTAGTTGAAACAATAGTTAAGAATAAAATTGTCAGTCACATAGAAAAACATAAACTGTTGAGCAATAGCCAACATGGTTTCTGTAAGGGGAAATCATGTTTTACTAATCTATTAGAGTTCTTTGAAGGGGTCAACAAACATGTGGACAGGGGGGATCCAGTGGACATAGTGTACTTAGATTTCCAGAAAGCCTTTGACAAGGTCCCTCACCAAAGGCTGTTACGTAAATTAAGTTGTCATGGGATAAAAGGGAAGGTCCTTTCATGGATTGAGAACTGGTTAAAAGACAGGGAACAAAGGGTAGGAATAAATGGTAAATTCTCAGATTGGAAAAGGGTAGCTAGTGGTGTTCCCCAAGGGTCGGTCCTAGGACCAGTCCTATTCAATTTATTCATAAATGATCTGGAGAAAGGGGTGAACAGTGAGGTGGCTAAGTTTGCAGATGATACTAAACTACTCAAGATAGTCAAGACCAAAGCAGATTGTGAAGAACTTCAAAAAGATCTCACAAAACTAAGTGATTGGGCAACCAAATGGCAAATGAAATTTAATGTGGATAAGTGTAAAGTAATGCACATTGGAAAAAATAACTCCAACTATACCTATAATATGATGGGGGCTAATTTGGCTACAACGAGTCAAGAAAAAGATCTTGGAGTCATTGTGGATAGTTCTCTGAAGATGTCCATACAGTGTGCGGAGGCGGTCAGAAAAGCAAACAGGATGTTAGGAATTATTAAAAAGGGGATAGAAAATAAGACTGCAAATGTATTATTGCCCTTATATAAATCCATGGTACGCCCACATCTCGAATACTGTGTACAGATGTGGTCTCCTCATCTCAAAAAAGATATTCTAGCACTAGAAAAGGTTCAGAAAAGGGTAACCAAAATGATTAGGGGTTTGGAGAGTGTCTCGTATGAGGAACGATTAAAAAGGCTAGGCCTCTTCAGCTTGGAAAAGAGGAGACTGAGGGGGGACATGATAGAAGTATATAAAATTATGACTGATGTGGAAAAAGTGGACAAGGAAAAGTTGTTTACTTACTCCCATAATACAAGAACCAGGGGTCACCAAATGAAACTGATAGGTAGCAGGTTCAAAACAAATAAAAGGAAGTTCTTCTTCACACAACGCACAGTCAACTTGTGGAACTCCTTACCTGAGGAGGTTGTGAAGGCTGGGACTATAACAATATTTAAAAGGGAACTGGATAAGTTCATGGTGGCTAAGTCCATAAATGGCTATTAGCCAGAAAGGGGTTAAGAATGGTTTATCAGTTTATCTGTTTATCAGAGGATGGAGACGGATGGCAGGAGAGTGATCACTTGATCATTGCCTGTTAGGTTCACTCCCTCTGGGGCACCTGGCACTGGCCACTGTCGGTAGACAGATACTGGGCTGGATGGACCTCTGGTCTGACCCAGTACGGCCTTTCTTATGTTCTTATCTCCTGGACCCTAGCCTAATGTCTTACAAGGACAGGAGCTATAGAGGCCTACCATGGTCTGGAACAGAATCCTGACCTCACAATTTGTACCCCGAATCCTAGGCCTTGCCCACCAGAACCTCCTTGTTCCCCTGCCCGTATGTAATCCTTGCGTAAGTGGAGAGCCATGCAATGTGTTCCTGATGAATCACAAGCCATGCTGAGGTATGTGGTTTGACCCCCACCTCTGAGTTAGATTGCTAGGTGCCTCTAGCAGCATCAGTGGTAGACTCAGAGCTCAATCTACTTTGCCTAACAAAGAGAAGGCTACGGGGTGGCTTGATTAGTCTCTAAGCCCTGGTCTATGCTATGGCACAATTTCGGTGGCAGTCAAAGGGAGAGACACAAAGTACTTAAAATACCTTTGGGTGGGCTAGAGTTTTTCATTGCCCTTCTCCAGAGCCTTAACAGAAATAAACCCCAACTCCTATTGAGAAGCAGCAGGAGACCCAGGATTCAGTCTTCAAAGGACTCTCAGCAAAGACTGTTCAAAGTTAATGAAAACACAAACAAAGAGCTTTATTAAGTATTAACATCACAAATCCTATGATTAAAAAAACCCCAAAACAATAACTGCTATTTATTTATAACATAATGTGGCTATCTTGTAAGCTCACATTTACTATTTCACAGCTGTCTTTCCACAACACCTATACACAAGAAAAACAAAATGAATTTAAACAGAGCAGCCCCACAGAAACACTGTGAGATGCCACTTAAGAGTTCCCAAAGTTTAGGCAGAGTTCACCTGAATCTCAGTTAGCCTCTGTTCTCCAAGTCCCAAAGAGTTCAGTTAAAAGAAGCAGCTCGGTCATCTTTGGTTGCAGGAATCTTCAGTAGAAACCCAGGCAGACCTTAATCTTCCTCTGCTGGAACCACGGTGATCCAGTCAGCTCACTGCTCAGTCAACTCTCTCTCTCACACTCACACATATGAAGAAACCCTGTTACAAGAAAAATACAACTCCGAGAATAAGAACGATATAATTAGCTCTTTCCCCTTATTACATTAAAGAATTGTTGGTTCCTCGCAGTAGTTAAGACGACGACTCGAAGTATCCAGTTAAAAGAATCACCCTCCTCTCCCAATGGCCCCTTCTCTGCAACCAGTGCCTCCAGCCCTCCCTGCTAACAATGTCACTGACCTTCTGCAAATGTCTCCGAGTTGGGGAAAACAGCCTGGCTCAGCTTCTCCCCTTGCACAGAGCACATGGGCTCTTCTCAATGCAACTGCCCTGGCTGCTGGTGCTCAGGCGGCTGACTACAGGGAACCTTGTGGCCCATGCTCAAAGCTACCATACCACAGGCCAGTAACTTCTGGCTCTCGACAGCTAAGTTGCCCAGCAAAAGCAATCCATCCACAACAGATCTCTTGACGAGATACTCTTCATTTAGGCACAGGTGACACTTGCGTATCTCCCTCCGATTGCCTACTGCTTACCACGGTGGTTTCAGCAGCCTGAGCTGGAGGGAAACGCCTTCCCCTGCCACAGCACTACTCCATCTGCAGGGGTGGTTTTACTGGATCAGCTTCCTGATTGGCTGAGGGACTTCGCAGACCCTCAGTCAATCAGGGAGAACGAACTGACGGGCGGTGAATTTGCAGCCTTCAGTAAAGACAAGCCCTACGTCCCTACAGGGGGAACAACTATTTAATACGAGGTTCTTCAGTCTAGCAGAGTATATATAACATGATCTAATAGCCAGAAGTTCAAGCTAGACAAAGTGTATTGAAAATAAGGGGTGTGTTTTTAACAGTGAGGGTAATTAATTTGCCAAAGGTCAAGGTAGTTTCTCTATCACTACCAATTTTCAAATCAAGATTGGATGTTTTCTCAAAGAAATGTTCTAGGAATTATATTGGGGAAGTTCTCTGGTCTGCCTTATTCCAGAGGCCATATGAGAGGATTTGGCCTTGGATTCTAGGAATCTCTGAAACTTAGTTGTCTATATCTACTCACTCCTCTGCTATCTGGACCCTTCTTAGGCCAGCTCTGCTTTCTGAAGCCACGTGGAATCCCAAAAGCTATGTCTACACTAGAAAAGTTAAGTCGACTTTAAATCAACTTAAAGTTGACCTTATTAAGTCGACTTAACAAAGTCGACTTAACTTTTCTAGTGTAGACATAGCCCCTTGTTGACTTTATTAAATCAACTTAACACTTTAAATTGACTTAAGGTCAATTTAGGCACTAATTCCCATCCATACTGGCTTTAAATTGACTTAAGGAGTCGAATTAAGGCTTAAGTCAACCTAAAACTAGGTGCGATTAAGTCGACTTAAGGAAATGCTTAAGTCAATTTAATAAAAGCCCAGTGTGGACGCAGCTTTCTTTAGTTCGACTTAAGTCTCTTTAAGTCACCCTAACTTGCCAGTGTAGTTGTGTAACCTTCGGGTGGGCTAAAATTCATTTAGTTGCCCTTCTTCAGTGCCTCACAGAAATCAATCCCAATCCCTAAGGAGAAAGCAACTGGAGACCCGGGATCCAGTCTGTACAGGACTCACAGCAAAGACTGCTCAGAGTTATCCTCCCACATTAAAATACTACTAAAAACAAACATAACAATGAACTTTATTAACTACTAACTAAAGGAACCTTATCCTAAGAAAACAAAATACAATTAACCAAGAACAATCCCTACAGAAACCCCCTGCATGAAAGACATCCGAGAGTCCCAAAGTCCAGGTAGAGTTCACCGAACTCTCAGCTACAGTCTTTCTTTGAGTGAGCTGTCCTCTTCTTCTTTCTTTGCAGGAATCTTCTGTAGCATTCCATGCAGGCTTTTCCTTCTTCTTTGCAACCAGCCCTCAGTCCCATATGCATGTCTGCAAAATCTGTTGCAGATGACTCCATTAGAGGGAGAAAACATCTTGTTCACTCCTGGCTCAGCTTCTCTCCTGAAAACTGAGCACATGGTCTCTTCTCAAAGCAGCTCCTGCCTGCTGTCTGCACAGACTGCTGCTCTCATGTGATCTGACTGACCACACCACATCACACCAGCAGGGCACCCTGTGGAGCATGCTCAAAAATGCTACCACTCCCTGCTTCCAGAAGTTTCTGCTTGTGGGTAGCTAATCTGCCCAGCAACAGTAACCCACCCTCAGTAGGTCTCTCAAAGAGATAGCCTTTTTAGGCATATGGGTTACAGTTGCGCCCAAGAAGAGTACGGAATAGGCCATGGATGGGGCGCTCCCATCTACCATTACAGTTGTGACTGATGTTCATCCCTTCCATGTATAGAAGAAATGAGGATGACCCAGTCCTTGCTATAACTTGGATCGACTATGATGCTGTATATTGCCACAATTATTTCTATAAAGGTGTTTTTAACCAAACGCTGGTTGCAGTCTCCAAGCATTTGTTTGACTCATCATCTGGGATTTTATCTCTAAGAATTCACATCATCTATTTCTCTGCCCCCTTATAACGTTCACAGATTTGCTCTGGCTTAAAAAGCTAACCGGTTGCCCAGTGAAGGATGAGGAATCCGGGGCATTTGGTGGTAAATAAATCCTCATGGCCTGTTTTGTGTAGATCTCTGCCAACCTCAGAGAGATACATGTTCGTGTAATTAATCACTTCCATGTTTCTGGCGTTCTAGAGGCAAATGCTTTCCATGTCCATTCTGTTATTTCCAAGTGTAATAACTGGGGCGTGGCAGCATAAGAGATCTCACAGAGGAGGGTTTGGATCCTGGGAAGCCCAGACCCCAGAGTTCTTCAAACACAGTAGAAAGCATGTCCTCTATCTTCCCCAGATCCCCCAGCCAATGGCTACCATGTTAACAGCACCTATAATTGATTGGCCTGTAAAGAGCAAGGATTATTTAAGTTAATGAGCAGCCAAGTAAGTCCCGCACCAAGTTGGAGTCTTTTAAAAAAAAAAAAAAAAAAAGTATGCTTAGAAGCTTAAGTTTGCCATGGTTAATGAAAATCTCCAATGGCTGTGTGCTCACCCAGGTACGATTTAAATAAAAAACACATACCTCAGGAGGGACAGCAATGGAAAATTGAAAATATGTGAAACATTTCTCAATAAAAGGCTTCAAGGGCTCAAAAACTCTGCAATGTTTCACTGGAGGATTTTCTGGCTCTGCCGTAGGAATTATTTTGGGGAAGTTCTGTGTGCAGGAGACCAGCCTAGGTGATCACAGTAGTCCCGTCTGGCCTTGTAGCTTTATGGAAGCTGCATTAGAACCAAGGCACACATTTGTAATGATGTAGGGCGATTAGCCATTGGAACAAACTACCCAGGGACATAGTGGATTATCCAGTACTATGTAAACAACGGGGCAAACTGATTATAGAGAGCAATAATGACACTGGCTGTTCTCAAAGTGCTGTCAAACGCACAAAACCATCACGATGGGAAAAACAGAGAAATACTTTTTTCCACCTCTCATCTTCTGTCAAGTCTAATTTGTAACAACAGTAGATAAATGTTCACAGCAAAGTGTGATTTTTAAGCATTTCCCTGAATATGATGATATAGTTCTGTGTGAGCCAGTTATTAATAATATGAAAGCTAATAAAGTTAAGTCTGAGTTCATTAGTTTTGAAGTCCTGACATATCCTAAGGAATGGATAGTTTTGTGGTTAAGGCACTGGCTTGTGAATCTAAAGGATCTGCATTCACTTTCCAGCTCGGAGATGTACGTCCTGTGTGACCTTGGGAATGTTACTTAACCTCTCCATGCCTCAGTTTCCCATCTGTAAAACAGGGACAATAATGCTTTCTTTCATGCATCTTTTGTGGGCCTTAATCTAAATAGACAAGCTCTTTCAAACAGGGACTGTCTCTGTAGAGTATGTACAGGCATCTACGTATAGAGTGCAGGACAAGGGGGCCCTTTTCTCAGTTGCAAATAATAAATAATGAGAGCTAATGCAGGTTCTGACTATAAGAAACGTTCTCTGTTTGAGCAGGCAGTTGAAACAGATGTGCCAGCCAAGTGTTTGTACAGGAAGGGAAAACAATTCTGTCCTGCGAGTAATCTCTCTTGAGGGCACTGAGTGGCGTGGTAACTGATGACTTTCCTGACCTGTTAATTGATACTCTAGGAGAACAGTGAAGTTCTATTGCTGTTGTGTAAAATAAGCGATTACCAGTATGTGCTGTGTCTGATCAGAATTCAAGTTTAATAAACAAGTGATGTAAATAATGGCTCATCCCGGCGTGGCCATCTGGGAAATGGCACCCCAGATTTGAATAAGTGATGCTGCTCTGTGGATTTCTTGTGACGGTTGCTTCCATAGTCACTTTTATTTTTCTGCTGCTTTCACTGTTGTAATTTTAACCTAGCCATGAAAATCAAGTGATTTTCTGCTTCACTAAGCTACCACCCGTGAGCAGATCACTGGCCATATTCTAGGATTCCCAGAGAGCTTTTCCTGGCCTCAGATTTACAGCTGAAACCAATTTTTAATGGCAGGAAATTGCTAATTTTCCTCAGTGGATTTAGAGCAAAGGAGGTCTAAAAGCCCTGAGCAATTGAGCTTGTCAGTTTACAATGTTCTGATCTTTGTGTTTCCCATTGTTGGCTTTGTTTCCCTCTCTTGTCAATTTCGCACCAAGAAGCAGGTAGGCCTGGGAGCTGGGCAAAGCACATTGGGTCTGGGGGAATCACAGGAAGGAAATACTCCTAGGTGGATGGTTTCTAATCAAGATGCAGAATTGGCCATTATACGTCTTTGGCTTTTACTTTTTATTTCATGTTGGAAATCAGCAGCACTAGCTGTGATACATGCTATTTCTGGCAAAGGGATTATCTCTGGCTGAATTTGCACTTACTGAGGAATTCACAAAACGCCTTCAGAGCTAGATCAGACCTTCTGGCAAAGACTGGAGCGAGAGGAGGTGTATGGCATGCGCCACGCCGCACAGCCTCAGGAGGTGGTGTACCTCAGAGAGTTCCCTATGCTGATTTCTCCCAGACGCTGGGGAGCCTATTAATGCATGGCTGGTATGGGTACTGCTCTCTTTGTTCCAGCTCCATCATGCTGGCCCACCTGTTGCAAGGGGTGGGGCCAAGCTCTGGCCACTCCCAGCCAACCTGTTCGGCAGGAATTCTGCTGGGAAAGGGCACTGACTGTTCAGAAGCCAGAGAGGGAGGACGCCCTTTGCTGTCCAAGTCACACTTTAGCCCTGTGTTACCAGAGCCACCCCAGTTAAATAACTTTTTTTCAGGAACAGCAACGGGGGAAAAACGATACTCCTTGAAAAAGGCCTGAAGAACGCATTGCGCTATCTTTAAATTGCTCCAGGTACTTATTTAGTCAATTATAAATACAGGATGGCGCCTCTCACCAGAATTACAGAAGTAGCTTGTCATCCTGACATTGACCTTACAGACATTTACTTTCCCACTACTATCCCCAAAACACCATCAATCAATGGCCCTTGGAGAGCTGGCAGTATTTTCATCTGCACTCTACGAAAGCACTTGTTAATTCTCTCTTCCTTCCTTAATTACATTAATGCAATGACCATTTTATCAGTGCTTTACAAGTCTGCTGTTAAATCTATTATTACAGCAGGAATGCTACAGCTCTAATATTTTAATTAACATGAGTGATCTCACCTCTGTACTGGCTTTTTCAAAATGTTGTTATTCCAGGTAATTGTAAAACTACTCACCATTTTAGAGAGTTCTGCACTTTTACAAAAATGTCAGAGCTATTTTCCTCTTTTTGACTTGCTTGTTTTTTAAAATGTAACATTTGGAGATTATTCAGTTAAATTACACAAAAATATGAACTATTAAAAGCACAGGTGGACCCAAGATTCCAAGTGCCAATTTGAATCAGCACTTCCTCAAAATTCTAGGGATTTCCCATCAGGGGTTTTGCCACAGAATCATCCCCAGAACTGCTGGAATAAAAAGCGAATATATTTAGCAAAAAATTTCTTAAGAAACAAATGGGATTTTTTTTTCCAACCAGCTCTCCTCGCTCTTGCTCAGGGTAAAAAAAGCATTATTGTTTGATCTAGTTAGACTTCTTAAAATGACCATTTCTGGGGCAGCTACACTCAGGGCTGGAGCTGTCTGGAGCTGAGTTCAGGGGCCCTGGCTACACTATAGTCTTAAAAATCCATACTGACAGGCCCAATAACAGAAAGCTAGTCACTCCTCTTTCACCTTCGCTTTCTGTCTGGTCTACCCCGACACCCTAGCACTGTCAGAAAAGCATATAGGTCATAGAATGTGACTTAAAGGTTTCCGAATCCAGGCTCTGGTGAAACCAAGTATGGTTGCTCAGATATGATGGTGAGGAACTATCTATCTAGGTACAAATGAGCTCTCCACTAGAGTATCTGAGCACCTCCTGGTGCTGACGGATTAGTTTCACAAACACCCCAGTGTGGAAGAGAAGTATACTCTCTCTCCATTTTACAGATGGGGAAAACTGAGGCACAAGAAGTGACTTGCTTAATATTAAATGGTCTGTGGCCGAGCTGAATCCAGAATTCCTGAGCCTCAGCCTATTGCTTTATCTACACGGCCATCTTTCCTCATGGTGAGAGCTGCACAGCAATAGGACGTGTACTCCAAAGCTGTGGGCCCTTCATGAAGAATGCCCTGCCACTTTTCTGTTTAAAGAAGGGGGCTCCTAGTTCAGGTATCTTGGCTGATCACATTACCAAGTCTGGGCCCACACTACTAAGAAGGTGGGGATGAGGGAGAGAGACCAAAATTGGAATCTCGCGTCTAAATCTCTTTAGATTTCCAGAGAGGGTGTGGCTGAATCTGAGCCCGTCAGATCCCCAAATTCCTGGCTCCCGGCTGAATCCAGGTGTGCAAAATGTTTTGCTTTGTGTTCCAACATGCAAGCATACTTTTCAGGAGGCTTTGGTGCTGTCCAGCCCTGAACCTAGATTCTTGCTAAGATTCAATCCAGACCCGAACACCACCTCCTTGGCCCATGTCTATCAGTTTGAGGCATACCCTGATTTTGCGACGCAGAGGAAATTACCCCCATCACTCACATTTTACAAATTCCCAGTAGCTGCCATTAAAAAATAAAACCCTCGTGTTAACCATTCTCACACAGCAGTAAGGAAGTACCTGTGTGCAGAATGCAGCGACGTTTTAAAGCTTCTTTTTTACTCAATGAACACCAATGTGTGTGGCAGGCAGAGTAGCGTACCAAGTACAGTCTAAGTAGAGAATGGACAAAACAAGTTTGTGTGGAAGGGTGAGGTTAAGCCCCGGCACTGATTTTTTTTTTTTTCTTTCCGTTAGCTTGCTTTGTTTTCGTGTGTGTGTGTGTGTGTGTGTGTGTGTGTGTGTGTGTGTGTGTGTGTATGCACACGTCTTTCTGTGATTTAAGTGGCTGGGGGGTGGGGCTCTGTCACTGGACAAGCCTCCTTGAAGACTATTTTGATGGTGAGCTGATTGAGGCATGGGCTCTCTGTCTTTTTTATTTGGGCTTTGTACAGCACCTAGCACAATGGGTTCTGCTTTCTTCTCTCATGTCACCCCTGCCCCACCAGCTCCCCTGAAACACTCTCCTCCCTATGTGTAGAACAGCGGGGGCCCAGCCACATGACCCAGCAGCTAGGGCAGCAGACCGGGAAGCTAAGGTGGCTAGTTGGCTTTTAGGTGCGACAAATAATAATAAGGGACATGAAGGAGGGAAGGGTGCATCAGACCACCTTGGGGAAGGACTTTGCAGGCATATGGGTCAATATGGAAGAAAGCCTGCAGCTGAGCGTGGTGGAGGTGGCCTTTAGTAACGCAACTCGAGTGCTGAAATGATTGGAACTCCTCTGTTTGCAGGGGCAGGCTCAATGTAGCAATGCCAGAAGCTGCTGTTAACTGGGTTAATTACATTCATGTTGCTAGGAACATTGTGAATTATGTAAATAGCAGCATCTGGGGAAATTACATCTTCATTAATTGGTCCTGATTGCTTTTCGCTGGATGTGAGGTTTTTGGCTTTAACTTACCGGGTAACAATTATTGTAATCAGCCTCTGTAGTAGATGCACAACCACTCAACCATCAGCTAGCCCAGCTAATTAATACTTCTAGGTACTGGGAATGGCAAGGTCTGTTAAATCATCTCCTCATTCCTTGCTTTCTCCAGTCAGTGCAGGTTGTCTTGGGTGCTTTGCTTAGCAGTGGTTTTAAATGTTACCCTGAAGTTAAAAAGAACAATAGTGTGGCTGACAGCCAGAGAGAACGCCAGGGGGCAGCAATGCCATCAGATCTCCAAACCAGTGAGCACCAGATGATGATTTTGGGCGTATGTTCTGGGGACAGCTACACCTTGGTCCTCTTAGTTCAGATACAGCAGAACTGCCGCAGTTCAGCTCTGATTCAGCAAGACATAAACTCCTGAGTAATCCCTTTGAGGGCAGTGGGACTACACCCGTTTCTGAAGTCAGGCATGTGCTTTCATAGTTTAAGGCAGGCCTCAACAAACCAATGTTTCTGGTCACCATGGCGATCAGTTTTAGTAGCCTGTCTCCTAGCTTCACTGCAGATATGTAATGGAGAAGCACACTCTGTAGACCACAAGTAAAATTGCTAGCATCTAGCTGTGAGCCAATTTTTGTCTACCCCTGGTTTAAGGCCAGAAGGGACTATGAGGTCATCCAGCCTGGCCTCCTGTACATTGGAGATAATTGAATTTCACCCAGATATCCCTATATGAAGTCCAATGACTTTAAATCAGTCCGGGGAAGAGTAAACTGTTGTTGCAGCAGGAGAAGGTGGAGTGCCACCAATACCTAAGAACCCTGTAATGGCAGGGAACAGAGAGATGCCCAGGAGATCCATATCCATATCCCACACTGCAGAAAAAGATGGAAAAAAAATCTAGGTCCCTGCCAATCTGACCAGGGTGAAAACGCAAATCAAGTGATTGATTTGACCCTGAACAAGACACAGTAGCTGAACACCTCAGAAAGCTGATTCTCTGACACCCCAGAGCCCTGGTCTACCCTATCTAGTGTCCTCCTGCTGTGGCCAATCTGATGCTTCAGTGGAAGGCAAAAACCCAAAACAAAACAGAATACGTCTGACCAATTATGTATGGGGGGGGGGGGGGGGGGACAGGGGAGCCGGAATTCCTTCTTGATCGACCAACTGAAACACAAGATATGATTATATCATTACCCTAACACAGAGCTGGAAGTGTGGTGAGCCTGTAGAAGACAATGCAGGCAATTCCACTCTCACCATGGCCTATAAAGGCTGGGGATGAATAGAGGAACAGCTAGATTTACAGATGCCAAGGCCAGAAGGGAACCACCATGCCCGTCCAGCCTCAGCCCCTGCGGGCACAGGCTATAGAATTTCTCTCAGACGCTGGATTAAAGCACATCATTTAGAAAGACATCCAATCTCACCTTAGACTCCAAGTAATGGGGAGTCTACTTCCTCCCCTATGTTTAATTAGACTTATTGATAGGAAATTGCATCTTATTACCCGGTTGAATTTAATTTCAGCTTCCAGCTACTGGATCTTCTAATGCCTTTTTCTGCAAGATTGAAAAACTCCCTGTTATCAGGTATCTTCCATGTGTGAGAACCTATCCAAAGATCGTCACTTCTTGAACTGAATCAGTTGAACTCCTTACGCCTCACATTGTAAGGCTTGTTTTCCAGTCCCTGGTTCATTTTTTGTGGTTCCCCAGATCTCTGAATTCTCTTCAGAATTTCCGCATCCTTCTTGAACTGTTGCCACCCAAACTGGAACACACACTTCTTGTTGTGGCCTTCCTGGTGCCAGCACAGAGGCAAAATCACTTACCTACTTCTCCTTTCTATTCACCTTTTCATACATGCAAGGATCAGATTAGCCCCTTTGGCCACAGCATTGCACTGATTGGGAGATTGTCTATGATAATCCCTAAATCCTTCTCTGTGTCATTTGGTTTCCAAGACAATCTCCCATTCTGGAGGTATAACCTTCAGTCTTGGGGCTTGTCTTCACTGATGGCAGCAAATTTGCCACCATCAGATCAATCTTCTGTTAAGACCTGCTCAGTTGCTCAGGCCGTAGATCCCCGAAGGCCTTCCCTTCGACTCAGTATAGCGGACATGCCAGACATAACGAAGTCAAAGGAGATACGCAAGTTGCATATCTCCCTTCAACTGCTGCCAAAAACAGCGGGCAGCGTAGATCTGCCCTGAGAGCCAAATGCAACGTAACATACCTAAGAACTATTTAAATGCATATTTCGGTGCCTTTCTGAATCAGAGACTGGCAGCCCTAACCACAGTCCTACTCAGAGACTACACTTACTGGGAAATTCGGTGGCAGTTGACTGCAAACTATGCAGAATAGCTTGCCTAACTCCCGTCGACTTCACTCCTCTTCTACATAGCGTCTTCACTGCACTGACGGGAAATGCATTCTTGTCGATGCAGCACTACACCACTCGAGGGGGTGGTCTTAATGTATCGATTTCCAGGGTCACTCAAGTGTGTCTTTACTGACACTCAGTCAAACTCGAAAAATCGATCTTGCCCTGTGGGAGGTGTTGCCAGCAGTGCAGACATAGCCAAAGGCTACTGCCAAAATTCCTAAGAAGCTGTGCCCCCCTCGGACATTATTATCCTGATGGCGGCTGCTGCTGGAAAGATGATTCTGAGGATTCAATGTGAAGACGGAAGGAAGGCCTGGCTAAAGTGGCAATGACCTATGTGCAAAACACAGCACGGGTCCCAGCGATTGTTTGCTTCCAGCGTAGCTGCAAACAAGGAATTAAAGGACATTTCAGTGAGCCATTGCTACATGACAGAAAGAGCCGTTTGTAGCGAGGGCAAAGATTCGAATGCCTTTTGTAAAAGACAAAGCTCGAAGAATCCCAACTTCAAGGCTGAGGTAATACATTAGCACTCAGGAGGAAACAGTCTAAACCTCACTCCGACAGAGCTCCTCATAAGTTATGTCAGTTCCTTCTGGGCTGGCCATACATGTGTTATGGCCCCGCTGGCTCTGCCTTTTATTTACACATCCTCATTTTTCACTTTAATGGCGGTTTTTCAGTCAGCTTTGTAAAGGCTGTTACTAATTGGACTGGATTCATATTCTTTGTCGGAACCCAGAACACGGCCTGCGTGGCTAAAGGAAAACGGGGAATTTTGCCATTTAGCATTTCTAAGCATCTTGAACAGCTGGCTCCTGAGCTTGAGGCGTGGGGGGGGGAAACGCACAGGGAAGAGATGCACTTAACCCACTTCTTGTCACAGAAACTCAGAAGTGGGGTGGTTTTGTTTGGTGGTTTTGGTTTTTTTTAGAATGTGGGTTTAATGTTCTTAACTTTCTATCAATGTTCTCAGCTTTCATTCTTTGAAAAATGTGAGTTGTATGTTTATTTGAATTTTCAGTTGCATTTCCTGGGTTGTAGTACCTGTTGGAACATCAAAGATCCTCTTTTCCGGGGCTTTGGAAAAAAACAAAAACAAAAAAGCAATCTATCCCCAAATACCTCATATCAGTTTTACTGGGTCATCATCACAGTACTTGCTTCAGATTTCTTTGAACAGGGACCTGTACATTTATCTCCCCGCAAGATGCCAGGTATCCTCTATAAATAAGTAAATGATGCTGGGATCAGGCATGTTAGAAGTTTGTAGTAGACCTCAGACAAAGCTAGATGATGTATTAAATATAGCTGCTAGCCATTTGCCTTGATGTTGTGTTAGAATGGGAGCTAAGAGTACCTAGTAATCTAGTAAACAAGATCTGGTGGTCCTGGGTTCCTGGTTCATTCATTCATCTGATGCTCCGACTTCATTCTCAAGAGAACTACAGACCAGATATTAAAATTCGCAGCAGTGATGTCACACTTTTAGCTATGTAGGGTTTGTCCAGACAGGAAAAAGGTTGAAGCCAGGCAGGATCATGACCTTTTCCCTAGCACAGGTGAAAGGTAATACTTTCTACCTAGATTTAGCTGGGTGAGGTCTACCTTAGCTTCCTCTCTAGCTGGAGAGGGCAATTCTGTCTTCATGTCCATTCATACTTTGGATTCTGCGTATAAAAGAAAAACCGACAATCAGAGGGATTAAACCAGGACAGTGATTTAGTGACGAGTCCATGATTGCCACAAACACTGAGCTCCTATATCTTTTGTGTAGTTTGTTTAAAAGCAGGAAGGTGCCTTTCTGTATCAACTATTGCAATGGGTCACACATTGCAAAATCCTTCCTCAGGGCACCAACCACCAAAAGAGCCTCTTTTTAGTACCAGTGAAGGATCAGAGCAAAGACATGCTGGTGTTCACTGGGGCTCCATGCAGGGCTTTGCTGCCTTTCTAAATTGCAGGATGAAATTCCTAGTTAGAACAAGAAGGACTAAGGTGAGAGGTAGAGAGACACTGTGATCCTTCTGATTAGGTGCGGTAGATGGCTGGGTAGCACATTTGTGATGGATTTCTTTTTAAGCAAGTGTTGTAAAAAACTGACAGAGAAAGAACACAAATGCGGGACTGACAACACCAGGAGTTTGAAGGAGTAAAGTTTTTGGTAAGAAGTAGAATGCAATAGTTTGTTAGTAGGCTGGAAGTATTATATTTATTGTAGTAATTAGGGCTATGCAAGCATTCAGATCGCCTCTTCAGTATGTCAAATTCATTATTAGGAGAAAATTTCAACTTCCAGCTACGGCCGAAGCATACTATGATCTTTAGCACAATTGTTTTGTGACTCAACTACAGATGAAGTGAAAGTAATGAAAACAAAATGGAAATAAAGCAATTAAAATAAAATTTAAATCCAGGGAACTAATTAATGCCATGAAGTAAAATGCTAACTAGTGAAATGATGCTTCTGTAATGAAGAAAAATAAGAGAGCAAGTATCCATAAGAAACCTAATTACTTGGGGATTTTTTTGTTTTTCCCTAAAAGATGTGACTACTTTTGCAGACATCCCAAACAAGCTCCCTTGCTGAGGTTTAAGAACAGAAAGTTACTGATGCTGTTTTAAAGAGTCTGCAAGGGAAATGGGGAAAATTTATTTTGCTTTGATATAGGGGTTTTCAGCTCCTGGTATGCTGAAAGCTAAAATTTATCATTTAAGCATGCAAATGTTAGCTCGTATTTGTTCAGGCTTTCCGAACTGGCTTTAACAATAAGATAGCAAAGCTGCATTTGATGGCTCAGTGGGAGTAAGGTGCCTAAGGTATTTTCAGAGAGACTTAGGCTGAAAAGACCCAGATTATCAATGAGATTGACAGGTGCTTTGATGCCTAAATCACTTTTGAAATAGGACGTAGCCTATAACTCACTTGTCTAAGACCTTGCAACTTTGAGTGGTGCCACACCTAAATACCTCTTAAAAAATCTGGGTGTGTTCCTTTTGGGAAATTTCTCTTCCTTTTTCCAGGTCTTGGAAATACAGAAAAGATTAAATTCAAACTCCATTAAAGACAAGGGGAGTTTTGCCTTTGACATCAATGGAGCTAAGATTTCACCCAAAGTTACAGGGGTTTAACTAGACTGTTTTTAAATAGATTTAGTTAAATCAGTGCAAACTCCTGCGTGGCCATTCTTCACTGGATTTCAGGCTGGTTTCTGGCAATGTAGTTTCAGTAGGTAAGGGATCAACAGAAGATAAATTGCTATAAACTACACTGAAGTCATATTAAGGGTTTCCATCAAAACCGGCATCAATTTTAACTAAAACTATTTAAAAACACCCCTTTTAGTTACATGGGGTGCAACTTTGTGTGTAGACTGGGCACTAGAAATGTTAAAGCCCCCACAGTTGTTTGACCCCATCAGCCCCCAAAGCCTTTTTTGCTGCTACCCATGTCTTGTCCCACAACCTCCTCCAGCAGAATTGTCCTGCCAGGGTCGGACCCTCCCACCCATTTGTTCTGACTCATCCTTGCAGCTGGCCAAGTTTTCCTAGAGTCCCCCCCCCCCATTTCTGGAAATGCACCCTGCTTCCCTTCCACTATCTTCAGAGACATGCAGCCCTTTATGATCCTGCTTCCACACCTAAGGAGGAATCCTGGCCTCTTGCACTCAATGGAAAAAATCCTGCTCTAAGAGGTGCGGCACTGAATTTGCAGCCTGGAAGAGGGTGTAAAGTGACTGCTCCAGGTACTGGAGGGCCCTCGCCAGACCTTAGAGAGCCCTGGGCCTTAAGTGCTGGCAGCCTCCGTGGACTGCCTTATGGGTTACTACAGCACTGCCTGGAATCCCCATGACGCTGCAATCACACCCTCAGTACCATCCCCCTGTCTATGCAAGGGCTTCCAAGTCCTCATGAAACACTCAGCGTCTTGGTGAGAGCATCCTCCCCATTCCGGATAGTCCCTTTTGCCCAGGGAAGGGGGCCAGAGGAGGTGAAAGCCCCTAGTTTAAGGGTTAACCATCCTAGTATGCTGGCAATGTTATTAACTCTAGACACTTTATAAACGTTACCTTGTACACTGTTTTCTTGGATAAGGAGAAGAGCTATCAGGGAATCTGTCTATATTCTTTTGAAATCAGAACCATTTTAATTATTGTATAGAAAAGTAGCGAGAACACTGGTATATCTTTCTTAGCTTGGGGGCTACGAGAGCTGAGCTCCTAGGTCAGTGTCCAAACAGGCTGCCACTAACAAGGTCAGAATGCAGTTTGTTTAAAAAGTCTTAATATGTAGAAAGGTATCCAAACTCCTATGTGCAATGCCCAGGCACATCACGATTTCTGACTCTCGTTGTCTTCTGTATACTCTGAATTGGCTCACTTTCCTCTTATTAATCCATGGGCCATTTGCCATACACAATTCCACTCATCTGTAGTAATTTCTCAGTCCATAACCACTTGCACTGAGTAGATGACTCTGATTTTATATTACGCCTTTGAGACATGACGTCTTCTGGCGCTTTTACCTAGCGTTGTAAACAGGTCTGCTCTGGCTTCCCCATCTCCCCAGATAACAATCTCTGGCTGTAGAATCATCCGTTCATCATGGTCCACACCTGGACAGACATAAAAAGGCAACTCTCTGTGGATAGACTGAATGTTTGGTTAGAGCAATGAGTGATGTCTGTCTAATGCATACAATTCAGTGGTGTGGGAATGGCTTTCCCCTGCTATGCAATCTCTTAAAGCCAGGCCCTCATGTAACAATATCCAGTTTTTTTGCCTATCGGGGAGATCTTGTTAGGATCTTTGATTGGCAACCTTTGGCCGCTCTGTGCAGCTTCTTTCAGCGATGGCTAGGGGAGGGCCCAGGCAAGCTGCCGAAAACCACTCGGGGTGGCTCCTTTCGGCAGTGGCTGGGGTGGGGGGTCCAGCCAGGCATGCCATGGAAAGAAGCCACCCGAAGCGGCAATTTCAGTGGTCCCGTAGAGGGCGCCATGTGCTGCCCCGAATGGGCTCGTGTACTGCTTTTGGCACATACTGCTGGGGGACTGCCAAAATCTTTCACTCTAATACAAAAAGTCCTGGCCCCCACATGCCTAAAATTATCTTGACAATAGAAAAAAATGACTTTGTAAGCAAGCTTAAACTTGGCTGAATATAATAGCCCTGCATCCCAGGATCTGTTTTTTCTTCTGATCCTGTGAAGGTTCCCTCTCCCAGATATTAAACTTTATTTGGGAGGATTTTTGCTGAATGTATTTGAATGAAACATTTACAGTATCCCTCACTTCATGCACATGTTCCTCTGTCTCTGCCCAACCCCTGCGTCAGGCTGAGAAGAGAGTAAATGTAGCAGAGTGACGGGGGATGGCACTTCACTAGCGTGTGGTTCTATTCTGCAGAATGACTATATAAAAATGGCACCTTCTTACTTTACACATCGGCTTCCAGGGTGCAGCATGAGTCACTAATAGCAGCAGATGCACCTACAATATATTTCTAACATCTCTGCACTCCCACTGGCATGGCACTGCCCACACAGAAACAGAGAATTGAAATGGATTCTATTCTGGGTCATTCATCAACAGAACAATTTTCTAACTTCCAGCCTGTCACACCTGTGCAAGCACATGGAGGCATTTTCATTGACGGCATAGCACAAAGACAGGGAGTTTGTACAGGTGTAACCGAGACCTTATTTGGCCCCCAGAAACTGTGACCAGTAATGAAGCACAAGATAAGAACCCATCTTGGTTCTGAGCCTGTGTCTGAGACTGCAGGACTGGGAATTGGATAAAATAGGTTTTACTTAGGAATTGGGCACTTTTCAGTCACAGAGAGACAGCAGCTACAGCCTTGCACTCCCCCCCCCCCCCAATGCAACAGAGTCCATTTTTTAAGAGCAGAGCCAACTTTAAGCAATGCTGAAATTCTTTATTTCCACATGCTCAGAAATGACTTTCCCAGCTGCTTATTTTATTTTTAGTTTTGATTCCCTCCCTCCCTCCCTCTCAACCAAAGGGCAAGGGCAAGATCCTGCAACCCTTACTTATCTCAGTAGTAAAGAATCTGATCCCCAGGTGCTTAATGAGCACCATGTCTCTGCAACACTTCAAATTTCAACCATTGTTTATTTCTCTTCAAATAGAGACTCTCTCTCTCCCACTGGAAAATTGTCTACGCAAAGATTTCCAAAAGAATCTGGCTGAAGCCCTAATTAGGATAAGTGCCATTCTGAATTGCTGCCACAGGTAAAACAATGATAGTAGGATCATTCCAGGAGACGTCAAGTGGCTTTCCAACTTGGTGTTTTTTGTGATGTTCTTGCAAAGACCCTCGAGCTAGACACATCCCATGGCGAAGACAACGCTGAATTCATCATGTATTAATCCTCCAAACAGTGTTGCAGGGAGCAACACTGTGGCTTCAAAAAGCTTCTCCACAGCATCCAAGTTTGGGAACAACCCCTTGTTGTGAGCCAGAGACAATCAAATATGCTTTCTCCAGGATATTCAAAGATTCACTTCCTCCCAATTTCTCTGGCACCCTCCTGAAAACACAAATCAATGAGTCTAAAATGATTTCACTGTATGAAAAGGGATTTGAATTTGCTATGAGCCAAACAGTAGCTCAGAGGGTCAGAGCCGAGGGAGAACTGCAGGATTTACAGCACTAACTTCCTTCCATATGTCACATGGAATAGCTGGTTCTCCTGCACTCTCCGTTTCATGCACTACTACCTTTCCTGCCTCTTTAAAATCTTCATTGTAAAACTCTCATCTTGGCTGTATTTCCAAGTGCTTTAGTCCCATCTCCCTGGAAATGACCTTCTCCAACCTGTAGGTTCTTTCCCCATCCCACCACAGAAATTGGCATGTGGTATTGCTGAGAGGGGAGAGATGTGGCTATGATGTCGGGTGTAGAACTTCTGAGTTGGGATTAGGTATCTCCAAATACTTATTTCTATGTCTTAAGTGTTATCTCCTCCTGAGCAAATATCACAATCTACACCAGATCCTCCTCTTTGTGATCCAGTTTGCTTAATGGCTCTCCTATACTTAGTCCCCAATCCCCTGCATTGTGTTGGTCTTTCAACTGCAGTTGGCCTTTCACTCCTCTCACCATCAGTTTTAGCACCACACATCATTATGTGGAGAAGTTACACTGGATGGGCTTGATTCCCAAGGAACCAGGCTCCCAGCCACTGGTGGTGGAACGTCTGACTGTAGAGGGGTACAGAGGAATAAACCACCCCCATTCTTCCAGTGTGGGGCTGGAGCGAGAATAGGCTCAGTGCGCCTAACTAGTGCATGATTCAATACATCTCCCAGGCAGCTTTGGTTCAGACATTGATGCTGCCCTATGCTCTCATAGAGGAAGCTGTTTTCCCCCAGGATGAATCTTCCTTTCAGGTACAGTTATTGGGGGTCAGTCAAGCCCAACATTCCATGAAATGCTGAAGTGGATTAAATTAGCTGTGATTCTTCTTTGCCAATTTTGACTATGGACTTAAACCACTAGGTGCTACAGGATTTTAACTCCCCCTAGATATTGCTTTTAGCATAATTATGTCTGTTCCAGTGACAAGATTCTTTGAGAGCTAGTTCTAGTGTTCAACTCAGGCTTAGATTTTGCCATATACCGAGACTCTGTTGTACAGATGTGTATCAGGCTCTGCTTGCAGTCATAGACTTTAAGGCCAGAAGAAACCGCCGGATCATCTAGTCTGACCTCCTGTAATGTTACAGGCCATCAACACCACCTGGTACCCACCTACTGAATGCAACAATCAAAATCAGAACCAAGTATTACAGCCCTCAGGAAACTAGACCATTGTATGCCACAGGCAGAGAATGGGAGGTACATTAGTGCCTACCCTATGACTCATTCTCTCAGTAGTCTGTGCATGAGTTTGTTTGAACCCCATATAAACTGAGATTTTTACATACCTGTTATAGGTTCAAATTGGTTATTAATGTCTGGGGTTATGGGACACTTAACATGCCCTCTACAGTACAAATAGAAACCATGTTGTAATCCCATCAGGGGACGACTATGTTGCAGCTGAGTACAAATCGGCTGTATTTCTAATGCTGAGGGATCCAAAAAGGCTGAATACACATTCCCTTTGTTTTATCTCTATTAGTTACTTTTTCTTTGTTTGGGTAACTATTTTTTTTCTGCCATTTAACCATTTCAAATATGGTGCTGGTCTTGGGCCTTCTAAAAAATAGTAAAATATTCAATTACTAGTGAGTGTTCAAAATCCCAGAAAGTGCCAATTTCTCTCTTTATTTTAGCAATGAAGAAGAACTTTGATATCAAACTCTCACTCTCTCCAACAAAAGATGGGCCAGTAAACTTGTAACTTGTGGATTCACCAAACAGTCTAGCAAGTCGTTTGTAGAAATGGCCATTTGTGACGAGTCTGCAGTGCTGTCTGAATCTGTTTTAGCTACACCTGTTTCACAGTCATTACTCATTACCAATGGCTTGCCAATGCAGTGTAATTTTCCAAAATGTCCTCCTTCATTTTCACTAAGGCGGCTTCCAGAGTCTCTTCCCATTGCATCTGTTGCTCCCATTGAACTTGCTTCTTGACACTGCGGCAATACTGGAATAAGATGTACCCCAAAAGGCGTTTTCTGTGACTTTTCTTCTTTAACCCCTGTAAAACCAGCTTCGTGGAGCAATAATTTGCTGTCCTCTGGTTTGGTGTTGATTTGTATTTTCCTTCTTTTACATGAAGATGCCATCTTCTCTGTATCATAGGTGCTCGAATGATTGTCCTCTGATACCGTTACCTTTTGATAGTCTAAATATGTAGACATTGCTCTATTTAAGTACTGAAGATTGGTTTCATGGGATGTTGCCTCAACCTAAACAAAAATAAACACATTGAACAAGCTGTAGTTTCTATTCAATGCTGTGCTTATTCTTAGATGTGTGAAAGGCACTTAAATTTTAGAGGAAGACAAGACTCATAATAAGCTTTGTTTAAAAAAAAAAAAAAGTCAGTAACTCCAGGCTACCACTACTAATGGAAACAAAAGGAACTTACTTCTGTAGGATTCAGCCAGGCATCCACGTTGCTGGGGTTTTCTGCAGATTTTATGGCACACACTAACGTTCGAGTTATTGCCTCTTCCAGCCGGGCTTCATGGTCTGCATCCTATTCCAAGGAAATAAAAGGAGAAAATGTTGCACTTTGAACCCTTTCGAAAGCCTGAGGACCTTGGAAAGAACCAAACCAAGAGCCTTAAATCCTTCTTAATACAAGGAGGATGACAAGCCAATGGGTCTACTGGATCCGTCAATTTCTTACTCCTGCAAGTACTCTTTATTGGAGTAGTCCTACTGAAGTCATGTGTTACTCACATGAGTAAAGGTTGGCAAGAGAGTTTGTTTTTTGGTAATTAAATCAGGTACCTCAAATTACACAGAATATGTTGAATTTCTAATGATACACATTTTATAGCCCCTTTAATGTAGAGAAGCAATACTCTTTTACAAAATTATATATCTATAAATAATGTAAACACTTAAAACAAAAGATATTACTGTGAGACAGCAAATACCTTGGGGCTACTTAGGCACACAACTGAGTCCTAGGAAAATTCAGGAAGCTTGTTGACAGTAGCAGAAGCCCATTGATGTGGTGTTGCCATTTTAAATAGCAACAGAAGGAAAAATAAATGTTTACTTTATTGAAGGATGCAGATGTGCGTCGAATTAAAAAAAAAAAAAAATCAGTAATTGATAAAGCCCCGTGTTTTTTGCAAATGTGAAATAAAATAAAACTAAAAAAAGTATAATATGACCCAAAACACTCACCCCGCTGTGGCAGCTGCTCTCCCATGGGGCCAGGCCTGGTGGCTCATTCTGGTTAGGCCCAGCCACTCCCTCTCCAGGGCTGTGTCTCAACTTCTTGTTTTAAGTCAACTTTAGCTAAGTCGACTTAGCATGTCCACACTTAAATTTAAAGTCGACTTGGGGGGAACTTACAAAGTTGACCTAGAGCGTCCACACTGGACGCCTAGGTGGACTTCTAGGAACTAGGGGGACCTTGGGCAGGTCCACGGGGGGGGGGGGGGGGCACCCCTTGCCCAGTGCCAGGGCGCTCAGCCTTTGCCCCATTGTACCAGGGTACAATGGGGCAAAGGGGGACAGGGACCCTGGCAGGACATAGGGGCAGGGCTCTGCCCTGCCCTTTGGGGGGGGCATGCCAGGCTCCCCCGGTGCTCCCCCCCACCAGGGAGGGCAGTGAGGGAGTCCTGGAGTAGCCCTAAGTCGACTTAGGGCTACTCCAGGTCTACACTCTTTAAAGTCGACTTAAGCCTTAAGTCGAACTAAAAGTAGGTTTAATAAAGTCGACTTAATTTTCATTAAGTTGACTTAAGAAAACTGTAGTGTAGATGCGGGGTAAATTAAGTCGACTTAAACAAGCTTAAGTCGACTTAATTTATAAGTGTAGATGCACCCCATGATAGAAGGGCAGCTTGGTCAAATCTAAGTGATACTATAATCCTGCGCACCAGGTCTCGATGGCCAGAATGGGGAGTCCGGCCCAGCTCCATGGTACAGAAACTGCCAGTGTGGGATGAGCGCAGGGTGGGCTCACTGTGACATCCCAGGGCCTCCCATTCCCCCAATAGGCAGGGTAACACAAAATAACATGAAATTCTCAAAAAATAAAATTATTTAAAAAATTAAAAAACTTTCACAGGGCCATAGTAATTGATTCTTGTGTGTGGCAGAACTTCACTTCTTCCTTCACCTCTTGGCCAGCTAGACACAGGCTAATTTGGGATTTTTTAGAACTGAGAAATATAATTTGTCAAGACTGGCCATAGTCTTCCACTTTGTATTTAACTTATTTGCCTAGAGGCAGTTGGAAGGTAAGGAAGGTGTGCCATATTGATTACCACTCAGATATTACAGTGATGAATTCATTAGAAGAAGACAGATAACTTGAGTCACTTGTATCATAAGTACAAGATAGACAGACAACTATGGACTGCCAAATTTTGGATTGGGGGCTAAAACATTAGGACATGTTGTGGCTTGTATCTTGCTGGAAAGGGTGTTCAAGGCTGAAATAAATCTTGGAGTCTCACAGTAGAACCAGGGATTCAAGCAGAAAAACAACTTATCT
Source organism: Pelusios castaneus (assembly GCA_007922175.1). NCBI lineage: Eukaryota > Metazoa > Chordata > Testudines > Pelomedusidae > Pelusios > Pelusios castaneus. The sequence goes on from ML685777.1 coordinate 8,194,461, forward strand.
TCATTTCTGCACACCAGTTTTGGGACAAAATTCTGCCATTGGTGGTGGGGTGGGAGGATTGTCGTGTCTATCTGTTCACATTTATTAATGTTCTTACATATCAACCCTCTCCCTGCAAAAATGACAACAGCCTTATTTCTACATGTAGTAAAGCAATCAGCAAGGGTTCACGGGTTTACTCCGGGTGGCAGCCATGTTCTGTTCCTCTTGTATCTTGTTGAGTTAGAGGGAGTTGACACCCCCTGCCACAGCTCTGTTGTGATGCAGTAAAATAAAGCAGAAGGTTCCCAGCTTACGGTCCTGTGAGTGCACTTACTTTTGTTACGCTGAGCAGCCCCTTTGCAAAACTCCATTGTAACCAGTTAATAATTTTCAAGGTATTCTGATTCTACTGTGCTAAATCCTGGGGCTGCATTAAGCATGTGACTTAGTCTGTTAGAAAGCAAGGTTTGAATCTGTCACATTATGTTGAAAACAAATTAAACTTCTCCTCTTATTCTAAAAAGTCTTGGGAAAATAATTTATGGTAGTGCTTGGATTATGCTGGCATGACACACATCTGTCAAAGTGAAAGCAGCTGGTTACAGCTTCCAATGAGAGAACTGGTTGACTAGGTAATGGAAATGTTCTCACTACTATGTTTTAGTGCCCCTGTCCTGCATTATTTTCATAGATGGATTGCCCAACATCTAAAAACAATGCTGCTGTCATCAGTAGGGATAATAGGCTGTAATCAACTGTCACCTGCACCACAATGATTATAGGCAGTCCTTTCTAAGTTAAACACTACTGTGAGATCTCCTTGTTAGCCAGTAACATTCAGTGGAGCTTTTTGCTTTTGATTATGTATTAGGAAAAATCCAAGAGACTCCATTCAAATTGGACTCCCACGGTGTTCAATGAGAGCTTTGCCTCAGTAAAGGCTGCAGGATTTGGCTCTGTAACATGTTACAATGGATAGCAAAAAGAGAAAACAGTAAGAGAAAGGAAACAAAAATACATCCAACGAATAGCACAATCCCTCTGCCCTTGTCTGTATAGTACAATGGGCCTGACTCTGACCTGCGTCTCCTGAGTGGTATAATTCAAGAGGTGGAGCCCATTTGAGGGAAGGGGGGAGGGAGGACATGACTATAAATCACCTTTGCAGACTCGGACTGCTAGATCCTGACAGGGGCACACCCACTGGCTGACATAAATCAGAATTGCCTCAGGGCCTACACAAAGTTATGACAGCCTTGAATGACTGCTTGTCGACTACTTTGCTGACCCAGAACAGCCAGAATGCAGTGTGACTGTGTAGCAGACTGGCAAAGGGCTGCAAAACATTGTTCTTGTGGCTGAATATCCCTTACAATGAGGATTCTCTAATAGGAGGATCCATCCCGGTTTGAACCCCTCTCTTCCTCCACAGCAGCACAGAGGTGCCAGAAGAGGGCCTAGAAAGGGGACCAGCAACGTACAACTCCCGTTTCATATAATTTCAGCTTTCATTCAATACCAGAGATATTTCTGTCCCAGTGAAGTCTGTTTTCTTCCTTCAGGCACTAATAGTATTTCATACCAAGACAGCATTAGTGAAGATGTGGGTTTGAAAATGTTGTGGAATACTGGGACAGTATCACTGGACCCATCACATCCCTGCTGGATAACACGCCCAGGAAAAATCAATGGCGAGAGAAAAGGGAAAGTAACCAAGGCAGGAAAGCCAATACAAGCACCATCTCCACCCTGCGTAAAATGTGAATTAGAGCGTTCCAGGCAGCTTGTATTCTTTCCCATTAATTGTTTGTCAGGTAGGCCCCGATTTAGGAAATCACCCAAGCATGTGCTTTGCTGAACCAAGGATGGAGTCAAGCTCATGCGTAAGCACATCCTTAATCAGCAAAACTGTTCAATACGTACTTAATTTTAACCCATAACTTCAATGGGACAAATTCCAAAGGGGTAGCCGTGTTAGTCTATTGTAGAAAGCCAACAGAGTCTTGTGGTACTTTTAAAGACTAACAGATTTATTAATCGCATGAGCTTTCGTGGGAGAAAATCCCACTTCGTCAGACGCTTTATGTCCCACTGAAGTCGCAGGTTAAAATTAAGCATATGTTGAACGGCTTTGCTGAACAGAACAGACGTAAGGATGTGCTTGACGTCAAGTGTTTTGCTGGATCAGGGCCTTAAATTCTGAGCCATCATATCCTTATTCATGTAAAGTCTGATTGCTCATGTTGCTAGACAGAGAGCCTGCCACCACCGTGGCCAAGCCATGAATGCAGCTGCTCAGGGACACTCTTTGTCTATGTCTACATGACAAAAAACTAGGTCGACCTAAATTCGACCTTATTAAATTGACTTAACGTTAAGTCGACCTAGTCCACTTTAAGTCGATTTAGTCCACTTTATTAAGTCGACTTAATAAAGTCGATTTAAGGGTTAATCCCTGTCCACACTGTACTTAGGTCGACCTAAGGATTCGACTTAAGGATTAGATCGACCTCATGGGCGGTTCTTATTAGGTCGATTTAAGGAATTCCTTAAATTGACCTAAATTGCAAGTGTAGACATAGCCTTTAAGACTCCCTGCAGTCCAGTGTAGTGAAAGGGCCAGGACAGTGGAGCCATGATTAAAGGGTTTCCTCAAGAGTAGGTATGTAGGAACTCTGTGACCTGGTCAAAGTCTCTTCTGTAGTACTAGTTAGAAAAGTGATTGTTTCCTCCTTTTCCTTACTAAGAACATCCAGGCAAACACAAACAGTTGTGCAATGTATTGACACAGCACAGCTGCATTCTAGCGGTGGCTGATAAATGATCCTTGTATAAACACAAGTCAGTGAAGGGTGTTAGGATCCCAGAGGATGAATGGCACTCTGTAAATGTTAGATTATTATTGTCAACCACTCTAACGTGGCTCATGATATCATCACATCTGGGGCAGAATTATTTATTTTTAATCAGTTAGCCTATTGCACTATACGGCAGATGCTTTGCAGCTTAAGAACGGCACAGAATGATTTTAAAGGAACGTACCAGTTCAATCCAAGAGTTGATACTGACGGTGGTGGAGTCAATGGCTTCCACGTAGTGCCACCAGTGTCTGGGAACAAACAGGACCTGAAATGAAGGGACACAGTCATTAGAAAACCAGCAGGAGTCCTCCACTTTCAAATACTGGACCAAGTGGCCTATTAAACCTCTAAATTAACTGTAATATTTCCTTTATTTAAAAGGCAGCTTGGAAGAGTTTTCCCATTTTGAAACATTAAGGCAAAAATGATGGTGAAAAATCTCATTTGCAAAGCTCCCCTGAACACACAATCATTAAAAGACAGCAAATTTCATTTGCATTATACTATCCATCCAAAGACCTCAAAGTGTTTACAAACATTAATACGTTTCACTTCTGAGATAACACTTGAGAGATTAAATGATTTGTCCAATGTCACCTACCAGATTAGCCAGGTCTACAAGCGGTCTGACTTTCATTTCTTCCTCACGCACAATGTGTTGCACTCTCACCATATCAGTAGCTACTGTGTATGACTATTGACACAAACCCATACAAACTCTTATCCATAATCCTCTTAGCTGAAACAGAGTTGTAACCTTGTAAGTCTTTCAGGTAAGTGAAGTCCAAATGCAAAAGCTGGCTCTGCAGGGCTTTAGAGAAAGTGTGAACCACATTCTGCTGAGCAAAGACTCTCTGTAAACTCTCCTGTTAAGCAGGCCTTCCAGTTTTTTAATAAAGACTACCACCACGCTGGCTTCCCAAGGAAGTCGGTATTCTAATGTTCTTCTAGGTGATTAATAATATGCAGTTCCAATTCTGGTGAATAATTATCCTGTATTAAACTTGTCAAATTAAGTAGACTATTTTAAAAATAAGATGCCCTAAAACCCATGACTATCTAGTTTAGATCAGAGCTAGGCTACTATATTAGTGTGATATTTGTGACATAAAATTGATTTTAAACCTTGGCTTTTATAGTACAAAGACATTAACGTTAGTTTGATATAGTACTAGCTTTATAGATGGCAGAACACTAGATTAACATAAGGTTATCAAGAACAGCATAAAAGACAGTTTTTGAATGGGTAAGGAAATGGTTGGGCTATAGAGACAAATAGTAAAAAAAGATACACGTCAGTAGGGGGAAGAGCAGCAATGATTTTTATCTGAACTGTGGCCAGTTTTTTTTTTCTTGGTAGACACAAATTACTTGTAAGAATGTCCTATCATCAAGATAACCACCTTCTCAGATAATACAATACCGCTGTGGCAAGAAAACTAAATGGAAAAGGACCGATAAGGCCCCCATCCTATGAACAGTTAGGTACACCTTTAACTTGATGCCAGGGAATTGTCTTAGTTAAGTCAATTAAGCATCTGCATAAATGGATGCAGTATCAGGACTTGCAAGACTGGGTTAATTCTGGAAACACTGCTCACAAGTTTCCATTTAGAACTGAATGGCGGTAGCTGTTTGAGGGTCAAGAATATTCAGAAAGTAGCCTTCACATCGTGCAGCTTACAGAACAGAGCTGGAGGAAGGTCTGAGCAGGAGGAGACTGAATCATTAAATTGCCAGACCACACATACTGGCCATTAAACAAAACAAAAGAAATCTTAAATTGTAGATGTGGTGCAGAAGTCCAAAGACATCACAAATCCCTCCAGTTGCTAGAGATGGACCACAATGAAGTTAATTGGGGGAAGTGTTCTGGCCGGTGTTATACAGGGGGGGTCAGACTAGATGATCATATGGTTTGCTCTGGTCTTCGAATCTGTGACTATGGTACCCAATTTTAGAGTTTGAACTTGGTCTAACAAAGTCAATGGCAAAATCCTAAAGATGCGATACTCATTCATAATAAAGCTCCTTGGTGTCATCACTGAGGCATGTAATTTATACTTCCTTCTCCCACTGCCAGGGCATCAGAATAAATGAGAAGCAGGCTCTAAGGCCCAGGGTGAAATCTTGGCTCTGTTAAGGTCAATGGTAAAAATCCCATTGACCAGGCCCAGGATGTCCCTTGAAAGTTCTGATTAGCTGGCAACAGGAGAAGGAAGTAGAGAGAAGAGAGAAAGATACAATATTTTTAGACTTCTGATTTAGGACTGCATAACATTTAGATTAAATCAACTAGACCATTATAAAATTAACATGGCCCACATTAAATGGATTAAAAGCAGCTGATAGGTCTGAAATGTAATAGTAAAGAGAGAATCATCCTTGAGCAGGTGTGTTTCTAGTAGGGTCCCACAGGGATCAGCTCTTTGCCCTAGGTTATGTAATCTTTTTATTAATGATGAGGAAGAAAATACAAAAATCAATGAAGAAGTTGCAGATGACACCAAAAATTGCTGGAGTATTAACTAATAAAGGGGATTGGTCATGAATACAGTGCGATTAGACCACTTGGGAAGCTGAGAACAAGCAACAATTGTATGTTCTAATATGGCTAACTGCATACTGCCAGACAAAGAACGCTGGCTGTATTTATGAGAGGAGGACGCTATCTGGGGAAGCAGCGACGCGACAGATCAGGGAGTCATAGTAGTCAACCCAGCATGAGCTCCCAGTGTGCTGTTGTGTCCAAAAGAACTAACACAATCACTGGATGCATAACAAGGGAATTTCAAATAGGAGCAGAGAGGTCTTTTCCCTCTGTGCTTGGCACTGGTGTGAAGGCTGCTGTGAACTGTGTCTAGTTCTGCTGTCCATAACTCAAGAAGGATGTTATAATTTGGAGATGGTTCAGAGGGAAGATACGAGAATGATTAAAGGATTAGAAAACCTGCCTTAGAGAGACTCAAGGAGCTCAAACTATTTAGCCTTAGAGAAGGTTAAGGGGTGACTTGATTACAGTCCATATGTGTGGAACAAATAATAATAGGAACTCACCTGAGCAGAGAAAGAGATCGCGAGTCAATGGCTGGAAGTTGAAGCTAGACAAATTCAGACTGGAAATAAGGCCTACATTTTAACGGTGAGAATAATTAACCAGGGGAGTAATTTACCGAGGGTCATGGTGGATTCTCACTCATAGACCATTTTAAAATGGATGTTCTTCTAAAAGATTTGCTCTAAGAATTATTTGGGGGAATTTTTCTGGCCTGTGTTATTCAGGAGGTCAGACTAGATGATCACAGCGGTCCCTATAGGTCCTGGAAACTATGAATGTACAGCAGGGGTCGGCAAACCCCAGCGCACGTGCCAAAGCTGGGGGACGAGGCCAGGAGCCATGCGCAGGGGTGGGGCCAGCAGGGAAAAGGCAGTGTGAACCCTCCCTCCTTCCCTCTCAGCACCCAGGCCTGCGCCTCCTCTAGCCTCCCCCACCCCAGTTCGGCCCCTAGCTCTGCCTTTAGCTCAAGCACCTCTGCTGAGACAATTGTGCATTAGTGGAGGGGTGGGGGCACAGCCAGATTCCCTTAGTGGAAAGGGAAGGGGGAGGCACAACAGGAAACGTTTGAGTAACACGAGAATACAGTGTGGAAGAAGAGGATGACGAAGACTTGTCATGTAGATCTCAAAGTGCTTTACAGGTGAGGTCGGTATCATTATTCCCATTTTACAGATGCAGAAAGTGAGGCACACAGAGGGGAAATGGCTTGCTCAACATCATGTAGCAAATCAGTGGCTGAACTCAGATGAGAAACTAGTGCCCCTAAGTCCCAGGGAAACGGTGATGTCAAGGAAGCAGAGGCAAGATTACCTAAGTGCAGAAATGCGTAAATACCAGGTGCTATTTGGAGAAATAAATTGGGTGTCAGGAATGGAAGCCTGTGCAGCAGTTTGGCTGTTTGGTGCGGCTGCTCTGTGAGTGCAGGACCAGAGAGGGGATTTCACCTGCCCTGACATCGGATGTAATCATTGTAAACAATGTCTGTAGCTGCAGCCAGCACTGTTTCCTTACAGAATTTGTGGAGCAGCTACAAAGTTTTGACTGTAAGAGGAAAACCAGAAGCCATAAATAAGCAGGGAGAACAGCTGGGTTTAGGGAGCATATGATCATTAAAATCAAAATGTATGCTGGAAAGAAATATGAAGTTATCAAAGGTGAATAAGCAAATCTTTCGGGAAATTGCAAGAAACAGCAAAACAAGTGATCAGACACGTGTCCAAAAAATAACCAGTATGAAGTTGTGCATGAATTATGTATCACATATTTTGGTGATTTTCAAGACCCATTCACCCTTTGGAACACTTTGACACAAACAAACATACAAAAATAGGACGCACCCACTCCCTAATGCAAAGATGCGCAACCTACAGCCTGTGCATGACCCACCAGGGCATTTCATAAGGCCTGTGGCCTGCTGCAAGACAATATGCTAACAGCTGATTTGTCATCACGTTTACATCCTTTTAGTTTGTGTGTGTGTAAACAGACAATGCTGTACCTAGATTGTTTCTATCTAAATGCATATGAAACCAGCACAACATAAAATCAGATGCAGGTGGGTTGGAGCCCACGAAAGCTTATGCCCGAAGAAATTTGTTAGTCTTTAAGGTGCCACAGACTCTCGTTTTTGCTGTACACAGACTAACACGGCTACCCCTCTGGATATTGACAACATAAAATCATAAAATGTAAATCAATACAGGGGACTCCAAATCTTATTAAAATATGTAGCATCTGTTTGTGCTTAAGGTTGTGCTTAGGTTTATGTGGCCCTCCTGGGTCATAAGGCTGGACACCGCTGCCCTAATGCATTCGATCAGTGGTTCCCAAACGATATATTGGGATTTACTTCTGAAAGGCAGTTGCCATTGAAACAAATGAGTGTTGCGCCACCTACTGGCGAAAGGTTGGAGACCATTGCATTAGCTAAGTTATGGACAGCATCTAAAGGAATTGAACAGGTTGAACTTTGGGAATACTTCAGATCAGAGAGAGAAGGTAGGGATCAGTCAAATGCCTAGTTTTACAGAAAAGAAAGCAAAATTACCACCAGCTCTCTAAATGAAAGAAAACAGAATTCCATATGTTTGTGCTCCTTCAAAGCGGGGCCTATATATTTAACCACATCTAAAAACCAATGGGAAACATGCAGGTAGAGGAAGGAAGTACATATTTATGGACGTTGGTGAGAGCTTAAGCAAAACACAGACAGAATAATATCAAAGATGCGAGAGAATTCTCTGTTGGCATGTTTTTCACTCAAACCACTTGCTTGCAGGAGTCAGGAAGAAAGATTCAAAACTAAAGACTGAACAATCAGACAGAAGCAACTGAGATAATTTTGGCTAGTGGACGGCAAACATAATTCATCGCAGATAAGGGCAAACTAAGATATTGTACAAATCTCCTGAAAAGATAAAATGAAAGCGCAAACAGAGTAGAGAAATAGAGATAACATCTATAGTCAATGGAATGATGCCGAGGATTTGTACAGCTGGAACCACATAATGGGTTGAAACTTCCACTGAATATGATGAACTTGAATCTTGCTAAAATAATGCAATGAAAATGTAAGGTGGGGATACTCTTGCTTTTTAAAGAAAAGGCTGAGCTTTCTGAGGACTGAAATATGTCTACCCAATAATTACTGCTTGTCACAAAGAGATACTAGGTAATTGCCCAAGAAAGAGATGCATAGAAGATCTTGGGTGGGGAAGTGGGAAGGTGGTAAAAAGTGTCTGCAATGTAATTTAAAAATTCCAAAGTCAGCTCAGCTTGTTCCAAAGGTCTTCCCCCTCTGAGTACACCCACTATTGCTGCAACTGCAGCAGATGATAATAGAGAAATCGCTTTCTTCACCACAGCCTCTAGGGCAGGCCTCAACAAATCATGGTAACCAGTTTTAGTAGCCTGGAGCCTAGCTCCACTGCAGAAATATAATGGAGGAGTGCCCTCTGGCGACCAAAAGTAAAATTGTTGGTGCCTAGCTGTGAGCCAATTTTGTCCACCCCTGCTCTAGGGGTACATCTACTCTGTAATAAAAGATCCACAGCATGACCAGGGCTGGCTCAGGACAGCTGACTTGGGCTTGCGGAGCTCAGGCTGTGGGGCTAAAAATTGCAGTGTAGATATTCAGGTGCAAGCTGGAGCCTGGACTCTGAAATCTTGTGAGAGGGATGGGTTGCAGATACCTACAATGCTATTTTTAGCTCTGCAGCCCAAGCCCTGCAAGTCAGTTGGCCCAGGTTTTGAAATTTGGTGCCCTGGGTTTTTACTGCAATGTAAACGTCCCCTAAGTGCACATGGGAGCTGGCGGCACAACACAGTCTCACTCCTCACAAGCTACAGGCACTGCAGGAGAACTGGGCTGCTACGATGGCTGCAGCAACCAGATAGGAGAGCTACCTTGCGGGGCCCTGGTCTCCTTCTCAGTGTATGCGCAATGTGCCTCAGGAGACATGTGACCGGGATTCAGCATCGAATTTGGTCTACTGGTTGGATCAGTAGCTTCCCCAGCTCAGACTAGGTACTGATGAGGTGCGCTGGGAACGCTGAGCCATGCCCCACAGAAGCCTCGGTGAGGTACCTCGGAGGGGAGAGCGTGGTGGGTCAAGAGGTACAAGGCCAGAGGACGGAAGGACTGATGGAATGAGAGGGAAGAATGCGTAGTTAGTGGATTTCCTTCATTGGGGGAACAGGAAAGAGTAGAGCTGATGGATTTTTTTATGGGGAAGGTGACAGGTTGATTCAGCCAGGGCTTTTTCACACATTGTGCTGACTGAGGTGGAAAAGTTTTTGAGGCAACCTGTCCTGGCAACTCACCCTCAATAATGGCATAAATCCACTACTTGTTTCTCCATTTCTTCCAACTTTTCTGCAGCAGACAGGATTGTTCCGAGGCCCTGCTTTGTTGGCAAGAGCCCACTCTGTAGGGCACTGCAGAGACTCACACGCCCCTCTTCCCCAAAAGTTGTTTTCTTCCTATTAATCACATGGTAGACTGCCACAGCTGACACTTCTGAATATTGCCTTAGCTAAATTCATTTAAACTCCTACAGAAAAAGCACCTTTTCATTAAAATCTCTTTAAATATTTTAACATACCCTCTGAGCTTGAACATTTTACTGACTTTTAACAAGAGCTTGAATATATTACATTTCCTGTATTCCTGATCTGCTCTTTATTTCTAGGGCATTTATATAGAGACAAGAACTTTGTTTATCAAGAAATTATCTGCTCCTGCTGCTTATTACTCGGGGCCAATCCCTGAAGTGGAAATCGGTTTAAAATGCTGGCTATTCAGGTAAACTCCCACTGAAATCAGTGGGAGTTTTGCCTGCATGAGGGCTAGGTAAGAACAAAAGAAAGGGTTCAAGACCTGGTCCCAACTAACATCATAGTGTTGTTTTGGATATTAATGTTTTTATTGCAATAGGGCCTAGTAATTGACCAGGACTCCACTGTGCTAGGTGCTGTACAAACACAGAACAAAGGCAGCCATTGCTACCAAGGGCTTAACAGTTATTGCCGGTGGAAAGAGAGGCTGGTTTGAGGACATGTACTGTTTCTTTACAAATTCAGTAGGAAGCAAACTGCGAAAGTTTCTTGGGGGAAGCCCCAGCATGAAGCTGAGGAAGAGAGGGAGACAGATGAGTTAGTGATCCCTTATCTCATTTTCCTTATTTTGAGAAAGCTGCTTCTTCAGTGTTGGAAGACAGTGCCTCTTTATTATAGTCACTCAAAGTGTGAGATGTTATGACAGGAGCACCACACCCTGAGAAGCTAGGGGAGGCAGTAACAACACAGGAGATGGAGGAAAGGAAAACAAAGGTCAATATATACTTTGCACTAATATGAGCACCTTAAAGTACTTTAGACATTACATTAAGCTGCTTATCGTGCTAGAAAGAGACCAGGGAAAAGACAGAGGAAAAGAAAGAAGGGAGAACACAATGTGGCTCTGGCTTTTTTTTTTTTTTTTTAAAAACTTGTTTGTGTTTTTTGGGAACATTAAATAACCCGTGAAAAAAGAAACCAAACAGCAGTGTAAACATGCAAGTTCTGTGAATGAGTGCATCAGCAGTTTCTCACCCATCCTCTGGCTTGCACCTGTGCTTCCCACTCCCCTCCAATGGAACAATCAAGTAGATGGCTAGGGCCCTGTTTTTAAAAACAGTCTCTAACTGTGCCCATGAAATTTTGCAAATTGACATGCAATTGTTTCAGCTTGTCATTTTGTGAATCCAGTCACTTGCAGGTTCCAACACTAGACTTTTGAGGCCTCCAGCGACTTGGCTGGCCCTCCAAGCAGTTAGATGTCTCAGGTTAGCACTTGCTTCCAAAATTAACTGTGGGTGCAACACTTAGGCCACAATCACATTTAAACTGATTTTTTTTTAAAAAATTAATGTGATCTTTAATCAACTAGTTAAATTGGGAATAGAATCCTATTCTTCCAGGGATAATGGGTTAAAGAGCTCAGCTGTTACAACCAAAGCACACTGTACCAATACATAATATAGGTCCAGTGTCCCACTGAGATACTGTGTTAAACTTTGCAAATGAGCACAGAAAATTGCTTACAGCAAACTAACTAAATTAAACACATTGGCCAGAAGGTGGCATTAGCAACATTAATTTATTTGATATTCAAGGCTGCACTCAGCCCTACATGCAGTTGCTTTCTGAACACTGTTTGTCTTTATTTTTCAATCCTGTGCTGTTACAGTATCCAATCCAAAATATATTGTTCACTCTAAGGAGGAGTGGAAATTGCTGTAAATCATCACTGACTAAATCTGATTGCAAATCCTAAAGCAGTTGTATTAATTTTCATCTGAAAAAGAGACTCAGGAGAAATCAAACTCTTTATTATTTAGGAATCGTCTCCATCACTAACAAAGGCAGTCTGAGGTTATTCCCCCACTCCTCGCTCAAACAAACTGGTTCTAAGCCAGAACCCACCATCCTTTAGGTGACAAATACTGGATGGGACTGCCTTAAAAGCCTGCCGTAGAATAGGCGGAGGTGGTTCCTCACTACTGTGTGTGCGCGAGATGCAGTACTGAGCTGACCCATGACCTATATGCTTAACAAAGATTAATTTGTAATTAGTTTAAGCCTAATTTAAGATCATATTAGAGTCCTCATCATACTGGATCATTCAGACAGATTATAAATTGAAATACCAGAGCTGGGCACTGTAGATAATGTTATGTTAAATAAAGACAGTTTTAATGATATTAAGGAAAAATTCACAATTCACTACTCACCCCCACTCACTCACTCACTTTGTTGTCATAAGGATGGCAAATGGCAAAAACATTTATTTCGTTTTTTGCACTCAACAGTTAACAGTGTAAACTATTAATATGCTATGCACACAAAACATTTCTTTGAAAAGATCTAAAATCTATTTTCAGGAGCACTTTACAAGACTTTGCATTGCTAACTAAGAAAATAGTAACTATTGTGGTAAATGACTAGAAGTTGAAGCTAGACAAATTCAGACTGGAAATAAGGCAGACATTTTTAACAGTGAGTAATTAACCATGGAAACAATTTACCAAGGATCACGGGTTCTTTTTTTTTTTTTAATCGTTTTCTAAACAATATGATGTAGGAATTATTTTGGGGAAGTTCTGTGGCCTGTGCTATACACAAGATCACACTATATCACTGGTTTTCAAACTTTTTTTCTTAGTTGAAAAAAATCATTGATGCCCACAACACAACAATTACATCTTTGAGCAAATGCATTCCAGTCTTCTGGCGGCGGCAGCAGGGGGTGTCATGACCCAGTATCTGAGGCTCTGCGACCCAGTACTGGGTCCCAACCCTAAGTTTGAAAACTACTGGACTATATGATTGTAATGGTTCCTTCTATGAAAACCAAGGCCGTGTTATATAGGGAAGAAGATAGTGTATGGATCAGGAGACTAGGGGTTAAGACTCCTGGATTCTATTCCTATTTTGCAACTGACTGGCTGGGTGATGGTGAGCAACTCGCTCACAGCTTGATGTTCAGACTCATTTGTAAAATGCCAGAGGCTCTTTCAGTGAAGTGCCCTACAAGTATCATCATTTCAAAAACTCTGCTGCTAAAGCAACAAGTTGGGCAAATGTTTCCATGGTGAAGGCTATTCCTCGCCAGAATAATATAAACACCCTTCTTTGCTAGCTCAAGTAGGCTTCAGACGACATCCTGGTTTCAGGGTAGAGAGGTTAATGTACTGCTCTAGAAAGTTTTGAAGAACTTTTTAAAGCTGAGGCTATGTGGTTAGTTGCAGGAAGACATCTACGAAGCTAGGCAGCCTTTTGAGCTAGACCTTGAAGTGTTTGCAGTTCCCATTTAAGAAAACAGGTGAAACAGTGAGCAAAACAAATGACTATCCAGATTACTGTATTAAATACCAAGTATGCCGGGGGAAGGGAAAGGAAAGAGAAAGCTGATCTATTGTCTTTTCCTAGCTCTGATATAGCAGCATAAACTATTTACAGAAAGTTCCAAAAAAATATAAAGTCTAAGTGTGGGCGGTACCTGTCCTGGATTGAGTGTAACCACATGGGCATGGGCTCTCCTGAACTGTGGGAAGTGTTTCAGATCAGGGTTGACAACGTTGACTTTGCTGAATATGCTAGATTCCTCGTAAGGGATCCTAGTGGGATACAGGAAAGTAGTGTCACCAGGTGGGAAAAGGTGCCATCTTTTCCTGAAAGGGGAGAGAAGATAAAAGTTGATTCAGTACATGCCTGTTATGAGGGATGACGGAAGGCAATCACAAGGTTTCTGGAATCTGCCAGCTCTTTGAGTCTCCCACACAGTAGGAACACATGCAGTTCTTACAGGCTGTCCTACTAAAAATGGTTTTAAAAAAATTCTACAGATTCTTAACTAAAAAGGAAAATTTACATCTCTCAATTTAATTTTGCAAAGGGAATTAAAAAGTCAGTAGCTCTTCCATTTATTTAGTTTCTCCTTCCTTCTACAGACAACTTGTAGCACCTGCAAACACTCCCAGGCTATGTCTACACTTGTTAATTTAAGTCGACTTAGCATGTCTACACTCAAAAATTAAGTTGACTTAAAGGGGACCCTGCCAAATCAACTTAGAGTGTCCACACTGGACGCCTAAGTCGACTTGTAGGGGCTAGGTGGACCTGGGACTGGTCCACAATGGTAGCAGGGGCACTCCTTGCCCAGTGACAGGGGGCTCAGCATTTGCCCCATTGTACCTAGGTACAATGGGGGCTGAGCAGGACAGGGATACTGGCAGGGCATAGTGGCAGAGTGGGCAGGGCTCTGTCTTGCTCCGTGGGGGGGCACGCCAGGCTCCGCCCGTGCCAACCACCCTGGCAGAGAGGGCAGTGGGGGAGCCCTGAAGCCCTTTAAGTCGAATTAAAGTCGATTTAGGGCTAATCTGCATCCACACTGGCTAAATCGACTTAATAAAGTCAACTTAGCTAGTAAAGTCGACTTTAAATTAGGTTTTATAAAGTCGACTTTAATTTTCCTTAAATCGACTTAAGCTGCTGCTTAAGTCAATTTAAGGAAAATGTTGTGTAGATGCAGATTAAATTAAGTGTAGATGCACCCCCACTGTTGTGAACACTTTGTTTATCTTCTGAATCACCATGGAAGATTATTAAATTTTCGTTAGGTAAATATATTTTGGTTGACTAATCTGTCTGCAATATCGCTGCTTGCGATAAGTAGAGGGTACTGTATATATGTGAGGTTGATAGTAATAGGAGTATAATTTTGCTATTCTGCTACATGTCTACATTTTCTTTTATTCAGCTGTTGATCAGAGAAAGTTCACTGTTATTTAATCTACTAATCCATAACAGTTTGGTGCTCAAATACCATAGTTACGAGTATGGCATAAAGGCATAGGTTAGATCAGTGGTTCTCAACCACTGTGTCGGGACACATTATTGCGTCACCACACAGTGGCAAGTGTGTTGTGGAGGTCTGGGATATGGCTGGATTTGGCCTGGGGCATGGGCTGGTGTGTCCTCTAGGGTCGCGATATGCCCATCAAGTGTGTTGTGACCTACAAAAGGTTGAGAACCAGTGGGTTAGATAGATACAGGATTAGCAAGACAAGGTGGGTGAGGTAATATCTTTTATTGAACCAATTTCTGTTGGTGAGAGAGCCAGACTTTCAAGTTACATGGACGTCTTCAAGCCTGGGAAAGAGACTCTGAGGGACAGTCTACACTTAAGGCATTATCTACACTCGCGCTTATGCCAGCAAAACGTTTGATGCTCAGAGGTGTGAAGCCCCTCCCCCATCTCTCCCCCCGGGCACCTTAAGTTTTGCCGGCATGGTTTTATTATGTCGGTGGGAGCGTTCTCTCCTGTCGACATAATGTGGCTACATATGCACTCTCACAATAGCACAGCAGTATTGATATAGCTGTGTCACTATGAGTTTTAAGCGTAGACTGGCCCTCAGAGTACCTTTCCGAGACCTGAAAAGGAGCTCTGTGTAGCTCAAAAGCTTGTCTCTCCCCCCAACAGAAGCTGGTCCAATAATATATTGCCTCCCTCCCCTTCTCTCTAATGTCCTGGGACCAACAAAGGATACCCGATTAACAGTTAGATCTATATTATTTATTCTGTACTGTCAGCATAAAACACATTGTGTAAGGGTCATGACCTCTAGTGACTGGTTTACACGTGGATAAGATCCCACTATTACTGCTCCTGCAAATGGAGGTAACATCTTAGCTCTAGCAGCTGAGAGCTATGCTTCGGAGTGCAAGGTCCGACGCTCAATACCTCAGACACCAGTGGTGAAGTTACGGCATCAGCACGAACCCTACAGTGCAGGACAAACAGAAGAGATGGACCATATCCCAAGGAGTTTGCAATTTATTTAGATTACACATGCTGTACTGAAAAAAATGTTGAGTTTGCCAGACCGTTTATGTATAATATAAATAAATCTTCTTACCAGGTAATTTCTGTATATATTTTTCCATAATGCTGAATAGCTAATATACAAGGCAAAGTAAATAGGCAAATAAACAACAAATTGATAAGGAGAATACATTATGTGATGGAAATAACTGGAGCAGGGCTAATTAAAGTAATAGCCCAAATGGTGAATTTATGAAATGTTTTAAGAGTAGCCATCTAATTAATATAGCAGCGAGCTGCATATTTACTGACACGGTGAACTGGAAAAACAGATGGCAGCACTTTGAAGCAAGGTTAGAACAATCTGCGCTGCTCCCCTCTTACATCCAGATTCTGGCTGCTTCCCCATTTCTTGCTCTTCTCTTATTCTCAGGCTATTTAGCTCTCACTTATTTGCCTAGTGAATCTGGTTGTCAGTTCTAAGTTACAGATCTGAAAATGAGACTTGAAGAAAGCCAAGTGGCAGAAAACCAGAAGAGAAGGGAACAGAAAAGTAGCCAGAACCGAGAGACCAGCACAGATGGAAGTACCACAAGCTACTGACATTTCCTGGTAGAGATAATAAAAGCTACTGCTAAATTGCTGGCACCAAAGAGAATTTTTCTTATATATGGTTTACCTACATCCCAAAAACTCAATTACAGAAATATTTTGTATAAGCCTAAGGCCCTGGGAAGGGACAGGGGAATGCTTAGGTTAGAAAGCCCTGGGGATCCAGGCCAGGGTTCTGTGTAGGAAGGCCAGGACCACAATACAGCAGCAGGCTGCTAGCCTCTCAAGAAGTCTGTCTGAAACAGCCAAGAGGAAGTGCAAGTTAGGAATAAAGGGCTCAGGGTAGCTCAGTGGCGTTACTGGAGAGAAAGCACCACTAACAGTATAAGCCTATTTACGGTTGTAAAGACTCAGTCATTTGTCAGGCAGTTAGAAAGTCTTTTCTCTCTCTATGCTCCGATGAGGAAAGAGTTTCACCAACTGTCTTAGTATGCCGTCTAGTTGAAACTTTATTTTCTCCTTCTTCTGAGGAGGAAAAAGGCTGTGTTTCCAGTCTAGGTGATGGTTTTATGCTTATTCTGTCATGGAGGAGCACGCACACAGAACTAGGGACTTTGTTTTACCAGACAGAGGAAGTAATTTTGGAAAGGCAGACAGATCCGCAGAACAAAGCCAGGATTCTGTCTAATGTTCCAGACTAGAACTGCAAAGTGTATAAGCTACAAGGACAGCTGGAAGACAATTCTGTGACCCAGTTGATCCCCCAAACATGTACTACCTGGTTACAAAAGCACATGGGAACTCTGAAGTAATGGGACAGCACATGGTAATAAACACTATCTGGCCAATAGTGTTTGCTGAATTGGGCCCATTATGCCTCCCACCTGAGGATCTCAAATCTCTACAAATATCAGTGAAAACACACCTAAGTCTAACTAACCCTGCCTTGCAGCAAGCTTATGGCAGAGCCAGAAGAGAAGCCAGGACTCCTGACTTAATCACACAACTATCCTTCCCACAACAGTGGTTTGTTAATCATATTACAATCCCTCTGGCAGGATGTTCTGTCCCACTTTGAAAGCACACTGGAAAGCTTCATACAAGTGTATACAAACTGTTTTGTTATTGGAGAGCTGCTAACTGGGGTTTGGCTTATAGATTGGATATTAGGGAAAACTTTCTCACTAGGAGGGTGGTGAAGCATTGGAATGGGCTATCTGGGGAGGTGGTAGAATCTCCATCTTTGGAGATTTTTAAGGCCCGGTTAGACAAAACCCTGGCTGGGGTGATTTAGTGGGAGTGGTCCTGCTTTTTAGCAGGGGGTTGGACTAGATGACCTCGTGAGGTCCCTTCCAATCCTAATATTCTATTTTTCTTTTTTTACCCCCCCCCCCCCCCCCCAAAGGAAACTGAAGCAAATGCTTAGGGGAAGAATTGAATTGCATGGAATTTGCAGAGAACGGCAAAATCCAGGCCCCAAACCTGAATTTCAAGCCTTGCGTGTCCCTTTTAACTTTCCTTAGAGTTGGCTGCAACTATCCTGTTTCCCTTTTCAATTAATTTTAACAGGTGATTAGTCTTTAGCCTAGAGAAATTTTTCCATTTTTTTAATTACAAAAGCCCAACCCAAACCTTCCTAGCCTCCTAACTCCAGCCTGCTCAACTAGTAACTAGTGCTGGTTTAAAATATGCATTTCAAATGTAGAAAACAGGCCCACTACACCCTTTCTCCTGTATAATCTTCCAGGACTTTTTAAAAAAAGTAAGTAAACGAAGGCCTCAAACACAACAAAATGGTAAATTACATGCCAAACTTCCAGTGAAAGGCTAGCACTCAAACCTTTCATTGCTTCCCAAAGAAAAACAATCTTGGCTGCCCTGGATCACTGAAGGCTTCAGATAAATAAAATGTTAGAGAAGTTAACAATTAAAAGACTCAAAGGCTGGATTATAATCAAAGCTCCCTCTGTAAATTCTGCACAAAGGTAAGTATATCTGATTACCTTCCTTGTATTTGTAGCACTAAATTGCAGCCATAGGAATCCAAATGACAAGGAGTGTTTGCTCCTTCAGAGCCAATCCACAATGTGCTTTCCTTTCCATTTCTTCCAGGGAAGCCAAAATCAGACCACACTACATCCTGTTAGAGAAAAAGTTATTAATGTGAGAGCAATGACATGTTGTCATCCGTTGGCTTTTGTGGCCATTTCCTCTTGTGTTTCTCTTCTCTCATTACCTCTCTGATCACTCTTGCCTTTTCGTCGTTTGCTGTTCTTCCTATTCCCCTCGCTACAGGGGTCCCATAAGTCTCTGTCCATGGACTGCTCCTCTTCTCCCTCTAAATGTTATCCTTGGATGACCCCAGGTGCTTTGATTGTCTACACAGAGGACTCAGAAATATCTCTCTCCATGCCCTGTACCTATATCTAAATGTCTCTCCAATATGTAAGCTGAGCTTCTTATTTTTCTTCCTAAGTCCTTATCTTCCTGTCTCCATTTCTCTAGAAGCCATTCAGGGTCAGACTTCTTAGTTGAAAAACGTCAAAATTTGAAACTTTAACAAAAGAAAGGAGCAAAATTTTCATCACTTTTTGCCATCTTTTCCAACCAGTTCTGTTATCTGCGTGCCAGGTTTGATGCCTTTTTTTCCCTAAGCATCTTGTCACTACTCCCACCGCAATTTCCAAAACATTCACCCCTTCCTCTCTCTCCACTCCAATGGCTAACTCTCCTCCTCCTCTTGTATAATGAGACTTAGCCCTTCTCCGGCCTTTGCAGCCACGGAGGCATCCTTGGTAGTAGATCCGTAGAGCCCTGCGCGGATACAAATATGTGGATCCACAACCTATCTGCATCTATCAGAAATGGTCCGCGGATATCCTCGTTGTACTTACAGATGCGGATATAATGCGAGTATCCGCGGATATTCGTGTATTTGCAGGGCTCTTGCCCTTTACAGATAAAAATATGTTGATCTGTATCTGATCTGCATCTGCAAGAAATGGTCTGTGGATATTTGCATTGTATCCATGGATACAATGTGGATATCTGCAGATTTGCAGGGCTCTATGGGTCCGATAGAGTTCTGCTGCAAAGGGAAATGAAGCAGGACAAAGGTACAACTGTTATGGAGCGAGGCATAAGAATCCTCCCAGGCTCCTTTCTTTGGTACAAGGGGCATAGTAGGAGATACAGTGGGGTAATAACTTAATAGAGCACAGGCTTGGATGGCTTCTATAGAATAGTTTCCCCTGGTTTGGGGAAAAGGATTCCCATCTGCATTCCCAGCCTACCCACCTGCTCAGAGTGTACCCTAAATAGTCTGGCTAGCTGCTGGGCAGAGGATTGGTCTATAAGAAAATATTTATCCTGGGACAGACAATATTACCTGATGGACAGAGCCCTAAAATTGAGATTTAGGTCTATTTCCAATTCTGCCATTGGCCTGTTGGATGGCTTTGAGTAAGTCTGTGCCTCAGTCTCCCCATCTGTAAAATGGGGATGATATCAGTTTTGTAAAGTGCTTTGAGATCCACTGATGAAAAGGAACATAGCCAGATAAGGTTTATTGCCACAACTCAATATTGTGGAATCCTCAAAAATAAATGAAATATTGTTAGAGACAATTTTAAAAGATAATTAAAAAATACAAAAGCCTACTAAAAACATTTGTCAAAACCAGCAAGACATCAGAAAGGAAAAATAGCTCATGTAGTTTTCCACAGCCATAAAATTTAAAATCCAATATAAGTATTTCAGTGATAGTTAAGTGTAATAACCATCTCTGCACTTTAATCTCACACCTAAATAGTTTTTGCATTTTGTTACAATTTAAATGGAAAGATAGGGCACACAATCAATATTAGATTTAAAAGAACTCTTTGAAAATGCTACAACCCATAGTAAATACCTGAAGCGATTGTGGGTAAAACATTTTTTAACCAATGAGCTGAAAAGAAATTGGTAGGATTACTGAAATCTTGGCACAATGCGTTTCTTTTGAACAATAAAAAAGCCACAGCAAGAAGAAATGCACTCAAAAAGGTGTTCCAACCATAACAGATGGCACATTACTTGTGAATTACATATATTTCATTTTCAGCTTATAACGAAGTTAATCTGTACCCGTATATCACTTTAAAAGGTCTCATTTCTATTTAAACTTCACGCATATATCTTGCTGCTGATTTATATCTTGAATGCCGTAATAAAATATCAACTGAACAAAAAAAAGTAAGATGCTAGATGCTGCTCACAGATTAGAATAATGAAATCATTACCTTAACCCACACAACTGTAAATGATAAACAGTGCAATCTAAATTTCAAACAACTTCTAAATAGCCCTATTAATCACTATAAATAACAGTGTAGTTAGCCTTCTTTTCTCCTTCAAGTCACCTTAGGTAAATCTAAATAAAATCCCAGGGATAACATCAAATTCATAGGAGGATTACTACAAATAATACTTTTGGGTGTGCAACAGTGCAGTAGTGTTTGGCAATTCCTGCCGGCTCTGTAGTAGGCTGCAGGATTTCACTCCGATACCAGTGCAGTGAGCGTACAATAAGTAAATAAGATTCTCAGCTCCCGAATTAAGTACTCATGTGGGTGTGATGGCAGTTGCTTCCCGGAAGAACATTTCTTATTCACCCACTGAAGCAGCAGTTTAGGTAGATGTTCTACATATCGTTATTTTATGTAACAAGCTTGTGTCGTAACACTAAGGTCCACTGGAGAGAGGCCAAGTTGGAGGAAATCATGCCGGACTTGGAAAGCCTGAAAGGGGGCTGGAGCGTCAAATCTTGTTTAGCCTGAGGGAATTCCCCTCATGAATCATGCTGAGATTTGCAGACAGTAAACCCCCTAACATTTACAGTTGTGCCGCTTGTACTGTATTATTTATTAAGCACTGGTAATGTGTTTGACATGCAGTACAAGAGTGTAGGCAGCAAGGGACAGGAGAAACGTGTCCCAAAACTTTGGCTTGGATGTGCGCTCAGTCTTTCAAGAATGGGCTACTCTTATATGTCTTTGCACTTTAATAGACAGTAAGGGCATAATTCTGCCAACTCTGCGTGTTGGTCCTAAAGAGTTATTTAATGAGGAACGGTGTGTCTCCCGAGTCAGTCTGCAGCCAAACAATATTGCAGTGAAACTGTATTAAAGTCTTGATACTGCAACTGGACCTATAGACAGATGGGATCCTTGGAGCTCTCCTGACATGAATGGAGCTGCCCCTTGTCCAAGGGTCGGCCTGCATGGATCCAACTATAGCATCAGAAGCTAGGCTTGTAAACAATCGTGCATACCAACTGTGGAATATTAGTGGAATAATCAACCCTCATATTTGTATCTTTTTTTAAAAAGGCAGTAGAGGTTTTAAGCTCTAGCCGTCATATAAATGGTAATTCAAGCGCCTGATCCATCGGCCAGAAAAGTTAGTGGAGAAACAGACACCCATTAACTTCAGTGGTGTCTACATTAGGCCCAAAATTGTGTGTGGTTGTGTGTTGTACTTTGCTTTGTAACTCCCATATTGCTGTGTTTTAAAATGTGTAGCACAGGGGTGTAAAACATGCGGCCTGTGGGACGAATGCAGCCCGTGAACCTCTTCCATTCAGTTCGCGACTGCACTGGGTGGGACCATACTCTCTCCCTAATGGGGCGGGGGGAGAAGGGGGGTGTATTGCGGTGCACAGTTTCGCATACACAGCTTTTGATTTATGGTGTGTACAGCCCACTTGAAGTACATTTAAGTCAAATCTGGCCCACCATAGCAAATGGGTATGACACCCTGGTCTAGCAGGAGTACCCCAAACTTGAGACGGGTGCTGTATGGGGTGAGATTTTTGTTAGACTGAAATCAAAATAAGTAAGTATTCAATAAAACTAAAAAAAAAACTGGTTAAAGGAATAGAGAAGTGAAATGGTTAGCCAGATTTCAAAAGCTATAATACAACAATCAACCAGTGCCTTTAGGACATTTTTCTGCATAGTTCTGAGTAGAAGGTAAAAGGTAAAGTTAACTGTTTACCTCGAAAATTTCTGTCTTATCTTCAAACATTCTAGCAATATATTTATAGTCCGCATAAGCCCAATACTTGGAGGAATCGTAACAACTGAACGGTCCAGAGACACAAGTAGGCTGTCCACAACGCCAGGCCAAAAACTCTTCAAGCGTAGCTTCGACATAAGTGCATGTGGTTTCAAACTGAGGAGCTAGAGCAATGCAAAGAAAAGACAACATTACACACACACTGAACACAGGGCCGTAGAAACCAGACATACGGTGAAGCCATTTAGAAGATGAAACAATAACTTTGTCTCAGCTCGGACCACTGATTAAATGCAATATAAAATCCAAAGTGGAATTAGCTTGGTTGTCTCAGCCGAACACACAACATCACAAGCTCATCATTACTTTAACACAACTGACAATTGGTCTGTCCTTTAATTACTCTCTCCTCTCTTATATTTCTCTCCCCGTAACACCTTTATTGAAGCTCCTTTGAGTTATGGAGTCAGACTTCTTTTTCCCCCTCATCTAAGCAGCGTTTTACAAAAGAGGCAAATATTGGATTCTTCCATGTGTCCAATAACCCATCTGAAAGGCTGTCATCATTTTTCAGTACGTACGTATAAAGCATCTTGCAGCATCCCTTGCCAGCCATAAAAGATTCATTAGGACCGTTACCCCAGTGGAAGCCTGCGTTCTTTCCTCAGGAACATAAGTGATTTTTATATACAACTATCTTATGGCATTATTTAAAAAAAAGTTAAAGTGCTTCCACAAATGGGAATCCGATCTCAAGGCTGACTTCTCAGAAGCTGACAGAATGGCTGTTTGGAAATTCAGTGAAAAATGGTCAGTAGCTAACTCTGTTTGGGAAACAGATTTAAAAACCTTTGTTTCAGATATAAAGTATAGCCACAAAGATCAATGCTATAAATGCCACAGAGTCTTCACTGTACTAGAAGAAAAGGGATCATTAGCCCATATGTGCCGGGTATCTGGCAAAAAGCTTGAATTTTGATTCAAATTGTCAAACAAATACATCTCTCTCTGTCCAAATCCCTATTGTGTAAACCTGCATGCACGTACAAGAAAGGCAAGAGGAAATGTCTCACAACATAAGCAACCAAAATAAATAGGTGGATCAAGAATTATTACATACAATCCAAGTCAGAGTAAAGATGTGGGGTCTGTAACGGCTATTCAGCTGAACATGCACTCCCAGTGCAACACCATGGTCAAAAGGGTTAAAGAAATTCTTGGATGCATAAACAAGGCAATCCTGAGTAGGAGTAGGGAAGTCTGTATTTGGCTCTGGTTTGACCACTGCTGGAATATGATCTAAAGCTCTGCTGTCCACAATTCAAGAAGGATATCGACAAATTGGAGAGGGCTCAAGGAAGAGCCATGAATAAGAAAACATTCCTATTTGTGACCAACTCGAGGAGCTCAATCTATTTAATTTAAGGAAGAAGGTTAAAGGGGTGACTTGATTAGTCTGTAATGATCTACATGGGTAACAAATATTTAAAAATGAACTCCGCAGTCTAACAGAGACAGGGATAACACGAGTCAATGGCTGGAAGTTGAAGCTAGACAAATTCATGTAGGAAATGAGGTCATTTTTAACAGTGAGTAATCAACCACTGGAACAACTTACCAAGGGTGGTTGTGGATTCTCCATCACTGATCATTTTAAAATCATGACTGGATGTTTCTCAAAAGATCAGCTCTAGGAATTATTTGGGAAAGTTTCTGTGGTGTGTGTTATACAGGAGGTCAAACTACAGATGACCACAGTGGTCCCTTTTGGCTTTGGAGTTTACGGATAAAAACACTGTTGTGTGTGGAGCTACTGAAGAGGACAGTATCCAATCCCAAATCTGTGGCAGACTGCAGTGCAACCCTGCGGTGGCTGCTATTCCAGCCTTTAGTTTGAAATAACATCCTCGGTACCTCCACACCTCATGCATGGGGATTCCTAGCCACTGGATTTATGTCACAATAGAGCCAGTATCCCCATCCTAAATTCTCTCATTCACACAAGCGTCTTCAGAGCAGATATGGGGGCTACCTCCTTGCTATGCAGGTCCCCTTGCATGGCTACTCTGCTAGAAACGTTCAGGGGCAAGCTGGCAGTCCCTTGACACAAAAGCCTCTGAGCAGGTTTGTGCTAATGGTGAATTTCTCCTTTTGGATGGGATTTTTCTAAAGCACTCAATGTTGGCCTAACTCTGCTCCAATTGAAGTCAATGGGATTTGTTGTTGAATGCAATAGGAGCAGATTTAGGCCAATGCTGAGCATGTTTAAAAACCATTAGCAAATAAGATGGGAGGGAAAAACCCAGAAACTAGGTATTGGAACAACTGTGTGAGCCTGTTAAATCACTACCATCATCAGTTCGGTTAACCACACCATAAAGCTCGACACCATGACAGACCTGAGCATTGTAAGTCTTCACTGCGCAGGAGATGGATGCTACTGAATCAGCACGAACACTGGTTTACACTCACCGCCTTCTTGGCCCAGGGAGATTCTGGTACACTGTACAGTATTTCAGCTCAAGGTCAAATAGCATGGGAAGGTCTGCTTTGCTGTTGCCCGCATCATGGTGCACATTACCATTGGCTTATCAGAGACCTTCATTCCCCAACATAGCTAGTCCTGCCAACTTCAGAGAGACTCAGCCATGCTGTAACCATTATTGATGGAAAGTATTACTAGAGGCTGCTTGAATGGCTATGAAAGAGCAGTAATTTAACTTTGTACAGCTCACACACCGCTGCTAAAGAAGGGAATCCTTTTATCCTTGCACAGCAGAAAGAGCTCTGGGGGAATTCCTCACTGCTCCAATTTTATCACATTGGCAATTCCCATACAGTCTCATACATTTGTTCGTATCTCCTTTGGGCTGCCAAACAGCTCTCACAATCTTTCGCTGTCACTCTGTCATTGTAGCAGTGAGGTAGCATTTCTCTGCCTAACTCATTATCAAATTTATTCGCTAAGAATGTCCGATAAGTTTAATATTCAGCTATACATAACTTGGCTTGGAGCTATACAAGGGCTCCCTCCGGAAATCACTTTTCCCTGCATAACAATTGCATGGAAGACCTCCACCCCCTCAAAGTTAAAATCTTACAGCTGATTCCTCCTATGTGTTGCAGTCCAGTGGTGCCCCCAAATATCCAGTCATTAATGCACTGCACATCATCACGCTAAAGATGGACTGATGGAAAAATTAAATCAAAGCTGATAACTAGTGCAGGCAGCTCAATATCTGAATTATTTCGACAAGAACAAAGTGCTCATAACGCTGCCTGTTTTACGAGATAATAGGAGCAAATATTTTAAAGCAACGAAATAATAGGGTATTTCTAACTTCCCATGTATCTCACACCAAGCTTTATTTGGAAATTCCAACTACGAACAGTAAGTCCTATAGCCTGTTGAAGACAGATAACATCCTCAGGCCAGGTCTGGTTCAGCATCAATCACAGTGTGGATAGTGAATGAACAACAAACCAAGAATATTTAGACAATCTAGAAAAATGGATAAGTCTACTGCAGCTTGCGTGCAAACGTCAGTGACTGGAATTGGAAAGCTAGTTGCCAGCAGTTTTATTTTTAGTTGCTAGAGGGTACTCCTCTACATTTCCACAGCAGAGCTAGGAGCCAGGCTACAAATCCAGGTTGCCATGGCAATCTGGCGGCCAGGTTTTGTCGAGGCCTGGCTTAAACATTGTCATTGTTATGCCCCCTCTCAGCTTCCTGTCAATCTTCAAAAATGTAACAGTTTTTGTGAGTAAGAGGTTTAGGTTAGTGATTAATTGTTCTCCACATTCATCAAGGTAGAACAAGAAGTAACTGTCTTTGTTTGCAACAAGGAAGGTTTTGTCTAACCGGGCGTTAAATATCTCCAAAGACGGAGATTCCACCACCTCCCTAGGTAACCCATTCCAATGCTTCACCACCCTCCTAGTGAGAAAGTTTTTCCTAATATCCAACCTTGACCTCCGCAGCTGTAACCTTAAAACCATTGCTCCTTGTTCTGTCCTCTGTTACTACTGAGAACAGCCTAGCTCCCTCCTCTTTGGAGCACCCCTTCAAGTAGTTGAAGATTGCTAACAAATCCCCCCTCAGTCTTCTCTTCTGCAGACTAAATAAGTCTTCAGTCTCTTCTCGTAAGTCTTGTGCCCACTATCTCAAACTCCTCCCAGAAACAAACAGTCAGCCAGTGAAGTTTAGGGTGATAATACTGTTAGCTTGCAACAGAACCCCCTTAAAACAAGCGATCTGTCTCATTCCGAACCAGCTTCTGAATGGATTTCAGGGGTCACTCCGCATACAGCACGTGGCTATAAATTAAGCAACCTTCAGGCAATGAACATTAACAACATCTATATCCAAAATGAATGGTTGCAGTCTCCTAGTCAGGCATGGATGGAAAAAGCCATGACCACTGACAGTATCATCTAACAAGACCCTTAAACTGTAAACTCAGGTGACTAATGGCAGGTGAACACACTCAATAAGAGGAGCCAACATAATCTTTGCTATGTCCCGCAGTTCCTTCCTCTACTCGGTAGTACCATAAGCACTTCATTGTTTGACAGGACAAGTGATCTTGGATCTGGATAACAACACACCTTTAGAAAAACAATGCAAAAGAGCAAAACAACTTACTTATTTCTAGCAATAACACATATAAATATATTACATTATTTTAGACACTTGGGTGGCTTATCTAACAAATTCTTACAAGGTAACGCTTTGTGTTGCAGCAAGAGCCTCATTTAGCTACAGTATAACCCCCAAAGGCTTACTCATTTTCTTGAAGACATCTGCAAACATGTGTCAGCATATAATGGTGTTTTCTTGAAGACAAAACTTACTTCCTAGGGATTGGTTGTTTTCAGGGATGTGCAATGAATAGCAAGACATAGTGACTTTAAGCGTACAATATAAAAAGCTCTAACTGTTTTGGATCTAGTCCATATTCTCTAACTCAATGTTTTTAATCATATAGTGACTATTATCAAGTAAGTTGGTGGGGTCAGTCCAATTCTTAACAGACAGGTGTGCACAGCTGGAACTCTAGGTGCTAGCCTCAAGAAAAATGCCTAAGATTTGACAGACTGAACTAAACTTTCACTTCTTTTGGTGCTTCCTCCATGTTAGGGTGGAAATACATTAATTGGGCATTGTAGAGAACGTCAATGCCATTACCTGTACTGTGCCTGTTCCCATTGTTCTCAATATGGCACCTTTCCTGGGTTTTCCCGTCTGTAAAATGGCAATAACTGGGTGTTTCTATAGTGCTGACCATCGATAGATCTTAAAGAGCTTTACAAAGGTCTATATTATTATTCTCATTGTACAGATGGAAAAACCGAGGCACAGGGGGAAGAATGACTTTCTGAAGGTCACCCAGCAGGTGGGTAATAGAGCCAGGTCTCCTGAGTAACAGTCCAATGTTCTCACCAGCAGACAACACATCAAAGTGGTGAAGACTGATTCTCGTTTGAAAATGCTCTGAAAACATAACAGGCTAAGACAAGTGTTACCTATTTCACAGTAGCCCAATGTATACTTTAATTCCATGGCTGTTTGTATCCCATTATAATATTTGCAATTAGTTGCGTCTTCCTAGCCTTTCCTGGGCTCTTTTTAAAAAAGTAATTATTTAAAAATTCTTCCTAACAAATCATCTAGTGTGTATGAGCCACTGCCTTCTACTGGACAGACTCGGAACTGTTTAGCCGTGTCTTGTGTGGACCAGACTAACCACAGGTAGAAGCACAGCAGCTCCTAAAGAGCCGCTTCATTCCACCTCTCCTCCACATGTATAGTTGGCGCTTTGGCTCTGCCCTCACAATATAAATGGCTAGTGAAGCTGCACCTGTGAGCTGGTGGGTGTACACTGGAGCAGATACAGGGCTAGAGCAAAGTATATTCCCACACCTGGTGCAGGGAGAAAGTAGGAGGCAGACAATGGCTTTGACTCTCAATATACTTTTCAGTCTGCTGATGAGGCAGGGTATACCCATGGCTTTTGGTAAAGCTGCAATTGACTCGGGTCATAGTGGCCTATATTCCTGAAGCAGCAGGTTCCACGTTCGATGCTGTTTTGAAGCTCAGAGCGGCTATGGCGTGCACCACAGTGACAAGCGTGAAGTTGCAGATCACAGCAGATTTGTTATAGTATTTAAAAAAAGAGGAAAAAAAATCAAAGCTACCTTTCTCCATTGAAAAGGAGATTTTCTCATATCCATATTAGTGAATTTGGAGGGTAAGCGGTGAGATATACAACTGGTGGCAAAAGCTTTTATTAACACTTTGTCCTTCTACAGCATATTTGACCACAATATCTCAGAATGCTCTAACAACCAATAATTACCAAAGCTCTTACAACCCTGTGTAAAACAAATGAGGATTATCCCTATTTTACAAATGAAGAAACAGATAGATTGGTTAATGGCCTGATAGTCAAAAACACTGAGGTTGGGAGTACAGATGCTCAGTACCTTTAAGCAACAAAACCACCACCTATAAATGAAATAATCTAAGTGATTTATGGATGACCACATGGCAATTACATGACAGAGCCAGGAAAGAAAACCCGGATTTATGATTCTCAGAGGTCAGCTCTAACCATTAGACTTACTGCTCTAAATGTTAAAAAGGAAGGAAAAAGCAAGTGAGAAAGATGAGGTTTCAGTGACTAAAACAAACCTCCCATTTCATTTTTCTCACCCACCGTCTTTGTTAGATGTAATGTACTGCGAATAGAACATTTTGGTATGAAAGCACTGCAGGGGATTGAGGAGGATAGTAAACAGTTTCAAAACGTAACCTAACACCATCTCAACTCCTACCTGTGTCCTTTTTCTTCAGGCCCATCCTAAACTGTATTGTCTTTCCAGCCAACACTTCACAAAGGTATTTAGCATTCCACTGTAGTGCTGGCCAATCAAAAACCATGTTACAAAAGACTGCAGGTTGTTGCAGAGACATCACAAGTTCCTTGGCTTTCTTTGGAGTAAAAGGTTTGACATTTTCACCTTTGGAAAGAAAAACTGTTGTAGGTAAATGATTTACAATACATGAGCAGTTATCTATCATCCACCACCGTGTGGAAAACACAAATTAATAACCTTAATTATGGTTGATTTTTTTTCGGTGTATTTGTAATATTTGTTTAATGACAACGCTATTGCAAGTTCAGAGAGGTCATTCCCGATATTAAATTAGAATTTAAAGAGGAACATTAATACCCAGATTACAAACATTGGTAAATATTTATGGTTTTCAGTTCCCTGATGTAGGACGTAGACCAGTATTTAGAATTACTTTGATAATTAAGAGCTTTGTGATTAATGTCCAAAGTTTAGAGAATATAAATTTTGACTAGCATTCCGTTGATGCCAAGATTCCTTCTGATAAATGCAGAGTATCGTAAGAGATGGCAAACAGTGTGCCTCGTGTGTTTGATTTTAACCAATGAATTATACATACCTTGCAGTGCAATCACAACAGATATTTCAAAGAGAGATATCTATCTATCTTAAATTATTTTCCCCTCCAGGTTTTTAAAGACAAAAATTGTGCCAATCCAAGGACTATGCTAATCCCAAATTTCAATTTAGTCCTTAGTTGGATAGTGATTTATATGCCTCATTGAAACTGTCTAGCTGAAATGTTGGCAACCTTGGATAAACTCAGCAATTTTACAGCAACTTTCCTTTAGGAACATGTTGAGAGGAAAAGCTTCTTCTACTTTTATTTTTATTTATTTATTTTAAAAACAGCTCCATAGTGCCGGGGGGCAGTGGACTCCAGCTCTAGCTCATAAGCATAAATTCATTATTCTAACCGCTATTAAAGTTAACTCGTCCAGAATTTGTATCTGCATAATACCACAAATTAAAAAGGACAAATAAAAAAATAAGTTTGCTTTGTCACCCCACACCTCTGCAGTTTCCTTCTCCCTTAATATATATTTTATATATAAATATAATATAATTTATATATAAATATAATAAATATGTAATATATATAATATATAAAAATCATGGCCCATCCTGAACAGTGCCTAAGCATGTCATAAAGTGGCCCCTTACTCCCTTGTGACCGTATCCCCACCATCACCATCTGCAGAACCACTTGTTCTACTTTCACCACAGGTCTGCCTGGGGGTGGAGGAGGGATGCTTTGGATTTACACTGTCTGCCTCTGATGTATTAGGCAGAAAACCTACATCAACATGCCAGTCTGCAGTGGGTATAGTTCTAATTCAGCATACTCCCTCAGGGTAGCAGGGAAACTGGGAAGGAGATTGGGACTGAAAGAACTAATTATTATTCATTAATAAATGAATAAATACTTTCACTGGCATATTGACCAGAGGTCCCCACCCGAGCGTTGGTTGATCCCTATTATGTTATGTACTGTACACACATATATGAAAAGATGATTGCTGACTCAGAGTTTGTAATCCAAGTACAAAACAAGAGGTAACATGGGGTTAGAGCGAGGTGGACAAAATTGGCTCACAGCTCGACACCAGCAATTTTACTTTGTCGTTAGAGGGCACGCCTCCATTACATTTCTGCAGTGAAGCTAGGTGACAGGTTACTAAAACTGGCCGCCATGGCGACCAGAAACATTGATTTGTCGAGGCCTGGGCTAGAGCAAAAGGACATGGGAAGCACAAAGTAACAATTCTGGTTCATGTAATAAACAAGAGGCCCAGTATATCTAGTGTTTGAAGGTGAGTTTTAAAGCAGACATCTGAAGGGGGATTGTGGAGTGAGACTTTTAGAGATTTATACAAACGGGCTACTCCCATGCATAAGTGTGGCCTGAGGGACAGCACAAAGATGCCTGATGGAAAACTTGACAAATGGGCAATAAAGGCAGGTACTAAAAAATAAAAGTATCCTGTGAGAGGCACTAAATAATTAACAATAACTGTAGAAGTGATAAAAGTAAATTTTGTAATTTTTTTTCCTGAGAAAGAGAAAAGATTAGCAAAGACCGAAGTTGCTGGTCTTTGGGAGATATTAGCAATGTGCAAATGGATGTGGATCTGACTGATAAAGCAGAAAGGTAACATTACAAAGATATTGCTGGCTCCCAGGAGAAGCTGGGATCTCAAAGAATGTAGTCATCTGAATTAAAAATAGAGACCACATGATCACTAGCATTGATTAAACGCCAGTTTCCCTTCCCACCCTGAAAATTACACTGCTATTGGCAAAGTCAAGAAAACCGCCAATGCACTATGGGTTCAAACTTGCAAGGTGCTGAGCACACTGGCCCCAGCCAAGTCAGCAAAGTGCTTAAACATATGACTAGTTCTACTGAAAACAGTGGGATTACTTACTTGCTTAAAAGTTAAGACTGTACTGAAGTGCTCTGCTGGACTGGGGCCACAGTGGTCAATATTTCGTAGGATTAAGCCCTAGGTAGAAGCTTCCTTCACTCATATATTAGGCTTCATGCAGAGACAGTTCAGTTTCTTCATTCAGTCTAAAGCAGTGGTTCTCAGCCTTTTACAGGTCACAATACACTTGGCTGCATGCCAGACCCTGCAGGACACCAGTCGCACGCTTCCCCTTCCTCCCCCCCGCTAAATCCAGCCTCCCCACCCAGTTCTCTGACACCCTTACTGCTGTGTGGCGGCAAAATAATGTGTCCTGACACAGTGTTTGAGAACCGCTGATCTGAAAAGTTGTTTCTAGAAGTCATGGCAACATATATTTTAGAAAAAGAAAAAGCTCTCCTGGACTTTCAAATGAGCAGCAGAAAGGAACAATGTGCTTTGCTTTCAAACCATGTAGAAGTGGAGTAACATAAGAACATGTTAAGTTTACACACCCAAGAGAACAATGTTCATTAAAAAAAAATTATTCAGCATACACACTTTTGAATCAGTCAATAAACATTTGTAAAATATAAAAATAACGGGATACCCTAGATGTCTAAATTCCTAGACTCTACAAAAAGCCTAATTTCTCTGGAAAGAAACTAATGTGTTACTAAAAGGAAGCAAAAAACCAGGATGGATTGATTTAAAACAAGGCAATTTAAATCTACAAGTGGAAAGCCTTGAGATCATTGACTTTAGTCTAGTTTTTCATTTGTACTCTGTTTTCTAAATAAAGGTACATTTTCATTGGTTGATATAACTATAAAAACATGTTGATTTACAAAACAGAATCTTTTCACTAGATTTTGTACATCTTTTAGCTACTAGAAATGAACTCATATATATATATTTAGTTAAGCAATTACATAGCTTAATATTGTCAGATTCTCATTAATTGTGCATTTTTGGAATGATATTGCTTATTTACTAGAGAGTTAATTTTTTGCTCATGAAGTGTGTCAAATTGCATTAGGATGGTAAATGAAATTTAATTAAACACAACCGCACAAAATATTTTTATTAAACAAACCACCTTAAATGTTATGGATACATAAATTTATCTTATCAAAACATGTTGCACATTGACAAGTAAGTGATTTATTAAACAGAGGGATTAACAGCTGTCAGTGAATTAAAATGATTATTTCAGGTCAGCCTGGGAAAGTTTTCAAATATGCTTAAGTGAAAGTGACAGGAGCTTAAGCTCCTACTCAGCTAAATCTCTTGAAAATGATAGTCGCCTACGTTTCTTAGGCTGACCTATTGTGCCATATTTATAAAGCTTGACCTCAAAAGTTAGACATTTCCCCCCGATGCTTTATTTATATAGAAAAGCAGCCTTTAACTTAATGATGCATTCAGCATATTTATTTTTATGTAAATGTTTTGAGGCATTATAAGAAGTTTAGGCCTTAACGTACCTCGTGGTAAATTCAAATTTCATTTTAAACAAGTTTATTTTAAAAAGAAAAATATATAATTTAACGAATAAAGTGGATGTATTTTACAGAACCCCTGGTTCCTACCCCCATGGAGGCACTAAGGCTATGTCTACATTTACAAAAGTTAGTTCGAATTAGTTAATTCAAACT
The DNA here is from genome assembly GCA_007922175.1 of Pelusios castaneus. Taxonomy (NCBI): domain Eukaryota; kingdom Metazoa; phylum Chordata; order Testudines; family Pelomedusidae; genus Pelusios; species Pelusios castaneus. Next base: position 8,227,823 of record ML685777.1, read on the forward strand.
AACTAATTTGAACTAGCATGGCGCCACTAGAATGCTAGCTCGAACTAAGCAAGTGTCATGCATGGCACTTGCTTACTTCAAATTAGTCAGTTGCATGAAGGTCAATCTGCTGATTAGTTCGAACTAAGCAGTTAGTTCGAACTAGTATGGCCACATAAACTTAATTTGAACTAACTAGTTCAAATTAAGCATTAGTTCGAAGTAAAACAAGGTTTTACTAATTCGAACTAACTTTTCCTTAATTCGACTTAAAGAACTGCTTAAGTAGAATTAAGGAAACTCCAGTGTAGACGCAGAGTAAATTAAGTCAACTTAATTTACAAGTGTAGACGCACCCTAAGACTGGAACTGTCAAAGGAGACTAAGGGAGTTTGTTCTCTAAGTCTCATTAGATTTCAATGAAAGTTAGGAATTCAACTGCCTTTAGGTCTTATTAAAATTCCAACATGTAAAATTTTAAGAATAAACCAAAGGCCTCTCCATCCATTCATTCATTGTAAATTAGAGAAGGGATATTTTTAAAGATGGCTGCCACTTCTTAAATCAGGTTACAGTTTTTATAAACTCTTCCCTTATAAGCAGAACATATGCCATTGCTGAGACAAAAAAAGATACAGGTTAAGTCCTGGCCTTCAGCCTTCTTCACTCTGCTACATTAATGCCCAAAAGCACCTCCTGGGAGCCATCTGCCTTGCCATATGTTATAACTTACACCAGGAAGAGGCAGCTATGGATAACTAAGCAAGATGTTAATACACATGGAAAAATCAAATTCAGGAAAAGTGACCATCTGGGAGCACGCCAGTAGATACAACTGTGGTCACAAGCAAGCTGGCTATCCGGTAGGATGACAGATTGCTGCTCAGCATGTTTTTGCTGTGACGCTAGGTCAAAATTAAGGGCAAACTGGGTCAGATACGAATTTGGGAGGAGAGACCTTTAAAAAAATTATATATTCCCCACCTTAAACTGCTAGCTCCTGGTGCAATTCATTATAATATAGAACAGAGTTAGCTTTCCATGTGCTGATCTTATTTGTCTTTCAGCTTTTCAAACAAGCAGTAAAATAAAATTACTCCTAGGTAGGCTAAGTTTGTCACCACACAGCTGTTCTTTTGCCAGGTCTGGCTTTAAAAACCCAGTAAAAACCTGGGAAGTTTTGTTTTTTAAGATATAAATCCAAAGAAACCTTTGGGGCAGTTTTCTTGCTTGCAGTATTTTTTTAAAATTGAATTTTAGTGTGGAAACATCAGGTATATCAGTTTAGGGCGCTCCACTTTTGGGGTGATCTGCAAAGGTCTGTCTGTTTACATTGACTTTCCCTGAGGGGTTGAGAAAGCTCATGACAGCATCCATTTACCCAACTGTTGATTCTAACTTTCTAAACTGATTTGTACATATACCTTGTGCTTTAGTGAGGTGCATTTTAAAAACTAAATAAATACACTCTTCTGGGAAGCTTAGGGCTCAAGCCAGAGAGTTTGTGGTTATGGCAAATAAACACAGAGACTGACTAAAAATCCTCTCTTCTTTCACTCGCTCTAGTTTCTTTCAAGAGATCGAAAAAAATCACACACTTTCTCCAGTCATGTGGATATGTTTTATTGCAAAATTTAAAATGTAACAAAACAAGGGAAAGGTAATGTATAAAAACGCCACCCTGATGGGGTTCTGTAACTGATTAGATAAAAGAATATACGATAAGATAGACCCATCAATGACTTATTAGCCAAGATGATCAGAGGTACAATCCCATGCTGACATGGATGACGGGATGGTTCTGTTTGCTCTCTCTGAAGCCCCTGGCATTGACCATTGTCAGAAGACAAAATACTGGGTTAGACCCAGTATGGCTGTTCCTGTGGTATAAAAAGCAGGGATAGCAGTAATAATTATAGTTTATAGTAGTAAAAAAAAGGTTCCTTGGGAAGACAATTAAGGGGTTTCAATAGTATTTACAGTAAGAATTTTTACACGCCTTGATTCTCACTGTTTTGTATTCCCTTCTGGAAACAATACAGTCATTTAAACTTTCTTCTTCTAAATATCAATTACTCCATTAAATGGATATTAGGAAAACTTAGATGACCATATCAGCCTCCTAAGCATATCCAATACAGCATTTTAAAAGAAAACCCAGGCAGAAACAGTAAAAGGGAACTGATATGTAAATATCACAACTGTCTATGAAGCAAACAAACTCCTAATATTTAAAGGTAATCTTCTTCTGACTCACTTCTGTATTTCCTTGGACAGTGACCTCACAAGTTTGATTCCTGTGACTCACTAGCCTCTAATCTAGAAGTATGTGCATGCACATTTCCTTTTGTTCCAAAAATCTGATACTCTCAAACACTGGAAGTTATCAGCTGTCCTCCCTTCTCATACCGCTAAGCAGAAATAAATTTGGTGTACAGTGAACTATGTGGCAAAGTTCAGGTGTGTGGTGAAATCTTAGTGACAGGAACATGATGATGAAGGGTCACTGAAATCTAGAAATACCAGAGACTCTGGAGATGATTGCCAGGAAGACTATCGCGGAAGACTGAGGGGTTTTTGTAAGGTTTAAAGACAACCTGTTCACAAGTCATGCAATTTAAGGATAGATCTGTCAGTATCTGATGTCTTGAGACGAATTGAGAACACACTCCTTTGACTTTTCCTTTCCAGGACACAGAAAGAGAATATTACTCACCCTTTGCAGTAACCAGCTTGTTTGTGATGGTTGTCCCTGCAGGGGGTGCTCCACTTTAGGTGATTTACAAGCAAGATTTGTGGTATCAGTGCGAGGTTGACACGCACATGGGCTGTCCCCATCTTGCATCACCTCGGGTGATTACACAGCACCATGTGACCAACATTCCCCTTGTTCCTTCTCCACTGCAGTATATGGGGGGTGGGACGGACGCTGCAAAGTAAAGGACATGAGGGAGGGAAATGGAGCATCAGCTGGGACAGCCCTCTCCGTGGGGGTTGAAGCTGCTGTTGACGATAGCTCAAAAGCAGATGCCATATCTAAACAGAGACTTGCCTAAACATAACTCTGCATACATTGACTTTTGCTAATCATCAACAGCTTCAACTCCCACCGAGATGGCTGTCTCCTGCTGGGGCCTGCACACACTCCACTGGGGCTGGATGGGAATGCTGAGTGTCAGAAGGCAATCTCTTGTGTCTACTAAGTCTTTCAAGGTCTTGCCTAAATGGCCAGTGGACAGTCTACCAAGAGACAAGAGATACAGTTTAATGATAAGTTCTTCTACTTTTCCCTACTACAGAACAGCACAGTCTCTTGGCTACCCAGCATCAAGAGGGCATTGACCTGAATCATATAAATACCTCACCTTCAATCAGAGCCAATATGTTCAACTCATTCTTTGAAGTGTTGCTGTCTGGATAGGTACTGAAACATCTTTTCCGTTCAGTAACAAAGCAGCTTATGTATAGCAAATAAACAATTCTTGAATTAAAACAGCAAAAACTTTCCTATGTCATTTTGTCCAGGAAGAGAGGCTGAGTGGGTTTGTATCTTTGGCAGAAGAAAAATGTGACAAGTATGAATGCCTGGAGCTTGAAGCCCCAGATCATAGTCTTGCAGGCTTGTATGATTTGGTAAAATCTCTAGAACAGAGAACTTTGTGACAAATATGGCAATTTTTTACAATATCTTTAGGACATTTTACTATATTACACTTAGGTATCACTATGGGGCAGGGATTGTATGTAATTCCAGGGAGGTTGGGATCCACAGGTTCCATGAACTAAGTGGGAGATGATCAGGCCAATTCACGCAGGCTGTGACCTTTCTAGAGAGATGCTCCTAACCTGGACAAATTCACATACACTGGTTCAAACTGGATTTTCTAGAGAGCCAACAAAGAAAGGACATTTGGATAAATAATCTGAGTTTAAACTGACCTGAGGCCTCCTTTCTGAGCCAACATACATACTGTCTAAAGAGGTGAAGGGGGAAACTTTCATGGGAAGGTTTGGAAGGACATAACCTACCTATTCATGGTGGTAGTGGTGGTGGGGTGTGTTCTGAGGGAAGGTGGTTATGAACTTGTAGCCACAGAAATACTCTCTGGTGGGATTTGAAAGACTGATCACCTGCCAGAGTCCTGGCTGGACTTGGGGTGATCTCTGGTTGGTTTGTCAATCAGGGTGTTGCTTCTCTGATTGTTTTAATAGGTTTTCTTGGTAATGCTTTCACTGCAAGAATAAATGTGCTTGCTTAGAAAGAGCTGTGTGATAACATACTCATGAGCAATTATGCTGATTTTAGCCTTTCACAAGGCAGCAAAGTCAGTCTACTTAGGCACTTTCACTTGCTGGAGAATTCAGTGTAGGCAGCCTGGAAAAAACTCCGAGGAGAGAGAGAGGCATATGTCTCTGCCCAAGAGAGGTGACAGATGGAAGGCTGAGAGTGGGTGCCCTTGGTGGATCAGAAAGGGGGAGTAGTGGTCCAGCTGCCCTGATGGCTCTCAAACGGAATCCCCCCCATGGACTTTTGTATAACATTGAGCCCCTCCTTGTAAGCAGCAGCATGCAATGCATGCCCGCTAGTGGTGGGGAGGCTCCCGGGAGCAGGATCAGTTTGGGGAACAGGGAGCATTCTAGGTTGCTAGGGCAGCTGTGAGTGTCCCTTACTCCACCAGCAGTCTCCACTGCCCCCAAAGGGTCCCACTCTCCCCCATGCCTGCCCAGGGATGCCTATGGGAGGTGTCAGGGCCCCCAGCATGGCCCAGCCCTGCTCTCTGCCCCCCCCCCAGATCCATCTTGGCTGCACCCCCTAGTTTGAGGGCCTGTGGTTGAAGAAACTTGTATCAACAATTAATGATGGGTCAAATTCCAAAGGGGTAGCCGTGTTAGTCTATTGTAGAAAGACAACAGAGTCCTGTGGCACTTTTAAAGACTAACAGATTTATTTATCGCATGAGCTTTCGTGGGAGAAGATCCCACTTCGTCAGACGCTTTCGTCAGTCAGTCAGGAATCTCTGGCCCCTGAGAGAGCTCCCTGTATTCATGTAGTTTATCATTTTGCAACAACTGTAGGCAATAAGGCTTCACAGGAAATAAGATTTTTTTGCTTCAAGCTTTTTTGTTACTTCCATCCTTCCTCGGGGCTGATCACAGAACTGGCAAGGGGGGAAACACCCTTTATGCATATCTGGAGGTGCACTCACGCATGTTCCTGTGTCACTGTCAACCAGGAGGAGATCTCACAGGCAGTCCCTCTTTGTAATTGGCAAGCAAAGTAGAATATTTATTTTCCAAAAAGTTTACCTGAATAGAATTACTTCCTTCTTAAGTGAATTCATGGGTAATACTATGGCACAGAGTATGTTAAGAGGGTAGATGATTATTCGCCAAGTGCAAAGAATGTAGCTAGTAAATCCTGTCATAAAGTAGAAAGTAAAAACTCCTGAATAGTCAGGTCATGTTATAGCATTTAATAAGACATCTGTCACATTAAACTTTCACACTAAAATATAATTAATTCTGTAATGTGAGAACAGACAAAAGATCAGGTTTGAAAATGCAAAGTTTACTTAATTATTTTGTACTCCCTGGTGCATGTCAATTGTAAATGAATGTAGTAATTTTTTGCTTTATTAACTGCGTAGCTGTGATCTAAGGATAAACACTTTGTGTTCAGAACAGCAGGTATCCAGCATGAAATCTTATTTTCAATGAAGTAAAACAACTCACTGCTTAATTTTTATTTTGTCTCCTAGTGGGCCCAATCCTACAATACATGAGCTCATATGAATGAGCTCATGGCCTCAGTGTTTGTGAATAACTTAAAACTTTATCAGGTAGTTGATCCAAGGTATGCCAGCTGCTGCTTTTAAAAAGGAAAGTTCCTGCCCTTTAATACCTCTGGCTTATCTTCAGTTTTATTTAAGCTCATTCCTAATTGCCAAATTCTACACTGATTTATAGTCTATGCAAACTCCCAACATTGCACAGCATACAAATCAGCACGCTATTTGGTCTTTGATAGGTAAAATGTATACAAAGGAAACAAAATGCCAGTCTCACATTGTGGACATACTATACTACAGCCCAGGAGCAAGCAGAGATATATGATCCCTCTTAAGAGAGGAAACATTGAGTCCACTGCTGCCCAACTGTAATGACTTTTTTTTTTTTAATTAAAGAGACAAGAGGATTAGCAAACTAATTCTTTGCATAAGGCCCAAAAAGTAATGTGCCTTCACAGCACAAAAGGCAAATGAATATTTTGTTCCACTTTTTCACATACAGAAGCCTACCAGGAACTATAATTTGTCAAGTTTCAAAAAATTATATGATTTGGCACAGATGTTTTTTATTGTTTGGAATGGTACTTTGTTAGTTATTTTCGAGTGTGATGGCAATCTGCTAATTGAAAAGGCAGTCATCTTTACAAAATGTTTTACTATAGGATGATGGATCCAGATTTTAATACTGTGGGGAAGGCAAAAAGGTAGTGATGATTTCTGTCCATCATTTTCCAGTCTCTGTGCTGCCGGGAGAAAGATCAGTTCTAAAATTTCTGCTTTAAAATTTCTTCTGAACACTGTGCAGGGCTTAGGAATGAGTAGTTTTGCACAGGAGGAAGTCTACAGCAAAGTGGGCTTAATCTAAGTTGTTCAGAAGTTAAATAAGTGTACAGTCATTAAAAAGTTAAGTGTGCTGTCATTAATGTAGAATGCAGCAAATTAGAAGAATTCATTAGCAAATAATAGTTGTCTCCTGCCACTGTACCCTGCTGTTTAAATATGGAGGTTAATTAAAAGGCTTTAGAATTATTTTCTAAAGCAGGGGTCTCAAACTCAAATCACCACAAGGGCCACATGAGGCCTAGGATATTGGCCCGAGGGCTGCATCACTGAAACTTTTTCATATAAGACTTTTTAAAACCCTGAAGGGCCACCAGTTTAATTAAAATTAAATTAAAAGTTAATTAACTGAATTCAAAATGATTGCAAACAAAATTAAGTGGGTTTAATTAATTGAATTTGAATGAATTTTAATTGAAATTTTAAAAAAATCTTTTAAAAAGGTTTTGAATTAAAATGACATTTTAAAAGTTTTTTTTAAAAAAGAAAGGAAGGAAGAGAGGAAAAAAGGAAGGACGAGAAAAAGAAAAAAAAGGAAGGAAGAGAAAAAAAGAAAGGAAACAAGGAAGGAGAGCTGCATGCAAACCCCAGCCCGGAGCCCCCATGGGAACCCTCCTCACACCCCCAGGCACCCCTCCTGAGCCCTGACCTGGCCCGAGGCGCGCTCTGCTCACCTGGCCCCCCGTGCTCCCCCACCGCTGCAGGCTGGGGTTGGCTCCTCCCCGCGACTGCCCGGCAGCTGCCGAGGCCAGTGGAGGGGGATGTCAGGGGGTGCAGCGTGGGTGACCCAGAAGTACTGCGGACAGCGCTGAGCTCAGCTCGGCAGCAGCAGGAGGACCCCTGGTGGTGGCAGGCGGCCAAGCAGCACGCGGGCCACTTGAGAAGCCAGCCAGGGGTTGGGAACCCCTGAATTCCAACTCTTGTCACAGGCCGCAGGAGGTATGCGGCCCATGGGCCGTGTGTTTGAGACCCCTATTCTAAAGGAATGAGAACACCTTCTACTGAAATTTGTAGAATAAGCCCCATCAAGTTGTTTTTCTTGCAACCGTGTAAGAAATCATCCTAATGTCTTATAAAGTGAAAAAAAACTGATTAAAAAAGTTAAAGGACAACCCCAGGTAGTTTGAATACAGCATTCTGGCAGTCAATCTCCACCGTAAATGCCTGCCAATCATGGGATGGGGTGAAGGCAGCAGTGGGGATCTAAAAACCTTCACCACCAAAAGTAAATGTAATGATCTGGGCAGGGATTTATACTTATGTGACAGGAGTTGCTGCTATGGTATGCAGGGTTATCACATACCAGGATACAATCCAGATTAATGTATAGCTGTGTCACCCTTGCCCTGTAACATGCCTTGCTGCTTCCAGCATGTAAATCACTCCCACCTCTGCCTGGGTGAGTGTTGCAGCCAAGTAGCTGCATCTTTGGCTCTTATCAGCCTTAGATTACCACACTGCAACATGAACACAGTGGATTAGATAAAACTCACTATCAATCATCAACTATGAAGAGATTTTAAGTACGTACAAGTAATGAGGTATAAAAAGTCAGAAATCTTACAAAAAAATAAAGATACAGCACTTACTATGCCTTACAAACTACATTAGAGTCCAAGCAAAATTCTCATCACATGCAACTCACTAAACTTCTCTGTAGATCAGGACTCCTTGCCTAGTGTCCAACACCTTCTTCCTTGATCTCTTTAGATGTAGTGAATGTGATAGGTGGGGAGAGAGAGGGGTGCCTTGGGGTGTTTGTCCCTCCTTTACACAGTTTCAATCCTCCCCCCCCTTGAAACACACTTCCAGCTAGGAACTAGGAGCCAAAGAGTCTATGTGGAAGCACAGGCCTACAACATAAGTGAGAAGTTCTGATTTTATCCAGTAATGGGCAGTGGTTCATATACACACTAAATTTATTACAACTGTATATAAATGATGTCGGTCATGAAATATAGTCCCTTAAAGCAGTGGTCTTCAAACCACGGGTCTGGACCCAGTACTGGTTTTATAACAGTAAGGTTTTGCAAAACCCAAACTCAAATTCAGAACAAACCACTGAAAATAATGTTTCATAAACAAATCCAATCCCTTTCTTTGCTGGAAACCTAAACATAAGTATTGTGCTAGTGTATGAAAATGAAATTAACTAGGAACTGACTCTACAAATTACACTATTTTCATCATCCAAGCTAATGGAAAATTGAAACATAATAAAAATGTAATAAATAATGAAGAGTACTGTTATTAAATATTTATACTATAGTAATGCCTAAGGCCCCAGTCAGGACTGGGGACTCTCTTGTGCTCCGTGCTGTAGAAACCCCTCAATGTGTATACTTTAGATTCTTTAAATTTCTCTCAGCTCAGTAACTGAAGGCGCTGTTAGCAAGAATGTATAGGATTTTGTGAAGATTTATTTAACCTGAAAGTTACTTTCAAGCCCCACTCTACCCCACCACCTGGCTGCAGCCCCAACCTCAGCACCTGGCTGTGGCCCTGGACCCTGCACCTAACCCTGTCCTGTGCCTCACTCCTGGTTGGCCACAACTCCTGTTTGCAGCCCCCAAACCCTGCAGCAGAAGCTCCAGCCCTCACCTCAGCCCAGGCCCTGGCTCCCAGCCCCAACTGTGGCTTTGGACCCATTTTCAGCACCCATTTGTGGCTCCTGGGTGCAAGGGTGGACTAGGTAACAGGGGGTGTATGCTCTAAAGCTTGTTTCTTTCACTAACAAAAGTTGGTCCAATAAAAGATGCGATTTCATCCACCTTGTGTCTCTCGACTTCACAACAGAAGTCTAGCTTTTCATGACCAAATTCTTTGCTGCTACAATAAAAAAAACTTAAACATGCAAATCTTAGGAGTTAAAAAAAAAAAAAAGCTTCATATTTGTCCAAATACACATTTTCTGAGCTGATGATATTCAAGTGTCTTGGGTTACATTATAAGGTTAAAGCATGCAGAGTTTTCCACACCGAAGTATACAAGTGTTACTTATCAGAATGGTAAAAATGCCATCACATAGAGGAAAGAGTGACATTAGCATATTTAGAGAACTATTATACCCATGAGTGAAATAATGCAATCAGCTAGCTACAAGATAAGAGTAATTTGATTAACAGTTTATCAGCTATGCAATGCTCCTTTATGTTAATAAATTTAAATGGTATGCTATCCTGAAAACAAGAAGAACTCACACAGAATGCTAAACTGTGTTAATTAAGTAGATAGAAAAGGTTATGCCACCACTGAAATTATGTAGATATTGGTTACAGAGCTATGAAATAAGTGGAATTATTTCAAATAAGACAGTTACTTTAATTGTATGAAATCAACAAAGCTAGCTTTACACCACCTATTTTAATATCTCCTGCTCACTTCTTGCTTAAAATCTATCAGTTCTCACTGGTCAGTATAAAAGTCAAAATATATTCCAAAACAGTCATATAAGGTTTGGATTAATTACTGAACATTTTTAATTATTCCACATTTTCACTCTTCATTTTTACACTATAACAGTTGAGTACTGTACTTACTAGATATTAAAGAGCATTGATAATTAATGCTTCCAAGTGAGTTGTTTTCTATTCATTAGTGAAACAAGAAACATCTAGGATTACCATAACTGAAAGGTTAAGGGAGAAAAAAAATCTCAAATTTTTCTCCTATCTTGTTCTCTTTTTGTATTGACAGCATTTTATCATTAGCACTACTTCAATGAGTTAGTGAAATTACAGTAACAGCAATTCTACAAGCTCCTGGGGCAGTGGTTGTAATATAGTTAGTTGTGTGTTTGTAAAGCACTAATACAATGGGGTACTATCTTGCCCAGTACTAGTAGGCATACTGTATATATGCAATACATAATTGAGACAGGCTTCAATTTGGACCATTTTCAAGTTTTGCTGCTATTTCACATTAACATCTAATTTGCTCACTGCTATTATTCATATGTCTTTCCTATGAAAGTGTGTGAATTGTATTTTCCCACGAGTTAGCCTGAATTTGTCCAGACAGCCTCTTTTTAATGTTTTGCCCATATTACTAATTATTTACACTGGTATACATTTTTTTTTTGTTCACCTTGGTGTGTGCAACTCCTTGTTTAGGCCCCAATCCTACAATGAGATCTTCATAGGCATACCATTGTGCCAGTGCCCATTGGTTTTCATGGGACTTCATAAGCCAGTGGTCCCTAAACTGTGGAATGAGCCCCTACAGGTGGCATGGAGAAATGTTTGGGGGTGGGTGTGTGAAGAGTCCAGGCCAATCCCCCGGGGGAGAGGATGAGGGACCACTACCCAGCTATGCTCTGCTCCCAGGCGAAGTCTGGCCCCAGCTGCAGCTCCACTCCACTTTATCCCCATTCAACCCCACAGCCCAACTCTTCCTTCGTTCCTTTTACACTCCCAGGCCAAACCCAGGTCTAGCCCCAGCTAATCCCCCACCTCCAGTTCTGCCCTCAGCAACCACCTTCAGTCCATGCTCCCCTGCCGGGCCTACTGTGCAGTAACAGAGGCAGGCCCAGGTAGATTACATTACCAGTAATGTGGGGGTACAACAGGAAATGTTTAGGTTCCACTGTAATAAGGATCCACCAACACAGATCTGATCACAGAATCGGGATTGGGTATTGTAAATTTCACTGATGCACTGCTTAGCAAATTATTAGTGAGAAATAACATTGGATCTAAGTCATTCCTGTGCACCCATTACACAGCTTACCCCAATTCAATATAATGCCATTTATCAAGTTAACTTCCAAGCTTTGTGACAAAACTACTATGTAAATCAATCTGAAATAAGTAATTTTTCAAAGCAGCTGACCTGCTATGCAGCTTATAAACCGTTAATTCTACAGCAACAACTGCATATGGTAAAGATCAAGTCGCTTACCTAGTAATTCCTATGGCATAATGAACCAACACATTCAATTTATTTAAATAAGTTTATAATGAGCTTAGCTCATGTGACTGACTAAATTCATCTGAGGCTTTTTAAACTAAATGAAAATAAAACTCCATGGGGGATTTTTTTATTTAGATCACCACTGATTTTTACCCACCTTATTATAAAACAATAGCAGCCTATAAAAAGTTTATATTTAGTGGCACTGTGCCCATCTAAGTCATATCTAGTAGACACCATCAGAAAATTGATCTTTTCAGTTTCTTTTTGCCTTAAAGAAAAGAGTAACAAGTGGATGACCTCTCATAATCTCTGCTAACATCTCAACAGCTAACTCAATCCTGGATCCTACAACCAGATCTGTGTAGGTGGATCACAAGGACTCTCAGGCAGGGGTGATATCAAGTAAGAGAGAAGACAGATTTATGCAAAATACATTTAATAAGGTTGCTTGAATTAGCAAAGTACTCATGCCCACTGAGGGTCCTTTGAAGTTTAAGTGTGTTTTAGACATGGCAGTGTAAGTTATTGCTGGGGGAAACATTGTTGAGTGGGGATTTGAAGGAAAAGAGGGAAGATGCATGGTGCACAATATCCAGAATCCCAGCATAGGATCAGCAGCAGAGAAAGCTACAGAAGGATCCCAGAGGAGAGGGAAAAAGACAGCAAATCTGAGTGGATCTGTAAATTGTAGTGCTGTGACCACTGACCAGAAACAGACAAATTTTAAAAACAATGAATTTCAATCAATTTAGAAACAAGAAGTGGCTACTTTCTTTAAAAGGCTACATAGTCCTTCGAACGCGGATACAAGGTTGACCCTCAAAACTCATCTCGGACACTGCTGCCTCTGGGCAAATGAGTGTCACCAGAGAACCTTAACTCCCGCGCTGCCCGACACGGCACTTTTCCCTCTCCGCCGTGCTGCTGCTCGGCTCTGGAAAGGGGAAGGATGAGCTGAGCGGCCAGAGGCGGGGGCAGAGGCCCTGACCACAGGCCAGAAGCAGCTGCTGGGCCCCGGGAATGAACCGATCTCGCGGGGGTGCTGCCGCTAAGGGAGGCCGGTCTCCCCGCCGGCGGCAGGATGCCGGAGCTCTGTCTACATCGCCTCCCCGGGAGCCGAACCAGCCTGAGCCTGCTCGTGCCGGGGCGGGCCCGGCGGACTCACCGGGGCTGAACTCCTGCCGCCGTGGAAGACAGACAGACAGACAGACACGCAGCCGGGGCGCCGAGAGTCGGAGCGAATGGCGCACGCGCCTGGGTGGAGGCCCGGGCCGGCCAGGACAGACTAGCGCGCTCGGCCCGGCCGCCAGCCGCGGCCACCTACCGAGCAGCGGGGAACTCAGAGCTGCAGCCTCCGCCATGCTTCCCCCGCGGGCGCAGCGACCTCGCCCTGGGGAACCAGCCAATGGGCAGCTCCCTTCCCGCCCGGCGCAGGCTTTCTCCGTCACCAGTAGCCCCGCCCCCGGTCATGTGACTGCCGCTGGCTCGCGGAGCCGGCCGGCCCTTAGTCACGTGACTGTATTGTTGTGAGGAGCCGCTGGCGGCTGGGCTTGCTCGGCGGTAGCCCGAGCACAGCTCCGTGTGCGGCGGGGCGTTGAGCTGCATTCGCCAAGGGCCTTCCTGGGGAGCAACTAATGGGGGGGGGCTCAGGGAGTGACCGGTGCGGGGACTGATTGAGGAAATCCCCCCCCGCCCCGGGAGTGACCTCTGAGGGGAACTGAGTGAGGGAATTCCCCCTCCCCCAACAGTGACCGTTGGGGGAAGAGGTGACCGTTGGGGGGACTGACAGAGAATCCCCCTCCCCCGACAGTGACCGTTGGGGAAGGGGTGACGGTTGGGGGAGGGGGT
>ML685777.1:8241202-8259143 GCA_007922175.1 Pelusios castaneus
CCCCGACAGTGACCGTTGGGGAAGGGGTGACGGTTGGGGGAGGGGGTGACCGTTGGGGGGACTGACAGAGAATCCCCGACAGTGACCGTTGGGGAAGGGGTGACGGTTGGGGGAGGGGTGACCGTTGGGGGGACTGACAGAGACTACCCGAGAGTGACCGTTGGGGGCGGGAGTGACGGTTGGGGCACCGACTGACAGAGCCGTGACCGTGGGGCGGGCCGGGGAGGAGGGGGCGGCTGGGCAGGGCCGGCCCGTTGCGCATGCGGCGGGGGAGGCGCAGGGCCCGGCCAGCAGAGCCGGTCTGGTTGCGGCCGGTACCGCGTCGCCGTGTACGCGGAGAGCTGCTGCTCTCGAGCCGAGCCTGCCCTGGCCGCCCGGAGGCAGACCCCTCGCCGCCCCCCGCAGATGGGCCTCGGCTGGAGCAGCGCGGAGGAGCGGGAGTCCCTGCTGCCGCCGCCGCCGCAGCAGCCTCGGGGGGTCGCGGGGGGTCCCCTGGCGCCCCAGCCGGCTGGGCGCGGCCTGAGCCCCGCGGCGGTTCCCTGGCTGGCCCCGGCGCCGGGACGGCTGTACGGGCGGCGCTGGCTGGTGCTGCTGCTCTTCTCGCTGCTGGGCTTCGCGCAGGGCCTGGTGTGGAACACCTGGGGCCCGGTCCAGAACTCGGCCCGCCTGGCCTTCGGCTTCTCCAGCTGGGACATCGCCCTGCTCGTCCTGTGGGGCCCCATCGGCTTCCTGCCCTGCCTCGCCTTCATGTGGCTCCTCGACAAGCGGGGTGAGTGGGGGCCGGGGACCTCTCTTCCCCCATTCGTCTTTCTCTGCCCTGCTCAGCCCTGCCATCACCGCCTCGCCCTCTTCTCCCCTCTCAGGGGGTGCAGGGGGGCTCTCGCCCACTTTTGTGCCTCTTGGTTTCCATTTGATCAGGTTTCTTTTTCGGATGTCTGTGGCTTGGCGCCTAATCAGGTATCGAAGTGTAGTAGTTCACATAAATATGTGCTACTCCCTGGCGTGTTTCACCGTTGCGTCTCGTTGTAAACTAACTCGTTTCCATTTGTGCTCAAGTTGTCTGTCAGGATAGCTTGAATGAGGAAAGATCTTGAAAAAAGGTGAAATGAATGATATTTTAAATATACGATTGAAGGACATTCACAGCAAACGTCATTTGTTATAAAGGATGCTTTAAAACTGCCTTAACCTACCTATATAAAGAAGGGGATTTAGGGACAAGTTCCAGAGGGGTGGCCATGTCAGATGCATCTGACGAAGTGGGTTGGAGCCCACGAAAGCTTATACCCGAAGAAATTTGTTAGTCTTTAAGGTGCCACAGGACTCTTGGGATTTAGGGAATTTCCCACCTCAAATCTCAAGACCAGTATGTCAGGATGTAGAGGAAGTTTTAGTTTTTCTAGCAGGTCTGTTTGAAGTATTGGGTTGGTCTTTGAGGCCATTCTACTATCAGTGTCAGGCTGGCGAAACAAAGATTCCTGTTGTGCGTTAGGAACCAAATAGGAAAATGTTATGACAAAGTGGGGGATTTGGTGCAGTTGCAATACCCTGGAAAACGTTACTGACATTTTTATACCCATTAAAATTGTATACAGCCAGTTGATTCAGTTGCTTATTTGGGATTCAGACCCAGTTCGCCTGTTCATTGTCTGGGCCCTGATTGTCGCACAGACTTCATGGATGAGCAGCTCATTGTTCCCTGTCCCTGGCATCTGGTCTCAACTCCTAGTCCTTCCAGACATCCTGGAGGACCAGCTTACAGTCGAGGATGCTGCTTCTGTTTTAACACTAACAAGGAGTCCTGTGGCACTTTTAAAGACTAACAAATTTATTTATCACATGAGCTTCAAAGACTCTGACAGTGGGATTTTCTCCCACGGAAGCTCATGCGATAAATACATTTGTTAGTTTTTAAAAGTGCCACAGGACTCTGTTGTTTTGCTGACCTAGACTAACACGGCTACCCCTTGGGAACTGTTCTAACACTGTTTCCCATTGACTCAGGTAAACCTCAGTGGCTATGTCTACACTGGCAAGTTAGTTCGAATTAAGGAAGCTTAATTTGAACTAACTAAAGCCATGGCTACACTAAGTTTAATTAGTTAGAATTAAGGGCTTCCTTAATTCGAACTAATAAATTTGAATAGGGTATTTGAACTAAGGGTTAATTCGAACTAGTTAGTTCGAATTAACCAATGTGGCCATGTTAGTTCGAACTAATTGCTTAGTTCAAACTAACCGGTCCATTGAACTCAATGCAATTCGCTAATTCGAACTAAGGAAGTACCATGAATGGCACTTGCTTAGTTCAAACTAATTTTTCTAGTTCGAATTAAGTTAATTTGAACTAACTAAAATTGGTTTGAATTAACTAATTTGAACTAACTTTAGTAAGTGTAGACATAGCCAGTGAGACCTGTATTTTATATAGAAGCAAACATACTAAGATTATATAAATAACATTTAGTCAAACTGAAACATCCACAGTTTAGTCTGAATTTTTTTGTCATGGTGATAATGATCTTGTGGCACTCTGGCTGGGTCCCTTGGACTTGATCCTGGTGGTGTCCCAATTTTCTCTTCTTTAGTTGGGGCCTGCCTAGGATTCACAGAAGAGTTTGTTTCTTGTACAGCTTTTAGAGTGCACGCTGCACAACATTTAGAAAGGCACTGCTGTGGCCTGTTGTAAAAGTAGGCAAATGTCTAGATTAGTTGATATATCCCTTGGAAGACCTCTGCCTATCTCAGGGGTGTGTGTACCCCTGGTTGAGAACCACTGTGTAGAGCAGGTAAGCTTAGTCAGAGCAGTGATTCAGGGGTTCTTTGGAGTTTTAAGCTCTATTGCCCTGGAGGTATTCTCATTTAGAGCAGTGTTTCGTTTTCTCTTTAGGGATACAATCAGATGTTTGATTTGCTGTACTGTACAAACATATTGAAATTACATCATTTATTCGTATGTTATATACATCCTTATGGCTAGCTTCACAACAGGTAGAGAAGACTATATTTGTCAAACGTAATCAAATTGGCTATTTTAATTCTTATATGTCACAACTTGTGGAAAAAAGTTCTAGTCAGTATTGCTATTGGTCAATTTTGCCTTAAAAATTATCTTTCTAAAGCCAAAATATGCCCATTGTCATTAGGTATGTAGCTGGCCATAGTCTGTCATTCATTCAGTTTGAGTTTTGTTTCATGATGATTCAGATGATTTGATATGAAATGTATTTGTCTTTTTTTTTTAAATTACTTCTGTGAATAGTTTAAAAACTTGAAATTTAAGCCTATTCACCTATCAAGTTTATTTTGTTTGTGTCATAAGCAAATCTGTTGTTCTGCTGCTCCTTATAAACATTTGACTGTTGTTATGGGTTTTTTTCTTTTAACAGTAATCTCAGCATGAAAACAATGCTCACTCAGCAATATGTGATAAATAATAGTCCCGTTAATTAGGCTAAAAGGGGCACTTGACAACTGCACAGTTCATTTTTTCAAAAGACTCCTCAAATCATTGCGGCTTACTCTGGTGGCCAGCCTATCTCATTTTGTGACATTAATTACAACTATCAAAGAACACTGGAGTATAGAGTCAGCTCTAAAAGTTCCTGAGGGGCAGCCGTGTTAGTCTAGGTCAACAAAACAAACAAGGAGTCCTGTGGCACTTTTAAAGACTAACACATTTATTTATCGCACGAGCTTTTGTGAGAGAAAATCCCACTTCGTCAGATGCTTTGAAGATTCCCATATTTGGATTCACGGAGAATCCCCAAGGTATGGGCCATATTGTTTGGTCTGTGAAGCTTTTCCAAAGTGTTCTGGGAGCAGCTGCAGCCAGGAATGGGTTGATGGCATGGCTGCTATGAAGCCAGATTGGTTTTTAGCGTCAGATCCAGTTTGGGAGTACTGTTTTCTTCACTTCTCTTGGCACTTGATCCATCACTCACCAAAGTAAATGAGAAGATTCCCACTGACTTCAGTGAGCATTGCATCAGGCTTATATTGTTGGAATGATACAAAATAGCTAAAGATTGTAATAGGGCACTTAATACTGATAGTACACAACATTTATGGCTTGCTTGGAATTGTAAACTCTCAGCTTTTTTATAAAATCAGAGGAATGACAAAACAAGTCCTATAAAAATATATATTGGTGCTCTTCATCGTGTCTACTTTCTGTGTGTGTGTGCATGTGCACAAACAACAAAGTAAACAGTCAAATGTTTTCTTTTACCGTGCGTTAAGTAATGCAAAGTAAACTCATTGGAAATATCTTTATTATTAACTTGCCATTTCTGAGCATGCTCTTATAGACCGTAAGGTTAGAAGGGACCAGTACAATCATCTAGTCTGACCTCCTGCAAAATGCAGGCCTCAAAATCTCACCCACCCACTCCAGCATAGGCCACTAACCTATGACTGACATATTTACCTCCTTAAATCATGATTTAAGGACTTTAAGATACAGAGAATTCACCGGTAGGTGAGCCATGCCCTGTGCTACAGAGGAAGGCGAAAAACCCCCAGAGCCCAGGCCAATCTGCTCTGGGGGAAAATTGCTTCCCGACCCCAAGTATGGCGATCAGTTAAACCCTGAGCACATGGGCAAATCTCAACAGCCAGTTACCCAAGAAACAATTCTCTGTAATAACTCAGAACCCACCCCATGTACCCTCCCTTCTTAGGCCACTTGTATATCCACCCCCCATAGCCAAAGATCACTCAATTTCCAAAATAGGCTATCTGCTTATACCATCCCCTCCATAAATTTATCAAGCTCAGTTTTGAAAGCAGCTATGGTTTTTGCCCCCACAACTCCCCTTGGAAGGCTATTCCAGAACTTTACTCCTCTAATGGTTAGAAACCTGCATCTAATTTCAAGTCTAAATTTGTTGATGGACAGTAACCATTTGTTCTGGTGTCCACATTGGTGCTGTACTCAAATAATTCCTCTCCCTCCCTGATATATAGAGAGCAATCATATCCTCCCTCAACCTCCTTTTGGTTAGGCTAAACAAGCCAAGTTTCTTGAGTCTTCTCTCATAAGGCAGGTTTTCCACTCCACAGACCAACCTTAAGCCCTTCTCTACACCTGTTCCATTTTGAATTCATCCTTTTTAAACATGGGGGATCAGAACTGCACGCAGTATTCCAGATGGGGTCTCACCAGTGCCTTGTACAGCGGCACCAACACCTCCCTGTCTCTACTTGTCAGTCTCCATCCTGTATAAATTTAAGTCAGAAGAGTTTTGACAGCATATTTAATGGCATATATTTCTTTCTTACCTGTTTTTAATGTTACAAACAGTTACATGGGTTGGCAAACAGTTTATTCCCTTGATTTTGCTAAAATCAGATTTATAAAAGCATTCCTGTCCTCCTGATAAATAAGTGGGAATTTTTTTTTTTAAAAGCAAATTAATTTCAGATTTTGGCTTCTAGGAGGGGTCTGTCTAATGTAACTATTAGTGTTCTTGTTACCCATAAAATAACTCTTCCTTTTCTGAATATTAAGCTTTTGGCGTCCATTAATCTTACAAGTCACTTAATTTGTCGCTTCTGCTTTGAGCAGGGTGTTAGACGAGATGACCTCCTAAGGTCCCTACCAACCTAATAGTCTATGATTCTATTTCCTGTATCTATTTCCTTTAGTACTCCATTTAGAGAAGGCATGATAATTTCTACCCATCACACCAGTGAGTTTTGAGGCTTAATTCTTTTATGCAGCTTTGCAAAAGTCATGCAAGTTTAACATGTAAGCATTGTATTTACTTGACTGCCCTTTAATACTGTGAGGACAATGGGAGGGAAACTGTTACCTATGTCAAATAAATTACTCATTATGGACAAATTGAATTTTGCACAGCTCCTTTTAATACTTGAAATTACGGGCTGCAATCTGTACACACCCCGAAAATGGAAAAAGTCTGATCTGAATTGTGAATGGGGTCTGTGTGGTTTAAGGATGTTAAATTTCGTTTAACTAAACTAACTGTTTAAACTATAAAACAGCTGTATAATAAACCTAAAAAATTGTATTGTTTGAATGATATGTTTTACATCCCTAGGTGGGTCAGGCGAGGGGCATGCTTGCACATCTCAGCCCTGCCACCGTGCAGGGGCCTGGCCTTCCAATCGCCCTAGAGCCGGAGCAACGCCAGCCCCTTCTGCCAGTGCCCAGCCTGCGGGAGGGGGCAATAAGGCATCTCCATGCCCTGCCCACACTTGAGCCCATCCACCCTCTGTTGTGCTCCTGGCCTTGCCTGAGGATGGGGGACCCCCAGACCTTTCACCCAGGGGCACCTTAGCTGCTGCCCCCAGCTCATTGCTCTTCAAGCTGGCACCATATCCCAGAGTTTTACCCCATCCCCACTCCCCCAATGTGGTCATTCTCCCCCCCCCCCCATGCAGTGAAAGGTTAAACAGTTAACACAAAATTTGTAAACAGTAATACTACTATTTACTGGTTAACTGTTTGCTATTTTACATGCCTAATGTGGTTTAGAGTAACTTTTGGGCTGCTCTAATTTGTGCCTGGGACCAGCATGGCACCCGCATGCTTCTAGGATCAGTAAGGCAGAAAAGTGACTTCATTTCACATTGTCTTTACTTTGGACTTGCACTGAGAAAAGGTTTATAGAATGATGTATTATAGAGTTCTGAAAGAAAATAGAGGTAGCACGTCACAGATGGAAGTGGGAGATTATTCCAAAATTTGGTGGAAACAAGAGAAGACGTGAAAGCCATGAATGGAGAACAGCTGTCTTTTGGTTCTGTGTTTCTACAATGCTGAGGATAGAAGGGTGCTGTCCTTAGACTAGGCACTAATACAAATACTACCGATTATATTTATTGTGTATTAATTGGTGCACAGCACTGATACTTGACACATAGTGCCAGATCTGGTTTTGGAGAAACCTTACCACTCTGTTTGCTTCGCTCAGTAGAGGATGGGGCCTTTTCACAGCGGTGTACACAATAGCATGGTGGCTTTTATTGCGATTTTTTTTTCATATTAGTGTTGTAGCCTCCAGAGGCTTCAGTTAATATCAGTGCCTTGTTCCTCAGTATACATCAGGTGTTGTGTGAGCACAGAAGTAGGTAAACTCCCTGCCTTAGAAGCCTAGAAGAGTTGTAGTGCTGTGGCCTCTAGAGAGCAGAGCTTGTGCTGCTTCTTTATGTCGTGATTTCAAGAATAGTTTTCTCTTATCCCAACTGCATTACTGCAAGAGGTTGCTGGTTTTGAAATATTGCCTCCTATTGGCTCATTCACAAGTAAATACAAGTGTGAGCTTCAGCTAAAGAAACCTAAGATGAAATTTGGCTCATAAATGATTTAAAATGATCCTAAGTAGAAATTGAAGAATTTAGGAAACACATTCCATTCACTTACTGCAGTTTTGGTCAAGTCCAATAAGATGTGGCAATTCTTCAAGTACCTGGGCCTGTGAGTCGCCTCGTTACTCCCTCCTTCTAGTGAAAAGGAGTCTGTCTTGTAGTAGCTGGATATTAGCTCCCTGACACTTGTAGCTATCACACACTCTCTGCTGGGCTTATGCAAGCCTTTCCTTCACATTGCAGGTTAACAATAGGTGCACCACAATCTCCAAATTCCTTTGAATCGTTTCCCTGTGCTATCCAGCCTGTGACACTGGCTACTCACAGAGGTGCAATGTACCTCCGTTTTACTTTTAAACCACCACTATTGGAATCCACATAGCACTTGTGAGCACTTATAATAAATCCAGAGATTTATTTAATAAAGATTTATTTAGATTTGAGAAATGAGAGAAAGTAATAGGAACCATTTGTTACAACACAAAACCAAATCATAAAACACAAATCTGAAGCTACACTTGTCAGTAGTTACCTTTCCTACCTAAAATAGGTTTTCCCTTCAAAAGTTCAGTCTTTTGGCAAGCTGGCTGGTTTCACAAGAAGTAGGACCCAAATGTTCACGAAAGCAGCCTTGCTCCCCAAAGGGTTGCCACAGTGAATGGATCCAGAGTGCCTCTCCCTTCTTTGTTCCAGAGGGGTGGCTGTGTTAGTCTAGTTCAGCAAAACAAACAAGGATTTTCTCCCACGAAAGCTCATGCGATAAATAAATTTCTTAGTCTTTAAAAGTGCCACCGGACTCCTTGTTTGTTTCCCTTCTTTGTGTAATATTGAAAACAGCTTTATGTTTCTGTTCATAGCAAGGGCGAATATTTGTCAACTGCAAAGTTTCTTCTTCACCTCCAAGAAGTTTTGATTGTTTGGTGATGCCTTTGATGGGTTTGCTTGGATAGTTTCTGAAGGGAGCAAGGCTAGTCAGTTGAGCCCTGTATTCCCTCGCTGGTTGAATAGGGAGGAGTGACAAATAAATCCCAATTGCTTGAATGGGCCATCATTGAGGCACATCATGCCCTGGTGATTCATTTTTTCTCCAAGTCCATAAAGCTTACTTTCACTATACATATATTATTCTGTAAATATTACTCGTACATACCACTCACAGTGATTGAGTCTTGAAAAGTTCAACTGTCTGTAGAAAGATCATGATATTCTTATAGTGAAATTAATTTGTCAGGCCTGAGATAAGAGCTGTTTAAAAGGTACAGGGGATCCATTGTCATGGGCATACCTTAAAGAAATATTGACAGTAAAGCTCGGAGGATTGAAAATAAGGCTGTTGGGGAGAGTAGGGGGTGGAGGAGAGAGTAACAAAAGTGTCATATGGAACATTACAGCATTCAATTGAAATACCCTCAGATAACACGTTAAGATCCTGAGCCTGTTGTCATTAAAGTCCATGGCAAAGCTCCGACTGACTTTAACAGGAATAGCAAAATGCTGTGGAGGATTTAATGAAAGCTAAATGTAAACTTTTGGTTTTTCTTAAATAAAAAAAAAAAGGTGAAAGGAGGCAGGTAAATGGCTCTAGTTCATCTGAAAGCAAAAGGAAACATGAAGAAATGTTGCTAGCTTAATTGCACAACAGGGTGATCCCACTTTTCCTGTGGAAATAACGAGTGAAATTTTATGAACAATACAGTTTTTAATGTCTTAAAAGGTAACACTGATCTGAACATATCGAGTTTTGTGGAAGGCATTAATTTACCTAAATTAAAACTTGAAAAAGATACATTTGAGGGATTGTTTTCATGTGAAAAGATTAAAGGAACAATTGAATATAGATAAATAGCTTTGTAAAACCAAACTGTCAGACTCATTGTGATCAGAAGGTTCCACTATAAAAGTCTTTATTTTTAAAGAATAAGGTAAGGGGAAAATTAGTTCCTCACTTTTAGTCTCAAGCCAACAAAGATATAGATATATGCACATGCTTAACTTTACATATTGAGTAGCCTTCAAAATCCTGTTAAGCCTATGCATGTGTTCGCAGGGTCAAGGATGCAAATGAAATCTCTGTCTTTGAACACCAAATTTAAGATCTACACCATCATTTTATCACTAAAGAAAGAAAGTCAGATCCCACCAAAATTGCACACTTCATATACGAGTAATTGGAGGAAGAAAATAAGGAGAGGACATGAGCATTGATATACAATCTTCCTTGATATTACCATGTATCTTGACTGGGAAAGCATTCAACTGAGTGGAATGAGGTTACTTATTACAAAATATATAAAGTGTGCAGCTTTGTCCTGGCAGTATCAAAGTGAGTACATTGACTGTGCTCAAAGCCTAATGCATTGGAAATAAGTGATGAAATTGCATTTGAATCTTTCATGCTAGACACACACAAAACAGACCACCCCACTTTAACCACTCCCCGTTTATATTTGCTTTATATTAACCTAGGCAGTCAGGAAACAAGACTTTTTGAGGGAGTTTAATATACATTTTTCTGTGTGGGTGACATCTTGTTAATACTAACAAATCAAGACATAGGCACTAGACATCTGATAGAATTAATACGTAAAAATGCCTACTCAAGATTTCCCACTTGAATTAGTTAAAAAAAAAAATTGAACTACTTCATTTGTCCTCTATTACTTGAATATTGGGCTGTCAAAATGGAACTTATGATGGTTGCCAAAAGGGATTACGTATTCGGTTATATTGCTTAACGAAGGGCCAGTAACAGTACTAGTTCAAGCATTGCACACTTTCTTTTTAATAAACTCAGTTGAACTAATATTAGTGATACTGGGATGTACCCGTCGAATTAAGATGAATGCAGAACCTTAGTTGAATTACCTTTTCAGTGAGTTCCCACGAAAGTATTCCAGGGAATTATTTTTAAAATAAATTAGAAGGATTGAAAGTAGTACGTAGGGAAGGAGAAAACAAAAAATATAAACTGAGTAGAGTAGATGCTCAAAAACCTAAGGTTCATTTTGGATTAGCCCATGACAAGTACACTTATGTGTCATCCACTGTCTTATTTTTTGAAAATGGTGTAATCATTCCAGTTTGATTTCATCTAGAAGTTTTGGGCAGAGGATTGGTATATAGAAATGGTTCATATGAAGCACATGACAAAAAAAATGATTTTTAGCTCTGTAGAAGATGAATTCTGCTATTACCAGAGCTTTCTGGGGCTTCTTTTAGATATCTAATAAAACCATAGTCCAGTCTTGTTTGCTTTACTGTTTTAATTAACTGTGTATCTGTGGTATGTTTGCAAATGCTAGCTGTTTATAATGATTTTAAAAAATATTTTTATGTGAACATGGTCATAAGACACAAAGGAAAACACATAGATCAAATTTTGGCCTCTGACTGTTGACAGCATCCCATTCAGGGACCATTATAAATTTCTTAACAGCAGAAACTGTAAGTATGAACAAAATAATAGTTATCTCTTGGGTCTGTTAACTTAGTGACTATTAATCTAATTGAGTTTCTTGGTATTCTTGGTAAGGTGGATAAGGAACTGGTTAAAAGGGAGACTACAGCGGGTCATACTGAAGGGTGAACTGTCAAGCTGGAGGGAGGTTACCAGTGGAGTCCCTCAGGGATCTGTCTTGGGGCCGATCTTGTTCAACCTTTTTGTTACTGACCGTGGCACAAAAAGCGGGAATGTGCTAATAAAGTTTGCGGATGACACCAAGTTGGGAGCTATTGCTGATATGGAGAAGGATCGGGATACCATGCAGAAAGATCTGGATGACCTTGTAAACTGGAGTATCAGGAATAGGATGAAATTTAATAATGGGAAGTGCAAGATCATGCATTTAGGAACAAACAACAAGCATTTTTCCTATAAGTTGGGGACACATCAGTTGGAACGGACTGAGGAGGAGAAGGATCTGGGCGTAATGGTTGACCATAGAATGACTATGAGTTGCCAATGTGATGTGGCCATGAAAAAAGCTAATGCGGTTCTAGGATGTATCAGGAGAGGTATTTCAAGTAGAAACAGGGAGGTGTTAGTGCCGCTGTACAAGGCACTGGTGAGACCCCATTTGGAATATTGTGTGCAGTTCTGGTCCCCGATGTTTAAAAAGGATGAATTCAAATTGGAACAGGTGCAGAGAAGGGCTACAAGGATGGTCTGTGGAGTGGAAAACCTGCCTTATGAGTGGAGACTTAAGAAGCTTGGCTTGTTTAGTTTAACCAAAAGAAGGCTGAGTGGGGATATGATTGCCCTCTATAAATACATCAGAGAGATTAATATCAGGGAGGGAGAGGAATTATTTGAGTACAGCACCAATGTGGACACTAGAACAAATGGTTATAAACTGTCCATCAAGAAATTTAGGCTTGAAATTAGATGCAGGTTTCTAACCATTAGAGGTGTAAAGTTTTGGAATAACCTTCCAAGGGGAGTTGTGGGGGCAAAAACCATAACTGCTTTCAAATCTGAGCTTGATAAATTTATGGAGGGGATGGTATGATTATGCTATTTTGGAAATTGACTGATATTTGGCTACGTGTGGTGGATTTACAAGTGGCCTAAGAGGGGAGAGTACACGGGGTGGGTTCTGAGTTATTACAGAGAATTGTTTCTTGGATAACTGGCTGTTGAAACTTGCCCACGTGCTCAGGGTTTAACTGATCGCCATATTTGGGGTCGGGAAGGAATTTTCCCCCAGGGCTGATTGGCCTGGGCTCTGGGGGTTTTTCGCCTTCCTCTGTAGCACAGGGCATGGTTCACCTACCGGTGAATTCTCTGTATCTTAAAGTCCTTAAATCATGATTTAAGGAGGTATATAATTCAGTCATAGGTTGGGGGCCTATTGCTGGAGTGGGTGGGTGAGGTCTTGAGGCCTGCATTTTGCAGGAGGTCAGACTAGATGATCGTACTGGTCCCGTCTGACCTTAAAGTCTATGAGTATTGTAATAATTAATTGGAGGGGAAAAGTGAAATTGAATTAATGCATATATAAGTATTGCCAAGTTGATAAACAAAGCAAATTTAAATTTAATTAATTAGTCTGGGCTAATATGTTTTTGTCTCAAGAGAAGAAAAGTTAATGTGTAGATTTTCCTTTTTTCACTCTGAAAACACAAAGTGAATGATAAAATAAGGTTAGTTGCTTGTTAATAAGGTTTAAAACATTATTAGTTTTCTCATCATTCTCTGTTTAATTGGATTTTCTGGTAGGGAATGTTGAACTTATGGGAAAGTAGACATGTAAAACAGATCTTCTGTACTCTGCTCCAAAGCTGCAGAAATGTCATGCATAAGAGCAGTATGTTTCATGACTCATATCCGTTAAAAAATCTAAAATATAGTGTAGAATTAGCATGTGTGAGTCTTGTTTTAAAAACAGAATTAATCCTAAATTTAGCAGATGAGATTTATCTAACATATAAATTTTATAATTACCTCTTAGATTACTTTGGGGAGATTTTTTGGAAAGTGTGCTCTTTTTTTCTCTCCTAACAGAAATTTATTGCAACCTCATTTAAGCTTGTAATGATAGCTACTTTTAGGGGATTCTTATTTCTTCCCTAACTTGGAATGGTGTGTAAATGTTTGTTTATAGTATTGACCATGTGCTAGGAGCTATACAGATAGGCCAAGCAAATGCTGTCTGTGCCTCAAGTCAATTACACCAGCTGAGGATCTTCCTTTATAAATCAGATTTGGGACCCTGCGCACAACTTGCTTTCCCACGCTACTTCCTTATTTGGTGGTTAGCTGACCCACCTTCTCCCTGTCCATGTCACAAGCCTCAAACAATTTTCAGTGGAGCAGTGTTGTTGCAAACATTTTACTATCCATTATATGTCAAAACCAATCTGATTTCAATAAAGGCTTCTACTCACCTGTTCAGATCTTCAGTCTGTGTACTGCAATTCTGACAAAAAGCCATTTATTTCTGCAACTAATGACAGAGAGCAATGAAGATTGAGTTGGAGTTGTTGGTTTTTTAATTAGTGACCTTACTTTACAGCAATGCTAGTCCTTAAAATTGTACTTTGGCCAAAGGTGGTATGTTTCTTAGTTTTAAGGTGTACAAGGCTGGGTATTCACACTTACTTCAGGTGATATAGAATCAAAGAATAATAGGGTTGGAAGGGACCTCACGAGGTCATCTAAGTCTAACCCCCTGCTAAAAAGCAGGACCACTCCCCCTAACACTACTTAGTGTTAAATGGACTGTATCTGTGGAAATTGGTTGTGTTGTGCTCTGAGTTACCTCAAATTAAGGGATTTCAGATGCACAGTGTAGTTCCACATCATGCCTTGAAAGTAAGTAAATATTTTGGCCTATGTTATGTAGGAGCTCAGACTAGATCAGTGGTTCCCAACCTGTGACCAAAAGTGGCCCTCAGGGTCTTTCAGAGTGGCCCACGGCTCCTCTCCTGCTTGCTACAGAGAGAAGCTGCTGCCTAAGGACTCAGGAAGTGTGTGTTTCCGCAGGGCAAAAAGCACCATGTAGTCTCCTTGCTGCAACCAAAGAGGATAGGAGATCAATGCTCTCCTCCCCCTGTCTGTAGCAGGGAGCATGGCAAAGTGCTCCACCTAGATTCATAGGTGCTGGGGTCCCTGCTGGAGCCAAAGAGAGGGGAGCACTGATCTTCCATTCCCCTTGCTGCAGAAGGAACCCTCTATGTAGGGATCCAAGTGGAGTGCACAGAGCTACAGGATGTTCGCCGTTTCCCTGCTGCAGCCATGAAGACAGAAGATTAGCGAGGAGGCAGCCTTCTTGCTAAACTCTCTTCATCTGGCTGCAGAGATGGGGTGCCTGCTGGTGGAGTTTGGTAGCCCTTCATGGTTGTAAAAATATCTGTGGTCCTAAAGTCAAAAAGGTTGGGAACCACTGGACTGGAAGATCACAGTGGTCTCTTCTGTTGTTGGAATCTGTGAATCAGTCAATATTATGGATTTGCCTTTATAGGTCCCTAGCTAAGGTTGCATTGTATTTTCCTCTTAAACAGGAATTTAAATCCCCTCGAAAATACATCAAACTTCCTTCTGATCATTACCCCAGATATACTATTTGAATAAAGAAAAGACTAGAGTATTACAGATAGTTTTCAAACTGCAGATCCCTGAATTTCAACAGGTAGACCAATTTAAAAAACATTTTTATTTCGGGGATTCTGCTTTTGGTTCTTAGAATTTTACTGAGTTAACACTTACACACTTTAAATTTCCATTGTGTTTCATGGTAAGTAAAGAAACAGTATTAGGGTGTTTGAAAGTTCCACCCATTTGTCTCCACCAGAAATAGACAAGGCTTTTATAAAGCTCATTCCTTCCTCCCCTACTGCCTCCCCCCTCCCCCCCCTAAATGTGCTCATGCACGTCCACCATCCCTTCTGCACACTAGTGTAAAATTCTACATACTCAAGCTTGTGTAAGATGTTGGAGGCTGGGCAGAGTTAAGATTTTGTGATGTTCTTTGTTGTGTAGGTAGTTGTCCTATGAATTGAGGGGTAAGCTTTAAGTTTTCATTTCCTTGTCTTTTAGCCTTAGTGTTAATTTGCATAGTGTAACCTTATCTAATGCACAGTGCAGTGTTTTTTGGGTATTAATTTCCTAGGTTTTAGCTAGAATCTTCAGTGTAGGAAAATCTCTTCCATGAAGAACAGGACCTCTGTCAAAGAACTCTATGACGATCATACTTTGTGAAGGAACTATTGTTCTGTCAGAGTTCCTGCTGTTCACTAAATTTTTCAGTAGCAATAAACCAGCAGCTTCTTCATCAAAGCTTTCTTTCTCCAAAACAACACAAACACCCAGTCTAACAAACATCCACCCCTGTGCTTCTGATTTTAGATGCGGAGGTCATTGAAAACATACATCAGAAAGCAGGCTTGCAAGTGTCTTGTGACACTTTTAAAGACTAACACATTTATTTATCACATGTGAGCACAGAAGTTGCTGACATAGAATTCCATTTTCAAAAAGAATGTTAATATTTTTTCTTTCTATATATTAACAAAATAATTACATAACTCCAGATGATGTAAAAAAAAAGTTTTTGCTTTTCTGTAGTTTGTAACTATTAAGCTATAGAGGTCTCCATATTGAGGCTGAAAGTGATCTGGGTTTTTTAGGGGGTGGACGGTGGTAATTTTTAATTAATGAAAATTTGGAAACTAAGTGGTTTTCTTGAAACCTCTGCAATTTCAAGCTTTTCTCGGTGATTGTGTGGAAAATTTGGACTTCATGCCTTTGGCCTTTTAAATAGGTTAATCTCCCCCTTTAGCATAACAAACAAACAAGGAGTCCTGTGGCACTTCTAAAGGCTAACAAATTTATTTGTTTCATGAGCTTTCATGGGAGAAAATCAGACGAAGTGGGATTTTCTCCCATGAAAGCTCATGCAACAAATAAACTGGTTAGTT
This sequence comes from Pelusios castaneus, assembly GCA_007922175.1. Taxonomy (NCBI): domain Eukaryota; kingdom Metazoa; phylum Chordata; order Testudines; family Pelomedusidae; genus Pelusios; species Pelusios castaneus. Next base: position 8,256,956 of record ML685777.1, read on the forward strand.
TTTAAAAGTGCCACAGGACTCTTTCTTGTTTTTGCTGAACTAGACTAACATGGCTACCCCTCTGGAACTTGTCAACCGTAACCATAGTGTCTTAACAACTCTAACATAATTAGTAGCAGTGTTATTGATAAGTGTTTTATTGGTAAGTGCTGAGCACTTGTATGGCACTTTACCAATATTAACCACTTAATGCTGAACTCCAGACCTTGACTTTTCAGTAGTGGTTTCTTTACAGATTTTTTTTGCATATGAAAGTGATTCAGTAGACTTGCAGAAATGGTAGATTATTTCACCTTTTATTCCTTACTTTCCCTGTCTCACTCCCTGGGTGTCTTATTTCAGAATATCAGATGAGATGAGGCCATGTTGACATTTTATGTTGTCACTTCCTCACACAGTGTTCTTTATTTAGTGCTTTTCACGTGCATTCTGTGGCTGTTACTCCATAGCCAAGTTGTAATTAACGTTCCATTTTACTGGCTTTTGACCAGTCTTCCAACTTCCTCAAAAAGCTGCAAAGTAAGTAGCCTCATGCATATTCTGTAGCCAGTGCAGGATTTCTTTTCCTCTCTGTGAAGTTTGAGGTTAATCTGACTCAACATCAGAGAGGGATGAGAGTTTTGAAAGTAAGAGGTCTTCTGCTTTTGTAAAGTTATCTTGTGCCTTTTCTGGAAAGTGTAGTTCAAATGCAGCTGGGCCTAGAAACTCTCAGTTCCTAGCCTATTTTATTGCAAAGATAAAATAGTAAAGCAAATGCCAAGGTGGAAAGCTTACTACAGTAACTTTTCCTAAAAATCATAGGATTTACATGATCTTTTCATTGACTGGGTTCTGTCAGTGCTGTGTTCCCCACACCCTAGAAGGGATAGGTAGAGATAGAATCTTAATACATGCTTTTCTATTCCATAGTCCACTGAAAGCACCACTATGAGATATTCAGTGTCTGTGCTAGTCTTTGAGGTACAGCTCCTTTTCACCCTTCTTTTCTTTAGAGGTGAAGTGAAAGCAGATATATTTCTCTAAATGCAAGATCTTCCCCAACCATGTTTTGTAATGTGGGAAGTGGTCTTAAGGTAACACCAGAACATCTGTCCCTCTGTCAGGTGGGAGCAAGAGAGGTACTCACACAAGCTCTCGTGCAGAGGTGTAATAGCTGAAACTTCTCTCAAAGCAATCAAGAGCCATTGGAGCAAGTTCTAAAGGGGTAGCCATGTCAGTATAGTTCAGTAAAACAAAAAAGTAGTTTAGTGGAGCAAGTGGAAAAGGAGATAGATGGTTACTTCTCCTGATCAGCAGCAAAAGGGGTCTGAATCTTAAAATGTCAGACACCTACTAGCCAAAGGTTGGTCTAGGGATAACTAGCTGGGAGTTGTAGTGAGGGCTGGTTTTTGGGGGGTTTTTTGACTTTGTTCCCTAGGTTCACCTTCATGTCTTAAGTTACCTCTGGGCTGCAAGGTTTACTCCTACAACTAGTACGTGTTTGGTTCATTTATTCAATCAATCACTGTTTGTGTCTGTGGCTGTATTTATGTACTTACACACTGACAGATGGAGCCAAGGAGAGGTAGTAAATGACTTACCCAAGGTCACATGTAAAGTCAAACGAACAAGGAGACCTGTGGCACTTTTAAAGACTAACAAATTTAATTATTGCATGAGCTTTCGTGGGAGAAAATCCCACTTCATCAGATGCTTTGAAGATGGAGAATTTACATAATGGGAGGAAATTAAATGCAGGGAAATGTATGACACAGGATCAGATCAGGGTGTAACAGCAAATCAGAATAGGTGTTGGGATTCAAACGCTGGGGAACATCACATAGAGGAAGGTGAGGTCATATCACCTGTTGTAATCTATATACCTAAACGAGAGATGTATATATGCACGGCGGGGACGCAGCTGCGCGCGCAGCAGCTGAATCCCCGTCTTGCTGAGGCCAGGCTGGGGAGATTCAAATCTCCCGCCCTGAGCATGCTCAGAGAGAGCTTGCTCAGGGTGGGAGCGGCCTGGCCGAGAAGCAGCTCTGCCGGCCGTCCCCGCAGCTGCGAGCCTCCGGCCAGGTAAGGGGGCTGGGAAGGGGCTGGAGGGAGGCCTGGAGAGGGTTGGGGGGGGACAAGGAGAGAGGCCGGGTTAGAGGGACGGACGGACAAGGAGAGAGGCCGGGTTAGAGGGGGTAGGGAGCTGGGG
>ML685777.1:8259543-8337851 GCA_007922175.1 Pelusios castaneus
TGATTACCATTTTTCAATTTGCGATTCTTTAGAGAATCGGGGGTTTTACTGGTGAGAATATAATCCGTAGTCCCTGTTTAACCCTGAGGCAACGGAGTCGAATTTACATATAAATTCCAATTCTGCAATTTCTCTTTGAAGCTGTGATTTGTTATTCATTTGTTTGAGCAGCACTATTAACAAGTCAGCAATGGAGTGAGCAGAGAGATTGAAGTGTTCCCTTATCGGTTTTTGAACCCTGTGGTTTCTGATGTCAGATTTGTGTCTATTTATTATTTTGTGTAGAGACTGTCCTGTTTGGCCACTGTATAAGGCAGGGGTGGCATTTCCGGCACATGATGGCATAAATCACATTGGTGGATGAGCAGGTGAATGAGCCTTTCATGGAGCCCTTGATGTAATAACTGGCTTGATTAGGTCCTGTGATGGTGTCTTTTGTGTAGATATGGGGGCAACGTTGGCAATGTGGTCTGTTGCAAGGATATGTTCCTGCTTTTATGGTTCTGTTGTTTGGTCTGTAGTTGCTGATGAGTATCAGTTTAAGGTTGGGGGGCTGTCTGTAAGACCTCTGGAGAGGTCTGTCTCCCAAGGCTTGAGAGAGTGAGGGATCGTCGTCGTAGATCCTTGATGATGTGCTGTAGAGGTCTGACTTGGGGGTTGTAGGTGATGACCAGTGGCGTTCTGTTGTTTTCTTTCTTGGGCTTCTCTTGTAGCAGTTGACTTCTGGATACCTCTCTGGCTTTGTCAATATGTTTCTTCACTTCTGCAGTGGGTATTGTAGTTTTAAGAATGCTTGTTAGAGATCCTGAAGATGTCTGTCTCTGTCTGAAGGATCGGAGCAGATGTAGTTATATCTTAGGGCTTGCCTGGAGACAATGGATCATGTGGTATGTCTTGGATGAAAGCTTGAGGGATGTAGGTAACTATAGCGATCAGTAGGTTTTTAGTATAGGGTGGTATTTATGTGCCCATCACTAATTTGTACTGTAGTGACCAGAAAATGGATCTTCTGTGTGGAGTGTTCCAGACTCAGTTTGATTGTGGAGTGGAAATGATTGAAATCTCTGTGGAAATCTTCCAGGGCATCCTTACTGTGGGTCAAGATGATGAAGATGTCACCAGTGTAGTGTAAGTAAAGTAGAGGTGCTTTGGGATGAGACATAAGGAAGTGTTTTTCTAAGTCGGCCATAAAGATTTTGGCATATTGTGGGACCATGAGGGTACCCAAAGCCATGCCGCTGACTTGAAGGTACAAACTATCTTCAAATCTGAAATGGTTATGGGTGAGTACAAAGTCACAAAAACGGCTTGTAATCCATCTTTGTGTGGGGTGTCGGTGTTAAGAGTCTCTACATCCATAGTGGCCAGGATGGTGTTTTCTGGAGGTTCACCAATCGGTTGGATTTTTCTCAGGAAGTCCGTAGTGTCTCGAAGATAGCTAAGAGTGTTGATAGCATAGGGTCTGAGGAGAGAGTCCGCAATAGCCAGATAATCCTGCTGTAAGCATGCCAATGCGTGAGATGATGGGGTGTCCAGAGTTTCCTTTTATGTATTTTTGGTAGTAGATAGAATATCCCTTGTCAAGGTTCTGGTGGTGTGTCTGCCTTGATTTTTTCCTGTGCAGCTTCAGGAAGTTTCTTGAGTAGGTGGTGTAGTTCCTTTTGGTATTCCTCAGTGGGGTCAGAGAGAAGTGTTTTGTAGAACGTTGTATTGGAGAGTTGTTTGTAAGCCCCCTGATCGTAATTCAATTTATTCATGATGACGACAGTGCCTCCTTTTCAGCCTCCTTTAATAATAATGTCAGAGTTGTTTCTGAGGCTCTCGATGTCATTGTGTTCTGCATGGCTGAGGTTATGGTGTAAGGGATGTTGTTTGTCTACGATTTCAGCCTTCGCATGGTGGCAGAAACAATCTATACAGAAGTCTAGTCTGTTGTTCCAACCTTCAGGAGGAGTCCATGTCGAATATTTTTTCTCACAGTGTTGGGGGGAAGGTATCTGTAGGTCATTGCATTCTACGCTGGTGGCGGTGTAAAATTCCTTGAGTCTGAGATGGCGAAAGTAGTTCTTCAGGTCACCACAGAATTGTATCTTATGTGTGTGGGTGGTGGGGCAGAAAGAAAGTCCTTGAGACAGCACAGATTTCTCTGCTGGAGTAAGTGTATAGCATGAAAGATTAACAATGTTGTTGGGTGGGTTGAAGGTGTCCCTGTTGCTGTCCCTTGTGGTGCATAGGAGTTTAGACAGCTTATTGTCTTTTTTTTTTTTCTGTGGGAAAGCAAAATGTATGTTGTAGACGGATTTTCTCTTTTTTGTGAAGTCCAGCCATGTAGAAGAATGTGTTGGAGGTGGTTTTGTATGAGAGATTCGTGTTGAGAGTTCATTTTTAATTTTCTTGTTTGCTGATGATTGGAACAACAGACTAGACTTCCAGTGTGTACATCAACTAATCTAGGTATTTGCCTAATTTTACAACAGGCAAAAAGCACTTGCTGAGTCAGTACAAACTAAACTAAAATTTCATATAGACAATGATTTGTTTATATTACTCTATACACCATGCACTGAAATGTAACTACAATATTTATATTCCAGTCGATTTATTTTACAATCTTATGGTAAAAATGAGAAAGTAAGCAATTTTTCAGTAATAGTGGCTGTGACACTTTTAGAACATGCTCATGTTTGCTGCACTGTAGATATACTCTCTGTTTGACAGACTCATGTTCACGCTGCTTAAGCTACCAGTCTATAAATAGATGCTTGAATGTTGTGATACAGGCATGGAATAAGCTATCCATCCAAGCTCATCTACTTTCTGGGTTTCAGTTTGAGCCACCATGCTAGTGCAAGTCTGTCTGGGATGGGAGGCACGTTCCCAGCTGCAATATGGACATACCCTCTCTTCAGTTATCCTATGCCACACAAAAAGTTGGTTTCTTGAATAAGTAAAATTTACAGCCTTTGCATTAATTTGTAACCAAAAAAATTAATCTTTTAACTAGATCATTGCATTGCATCTCTTTGCATTATGATTAATAAACACTCAGTGATGATTCAAATTCTTAGCTGATAAATAGAAGGAAGTACAACACTTCTTTTGGTTGTTTTTTAAAACCTGTCATTTTACATATCTAGAATCCTGGAACAAACAAATTCTGAGAATCACTAATACAGAGTGTATGCTGCAACTGAAAGTACTACCTAAAACACTAAATTGTTTTCACTTGGAATTTAGACAAAATATAATCTACTGCCAACTGTGGGTTAGTCCATATTGGTTGAGCTAAACATATGTTACAACAGACATGAAAAGAAGCCAGAATCATCAATATTGCTGTAACTAAATTTACTGCAGTGGAGAGGTGGAGAATTGTATTACACTTGGCATCTTTTTAGAGTTTCTTTACATACTAATATTAATATTTTTGGCTATTGAAATACTGACTATGGAGGTTGAAGGTAAGATCAATCTATTTTATAAGTAGAGGTGGTTGGAAAAAATGGAATTTCAAAATATTTAATGAAAAATCAAGGGGAAAATTATTAATTTTTGGATTTTTTTTTATCCTGCCTCAGTTATAACACAATCCCAATACAGTAAAATGAATTGTGTAGACAGAACTTCAGAGACTAAGGAGAGATTGTGTAAACTAGTTGTCCTAATTCTGGATTTTTCAGGATTCACAAAGAGGAAGGTGTGACATCTCCAGAGCAACAAGCTATTATGTGATGGTCCTGATGATTCTTCTGAATTCTGTTTTGTGCTATTGTCATGACGGTCTCCTCCTAGCTTTCTCTACATTTGTTCCAATTACTAGAAATATTCATTCTTTTCTTTGAAGTTTGACTGAGGACTGGCCTACACTATACAGTTAACTGCCTTACATCGACCTAATTATGTCAGTGTCTATCCTACAGCCTTCCTCCTCCTACACTGACAAAATATCTCCACCTCCACAAGAGGCATAAGGTGGGGAATAGGGAGGCAGGAAGCCCCGGGCGATTTCCCCCCACAACTTCTGGTGGGAAAAGGAGGAGGGCCAGGCTGCCAGGAGCCTGTATGGCAGCTGGGCTCTGCCAGTAGAGCTGAGACGGTCTCTCAGCTCCTGTCACTGCCCCTCTTAGGTGGGTGGAAGTGCTCGTGGTGAGGATATGCACCACTGATCCAAGAAGGGTAATTACCACAGCAGTAGTTACTAATATAGTTTGAGTTACGTTTCTAGTGTAAACATACTGTCAGTTTTCATAGTGAAACACTCAATTTTAGTTTTAGTTAAATTTGCTGATATAAATCACTTGCTTTTGCTATAATCTTATACAACTGTAGAGTAAGATAACCTCAGAATGTGGGGAATAGTTGTAAGAACTATTTTGTGGCAAGGGGTATGATTATATTGAATAATGCACGCACAGTCTTAGGAGAGTTGCACTATACGAAAGACGGGTGGTATTGGATATTGCTCCTCTTCCTACACGTGTATAAACCCTGTAGCCACCCAAGAAGTTATAGATAGCTGGAGTAACTGTACCTTTTGATGTATATTGTTTTTTATTAAAATATTATTTACATTTTTATACCAATTATCTAATAACTCTGACACTGTCCTGCATATTTGCATAGATGTAACTTTAAGATTCAGTTTCATCACTTCATAATATTCATTTTATAAATATTCTGTAAACCTTTTGGGGCTTTTATATGGCACCTGAAAATACATTTTCCTTCTCTTTATTGCATTCACTGCTGCTCCTTTATCACACTTACGGTTGTTGCTAGCTGACAATAGCAGTGAAACTTTAAGTGGTAACATACAAATAGTCTATTTTCTCCTCTTGAATAGAGGGACTCTCTGCATGGAACTCCACATCCAGAGATAATACATTTCAAAATGTGAAAGTAATGCATAATTTTTTCATGTCCACAATATATGAAAACCTTGCTGCTTTTGAGATGTGGTAAATTAGACTCTCTATCAAATATTGGTCCACTTTTATCACAGTGCAGTTCAGAATCTTTCTGGTTGTCCCTCAATCACATTTCAACCATCCCCTTGGTGTATTCTCCAAATCTGACCTTACCTAGTTAAGTTAAGGTTAATTTCCTAAAATACTCACTTAAAAATATCTTTAAATTCTTTAAAAAGCCCAACCCAAACTTATTTTTTCTTAGCACTTTATGTCACAATTGCTTAAAATATCAGATTCAAAGCCACTTGACATTCAGACCCTCTCCATCTTTTGGCAGACACATTCCTCCACACAAGCCATAGCCATTGGCTAGCACTTTAGAAGTTGTTTGTTTTCTCTCTGCTAAAGCCACGTGTCGTCCTAATACTCTGTCTGTTGGTTGTTCTCAACAACAAGAAAATCTAGACACATCTGGGAAAAATTACACCTTTTGGAGGAGCAGATGAGGGAAACTTTGGACCCAGAAGAATAGGAATTGAGCTCCAGTGTAGAACTTGACATCTTGAAGTTCTAGTCTGTCAACTTTCCCTTCAGCTGGGATGAGAGTCCTAAGGCCAATACCAGTAAGCAGCGTCACCTGGCACGGATAGGGCCAGAACCAGCTTGTCACTGACTTCTCTGGCATTAGAGACAGGTAGCAAGGACTGGATTATCAACGGGGCTCCAGCCAAAAGGGGGCTCCAGGCCCTAAGGCCCCTGTAATAATCCACAGAGCCCTGCTCAGTGCAAGCAGGGCAGGAGGACAGAAACTGCCCTGCCTGCACTATGGGGAGGAGGGGGCAGGCCCTGGAGCCAGAGGGGTGGGGCTCTGTGCTGCCACCCCATCCCTGGGCCGGCTGGTCTGTACCCGGGGCAGGGCAGGGCAGAGCCTGCTTGCTCTGGCATGACCTGTGCTCCAGACTCCGGCCCGGTGGCACGCAGCTCTCCAAGGCCCATGACCGGGGGGGGTGGCCCTGCATTGGGGCCTGCTGTGCTGCACGTTGGCCCCCACAGCAGACTGGTGGGGGTGGGGCAGGAGTGCCCTCGGGCCCCAGGGGCCCCCAGCGATGCGGTGAGGCAAGGGCCTGACCCCTGCAATGGGGAGCCCAGGTGAGGGGCAGCCTGGGGCCCTCAGGCCAGTTAATCCGGCCCTGCGAGTACCACTTCTGCACCCAAGCAAGGGAGCTCAGAGTATTTGGCCAAGTGCAGTTCCCAGCACCAGTCTTCCTCCTCTAAAAAAGGAAAAATTCAGAGGCCAAAGGAGAGCTCTCTGCCTTCACGTTCCTCTTGAAAACTGAACACAAATTCTACTCATACTTCAGGGGTCAGTGACTGTGGGTCAACTTCAAGCTTAGTACTAATGGGTCCTAAGGTTATCTTAGTCCCTGTGTCCATTACAGAATCGTCAACACCAAAAATCACAGTACTGTAAGGTCTGAGACCCTGTGTTTTTTGGCTAAGCTTAGGCCTTGTTCTTGGACTAAGCAGTAGCAACTATATGAAAGACAGCAGCCATGAGCTAAGTAGCATGTAGTTACATCGTCACATTCCTGAAACTACTTCAAAACAATATAATATCATAATATCAGGTTATTAAGAAGATGATGCTATCCTAATGATCCACCACCAAATAAAGAAACCAAATAAAGATGATTAAAGAAAACTTTACTTGGCAGCATTCTGTCTAGAAAGATATAGCTTATCAACATTTGTGATTATAAAATTGCACTTCTTGTTATTTTGTTATGGTACCCACTTCTGTATTGTGTTTCTGAATGATTTGTCTTGTTCTTTTTCTGTCTGTTGCATAACTAAGATAACTAGGCGAGATCAATTAACGTGGTCAAGGACGATTGGTTAAAGATTTATTTTGCAATATGTTAAGATAGATCAAAGAATCATTTTGTAATATGATTAGTTAACGTATAGTTAGGTATAGGACTCAAGTTTCACTATCAAAACTGGGATCCAAGAGGGAAAGTAGCAGGAAGTATAAAGAAGAGTAAGAAGGAAAGACCTGAAGGAAGAAGAAGAATCTACCGCCAAAGATACGGCCCAAGATCAGAGCTACTAGAATCCTCTGCATCATCACGATGTGCAGCAACCAGAATCGAGATGAGACTGATCTTGCCTGGCCAACAGGGAAAGTCCAACTGTCTGATCAGGATCGGTGAGCGTAACATTGTATGCTTAGCATGAGTACCATGTTTTGTAACTGTTAATAAACAGAGTTAGGATTATTACTGTGTAAGTCTCACTGGCAAAAGATCCTTCAACCTATAGTAGTATATGCCCAGAGCCCTATGAATTTCGGAAAGGATGTAGGTACTTCAGGTACCCAGATTGGTTTCACCCAGAGCCCTATGGATTGGGAAAGGGTGGGGGTGCCTAAATTAACTAGGTTACACCTAGATCTCTGCAGATTGGGAAAAGGTGGGATGCCCTAGTGTGTGGATAACTGTACCAATACTAGAGTTGGTTCCAGTGACTGAGGTATTAACAACTCCAGCTGATACATTGTTGATGGAAGTTACCTCCACACTTCACTATTGAAGATGCTTCATCCAGTACCAGGTCTGACATCTGAACTCCCAGTATCAACGTTATCTCACACATCAGGACCCATGGTTAGAGGAGATCTATTCCTTCTCCTGGTCATACCATGTTCTAAACCTTCACTCCTGCCAAAAGAATTCATTTGGAAACCCTCACCTTGCTACTCATTTCAGAATATAGTTCTTAATCTAAAAAGATGAACTCATTTCCGAGCCCTGGTTTATCCATTGCATGGCTGTCATCATCCCAACCACCATATCCTTAACCAGTCTGGCCAGTTTATTCATACAGCTTTCCACTAGGCCAGTGGTTTTCAAACTTTTTTCTCAGGACCCAGCTGATAAAAATCATTTATGCCCGCCACCCAACAATTACATCTTTGAGCAATACATTCCAGTCTTTTGCTGGTTGCAGCAGGGGGTGCCATGACCCAGTGCCTAAGGATCTGTGAGCCAGTACTGGGTCCCATCCCTAAGTTTGAAAACCACTGCACTAGGCCATACTGGATGTAAGGGGACCCATCTTTCAGAGTTGGGTCGTCTTCCTGATCATTGTGCAAATATGAACAGTTTCATGCTTTTGCCACCTCAGTTTCAAGATCTCCTGCTGAAACTATTAGCAGTAGGGATGAAGATCTCTTGATGACTGAACAACAGGCAAGTCTCCAACCTGTGAATCAGTACCTTTCAACTTCTCTCAAAGATCCACCATAATCAGTCCCTAGCAAGGCAGTCTCTTTTACTCCAGTACCAGCTCCAGCTAATTTTGGTGCTTTGTTAGAGCTGCTCTCTTGAGGCAGATCTTGGTATTGGAGAGAAGGAGGCCCATACATTATTTAATGTCCTTTGGTCAACGGATGTTAATAATACCAATAAACGAAGAAATTATGGAGTCAGATAAAGCTCTCTGGAAGATCTCTGCTCTTCTTATCCTGATAGTAGTTTCCTGACTGATGCAGTTTGAGGTAAACTGATCTCCACATTTCAGTTCAGCCTCTGATAGCACTTCTAGACAATATTGCTGAACAAAGGACAAATTCTTTACCCAGATCTGAAGTCATAGTACTTGACACTCTGTACTTGTTGGCTGCTTAAGTTCCATTGACAAGACTGTCCAGGATTCCCTCTAAAAGAAAACATTACTCCTCAGCCTGGGAAAGACTTTCAATTTGAACAGCTCAGTGCCACCTTGATCCATTAGTCTTCTCTTCCCCAATCATTAATTACATCTTGCATCTAAAGCTCCCTGGACTGTCAGTTCAGTTCATGTTCTCTGTGCTTCAAGCTTGTATTGGCTTTCAAGTTCATTCAAAATTTGATTTGGATTACTTTTTAAAGTAAGCCCATTTAAAAATATGTAGCTTTAATATAGCCAAATTCAAGATCATACATCTAGGAACCAGAAATACAAATTGTACCTGCAGCGTTGGAGGGCTGTATCCTGGAAAGTGGTGACCCTGAAAAATATTTAGGGGTCATAGTGAACTCTGAGTGTAAGGCCGCTGCAAAAAGGGTTAATGTAATCCTTGGATGTATAAACGGGAGTAGTAGATAGAAGGAGAGAAGTGACTTTTCCTCTTTATATAGCCTTGGTAAGACCATTGTTAATTCTGATGTCTGCATTTTAAAAAGGATGTTAAAAAATTGAAGAAAGTAAAGAAAAGAACAACCAAAATGATTAGAGGACTGGGGAAAATGCCTTACAGTGAGAGACTTAAAGAGCTCAATCTATTTAGTTTATCAACAAGAAGATTGAGAGGTGACTGGACTGCAGTGTACAGGGATTCCCATGGAGAGAAAATATTGGGCACTAAAGGTGTGATTAGCTCGGAGAAAGGCATAACAAGAACCAGTAGGTTGGAAGCTGAAACAAATTCAAATAAAAAAAGTTACATTTTTAACAGTGAGTTAACAGTTTAGCATTTTTTTTACAGTAATTTTTAAGAGTAATTAGCAGCTAGCACAACTAATTACCAAGGGGAGTGGCAGATTCTCTTGATGTCTCCAAATTGAAATCATGGATGACTGTCAGGAATACATGTTCCTCTTCGAGTGGTTTCCCGGTAGGGGTGCTCCACTCTATGTGGAGCACTCTACAGGGACACACATCTCGAGGAACATCAGTTACCGTCAAGGTAAGCAACCTTCTTTTCCTCTTCGAGTAGTGTCCCTGTAGGGGTATTTGCTTAGAGTGGAGTGGAGCACCCCTACAGGGAGCATAGAGTGGAGCACCCCTACAGGGACACACATCTCGAGGAACATTGGTTGCCATCAAGGTAAGCAACCTTCTTTTTTAGTTTAGTCAGACAATATGGGATATTGATGAAATTTAATGACATTTTATACCGGAGGTCAGACTACATGATCACACGGTCCCTTTTTGCTTTAAAATCTATGAAAATAAAAACTCATAAAATATACAACAAGACACCACCCTTTCTATTGAACTGGAATCTTGTGGCATTTGAAGTCCATGATAATCGGTTCTAGTGCATGCAAGTAAATGAGATTAGCTCTGAAATTCTAATGTGCCTAAAATAAAGGCATATTACCTCAGTGATAAAGTACATTTATATCTGCATTCCAATTTTAGAGCCAAATTCTGCAACCTTTAGTCAGGCAAAACTCTCATTGGCTTTGGTGGAATAGTGAAAAGTGTTCTTCTTTCTAAATATCTAATTTGAATTTCTCCATAATGGAGGACTATGCTTAAAATAAGCAAATACCTGATGTTTCTTCTCCCCGAAGTAACAATGTTTTGTTTACTGTTTTAGCTCTATATTAGAAGTTCACTAACAGACTATGCTGATCTATGCTGACATCAGTCAATTGTGCTGATATACAAAGAAAGATGGTTGCTGTTATAAGAAACTATATAAAGAAGAATTTTTCATTTTTTGACATGAATGGGACCTTTGATGTAAATGTATGTTTTGTCCAAGTAAAAGATTTGGTCTTTACTGTCTGCTTTTCACATGTAGTTTTCATGGTTTTTTATATTTTCATCATAACCAGCATCTATGAATATAGTTTATAAAGTGAAAGGAATAATCTTAAAGATTTACAAATATGTGACTGGAGTTTTTTCCTGTCTATGTGTAATTACACTGTTTTTGCATGACCTTTGTTTTTATGGCAAGATGTACTCTGTATGTCGTAGGTTGCAAGTTGGGTAAACTACCAGTAACATAAAAGAAAAAAGACAAATCCTATTTTAATGACTTAAGATGTTGCTTGCAAGCAAGCATGTACAATACATATATAGATCCCTTTGTATTTTATTTGCTGTCATTCTGGGGAAGTCAGTAATTTTTAAATTAGTTTGTATTGTAAAAAAGTAGCAAGAAAGCAGGAAGATTGAATTATATGGAATGTTTGTCATAGCATTCTTTAGTGGGGATGGTAAATATTTAGTGGTGTGCAGCCTTTAAAATGGACTTAGTATTAAAGGAATAATGCTATGCTTATTATTATAATAAATAATAAAAGCATAGGGTGAGATCCTGATCCCTGGTCTGGCCCCTTTGCACTGCATAGAAGGTGTAAAAGGGTCCTAAAAATCCTATAACAGCCTGTTTGCCTTGGCATAAACACCAGAGGCAGACCCGTGTAGGTGGTGTGCTGAGTTAGGAGGGATATATTGGGGGTGAGAGATTCAGAAAAAGGTAAGCAAATATTGAGTGATTCATGGTCAGAATCGATAAATTAAACTGAGGAATCAAATGAAATATTAGTACTTTAATGCTCAAGAGCGGTTACAAAGTGATTATATAGTGTTATATGGTGGTTACAAATAATTCAACTTCTGATGCTGTAAGTATAACCATTTCCTGATCCTTTCTGTGGAGTAGTAGAGGGGGGGAAAAGAAAGTTAAAATATGATCCTCGTTTAGTGACCTAGTCAGCAAATAAGTTTTATAAATCACTGGTATCTTGGCACCTCCAAGATGTTCATATTTTCTTAATTTAGCACTTTCAGTCTCTAAATTGGAGCTGTAAACTTCTTACCAGAGATAACCTCAAACAGAAGACATCTGTTAGAAAAATGCTAAGTCTGTGATGGGTAGGACTGTTCCCTATAGATACTAACCCTATCTTTTAGAAATTATTCAAGAGCTTTAAAGACTACCAGTTTTTCATGAGTTAAGTCTTTATGAGATATGGTAACTCCTGTCTCATGTTTTTGCTTTATGGTTGCTAAGGAAGAGACGGTGCCTCTAGTTTAACAGTCACAGGAGAAAAATTGTCCAGCAGTGTCTACTGGGGGGGGGGGGGGAGGGCATGTTAGTGACCCAGATTCACCCTGTTAATGAAACACACATGCAAAATGGGGACCAAAGTGCTTGAGAAAACTCTCTAAACACCTGCAGCTAATTTATGCTCTTGAATACATACACATGGCCAGGAGTTGCCTTGTTATATGTGAGGGCAAGAATTAGTTCTAAATAAAAGACTTTCACTCCCTCACATACCATGGTGAATTGGAAAGTTACCACTGGCATAATTAGTAAACAATAAGCACCTGGTTTTCTTCCTGCACCTATTTTACAGCGGCATTATTCCTGATTTATATTTGTGTGTGGGAAAGATTTGGGCCTAGCAGTTCAGTATGTCATTTGTTGTATTAAGTACACATTTCATCTGAGAGTTTAGAGGAACGTGTTCCCCATCCAAAATCTTGATAGAAGTATAACAATGGGGGAGAGGTTTGAAATGGTTGTGTTTTGTTTTGTTTTGTTTTGTTTTTAAGTTTTCAACATGTTCATATAGGAAAATGCAAGATAGTCTTTTTTGTTGTTGTTGTTGTTGTTCAGATAGCTAAATAAAACTTTTTGACAGGGTACGTTACTGGGACCTTTTAAAACCATACCTTAGAGAGAAACGTTACAAGGTACATAACTTTGGGTAAGTTTTATTAGTAGTTTGTGTGTGATTATTGTATACAGAAAATTACTGATATGTTTCAGAATAGAGCAGCTATTAACTTCAAAGCCAAAATATATGAAGGCTTTAGCATGAAAGACAGATATTAAACAGTAACATACTTACTGTCACGGCAGTTTGGGAAGTCTTTGCCAGACTATCTTCATTAACTAAGGTGGAAAAGATAAAGGAAGTGAGAGAACTAAAATGTGAGATTGGTTTTTGTTTTTATTTTTTAAAAAGAAAAACACAGTAGGGGGAAGCATGTTTTTAGCAGTTAGACTGTTGTCTAAAATAAGCTACTTGCCTGACATCCTTTTACTTGGTGTGGCAGTTTCAATGTGCTGCATTATTCTTTAAGTAAAGGGAATTTTTAGGCATACATGCATAATAAGAGGAAACAAAAGATCAAAGAAATCAGCACAGTGTGAAACACTTAAAAGCAGTGCATAATGTGCAGTTCAGGAACTCAAGATTTAGATTTCAAATTTGGAAGAGTTATCAAAAATTGCATCTTGTTTAGTAGGTTAAGTTGATGATTTTCAGTTAAACTTGCTGGTGTGGTGAAATTAAAATTAAATTTAAGGAAAGACATTAAGCCTTGGATTCATTACACTTCTCTTAGGCCTTGTACACACTACAGCATTATCACGCGGTAACGCTGAGCGCGTGCACACACAAATGTTGCTTGTTGTGCGACAACAGCCCTCTTGCCGCGCAACATGAAAACCACCTCGACGAGAGGCATAGCAATCATCACATAATGGCTGTTGGGCGATAGTGTGCGTACACTCATTGCGTGTTAAAAATTCTCTGGAAATGTCCGAGAGTGCCAATCAAGGCCACTCTGGCACACCAGAGCTGTATACTTGTCAATTTCCCTGCTCTAACAGAGCAGGGAAATTGACAAGTAACCGCCAGGGTTCTCTGGCCCCCAGCTGCAGCTGAGCTCCAGCCACCAGGGTTGCTGGTTCCCCGGCGGCTGGAGACCCGCTGCCGCCGGGGAGCAACAGGGCATGGTGGGATAGGTGCCCACCATGCACTGCACCTTCCAATGAAAATTCAAAGGAGCGTGTGAATGTGCCTTTTCGTTACAAGAAGTACTGTGTAGAGAGGGGAAAGCTCAATAAAAACCATGTGATTTTTACTGCGCAACGGGCTTGCTGCAGAAGGATTTTGCAGTGTGTACATGGAGTTAGCTGCAGGTTTAAAAGACACTTCTGGTAGAAATGAGAGCGATTACCGATCACTGTTTTCAGGGTAGAGCATAGAACAAGGGTTAATCAAAATTTTGTTGTCAATTATTTTTCAGTGGATAATTGGGGTTTTTTATTAAATCAGATTTTTTTATTTTTTTATTTTTTTTGCAAAAGGTTGCTATGAAAAATGTTAAATTTTCATCCCCAAAATTAACATCTAAAAACTGAAATATTTTGACTTCACATGTTGCCTTGTGGAAGCTTTTAATTTGGTTACTAATTCTTTTCTTTGGATCAGTCTTCCTGAGTTGTCATCATTTTCCATGATGCATTGCTTCTCTCTCAAAGAGGGAGATATAATCCAATGATAGAATACAGTTAATATATGAGAATGGAGCATGAGGCATCCTAAATACAGTTCCCATGAAACACTGTAGCAGCGTTTCCAAATAAAAGTATTTTGCTATTTTTCAGCTCAACTTTTTTTAGGATTTTAATTTCCACCAAAATATTGAAATTTTCCATGGAAAAGTTAGAGAAATTTTTCAGCAGAAGAAAATTAACTTTTGATCAGCTGTATGTAGAACTCATTTCTTCAATTCAGCTTTCCCACAGCCACACCAGAAACCACAAAGGAACAATGGTAGAAGACTGTGGTCACAAAAGAGGGAGCACAAAAACAAACAAAGCTTCTTCAGGGGACAGAAGGACAAAACTAGACTGCATGTGTCACCGCAATATAAATGTTTAAAAACAATGTGGACCTTTATATTGTAGTGGTGGTTATTTTTTTTTAGGTATTCCATATCTACAGGAATAAATATAAATACTTAGCTAGCTTGAAAGAAAGCTTGAAGGTCAAGCGCAGAAATTCCAGCACTGACACAATCAGATAAACTAGTTGGTGTTCTCCAAACACTGGCTCAATTGGGTAAATTAGTTTGGCAGCCAATAAAAAACCCTGAAAAGAAATAAATATTCTTGAGTGTTGAAGCTTCTCTTGGCAAACTACCACTGACCACTGCACAGAGGGTCCATCCTTCAAAGTCACAGGAATGTGTCTACATATTTTTCATTTAGGAGCAAAGCCTTACTTTTGGAAGTGGTGCTAGCCAAATAAGGATGAAGGAAACCCAGAAGAGTAAAACAACAGAGTCCTGTGGCACTTTTAAAGACTAACAGATTTATTCTTTAAAAGTGCCACAGGACTCTGTTGTTTTTCTACAATAGACTAACACGGCTACCCCCTTGGAACCAGAAGAGTAACTTTCTGTAATTTACTGCCAGCTTTTGGGGGTTTTTGTCTTGTTTATTTTTGAAGAAGAGATTCAATCATGCAATGCACTTATTTTTGTAATATAGATTTTTAAAAAATATATTCTGCTGCATTTTTTCAATTAAATTAATCTTAAAATACTGCTAAAATTAACAGTTAAGAATAATTAGTTTTAAAAATGATTTAGCTTTTCTCACTTTGAGGCTTATGCTGCTATCCAATGTGGGAAGGAGGCATATTCTGAGTAGATGATACAATTTAGATTGTAAGCTCTTTTGGGCAAGGAACAGTTGTTGTTTTTTTTTTCTGTTTGTACAGTATCTGTACAGCAGGGGTCCTTGACCATGAGTAAGGCTCCTGGATGCTACAGTAATACAAATAATAGCTAGATTGCCACCTTCTTAAATAAAATTATATTTTTGCAGGAAAAAAAATTCTGTGAGGGTCATGTTAAAGCATAATCCTTAAGAAAATAAACTGAAACCACAAATTCATATTAACAGGAAGTACATACGTTCATATTTCTCTATGTGTGCTTCTCCTTAAAACACTACTTCTAAACCCACCCAATTTAACAAACACTAAATGACAAAAAAGTAAACTCTAGCTATCACCTGGATCTTCCATTGTGAGTTTCTTTGTTTATCTTTTGGTCTCTATTTACACTTCGATCTGTACTGTGGTGGTGTGTTTGGTGGGTTTTTGTTTTTGTTTTTAAGCTAGCTAGCGATGCATCCACTGTTACTGGCATGAGAAACATTATGGTTTAATTTACAGTAGTACATAGGAACGGCAGTCAAAGATAAAGGGTCCATTGTACTCAGCATTGTACAAACAAGTAACAACAGGACAAATCCTGCGCCAGGAATCTCATGATCTTCATGGCAGCCAATATACTGGGCCCATTACAAGTGTGCCTGCCCCCTACTCATGTCATAAACAAGACACTGTTAGCGGCCAAGGTTGTTAATGGTATTTTAATCAGGTAGTAGGAGAGAGTGTATTTAGAACGAGCCATTAATTACTAACTCGGTTAAAAATTGTACATTGGCAGGGCCTTACCTTGCATACTCATTGGGGTGTGGACATGTGTGTCTTTGTCTTGTACAGTTCAGAGCACACTTGTAGTATGATATACTCTATATGACAGTTTAGGAGTGTTTGTGTGCTAATAGTGGTCTCTCCAAAATGGCCATGTCTCTGTAATCTTGTCTACATTAGGAAAATTAGCAACTCTAGTTAACAGAAACCGGTACCATTCATTGGTGTGCAATGACATTTTTATTAAGGCATACAGCAACTTTCTAGGTCACAGATGAAAAGATTTATTTTTCTAAAAACCTACACCAAGCAAGTAATAAACCAAGTACATTTGTTTTGGCAAATACTTTTAGTTAAATATTATGGAAGTTGAGAATATACAAACATGCGATTATCTAACCTTTCTACTGAAATTGAAAATCTTTTCTCCTGTCTTTAAGAAACTCAAAGTTGACCAAACTATAGAAATCTAGTAAGCCACACAATTACATAAGCAATTCCTTTTTGATGGTCACTCAAGCCAGTTTGGGCAGGCGTTTGCTGTGCAGAATGTTGCAGGTGAACGTCTTTATGCACTTTGAAGTTGAAAAAGGCCGTTCCATTATGGCAGTGGAGTAGGGAATAGTTAGAATTAAGGCATCTAACTTGTTGACTTTAGTCAAGCAAAATATATAAATCCAGTCAAATTCACGTTTCCCTTGGAGCTGTTTTAGTTGCATGCAACAAACAGTTTGCAGTGCGCCAACTAATATAAAAAAGTAATTGGGTAATGTGCTTCGAGAGATTTGAGAGTATCAAGTGGAAAATGTGTCTAGAATTCATCGAATCCTTTTGGATAAATTCAAGTTTTTCTATGCTTTCAAATTATGCCAACAGCTGTTCGTTGACATTTTCAATAATCTCAGAAGAGAAGCTGACGTATTGCTTGGTCTTTTGTTGTTGCTCTCTTTTTCTGAGGTTCATGTGCATCTTGCATTAACACCTCTTTCTGAATCTCATCAAAACTTTATTCTGTCTTACAAATCTGTTGAATACAAAACTCGCTATTGTCCATCTTAGTTTGAAGAACATCAAAAAACACTTCTGTCACTTCAAATATGTTGTCCCAGAGGCAAAGGAGAAACATTAAACTGAAAATCATGAAGCATGGTCAGAAAACGCTTGGCTGAGGTGAAAGATAGTGTGTCCCAATCTGCTGAATTTTTTACTACACTTTTGAAGATATTGATCAGAGCTTCTCTGTTTGTACAAGCCTTCAGTGAAAATTCAACCTTGTGGTACAAATAGAAGGCAGCCTTTGTTTAACTATGTTTCAAAGAAGTTCAGTCTGTTTTAGAGATCAAGAGAAAAACACACACATTCCTTCTAATTTTGTTAATAGATCTCAGTGTTCTTGGATACTGTATGCTGCAAAATGGAGGGTAGGATTTTAAAAATTAGCATAGCAATGAACAAGATGTGCATGGGGAACTTTACACAGGTTTGTTTCTGAAATCCACTTACGTGGCCTGTCGTTACTGCTGCACCATTGTATGTCTGAGCTACCAACTTGTCACTGAATTTAAATATCTGGCATACCATTTCATGTGGTAAAGACTGGATGCAATTCAATTGTTAACGTCAGTAAAACCAACAAAGCATTCTGCAGCATCACTGTTCTTGGTCATGTAATGCAGTACAGTCAAAAGCTGAGATTTACTGGTGTTATTCGAGGTTTCAAAATAGCAACAAATGGCGTTGCTCAGTTTTTTGGGCAATGGCAGTATGTCGGATGTACTTACTGCTTCGGTGAGGTCATTCAGAATTCTGTTTGTGATCCAGAAAAGACAGTCGAGGTTTCCAGATGTAGCTTGAGTAAAGGATTGAACTCCCTGACTGATTCTAATTTTACATAACTGCCTTGACTCAGGGAATCCATCTGATTCGATATGCCCCTGAAATGCCAGCTCTTGTTCTTCGAGATGACATACAACACGAATTAGTCTAGTAAAATAGCCTGATTCTGACAGGTTTTTTCATGTGTTGTCTAACAGCACTTCCCTGCTGCTCAACTAATTGAAGATCAGTGTGCACTTGTCCCATTGTTTCTAAATGCATATAGGGTACTAGGTATTGCTGGCTAATTTCATGATGTCTGCATTTTCTAGTTTGTCTAAGCCCCTGTGTCCTGGCTTATTTCACACATTTTTTTCAGTGACAAAAAGTAGGCAGGGTCAGCATTATAGCTTGTTTCCACACACCCACAGATTCATTCACATTTACACCATGCTTCATTAAAATACTGTTTCAGATCTTTTCCTGCTTTTCTGTAAGAACTCACTAATTAAAATTTTGGTTTTGACCTTCCATTTTGTATTATTTGTTTTTGTTGCATAGCCACTTGCATAAATGAATTAAGTTTTGCACCAAACTGATTAAGGCCCAGTCTACACTGCTGACAAAATTTGGCAGCAATTGATGAGAGTTACGTACACTATGCAGAGTAGCTTGTATAACTCCTGTTGACTTCTAACTCCCCTTTAGGGCACCATCTTCACTGTGCTGTGCCATTTAAGGGGGTGATTTTATTAAGTCAATTTCCAGATCAACTGAGCATGTCTTTAGTGATTGCTCAGTTGTCTGAAAAAATTGATCTGATGGCGGCGAACTTGATGCCGTCAGTGTAGACATACCCCAAGATTCTACATCACTACATCTGTTCTATCACAGATGATTTGTACACTTGCACACCTTGTATATTGAATTCTGTACTTGCAGTAGAAGTTCCCTCTGGCTTGATTTCAGCTTTAGGATAGCACTGCCAAGGAAAACACAGTAACAGTGATGTCTGGCAACCCCTCTCTCAACATATTTGATTTTCTCTTTGTTTTCCACATTTGTGGTTTTGCCGTTAATGAGACTTGAATTATTCCAAACTGAGATTTATACAGCAACCTCTGTGCAACTGTAATCTATCATAAGTTTTTTTTACAGAGAAATAGAGTCTTGCAAAGTGCTGGCTGGTGATAGTATATGGCAGGCATGGGCAAAATACGGCCCACGGGCTGGATCCAGCCCACTAGACCTCTGTGTCCAGCCCGCCGTACTCCTGGCCAGCTCTCCAAGCCCCCCACATCCGGGGGCCGGTTCTCTGTTATTCTCCTGCCCTCCCAGCCAGCTCTCTGCTACCCCATGGCCCCCCAGTTGATTCTTCAACCTCCCTCCCACAGGCTTTCCATAGCCACACTGGCTGGCTTTCAGCCACTGCGCTTGGCTGGCTCTTTGCTGCCCAGCCCCATGGCTGGCTCTTCACTGCCGCTGCCCCCCTTTCTGCTGCTGCGCTGCCCTCCTCCCACGGGCTCTGTGCTGCTTCCCCTGCCGCCCACCCCAGCCGCCACGCTGGACAGCCCCGCGGCCAGCTGTCCACTGCTCCACCCAAACCACCAAGCAAAATTATTGCCCACCCCTGGTCTATGATATAGAACAGAAGAACATATAAAAAAGACACATATAGAAAGGATAGACTTTAAAACAGGAAATGAAGTGGAAACAGTAGGGGAAGCATCTTGGTTTTTAAATACCTTAAATATTTAAAAAACCAAACAGAGTCCTGTGGCACTTTTAAAGACTAACAGATTTATTTATCACATGAGCTTTCATGGGAGAAAATCCCGCTTCATCAGATGCTTTGAAGGTGGGAAGCTTACAGCCTGACCTGACCCTATGTCATGCATTTCACTGCATTTAATTTCCTTCCATTCTGTAAGTTTCCCATCTTTAAAGCATCTGATGAAGTGGGATTTTCTCCCACGAAAGCTCATGCAATAAATAAATCTGTTAGTCTTTAAAAGTGCCACAGGACTCTGTTTTTCTGCAATAGACTAACATGGCTACCCCTTTGGAACTTAAACATTTAAGTAGATTTTTTTAAAAGAAAACAGTAGAGTTTCAAATTAATTATGTATATAATTATCTAAGAACTTTGTTTAACATTCAATTTTATTGCGTGTATAATTTCTCCATAGTGTGCTATATAAATTTTTCGTTTCTCTTGTACATAAATTTAATAGAACTTGGCCAGTGTTACTGCTGACTGATGCTTACTTTGATCCCACTCTGCAGCACATTTCCAGTGTATTCAGTTACACACTTGCATGCTTGACATTCCACAAAATGGTGTCATCTATGCAGCGTGATCTTGCAGGTATGGTGTGGTGCAAATGAGGTCATTTTAAAATGGCATCCTCTATGCTCATTCGGGAAAGGGTGTGGATGAAATCAGCCCACAGACAGCTAGTTTTTCCTGTCTGTATGTCTACATTGCTGGGATTGCACAGGTTGGTGCAGCGGGATCGATTGTGCAGGTAGTGGAGACCAGCTCAATCGATCACGGAAGTGCTCTCTATCCAATGCAATAAATCCAGATCCTCAAAAGAGTAAGGTTGTGTTGGCCAAAGAGCGTCTCCTGTCAACACAGCATAGTGGAAACGCTGTGGTAAAGGAATGTAAGTAAGTTGACAGGAGATACGGAAGCTATATTGCGTAGCTTACACATCTCCTGTTGACGGCTGCCAGCAGGCCAGAGACATTCAGGACCCCTGGTGCCACTGCCCCTAGTTAATGGCATATGTAGATAAGAACAAACAATGCTCAGACGTAATTCAGAAATGGTGGTTAAGCCCAGAATCACTATATTTACAGAAAGGAGTTTGAGAGCAAGAAGCATTTATTAAGGTTTATTATTTGCCTGTTGTAAGTTTCATGTAATTGAGCTGAATAAATTGTGTGTGTGTGTATGGCCATGTAGATATGAAAAATATGGTCACATAAATATGAAATGTGCAAGTGCAGTTTCATTAAATGTATGCCACATTTTATAAGGCTCTGAAGATTTAACTCTGTCAATGTATATTTGTTTTCCTTCTGTTGACTAAGGATAGAAAAATATCATGATCAGGAGTAAGCAAACTGTTGGCAAACAAAATTATGACACTAAAGATTAAGTTGTTTTTGATCTAGCTGCTTCTCAGTCTTGAATCAGATTTGGAGAGGAAAATTTAAGGAATCAGTCAATTGTAACTTAATATATTTTTAAATGTGTTATACATACATCCTCTGACGACTTGACCTGAACACATCAAAAACTTGGCTTAATGGCATGTACTGCAAAGAAGACAAATTCTTTTTAGTGAATAAATCATTATTTCTTCAAGAGGAGCTTAAATCTGCTTTATGAAAGAATGCAGCAACCCCTCCCTCCCCCAAGTATCTCACTACTTCATTTAGTGTTCAGAAAAGAACACGTAGGGTCCATTTCTCCCACTATATGTGTAGTCCAGAGATTTTAGATTTCAGGTCATATGTTATTGTCTGATAAAAGGCATAATAAGGAACCTTCAGCATGAGCACCAGTGAAACTGTATAATATTTTTCTCTTCAAAAGGTGCGTTATCCATGACTGGCCCAGATCCTGCAAAGGATTACATCAAGAGTTAAACTTTTGGAGTATTGGAGAACAGAGGCGGCTTTTGGGGTAGGCGAAGCAGGTGCATGCCTAGGGCCCTGAGCAGTAAGGGGCCCCATCGCCTGCTTCACCTACCCCAAAAGCCGTGTCTGCCTTGGTTGGCAGCAGGAGGAGGAGCTGGCCCAGGGGGAATGGGTGGTGAAAGGGGGCTGGGGGAGCGGGTGGTGAGGGGGGCTGGTGGCAGGGGGTGGCCACAGAGGGGCCCCCACAGGCCTGTGGGGGGCCTCACAGCTCTGTAGTGGGCCCCACAATGAGCCTTCGCCTACAGCCTCGAATAGCCAAAGGATGCCTCTGTTGGAGAATATGGAGAGGTCTGTATTTTACAATGTGAAGTCATGGTTAATTCTATCATAACGCAGTGTTTCATGATTGTAGACCTTTATGAAAAAGATCGTGTGAAGAAACAGTTTTAGGTTGCGTGTGTATTCAGGCTCATTCTTAGTATTATTGCTGCTTTATTTTTAAAAATTGTAATATGTTACAATTTTTGTCTCTTAGGTCTCAGGGTAACAGTGTTGTTAACATCATCCCTCATGGTGTTAGGAGCTGGCCTAAGATGTGTACCGCTGTCAGACCTAACAATAAGGAAAAAGTAAGTGAAAAATAGATGTATATTTTTTCTTGTTTCAAATGTCCCTATTTTCCCTGCTATTCCAATGCAGAATAATGTAAACAGAGGTTTTCTGTCAGATTCTGTTATGTAGAAACACCATTCAGTTGAAACAAGTTGTAACACATCTTCCTTTGTTTCTCAGAATTGATCTTAGCATAATTCTTTTACATAGAATCAGAGGATTGCAAAGCGCTTTATGAACTTCAGTTAATGCCTTACCAACACCCCTGTGAAGGTAAGCATTAACCTGAGATTTACAAGTGAGGAAAATGAGGTATAGAAAGGTACAGTAATCATCCCACAGGAAACAAAGATACGTTTGTGTATGCAAATGTTAAATAATTTTTACATTTAAAATTTTACATGCTGCATTTATGAGATCAAACACTGAGGCAAATGAACTAATAGGAGAGTGCTCCTTGCATACGCTGTATTACAGTCCTCATTCCTAGGAAATACATATTTAAAATTACTTGCTTTCTGTATGGCTAAACAAGTTCTCTCCACATAATAGACAATGTCAGAGATGGGAATAGAAATCAATACCTTAATAAAGCTATTCAAATGCAAACAGTTCAGCTGTACCTTTCTTTACAATGTCCTGAATTTGGAAGCCTGTCCAGAATACAGGAAACAAGTCCTAGCTTTATGGTCATGCCAACTGACCATTGTTGTTCAGCCATCTTTATGTGTCTGTTTTTGTATGCCCATAGGAGGCAGCATAGTAACATACATTTCCTTTCTTTTTCTTCAGAAAAGCATAGTAGCATTAATTTTTGAGTGTGCATGCATGCCTGCATATCTTATATAGAAAAAGAGTTCATTTGAAAGGATTTTTTATCTGGAAGTGTCACCTTGCTTTAGAACAGGGGTGTCCAACCTTTTTGGGTGAGGGGCCACACTGTAATTCTTCTATCAGTCGGAGGGCCGGTCAGCAAATTTTGAATAGATAAGGCATAATAGTAATTGATCTTGCTATTCATAAAATGTAAAAGTCAAAAACCAAAACAAAACACAAGTTTATAAATTCTGTAAAACCAGAAACTGACATTTCATACCTAAATACAATTCTCAAATAATATCTATCCTCTCTACAGTAACTGTTATGTAAGTGTCACTTTCACCACTGTACACAACAAATTTTCACTTGTTAATTAAACCATATTTTGTGAAAACTTGTAAAGGGCTCACTTTTTTTTTCAGGAAGTGTCAGTGTGTACAGGTGGTAGGAGAGTGTGGCAAGGCAAGGGAGGTCATGGGGAGGACGTGTGTGTTGGTAGGGGAAGCATGGGGAGCAGGGGCAGGGCAGAGCAGACAAGGAAGGGTGGGGACCTCAAAGAAAACTCTTCAAGCTGTGACCCATGCCCCATTTTTACCAGCCAGGACAGGGCTGAGCTCAGAGCATTGACTTCAGAGCCACCCTAGAATCACAGAAACTAAGGGCCCATGACAGGTCATCGAGTCCAGTTCCCTGCACTCATGGCAGGACCAAGTTCCCCCATTAAACCATCCCTGACAGGTGTTTGTCTAACTTGCTCTTTAAAACCTCCAATATAGGAGATTCTACAACCTTCCGAGCCAACTTATTCCACTGTTTAATCACCCTGACAGTTAGGATTTTTTTCCTAATGTCTAGGCTGAACCTCCGTTGCTGTAATTTAAGCCCGTTGCTTCTTGTTCTATCATCTGTGATTAAGGAGAATAATTTTTCTCCTTCTTTCTCATAACAACCTTTTAGGTATTTGAAAACTGTTATCGTATCCCCTCTGTCTCCTTTTTTCTAAATTAAACAAACCCAGCTCTTTCAATCTTCCGTCATAGGTCAAATGTTCCAGACCTCTAATCATTTTTGTTGCTCTTCTCTGGACTTTCTCCAGTGTCTCCACATTTTCTTTGAAATGAGGAGCCCAAAGCTGGACCTGATCTTTCTTCAGAGATAAGGTGCAGCTTCTCCTCCATCTGGCTTTCCTACCAATTTCTCTCATTTCCATACTAAATCAAGACATTTCCTCCTGGTATTTTTCCTGAAGCCACTCAAAGATGTTAGGGAACATAGGCTGCACACACTAGCTATCAGAAGGGTTTTAGCCTTTACATTGAAAGGACCAAAACTTTCAGGAAGACATTTCAGCTGTTCATGGCAGTAGCTGACAGGATGAAAGGGGTGCCAGTCTCTTTGCAATACATCTCCTCTTGGATCACATCTTGTATCAAGCAGTGCTACAAACTGGTGAAGGTACCTGTACCAGCGATAACAGCTCATTCAACAAGAGCACAAGCATCCTCTGCAGTCTTCTTGGCAGGTGTCAATCTTGGATGTTTGCAGGGCTGCAACATGATCATTGGTCCACAAATTTGCAACACACTATGCTATTATGCAGTAGGCTAGGGATGGTGCCATGTTTGGGACGTCAGTTCTGTAGCCTGAGTTCAGACCCCTCCTTGTAAGGTAAGGCTTGGGAATCACCTACTTGGAATCGACATGAACAAGCACTCAAAGAAAAGATGGTTACTAAGCTTCGTTAACTGTTCTTCAAGATGTGTTGCTCATGTCCGTTCCAACACTCACCCACCTACCCCACTGTCAGAATTATTTGGCAGCTGAAGAAGGAAGGGTCAGCAAAGCCCTAATTATATTGCCATGGAGGCACATCTCAAGGGGGCTCCACAGCCAACCCTGTGGGTACTATAGGGGAAAAAAGTTTCTGGCAGATTGTGCATGCGGCTCACACACACCTACTTGGAATGGATATGAGCAGCATGTCTCAAGGAACAACAGTTACAGAAGGTTAGTAACTGTCTCTTTTGTACCCTTCCACATCTGGCCAATTAAACCAGCTCTAGTAGGCTTACAAAGGAAGTAAGTACCAGAGATAATTTATTTTCAGACTGCAGGATTGCCTGTGGAATAAGTGTCTTGAGAAGATCAGATTAATGAAGAATCAGACTTCTTGAGTAAACTTTTTCATTTGTTCACAATGAATGGAATGGAGGGAAGAAAAATACCCATTGCCCTATAGATATTTTTATCACCACGGCTATGTCTACACTGGCAGTTTAAGTCGACTTAAGGAGGCTTAAGTTTACTTAAAGCCGCGTCCACACTAGGCTTTCATTAAGTCGACTTAAGAAGTTCCTTAAGTCGACTTAATGAGCGCTTAAGTTGACTTACTAAGAACCACGGGGTAGGTCGATTTAAGCCTTCTTAGGTCGACCTACCCCTTCTTTTGGTCAACCTAAGCCCAGTGGACGTTTAAGTCCACTTTGTTAAGTCGACCTAAAGGCAGTTAGGTCGACTTAACAAAGTGCACTTAGTCCACGTCCATGGACAGCACTTTAAGTAGACTTAATAAGGTCGATTTTAAGTCAACTTAAAGTCGACCTTATTAAGTTGACTTAACAAAGTTGACCTAACTTTTCCTAGTGTAGACATAGCCCAAGTGCCTCTTAAATTAGAGACAAGATAGGCACTGAAGACTCAATGAAGGACCAGTAAGGACCTTGTCATCCATATCTAATTTACCAAGAAGCTCTTAGCTTATGGTGAGGTGTGCTATTGAAAAGCAATAGATAGGTAGGTGTCCTGAGCAGAATGCTGATTGAAAAGGTTACTTATATATTTTCCACAGCATGAGTAAATTAAATATCTCAAATTGAAATTCCTAAAATTGCTTGGTATTCTGCCTGATCTATAAAAGCAGCGATTTTTAAGAACTGCAGCTCTACCTGTGGAAATAGTTGGATCTTTTAGATTGTGGGATTAAAAATATATAGAGGATTAATTATTTCCCAAATGTGGGAAATAACTGTTCTTTTTATTATAGGTTTTCTTGTGACAACCTAACTGTTCACACCATACATGCAGCTATCTGCTGTTAGCACTGCATTTTGAGAGACAAAACCAAAAAACTAATTACAGCCCATAGACTCTAAGGTCAGGTGGGACCAATATGATCATCTAGTGTGACCTCCTGCACTATGCAGGCCACAGAAACTCACCCACCCACTCCTGTAATAAACCTCTAACCCATGACTGAGTTATTAAAGTCCTCAAATCATGCTTTAAAGGCTTTAGGAAACAGAGAATCCACCAGCAAGGTAGCCATGCCACATGCTACAAAGGAAGGCAAAAATAACCCTACAGCCTTGCCAACCTTGGGGGATAATTCCTCTCCAACCCCAAATATGGCAATCATTTACACCCATAGCAAGTGGGCAAGACTCATCAGCTGTACACACAAGAAAGAATTCTCTGTAATAACTCAGAACCTACCTTATCAAACGTCCCATCTCAGACCATTGGCATATCCACCTCCAGTAGTCAAAGATTGGTGCATTGCCAAACTAGGCTGTCCCATCATACTATTCCCTCCATAAATTTATCAAGCTCAGTTTTGAAGCTAGCTAGGTTTTTTGTCCCCACAGCTCCCCTTGGAAGGCTGTTCTAGAAGTTTATTCCTCTGATGACTAGAAACCTGCCTCTAATTTCAAGTCTAAACTTCCTGTTGGCCAATTTATATCCATTTGTTCTTGTGTCCACATTGGCGCTGAACATAAATAATTCCTCTCTCTCCCTGGTATTTGTCCCACTGATGTATTTATGGAGAGCAATCGTATTTCCCCTCAGTCTTCTTTTGGTTAGGCTAAACAAGCCAAGCTTCTTGAGTCTTCTCTCATAAGGCAGGTTTTCCATTCCATAGATGATTCTTGTAGCCCTTTTCTGCACCTGTTCCAATTTGAATTCATCTTTCTTAAACATGGTGGGATCAGAACTGCACACAATATTGCAGATGAGGTCTCACCTGCGCCTTGTTATAACTGTACTAACACCTCCATATCTCTACTGGAAATACCTCATTTCATGCATCCTAGGAGCACATTAGCTTTTCTTCATTGCCACATCACATTGGTGGCTCATAGTCATCCTGTGATTGACTAGTAGGTTTAGGTCCTTCTCCTCCTCTGTCACTTCTAACTGATGCATCCTCAGCTTACTTAGGAAATCTTTTATCTAGTAAAATTGTGCTTATTGAAGTAGGTGTTCTTAGTTTATACAGGTTTGGTTTTAAATTTTTGTAAAGTCGACTGTGCCCAGAACTGTGCATTTATTCCAAATACTTATACAAAAAATATTATATGAGCTTTTGTCAATCAGTCTGATTGACAAGTTACGCTTTGGCAGTATTTAAATGGTTGTCATGCCACCAATGTCGTCTTGAATTGAAAACTGATTTTCCTTTTTATAATGTTTATTTTAGAAAGTGGCATAACTAAACATTTCTTAGTATTCTGTAATAATATGGTTACAGTTCAAGGAATAATCGGCCGCAATGTATGTAATAGTTACCCCTGGGAGAACTGTAATAGTATTACGATGAAAAGAATTTGAAGAATGGTTTCTGAGTTATTTTTTGTTTTCATGTTCTTTTTCAGTCTCATCTTGACCAGGTAGGCCTCCTATCCCAAAAACTTTGACTACTTAGTATTAAGGTTGCTCAGGCACATATTATATCAAAACAATCACTAAAAATCCAGGAGATCACCAATTAAACTTACATTACGTCCACCCAAGCTCACATGCTCTGCCACATAAACAGTATAATCCCCAAATATAGAGTTCATAAAGAACTCCTCAGTTCTATTGTATAACCACCCACAATATTCACATTCAATTCCTCAGTGACACTTAAACACATTACTTAATTCTGACCTCAGCTGACGTGTCTTATATACATAGGTGCAGTGGTAAAATCTGTAATGTGATTTGCACGTGAGAAAGTACGAGGTTAGATTAAAATTTGTAAAGTTGTGTGACTGAGGAATTGCATTATAAATCTGTTCCCAGGGCAGCGGATCCTTCTCATGAACCCGCCAGAGGAGATCTGAGGTGTCTTAGCAGGGCTGTCGAACTAGGACTCCATACCGAAGTTTAATAATTCTAACGTAAACTGGACTGAACTGCATGGATGAAAAAGAAAATGTAGATATTGGCATGAGATTTGTGGTCCCAGGGTATGCAGTGGTATTAAGAATTTGTAGCTTTTCACCCCTTGTAGTTAGTATATAGAAAATGTAATATCCATTGTTACATTTAAAGAAGAAATAAATCCCCTATTAAATTAATGTAGAATCAGACTAGACACATCTAGGCTTTCTCAGATAATTGCTGTTGTAAGTGTCAGGATATTAAGGTAAATTTGTAAAAAGGTTTATTTAAAACTAATTTCTAAATGTGATGAGAACTTCCACGCCTCTTATTTGCAAATTTAAATTGGATTTCTTATCTTTTTAGTTTGTATTAAATCTAAAATACTTGTGACTAATCTAAAAGGAAAATTTTCTCTATCCAGTAGACATCAATATTTTAACCTACTTGTAAAAACGGACTGAAGAATTTAAATATTCTATGTAAAATGGAAATGCTCTGTGGATTCTTTCTCCTTTATCATTGTTTCAAAAGTGTTCCATTCCAGAAATCTGAGGGCTTGTCTACAGGGGAAAGCTGTTCTTGCCAGTCATGCTGGTGTAATTATACATGTATATTTTTACCAGAATAAGTGTATCCATGACTCTAATAGTTTAATTCTGCCTTTTTTCAGTTTAGTTTAGAACTCATCCAAAGTGACAAAGTAAACAGAAAAAAGGTGCTAGTATATTGGAATGGTAGCATACATACAGGGAGTTATACCAGTATAAATATATGGCTATAACTCAACACCCTAGCTTAATACAGGTATAGTTTCCCCATGTAGATAAGTCCTAAAATCCTTCTTCGCTGATTTGGATTTGAGTATCAGTCTCAGAGTACGCAGGGTCATTAGAGAATATTGAGTACTGGGCAATGCCTGCCTGCCAGCCTGAGAAAACATGAAATTCTTCTGTGTTGTAAACTTTGCCTCTTGGAAACTTAGTCCTGTCTAACGGTAGGATGCAGTGTTTCATGGACACGTACCAACCATTTTATATTTTTGCTTCCACAAGCATTAACATGCTTACTATAAAATGGTACTGTACTGAGTAGGTGATTGTTTCATTTTTCATGTTTGGGCTGCCCTGTGAGGCTCAACTCATGAATAATTTTACCAATATAATATAATATCCCTTGGTGATATTTGAAGAGAAGACAAAGAAGGTTTTGTTTTTGTTTTGTTTTGTTTTTACATTTCTCCTCATATGGCAGCCTTTCGTTGAGACTTTTGTTTCTTTATGCTGTATCTTGTGAGCAGGCCATGACATAATGTTTTTATTTGGGCGTGCAGCAGTTCATCTCATATTGGGTCTTTTAAAATTTGTTCACATTTAGTGAATTTGTCCTGCATTCATGCTGCTTCAGCGATAATCTTCTCTGATTATAGGGTTTAAGAACATCTTTAATAGCACTGAAAGAAGAAAAATAAGGCTATTGAACTCGGTTCGTTTAGTTTTCCTCAATGGTTTCAACATTTGTTATTAAGAGAAGACATTTTCATTTCTTATGACCCTATCTTTCAGACTTGGATAAGGCTTTGAATGAAAAACATTCTCAAGTATGCGACAGCTATGATGGCTATACAATAACATGGTGTTATGATGTGAGGATTTGACTGATTTGTCACTCTACTGTCGGGGTCTCGCTGTATTGTTATGTTGTTGCCTTTTAACTGTCAGAATATCTGACAGAGATGTCAGTATGTTGGCCGGATATTGCAGTGTTTGTTTCACTGCAAATCTTTCTCTCTCCCTTGGCAGACTTTCAGTAACATTAATTTCAAAGTAACCACGCTTTTAAAATGATTTTAACTTTAAAAACACAATCCATTGTTTCTCCTTCGAGTAGTGTTCCTGTGGGTGCTCCACTCTGGGCTTTAGTGCATCCCTGCGTTACAGTTTGGAGAATTTAAAGTAGTGCTCGCTAGGACCGCACGGGTGGCAGGGCAGTCTCGCGCCGACTGTTTGACGCCCTTGCCACGTGCGCCGCTAACCGCCCTCAGTTCCTTCTAACCATCCGCGGTTACAGCGGAGCTTCTCTGTGCTCAGCTACATTTACTTACCTTTACCTCAGAATCTTAACTTTAATTCTTAATTCTTTATAACTTTCTTTTAATTTACGACCCCCCCCCCAAAAAAAAAACAAAAACAAAAACAAAACACCCTTAACTCAAACTCTCCCTTCTCAGCTTTCACCTCGGATATGCCACCGTCACCAGGCTTTAAAAGATGCAGGTCTTGCAGAGACGCGATGCCCGCCTCAGATGGATATGCTGTTTGTATTAAGTGCCTATGTGAGGCACATATTTCTCAAAAGTGCCCGCATTGCAAGAACTTAAGCGCTAGGGCAAGACGCGATAGAGACCTGCGTCTGAAATTAATCTTAATGGAGAAGTCCCTTCGCCCAGCCTCTGACCCAGGCGAGAAAACCACCACGCAACCCTCTCCACAAAAGAGGCACCTAACACCTCCTCACTCAGCGGGAAAGAAGGCAAAAACATTCTCCTCTTCCCCCAAAGCTGCACATACCAAAGAGGTGACTGGCTCCTCAGGTACACTGGTCAAGAAGGACCATAAATGGGTCTCGACGGCTCCATCCCGGCATGGACATGGGGATACTCACCACAAATCGGCTCACACGGTTCCACCAGAGACGATCACAACGGCACCAGTTGCACAAGCTTCTGACAACCCGGTACCGATCAGCATAGAATCCCCCCCACGGAACCGACATTTACGACGGCACTGGCACCGCCTCCATTTCCATAACCATTGGAGGACATACCTCCACAACAAGATTTACCAATGGCACCTGTTCACTCCCATAATGAGCTGGTACCGAGAAAACATACACAAAAAAGAAAACACCACATCACCGAAGAAGAATATGAGAGATTTCCCTTACCTAGGTCTCCATATTATAACTCTGACTCCCCAACTGGGTCAATATCCCAGTGGGGTTCTCCCTCACCTGCACTATTTTCTAGTGAGGATGAGGATGATTAACACCCGGACACAGGAACATTCTCAAGCATCCTCTGTGCATAAACTGCATTACACGTCTCGCACATTCCATGACAGGCCTCCATGGTATGCACCAAGATGGTATGGTCTACCCCCAGATTACCATCACCAATGGCATGGATGGGAGCCCTACCCATCTTATCATAGGTCACACGCAAAGCGATCCACATCAAGACATGTTCAGCTCAGGCTAGAGATCAATCTAATCAAAAACACACAAATTTGGAAAGAGAGAAGGAGATGAACATCTCACCTTCTCCACCACATAATTCCTCCTCCTCGCCAGATGAGGTAACGGCAGCATCTCCGCCAACTACTGCTGACAATTTTAAGTAGTTCCAGGACCTGTTCAAAAGGGTGGTGGACTCACTAAAGATCCCATTACAGGAAGTACCAGAATCCCAGCATAAGTTACTGCATATATTACAAACATCATCGTCTTCAAAAATAGCACTCCCTATGGATGACGCCCTTCTGGAACCTGCCGATAACATCTGGCAGACCCCGGCTACATTATCACCAACTTGCAGAAGAGCAGACAAAAAATATTACATTTCCGCGAAGGACTCAGACTACCTCTTTTCACATCCTCCACCAAACTCATTGGTTGTGGAAGCAGCAAATAATAGAAGCCGACAGTTGTATAATAGGTCAACTCCACATGATAAGGACAATAAAAAAATGGACCTTTTAGGAAGAAAGGTATACACATCTTCTACCCTGCAACTTAGAATAGCAAACTGCTCAGCTTTATTATCAAACTATGACCACGACAACTACTTAAAATTTGCAGATTTTATTGATGACATACCGGAGGAAAAGAAACCACAGTTCTTAGCCATAGTCCGTGAGGGACAGCTAATATCAAGGACAGCACTCCAAGCGGCTCTTGATGCGGCCGACGCTGCTTCAAGGATGATTGCAACCAGAGTAGTCATGAGATGGGCATCCTGGTTACAAAGGCAGCTCCAGTCAACCATAGAAGGCCTGCCATTCGAGAAAAAGAAGTTTATTTTCTGAAAAAACAGATGAGTTACTGCACATCTCGAAGGATTCTAGAGCAACACCACGAGCCTTCGGCATTTACACACCAGTCACTAGATGACGCCAATTCAGATACCATCCATACAATTCAAGATATCAGTTCCAACAACCCTACCGCCAGGGCAATAGACATCAAGATCTTCCCAGAGGCAGACAGGGTACCCAACGCCATCGAAACATAAACAACCAGCCACCAAATACTCAACCTCCTCCACCTAAGGATCGATTTTGAGGATTTGGTTGAGGGTTTACCATCACAGACTATGCCTCTTTTACACTCAATGGGCCATTATAACATCGAACAGATGGGTCTTAGAGATCATAAAAAGGGGTTACTCCATCCCTTTCTTTCAGAGACCACTTACCCAATCCCCTTCCCCATCCCTCCTCAGGGACACCAGTCATGCACAACTTCTATATGCAGAAGTACAACAGCTACTACTCATAGGTGCGGTAGAACGAGTTCCTGATGAATACAAGGGGAGAGGATTTTACTCCCCGTATTTCCTCATTCAAAAGAAGTCAGGTGGATGGAGACCCATTCTGGATCTGAGAGGACTAAACAAATTCATAAGACTTCAGCGCTTCAAAATGTTTACACTGTCCATGATTATCCCAGCTCTGGAAAGCAGTGACTGGTATGTAGCCCTTGACCTACAAGATGCATATTTCCATATATCCATTTGCCTTGTGCACAGAAAATTCCTACGTTTCAAGGTAGGCACAGATCACTACCAATACACTGTACTGCCTTTCGGTTTGTCAACAACCCTGAGAGTATTTTCAAAGATGTTAGCTGTTGTAACTGCACACCTATGGAAACACAATATAACTATCTTCCCGTACCTGGACAATTGTCTTATAAAAGCAAGAAACGAAGCTCAAGCTTGAAAATATGTATTGCAAACCCTGGCACTATTTCCCAGTCTCGGACTTTTGGTAAATATAAACAAGTCAACATTAACTCCCACCCAGTCCTTGGAATTTATTGGGGCACAAATAAATTCACTAAATGCGAGGGTTTATCTTCACAAACCAGATTCGGAATTATAACTCAACTAGTTCACACACTGTGCGCATCTCCAACAACTACTGCCATGATGTGTTTAAGACTATTAGGGCACATGGCATCAACCATGTTTGTAGTAAAACACATCAGACTGTATATGAGACCACTACAATTATGGCTCACAAAGGTCTACAGACCAAACAGACACTCCCTGCAGAGAATTCTGACTTTACCAATCACCATAAAGAATTTTCTACTCTGGTGGACAGTGCCACAGAATCTACTGTCGGGCATCCCCTTCCATGTAGATGTTCCCCAGACTGCAGTGACAACAGACGCGTCTCTTCTGGGATGGGGCGTCTACATGCAAAACTGCACCATTCAAGGGAGATGGTCCAAACAGGAATCATCCCTTCACATAAACATACTAGAATTACGAACGGTTCACAATGCATGTCACTACTTCCACGAACATATTATTCACAAACACTTACAAATAATGACAGACAACACTGCTTGCATGTTTTATATCAATCGCCAGGCGGAGCGAGATCCCAATCCCTCTATCGAGGCAATGAATTTATGGCATTGCTGCATTCAACACATTATGATCTCTGCAACTTACCTCCCAGGGACTCAAAATACCATAGCTGATCAACTCAGCAGAACATTCGCAGACGATCACAAATGGGAAATATATCACGACATACTCATGCATATTTTTCAGTTATGGGGCTACCCAGTAATAGATCTATTCGCTACCCACACAAATCGCAAATGTGCTCTATTTTGCTCGAGAGCCGGACTAGGAAGAGGATCATTGGGCGATGCTTTCACCCGCTCTTGGGACCGCAATCTTCTGTATGCTTTTCCCCCAATTCCTCTAATCTTCAGAACCTTGATAAAGATACAACCAGAGGCATCAATGGTGATCATGATAGCACCATCTTGGCCTCGGCAACCGTGGTTCATGCTGATTTCACAAATGGCCACCAAGAAGCCAATAACTCTCCCAAGAGTGTACAATCTGCTGTGTCTGAACAGAGGTGGCATCTTTCACCCAAACCTTCAAACTCTAAACCTCACAGCTTGGTTCCTACATGGTTCCGGGAACAAGAGTTAGCATGCTCTGAGGCAGTCAAACACATATTACTAAATAGCAGAAAGCTATCCACAAGAAAGACCTATTTACAGAAATGGAATAGATTCGTGAATTGGTGCAGTAACAGACAAATTGATTCAACCTCAGCACCGGTACCGGACCTGCTTGAATACCTCCTACACCAAAAAACATCTGGATTATCCACCAACTCCTTACGAGTACATCTCGCTGCTATCTCTACATTCCACAATAGGCTAGAGGACTCCATGGTGTTTACTCTGCCCATAGTGAAATGATTTCTCACAGGAATACAGAATCTCTACCCGAGTGTATGCACACCTACTCCAGCTTGGGATCTCACCTTAGTCCTACGATCCCTAATGAACCGATCATTTCAATCCATGGCAACATGCACACTAACTTACCTGTCCATGAAAGTTGCCTTTCTGGTTGCTATTACCTCTGCCACGTAAGTGAAATAGAGGCACTCATGGCAGACCCCCCCATTCACAGTTTTTCATAAAGACAAGGTTACATTAATCCCACACCCTAAATTCATCTCTAAAATATCATCTACCTTCCATATCAATCAACCCATAAACTTACCTGTTTTTTACCCGAAGCCACATGATAATCCACACCACACTCAGCTCCACAGCCTGGACGTCCATCGTGCACTGGCCTTTTATCTAGAAATGAAAAAACGGTTTAGAATAACGAATAAACTATTTGTTTCTATAGCAGATAGATCCAAAGGGAAGGATATTTCCACTCAAAGACTATCCAAATTCATCTCCAGATGTATCAAAGAATCTTACAAACTTGCACATGATTTCTCACCTGCTCCAATAAGAACTCATTCCACAAGAGCGGTGGCCACTACTACTGCCTTTCTCCATAATGTCCCGATTCAAGACATTTGTAAAGCCACAATACAGTCCTCGTACCACACTTTTATAAAACATTATGCATTGGACCAGTCAACCAGATCTGATGCGGCACTTGGGCGATCCGTGCTATCCACAGTAGCTAATTCAAACTCCAAATTCCCACCTACCAAGTAGGTCACTGCTGTGAAATCGCCCAGAATGGAGCACCCACAAGGACACTACTTGAAGGAGAAATGAAGGTTACTCACCTGCGGTGCAGTAACTGGAGTTCTCGGAGATGTGTCCCCCTGTGGGTGCTCCACTACCCGCCCTCCTCCCCTCTCTATTTTGGAGTTTCTTTCTCTCACTTCCGGTTAGAGAAGGAACTGAGGGCAGTTAGCCGCGCGCACGGCAAGGGTGCCAAACAGCCGGCGCGAGACTGCCCTGCCGCCCACGTGGTCCTAGCGAGCACTGCTTTAAATTTTCCAAACTGTAACGCGGGGACGCGCTAAAGCCCAGAGTGGAGCACTCACAGGGACACACATCTCAGAGAACTCCAGTTACTGCACCGCAGGTGAGTAACCTTCATTCTTCACAATCTGACGGGTTTTTAACACAGGTAAGAGAAGCGATTTAGTGTCTGAGAGATGTCTGGTCTGATGTTGGCCATTTTTAAAATCAGCTCATTTTCTCGTAATGTGATAAATTATGAAGAGGCTGCAATAAGTACAACAGATAAGATGTGAGCTGGGTTCTTAATGAAAGCCATAGACGGTATGTTCATAAAACTCTTTTCTTTACTGCCAGAGATAATGTACCACACAGTGGTACACTGCTACACTGTGACTT
This sequence comes from Pelusios castaneus, assembly GCA_007922175.1. Taxonomy (NCBI): domain Eukaryota; kingdom Metazoa; phylum Chordata; order Testudines; family Pelomedusidae; genus Pelusios; species Pelusios castaneus. The sequence continues at coordinate 8,295,467 of ML685777.1, forward strand.
TCTACATATAATAATTCTTTTTAATGAGAAAAATATCCCTACATTATCCCTCATATACCAGTGACCACATGTGTCAAAAACAAACCAGAAAATACTAACAATGAGTATCCAGGTGGCACAAAACATTTGCCTTACAAATATATTTTTTAATGAAAATCTTGAAAGAGTTGCCATTTCTATACAAAGAAATCCTTTGGTGAATTAGTTTAATGGGTGAATACATTACTTTCTCCAAAGATAAATTTGCTTCCCAGTGCTTTTATCCAAGTCTGGACTGCAGGTGCATTATCTTTGGGCCATAAGCAGGAGAGGGTTTGCTGTCTTTTAGTGAAATTGTATTGCTGCAAAGTACACTTTCTGTTTTCCCTCTACCTTTTATAACTTCTTTTTTAAAAAAATATCTAACATGAGTCTAAGAAAAGATTTAGCCATTGTGACAATTATAGTTTTTTCCACTCAAGAAGTGGAATCCGTTCCCATCTATCTTGTATTAAATATTCCAGTGTATGATGTGACTAGAGTCCATGGTTTTCATATTTTTTTATTTTCTAGACAAGTAACTTAACCTCATCATACATCAGTTTCTCCATCTGTAAAATGGGGTTAATATTTACTCTCCTCACTGTCGTCTACCAAGCCTAAGTTCATTCATCTTTGAAAGGTGCATTGATATTTCTTGTGGAAGTTCTTTTGTATGTTTCCAATAGCTTCCAAAATGTATTAATCACTGTGTGAACTCGGAAGAAGGCACCATCTGTTCCAAATGAGCTGAGTAATGAAAATTTAGCCTGGGTTGAATAATCCACTACCTATCATGAATGAGGAGCTTTCCCTGGCGAATGTGAGGACATTAACCATCAACTTCTGTAAGATGTAAACCTCACTACAAAAACCTTTCCTTAAAACAGCTACAAAACAGCAGATAATCTACCAGTTATGAACTGAATTTGACTCAGTAGAGTGTTACTTTTCTGAGTCAGCAGTTGGGCAGGTCCAGTGCCTCTGCTGCTGCTTCTAGCTTTGCCAAACAGCAGCAGAATGAAATTAACAAAATGCTAATTATTTTCAATGCCTCTATTTAAAAATGTGGACAGCAATGAAACTGTCAAGAATCCTTTCGGTTATTGGTGCTGCCTGAGTCCCTAGACAGCAGCAGTGGCAGACATGATGGTATTGTGAAGGCAGAATGGTGGTAGGGTCCTTTTCCTTCAGCTTCACCGCTGCCAGGAGAAGGAATAGTGTAATGAAGAAACCCTTTGCTCCTTCACATGGCTGTGAGAGAAGGGAAACAATGCTACTTTCCCACCTTGCAGCTAGGTGAAGGTGGAGCTTCACATTTGCCAGGCACTAGACTAATATAAAAGATGGACTTCCTAGAAGGACCTAAGAATAGCAACAAAGGCATGGGTTGCTTCACCAGCAGGTCTCTATGCTATACTTTGGTGAGTCACATGACCTCTCTGTTTGGTTGGGAGTTAGTTTTTATCCTATCCGTCTTTTTACAAACACTCCTTATGGTAGGATGTTGTGGTACATGTTACTTACAGCTCCGAGACTAAAATCAGTGCCACTCCCTGAGACAAAGAGTGGTTGGCTTTTAGCAAAGAATCCATAACCTACCCTCCAAATGTAAGCTTCAGGCTTGGTCTACACTGTCCCTGAAATTTGACAGCAGTTGACGGGAGTTATGCAAGTTATGCAGAGTAGCTTGCATAACTCCTGTCAACTTTGTAACTTCTGTTTAGTGCGCCGCCAGGAAATGTGTACCCATTGATGCAGCACTTTTGGGGGATGTGGTTTTAAAATCAACTTCCGGATCGATTGAACAGGTCTTCACTTCTGCTTATCGATCCAGATAAATCAATCTGATGGCAGCAAATTTGCCACCATCAGTGTAGACATAACCCCAGTTAGTGTGAATTCACTAGCTAAGTGAGCAGATACCCAGAAAGTGCTCCTAACCATGGGTTTCTAAGATGGCTGCCAAGATGGAATTTGAGTCAGACCTGCACTCACCTACTTTCATTTTAAGGCAGAAGGAGAGCAATTGGTTATTTCACAAGTCTGTTAAATTCCTTATGTCACTTTCTTGTTTCATCATTTTTTTCATGAATGTGACGTAAAACTTCACTCTCTTGGATTATTTTCTGTTCTTCAGTGAGTGGTGTTTCTGTAGGGGTGCACCACTCTAGGTGTCCACAGCATCAGCAAGCCGAGTCCAAAGATTCTTCTGCAGTCCCCGTTCCGGTTGCGCTCACGCAAGCTGCTTGGAACGCCATTGGCATCCCAAGGAGCATGAGCGTGACTGAGTTCCCTCAGATCCTTCTCAACAGTCAGCGGCTTGAGTTGGATTCCAAAACCACTCCTCTTTCCCCTGTCCATTTCCTCTAAGGTAGCACTACCAATGTTGCCAACTATTATGGACCTTGCCAAGACCACCTGGAAAACCCCAGGAACAACGTGCAAAAGAGCAGATAAGAAATAACACATCCCTTTGAAGAATAATGAGTACCCACCCAGCACCAAACTCTTTGGTGGTGGAAGCTGCTCAACACAGAAATAAGCAAACAGGCGGCAAATATACCCCACAGGACAAAGAGTGGAGAAGGATGGATGCGTTCTGAAGAAAAACCTACTCCTCAGCTACATTACAACTCAGGATAGCTAACTATGCTGTCCTCCTCTCGAACTATAACCATAACACTTTCTCCAAATTCTTCACCTTCATGGATACAGTCCCAGAGCAGAGGAGAGAACAATTTCGCACCCTGATTATTGAAGGACAGCTCATATCCAGAACGGCCCTACAGGCAGCCTTAGATGTAGCAAACACAGCAGCCAGGACAATAGCAACCGCAGTAGTGATGTGACGTGGCTACACTCTGCAGCCCTCCCCAAAGAGCTGCAATTGATGATTGAAGATTTACCCTTTGACAAAATCAAATTGTTTGGAGCCAAAACTACCAAAGTGATGCACACAATGAAAGATTCCTGAGCTACACTCCATACATTGGGCATATACACACCAACTACCCAAAGGAGGCAGCAGAGGTACCACCCATACCAGAGATGATACCAACAATATCTTCCAAATTGACAGCAGGACAGGAACAGACAACGACCACAACAGCGCTGTCAGTCCAACAACGATCAGTCTATGGTGTAACAACCACCTTCCTCCAAACAACAATTTTGTGGGTTTGGTTGAGGGCATGATTGACCTCCCCGACCTAGCACCAGTGGCTGTTACGACTGTCTTTGGACACTGTTTATGACCCTTCTTGAACAACTGGGAAACCATAACATTGGACAGATGGGTCATCAAAATCATCTGGCAAGGTTACTCCATCCCCTTCATCTCCACACCTCCCACAGATCCCCCTGCCCCATCCCTCTTAAGGGACACATCTCATATGCTACTTCTCCAAGCAGAAATAGAACATCTACTCTCCATTGGAGCAACAGAACCAGTACCCAACCAATACAGGGGAAGGGCTTTTATTCCCGATATTTTCTTACTCAGAAGAAAAGCTGGGATTGGAGACCAATTCTGGATTTAAGGGGATTAAACAAATTTGTCATGAAACACAAATTGAAGATGGTCACACTAGCAACTATCATTCCAATGCTAGTGCAAGGGGACTTATTCTCATCCCTTAACCTCCAAGATGCCTATTTCCATGTAATGATTCATCCTTCACATAGGAGGTTTCTCTGATTCTGCCTAGGACAAAATCACTACCAATACGCGGTGCTACCCTTCAGCGTCTCCACGGCACCAAGGATCTTCTTGAAAGTGTTAACAGTAGTCACTGTCTAGCTCAACAAACAGGGCGTCATCATATATCCATATTTAGACGACTGTCTAATAAAGGCAAGCAGTCAGGCAGAGGCAGAAAAAGCAACACAACAGACTACAAGTTTGTTTGGCAATTTGGGCCTAATGATAAACCAACTGAAATCCATGCTAGACCCAAAACAGTAAGTAGAATTTATTGGGGTCTGCCTGGATGCCATAAGCGCAAGAGCTGCCCTTCCAACAAAGAGATTCGCGTCAATAACAACTTTGATTATGTCAATAATGAATAGTCCCACAGTGACTGCCCACACTTGCTTGCAGTTACTGGAGCATATGGCAGCGACAACTACAGTAGTCCGTCATGCCCACCTTCACATGTGTGCTCTGCGAAAATGGTTCACATCCGTTTACAAACCACACAGACACATCCTGTTCAAAATACTGTCAATACTACAACCAATCAAACAATCTCTAACTTGATGGACAGAACCGTTGAACATCACAATGGGAATAGCATTCACACAAGAACTACCTTCCATGTTCATAACAATGGATGCATCCCTCCTAGGATGAGGACCTCATCTCAAAGTTTACACTTCACAAGGTCTATGGATGAAACTCGCCTCCATATAAACGTCCTGGAATTCAAGGCTGTAAGGAATGCCTGCAACCATTTTCTGCTTATGATAGAAAACAAAACAATAAAGGTCCTGGTGGACAATGTAGCATGTATGTATTACATAAACAAACAGGGCGGAATTCAATCTCGCCCACTATATTCGGAAGCAATCCACTTATGCAATTGGTGCATTAGGTGTGGAATAGATATATCGGCATCATACTTATTAGGTTCTCAGAATATTATGTTCGATACATTAAGCATACACTTCGCAGTGGAGCATGAATGGGAAGTGAACAATCAAGTGCTCCATCACGTGTTTCAAAAATGGGGCTACCCAAAATAGATCTATTCGCCACTTGAGCGAATCGCAAGTGCCGTGCATTCTGCTCCAGAGCGGGAGTAGGCCAGGACTCACAGGGAGATGCCTTCCTGATAAGATGGCAGGGGATGCTAATGTATGCCTTCCCCCCAACACCATTAATACACAAAATACTACAGAAAATCAAGACAGACAGAGAGCCAGGATGATCATGATCGACCCGGTATGGCTGCGGCTGACATGGTACCCTTACCTGCTCCAGTTGTCGATGACAGAACCAATGAAGCTTCCATTATGCAGAGACCTGGTAACACCCTGCATCCACATCTGGACAAAGTCATCTTAAGAACATAAGAAAGGCCGTACTGGGTCAGACCAGAGGTCCATCCAGCCCAGTATCTGTCTACCGACAGTGGCCAGTGCCAGGTGCCCCAGAGGGAGTGAACCTAACAGGCAATGATCAAGTGATCACTCTCCTGCCATCCGTCTCCATCCTCTGATAAACAGAGGCTAGGGACACCAATCTTAACCCCTTTCTGGCTAATAGCCATTTATGGACTTAGCCACCATGAACTTATCCAGTTCCCTTTTAAATATTGTTATAGTCCCAGCCTTCACAACCTCCTCAGGTAAGGAGTTCCACAAGTTGACTGTGCGTTGTGTGAAGAAGAACTTCCTTTTATTTGTTTTGAACCTGCTACCTATCAGTTTCATTTGGTGACCCCTGGTTCTTGTATTATGGGAGTATTTAAACAACTTTTCCTTGTCCACTTTTTCCACATCAGTCATAATTTTATATACTTCTATCATGTCCCCCCTCAGTCTCCTCTTTTCCAAGCTGAAGAGGCCTAGCCTTTTTAATCATTCCTCATATGAGACACTCTCCAAACCCCTAATCATTTTAGTTGCCCTTTTCTGAACCTTTTCTAGTGCTAGAATATCTTTTTTGAGATGAGGAGACCACATCTGTACACAGTATTCGAGATGTGGGCGTACCATGGATTTATATAAGGGCAATAATACATCTTACAACCTGGATGCTCAATGGTTACAGCTTGAGGAACTACAATATTCAAAACAAGTACGAAACATACTATTGAACAGCAGGAATCAAACCACGTGCAATACTTACCTTAAAAAGTGGACCAGATTTTCCAAATTGTGGGAAAGGGAGCAAATCTTACCTCAATCAGCTCCAATCCCAAACGTGCTTGATTACATCCTTCACCTGAAACAAGCGGATCTTGCTGATAGCTCTCTCAAGGTTCATTTGGCAGCAGTTTCGACTTACCACCTGTAAATCAAAGGAAAGACGTTTTCACATAAACTCATAAAATGCTTCATGACAGGTCTGCAGAACATGTACCCAAAAATCCAACCACCCACAATACCATGGGACCTGAATTTGGTCCTAAAGACTGTCACTGGGAAACCATTCGAACCAATGACAACATGCCCACTGAAATACCTGTTGATCAAAGTTGTGTTCCTGGTGGCCATAACATTCACCAAACAAGTGGGCGAAATGGGAGTGTTAACGACCGAACCCCATCTACAGTTTTTTACCCAGACAGAGGTACACTGCATCCACACCCAAAGTTGATTCCAAAAGTTAATACTTTGTTTCATAACAACCAGGAAATTAACCTAGCTACATTTTATCCAAAGCTGCATGAAAGTACATGAGCGCCGGCATTACACACCCTGGATGTCAGAAAGGCATTAGCATTCTATATAGATAGAAACAGACCCATTAGGAAACCCCAAAGACTCTTTATATCGCTAGCAGAACGCTCCTGAAGAACACCAATATCTGCCCAACGACTATCCAGGTGGATAAAGGAGTGTATTTTAATGGCCTACACATTAAATAACTAGCAGCCGCCGTGTGGAATAAAAACCCACTCGATACGCGACATGGCCACGACAGTAGCGTTCCTCAAGAACGTACCAATAAATGACATTTGTAAAGCAGCCACATGCAGCACAGTACACACCTTCAGTAGGAATTATGCAATAGACCAGACACTGAAGCAAAACACATCACTAGGGTTAGCAGTACTTTCCACTGCACAGCTTACACACTCCTCACTAACCTTCCATCCAACAATGGGGAACTGCTCCTGAGGCACCTAGAGTGGAGCACCCCTACAGGGACACCACTCGCTGAAGAAACGAAGGTTGCTTACCTGAATGGTAACCGATGTTCTTCGAGATGTGTGTCCCTGTAGGGGTGCTCCACATCCCTCTCTCTTCCCCTCAACTTCGGAATGCTGTATCTAGAGTCTGAGGTTGAGAAGGATCTGAGGGAACTCAGTCACGCTTGCACTCCTCGGGACGTCAACAGTGTTGTGAGCAGCTCGCGCAAGCGCGGCCAGAGTGGGGACTGCAGAAGAATCTCCAGACTTGGCTCACTGACCCTGTGGACCCCTACAGGGGGGACACATCTTGAAGAAAGTCGGTTACCGTTCAGGTAAGCGACCTTCATTTGTTTGAACTCAATATTATTGACATTGCTTGGTACCTGAAAATAATTAGGTGAATATTGGGACAGTAATGTATAAATCTGAGAGCAGAACAGAGCTGAACAAAGAATCAATCAAAATTCGACTGTTATTAAGCAAGGTCTTTAAAACATAAGACTATCAGGGGAAAAAATGTAGGTGCTCTTTGCTCCGAGAGAAAATAGGGAAGTAATGGGAACAAATGCTTTTAATCTTAAAGCAATTTTTCATGTTGATGATGGTCTGTAGAAAAAAGGTCTGATAGTCTTTTAAACCAAAATCTTGTTCATGGAGAGCAAGAAACTGTAACCAGCAAAAAGCACAGATGCTATTGTGTTCATATTTCTCTGTCATCTACATTAGCTGCTATATATTTGTCTCCTAGAGTAGTAATAGATTACTACTGAATGCACTGAGCCACATTTTGAGTATCTTTTCCATCTCCTTTGGGAGACAAGCTAGAGATACATAGTGGAGCAATGAAAATAATCCCCTTCCCTTAAAAAGTAACATAATTCAAGCAAGTGCATGAATGAGGGATAAAATGTTATTAGGAATACAAACATATACAGAGACATTTGAAGCAGGCAGTACTCTGGAAGCACAAATGGTTGAGATAATGAAGTTTTGAAATTTAAAAACCTAAAATATTGGGATTTGATAAATGATACGAAAATACTGGTAAAAGAATGGGCTCTGTAATGGTTTAGCACGAGGCTTGATAGATGAGTGTGATGCAAATAGAGCTGGCATGACCGAAGTATGTTAAAAAGATGTCATACTAAATGGGAAAGGGAAGGGAGAGAGCATGAGGTAAAGAAAATAAACTGAAAAAATAAATGTGAAGTCTTCAATTAAAAAAAAATTCCCCCTTCCTCCCCCTTAAGTTCTTTGGATAATGTACTGAATTAAACTGTGGTATCTCCATTTTGGGTTCATACAATGAAGTGAATATTTTTGTGTGTCTGGGGTCATAGGTGAAAATTATAAACCTTTACAAAAATAACAGAGATCTTCATTTTACAACTTGCTCAAAGGCATCACATCCATTCTGGAGCATTGATTCAGTATCAACTTAAACTCTTTGCTGAACCGCCAGAACACCTGTTGTGGTGTTTTTTGTTTGTTTTTGAGACCTCCAATCTAAGTATTGTCCTGGCCTGACTCTGCTTAGCTTGTGATGCCCATCAAAATCACAGCACTAAATAGTATGTAGCTGCTTATTACAAAGAAAGAATAACACGTTTATTAATTATACTTATAGCAGATATTTATTTTCCTTTTGTTTAATAGGAAGTAGTGAATCAGTAAAATGTTTCCTGTAGATGGTATGTCATGGTGGTTTTTTGCTCTGTAGTATCTTTTATAAATTTCTTTAATAGATTTGGATTGAAATTAATGCTATAATGCGTTCTTCCGAAGTTTTAATACAATGAACTGCTCTGTAGTGCTCCAAGACATTTGTGGCTTGAAGTATTGCCTAAATGTTGATTAAGCTTGGTTTATATTTCCCATTTTTAGGCCATAGCTGTGTTTCTTACAATTATGTTCTTGCAGCTGTAACAGAGGGTTCACATTTCATTTTAATAAATAAATAAATTTTGAAATCCCCTTCACTCTCATCGTAATATATAAGGTGCCTGTCCCTTTTGGAGATTGAAAATGATCTTAGCTGGCTTGCTAAGTAACTTATTCTTGGCTGCTTTTTCAGACCTCAGGTCTTCTATGAATGCCAAAGGCTTTTAGCATCTTAAGTTTGATTACATTTGCAAAAGTCAAGTCTGGCTCAATTCCATGTTTGAGGCCTCAAAAACTTTTCAATGTCTGTGCTGACTGCGCTAGTGATGAATGTGTGTGTTCTGTATCTCAGGTGTTTGGGACTAATACCTCTGCTTTGATTTCCAGTCTTTATCTGTTGGACCCAGGTGAGAGTACACCCATAGGTGGGGGGGAGAAAGAGAAATTGTATTTTGCTACCCTGCTGTTCTAAATAGCAAAATAGAATGATTCTGTCTCAGAACAAATGAGGGCCCAACCAATCGCATCTTCCTTTTAACATCAAACTTCCATTAGAGTAGACAGGGCCAGATTAAAGCATCTGGGGGCCCAAGCTGCCTACTTCTTTGCCCCCCACCACCCCCTTAGTTCCCACCCAACTGTGGTGGTGGCCAGCAGATTGACCAGCTGTGGAGGGGCTGCGGACCCTGGTAAGCCGCAGCCAGGGCAGGTTGGCACTCGGCACTTTGGGGGGACGCAGCCAGTGCCAAGGGGAAAGGGGTCAGCACAGCCCCGCCCCTGGGCTGGCTGCTCTGCTCCAGCAGGTCTCAGGCAACTTGCTGGGGGCCTGGGGCAGACCCACCAGCCAGCAGTGCAACCGAGGGTCTCCCTCCCTCCTGCAAGTGCAGTTGGGCCGGTATGGGGGCAGGGCAAGAATCAGAAGGGGAGGGGGATGGGGTGAAGCATCTGGCACCCTGGCGAGCTGCTGAAGGTGGCAGTGCTCCAGAGGTGGGGACTCCCTCCCTCCAGAGTGCTGTGGGCTGGAGGCTGGGCAGGGCAGGGAGACCAGTAGAGGGGGCCTCAGCCAGCACCAGGCAGGGAGGTGCTGGTAGGACTCAGGGCTGGATTTTTTTCTGTCTCCCCCCCACCCACCCTCTTTTTAGCCTGGGGCCCAGGGCTGCAGTCCCTACAGCTCCTGTGGTGATCTGGCCCTCAGAGTGGAAGTAAATAATATAATGAAAATATGCAAAAGGACCTTGTGATAGATTCAAAATTGAAACCCTGTAGGGGATTTAAAACTCCCAGTGGGATTCATGCCTGTGTAACACACATAGGGTTAGGTTTAACATTTTAGAGCTAGACTGCCACTAAAACCCTTTTTCCCTATATATCTATCATGCTATCCTCCTCTCCAAAGCAATCTCACTCTTTTATTCCCTTCACCATACTTTCTTTGAAGAGAACATTTAACTTCTCCATTCCTTTCCATGCTAGCAAGAACAAAGTAGTTTCTGGATTCTTCATGGGTCTGGTCCTTCTTCTCTTAGTACTGGAGAATATTCCTTTTGTGCTAATGATTTTTTTTATATCTGTTGTGGCATTTACACATTCTAATGCATTCTATATCTTATATAATGTCTAAGTAATTCATATGTAAATGTCTGAGGGTAATTCATTTGTAAATGTCTGTATATTCTTTTCTCAATTGCAGATTAATTCATGGAGGGCAGCTGTTAAATGGATTGGCAGGTCCAACCGTAATGAATGCTGCTCCATTTCTCTCCACTACCTGGTTTTCTCCTGATGAACGTGCCACTGCAACAGCTATTGCATCATTGCTCAACTATCTTGGTGCAGCATGTGCATTTTTAGTAGGACCTCTGGTGGTTCCATCTCCTAATGGAACATCCCACCTTTTACTTAAATCAGAAAGTAACTCTGAGCATATCAAGGACCGCATTGAGGCCGTGTTGTATGCAGGTATTGAAAAACTAATTTACTTCTGTTGTATCTAGTGTGAACTACTACCCTCTAGAGGCAGGCCTGCAGACAAAAGTGCTAATGGATTAAAGAACTGTTGTCCTTTATTTCAAGTGGTAGAATTCTGTGTTCTGGGAAACTAAATTCTGTTCCCTTTGCCAAACATGTAGGGCAACCAACTGATCTGTCTCTGAATGCAGACACAGATTCATTGCAAGCACAGAATCTGTCTAGCTTTTCATATCTCCTGATTTCCCAGGACAAATATCTTCTACTAGGGCTTTGTTTTAATTCAGAGCTTCAAAACTATGCTGTTCCCTTGTTGAATTTTAGTAGCATACCTTTCAATAGCAGTTCACCTTTTTCTATATCATTAAAAGTCGTAGTGGAAATTCAACACTCTCTCAGCACTTCATGTTTAACTCCTGTGTTAAATCAGTCCTCATTTAGAACTAAAATGTGTAAGTCTTTCAAAAGTGATTTGTTAAATAATTAAGAATGTAATTGTGGAATAAAACCCCACTAGATCTTATTTTGTTTTATAACTAAAAAGTACTTAATGCTATTCTTCATAGATTTATGTAACAGTTATTCAGGATCTACTATTTACTGAATAATAATATTGTATGAAAATGAACATTGTAAAATACTTGATTAATTTTCCCTTGTTTTTCCTTGTAATGGTTTCTTCAGCCCAGTTGGATAATTCCTTTGAAGCTTTAAGAAACTTGTTCTAGTTGTGTTTAGTGGCAAATTTTCTTTCAAGATGTGCCTCACCTGAAGACTAGTTTAGGAATCTAGGGCCTGCTTCTTTTCTAATATAAATTGCTGCAGCTCCATTAAACTCAGTGCAGCTTCACCATTTCATGTCAGTTAAGAATTTGGCCCAGTTATCTCTCTAGAATTCAGCCAAAGGATATTACTTGGCTCATTTTTGCTACTTAAAATTTGAAAAGGTACCTCAGTGTTTAAAAGTGTGTATACTGTAATGTATATACAGGGCTTTTTTTGTGAGGTACTGAGTACTGGCACGTTTTTCTCTCAGTAATGTGGCCCCAGCTCCTGCCGCCCCCACCAATGGCCCCAGATCCCTGGCTGAGTACCGGCACCTTTCTTTTCTTCTTCATCTTTTGTAAACAAAAAAAGCACTGTGTATATACAAGTGTATTGGACTCTAGAGCCTATTTGCCAATCTTCTTGCCTCTCCAGTCTTCATGAGGCAAGTTTTCTTAAACATTTAGTGATGATTCCAAAGGGGTAGCCGCGTTAGTCTATTGTAGAAAGACAACAGAGTCCTGTGGCACTTTTAAAGACTGACAGATTTATTTATCGCATGAGCTTTCGTGGGAGAAAATCCCACTTCGTCAGACGCTTTGAAGATAGGAAAGTTACTGAGTGGGAGGAAATTAAATGCAGGGGAGTGTATGACATAGCATCAGGTCAGGCTGTAACAGCAAATCAAAATAGGTGTTAGGATTCAAAACACTGGGGAACAGCACATAGAGGAGGGGGAGGTCAAATCACTTGTTGTAATGCGAGAAAAATCCATAGTCCCTGTTTAACCCCAAGACAACTGAGTCAAATTTGCATATAAGTTCGAGTTCTGCAGTCTCTCTTTGAAGCTGTGATTTGTTATTCATCTGTTTCAACACAGCTATTAACAAGTCGTCAAGGGAGTGAGCAGGGAGATTGAAGTGTTCCCCTACAGGTTTTGCCAGCATGTGCTGGAAATGCCCCTCTGCCTTATATATTGGACAGACAGGACAGTCTTTGCGCCAAAGAATCAATGGACACAAATCTGACATCAGAAATTGCAACACTGCAAAACCTGTAGGGGAACACTATTGCAACTGAAAGGTTCCATGGCAGTTCAAAGTGGTGATGCACGAGAAAGGAGTGTAAAGGAAAACGGATGGGACTTATTTGCATGTCAGTCCCTGTCTTAAGGTGCAGTGGATACAAGGAACATAAAATCTAATGACTACAGACAGAAGCAGCATATCTCTCCTGCCCACTCCATGCCCCAAGATACTATGTATAAGTAGGACCTGTGAACAGGTCTGAGGTAAATGTGATATTGTGTATGGAACAGCTTCATTTTTATGTCTCGTGGTGCTGGAGATGTTGCTTTCCCCTGCTCACAGTCTGCCACTGACTGTTTCCTTTCCATGTATTCTGCTTGGGGGAGCCTTTCCTGAGCATGTTCTTCATAAATTGTATGCCACTGGGGCCCTTGGTGTTTAAAGTGAGAAATCTGTGACATGAGGCTTATGACCTCAATTACACCTGCCTGTCTAGTAGAGGTTCCAGGTCCCTGTTGCTGGACCCATGGCTCAATTCAGCTCTATCGCAATAATGTTGATGAAGAACTTAATGGTGGGTAGCACACATCTTCTGCGTTCTTGGAATGGAAAGGATTTGGGAAGAAACCCTCAGACTTGTGGGTGGTATTGTCATGGGTGCAAAATCACTATGTTTTGTTTTTTAAATTTTGTAGGGGGCAACATTTCACAAAGTTGCTATAGGATTTTACTTTATTCAGAAGACTTAAACATACAGCTGGATTTTTCTGTCTGACTGCACCTACTGTGTTAGTGATCTGTCATATTGGGTGAGATTGTCTTTTATGGTATAGCACCTTTGTACCACTCATGCAGTGAAAGGTTGGATCCTGAATATAATTGGCAAGCAGAGAATTGCCCCAGTTGTGTGGGAGCTCTCAACTAATTAAAAGCCGGCAGAGCTGGCTCAAGAGACAGTCACCCCTTTCAAACTCAAGGACAGCATAGGAAAGGGGCTAAGATGAGGGAGTGTAGCCCACAGAATCAGAGGACTGAATCTTGCTCACTGCTGTTCCTGCACCCAGCTCAGAGGTGGGAGAGAATCTACTACATGGTGTGTAACAATAATAATTAGCAATTATATAGCTCTGCAGACCTCAAAGCAGTTCACAAAGAGGGTAGTATCATTCTACCTATTTTACTGATGGGGAGATAGAAAGATTAAGGGACCTGCCTTACGTCATATTGCAATCTAGAAGCGGAACTCATGTCTGTTAACATCCATTCCTTTGGCATAGCCACTTGGCCGTCATGCAACTCTCACTTTGAGATTTTTGGGTATACTACAAGAGTTGTTAACCTTGGATTGATGGATGGGACTGTAAGTATACATAGATCTGCTTTACAATCTTTCTCTGAAACATTCCATTCCCTATCTCTTTTTAATATATTGGAGTTTCTTGCACGAAGAGCTCAGCTGAGTTATCATGACATCCAGTTGTCGTCTTTGCATACCATGTTCTGAACCATGACTAAAATAGCAGGGATGTTACAGATCAAAATCAAGTTGTATTATCAGAAGTGCATGGAGAAGTTTGCATTGTTGTGGGCTCTAACCAGAGCTATTAGCCATTCATTTTCCTGAGCATTAAATTAAACCCATTACATTTATTATCACAATATTATAGATGCTTTCCTTATTGCCCAGCAATTCAGTACAGAATTAGGGCTTTTTAGGTCTGGATATACCTTTTCAAAAGGAGAAATACTGTGCACCAAAGAGACTTGTACCTCTGAATATAAAACTTTCCTTTCCCATTTACAACCTACTCAATCAGCCCAGTTGCCCATTCTCAGGCTGAGTGGGGACCATCTCTTAATTTTGACATATGCAGATCATTGTGGCAGGGTGCTTAAATTGCTTTCAGGAGGCATTAGAGATTCACTTTTCTGTAAAAGACATACAGCTCCATGCTAATTGTGATGTTTCCTGCCATTAATTTGTCAACTGCTCTTTTTCTCCTTTCTTGTTTCAAGTACTTTGAAGGGTCCATGCAGTCTTCCTGAGAGAACTGTTAGGGGAAAAGCGGTCAGTTATTGTTGAGGAGCTCTGGTCTCTGATGGTAATTCCCAACAGATTTATAGTACATCCCTTACATCTTGCCTTTTACCAAGACTTGCTCTTAGTTGTTAAACTGTAATAACAAAGTAGTGATCTTGGCCTAGGCTTGCTTTTCTTTTTTTATCTATAGTATGCTGTAATGCATGAAGTAGTAACAAAGGCAGACCTATTATTCTTGGGCCTCCTGGTGAGGGCAGCCCTGCATCAGCTTTAGGACATGTGAGAAATGAATTCCATTCTGCAAAACAAACAAGGAGTCCTGTGGCACTTTTAAAAACTAACAAATTTATTTTTCGCATGAGCTTTCATGGATGAAGTCCCACTTTGTCAGATGCCAGAAGTTGGAAAAGGCTTATATTAAAAGAATAGAATGCGTTATCTCCCATTGAGTAACTTACACTTTTACTAAGGCATCTTCACTACGCTGCGTTGACAGGAAATGCCTTCCAATCAATGCAGTATTATTCTTTTCAGGCAGGTGAGTTATTGTGTTGAACAGAGACCACTTCTCAGATCAGTTGAGTGGGTTTCCACTGGCTGCTCAGTTGATCCCACTGCATAGATCCATAGGGCCCAACACAGCGGAATCAATATAGACATACCCCAAGGGCTACTGGGTAACATTATAGGTATTGCCAGGTTAATTGAATAATTTTTAAAATGACCTAAGCACTACTAGAGTATGCTCTCTAGAGAAGTTGGCTCTGATGAAAAGGCCTTCAAGGTAAATCTCAGCAGTTGTCCCAAATAAAATCAGGCACTAACTCTGCTCTTTAAAATGTTAAATCAAAATGCTTTATGTTTTAAAAAGAGTAAATCTACCATTTTATAGCTATGGTATATTAAAGCTAAATGAGAATATATTTTAGTCAGTTTGCAGGTTTCTCTCTAACCAGATAATCTTTTGGATGTGTCCACGTGTAACTCTGAAATCTTGTTTTGAAAACAGAATAAAAGGCATTTAAAAATCTATTGCTATTGACAATCCTTGCTTCCCCTTCTCTCCCAGCATCACCTCAATATCAAAGAAAGTAGTTTTCTTCTTTTTAGGTCTGGAGGTATTCAGTTACAATATCATAATCAATTCTTTACTATTCGTTTCCTTGAAAGCAGCAATGTACAGCAGCATAGAACTTACTCTTTTTGTATATCCTAAAGGCAGTGGTGTTATAGTGTGTGGTGGGTTTAGCTAAAGTGTCCTTGATTCTCAAAGACAATCCTTTTATGATGAGACTGCAGTAGGAAAAGGAAACGCAATTTAGTCCAAACTGAATCATTTAGTATTTGATATTAGCGAATAAAATGGTCAAATCCACAATAATTATCCTCAGAAGAAAT
Organism: Pelusios castaneus; assembly: GCA_007922175.1. Classification (NCBI taxonomy): domain Eukaryota; kingdom Metazoa; phylum Chordata; order Testudines; family Pelomedusidae; genus Pelusios; species Pelusios castaneus. Next base: position 8,311,429 of record ML685777.1, read on the forward strand.
CCTATCTATCCATCGATCTATTTTTTACTCCCAAAGAGCAAACTGAAATCCAGCTTTTTCCCCACCTGGGCCATTCAGATTCTGAATATCATTTACTTTTCACTGTCACAAATTATTTTCCCTTCATTTGGTAGACTAGTTGGCAAAGTGCCTTCTCCATACTGACTTAAAAGAAAAAGTATTTAGAGAAGAGTAAACGAAGGCAATCAAGTACCCAGCACTACTGGGATTTCTAGATAGTGCTGGTGATTCACTTCTTTGTAATAAGATCCCAGGGGCTCCTAAAAGAACACAATCCATAGCTACAGGATTTTCTATCTAGTAATAAAGAATCCTCTTTTTTAGGAGTTTAGGAAAACTGGCATATTACGGTTAAGATGTGAACAGGGAGAACGCTGTGTAAATTGTAAATGCTTTTGAATGTTAGACGGCCTGGGGGCTGATTAACATTTATTGCTTTCTCTTAAAAAGTCTGATCACAAGACTTGCTGAGTGTCTCCTGCTGGTTCAGGCCCAAATTGCCACATTGACCTTTCTGATAGGCTGCTGTTGGGTGAGAGGAGCATCTTCAGACAACTGTGGTTTTTCATTTCTCTCCCATTTGTGTCCACTCTCTCAGTGGGACATGGCTGACTGCACTTTCCTCCATCTGTTGTAAATATGCCTGTTACTGCAGTGATGCGGTATGGTCTGCTCTCGTTTCCACCTTTGAATCCTTTTTCTTTGTTTTATGACCCTGTAGAGTGACTGCTGTAATCCATTGCTCTAGGGCTTTCTCAAATCGCAGATATCCAAACTCTGGCGTGTACTGCTACCTGCATTCTCACATACTGAAAAGTAACCTCAACACTTCCCTTAGAATTATCCACTTGGTTCCAGTTTGATATTATTTTCCTTGTGTTTGAAACCACAAGTGGACCTGCTCCAGCCTGCCATGCAGACCTGGCCCATCTCCATACTGGCCTCCTCTCTGTCCCTTCAGGTAGTGTTATAACTATTGGTGCAAGAGCATTTTCCTCTGCAGCTCCTGCCATTGCAAATGAGCTGCCTATATCAGTCTACCCCATGGACTTCCAGTCTTGCTTGAAAATATATTCCCTGAATTCCTCTTCCTGTTGTTTTAGATCTATAGTTCTACTATTGAACTTTTTCAAGCATTTGGGGTACATTTTTTGTCTGAAAGGCTAGCTAATAGCTTTATGGTATCAAAATAAGCTCTCATCATTAAAATCCATCACTATGTTACTTCTCTGTCTTACTTTGGTTTTTCTTAATTGTCTCTTAGAATTTGGAATGGTCTCCCTGATATTTTCTGCAGCACTAGCTTACTTCCCATCACGCCCTCCATTTCCTCCCAGTGTGGCTGCAGCTAGCCAGCGGCTCAGCTACAGGAGAAGTTTTTGTAGGCTATTAAGGTAGGTACTTGAAAGGGCGGCATGGGTTTACAGTCCAAAGCAAATTCAATTTTTGTTAAATTTAAATTTAAAATCAAAACAACAAAACATGCACATTAATCTTTTCCCTGAAGAACAAACAAGTTAACTTGCAGTGCTTTGTAATCAAATTAAATATTAATATATAGACATGAAAGAACACTAAATGTTAAAATGCAGTCATTAAATATGAACTATTTTTTTAAATATCACAAATCACACATCAGAGGCACTCAGTTTAAGCACTGCTCTGGTCTTGTTAACACAGCCTGTAAGTAATATTTTATTGCATCCAATACAAGACAGTTAAAGAGGGCTGTACTGTAAAGTGGCGAGTTAACTTAATGTTGTGAATAACTGACCATTTAAGTTGCTTTCTTCATTTGCAGTGCCTTAAGCAGCTAACAATGCAGATTGCTCATTATGTTGGAATAATTTTGCACCCAGTTTGCCATTCAGATGTGAGCCAGAGCCCTTGCTCTAGTGGGAGAAGTCTGCAGATGCATCCAAGGCAGAATTTGTCCCATTGAGTTCTGTTAATTGCATGCGATGTTAAAGTGCAAAATGGGAGAATGGAAAATGTCATACTGCGGGGCAAGGATTCTTATTAAACATTTTTGGTGTTTAATTTTGTTGTAAAGAAATGTCCTAATGGTGCTTCCTTTCTCCCATGCTTTGTCTGTCTTGTGTATTCAGTCTGTAAGCTCTTTGTGCTCATATAGCATCTAACACAATAGTATCTTGATATCAGTTAAGTCCTCTTAGTGATGTTGTAATATCAAAAGCCTGGATCCCATAACCGATAGTGCATAGGAGAATTGTCGTGCCCATGCGGAGTCTAGTTGACTTTAGTGGTGCACTGCTCATGTGCATCAGTCTACCACCATCCTGTCAGAAGCAGGAATAGAATCAATGTATAAAAGGTACTATTTAGGGCTTGGATGGGATATTTATAAAGCTTTTTTGACTAAGAAATTATTAGAGAGCAATTAAAATCATACCGGTCCTATATTCTGTGCCTTCTTTACTTATATTTAATGCTAGCAAAAATAATCTCTCATTTTTGGAGAAATTATTTCCTATCAGAAATGCTCAATTTCTCCTATTTGGAAACCTAGCTTAAGGCTATAGCTATACTGCAATTAAACCAGGCCTTGACAAATCTATGTTAATGTTCCTGGTCGCCATTGCGACCAGTTTTAGTAGCCTGTCGCCTAGCTCCACTGCAGAAATATAATGGAGGAGCGCACTCTGGTGACCAAAAGTAAAATTGCTGGTGCCTAGCTGTGAGCCAGTTTTGTCCACCCCTGAGTTAAACACCAATGGCTGATTCTTGTCAGCTGACTTGGGCTCAGGCTAAGGGACTACTTAACTGCAGTGTAGACATTTAGGCTCTGGCTGAGGCCTGGGCTCTGGGACCCTTCCACCTCAGAGTTCTAGAGCCCGGTTTCAGCCCTAGTCTGAATATCTGCACTGCAATTAAACAGCCCTGTAGCCTGATCCCAGTAAGCCCGAGTCAGCTGGCACAAGCCAGCTGCAGGTTTTAATTGACATATAGACATAGTTTAAATTACTAGAAAGTGTAAGGCAAGATAATCACCTAAGTGTGTCCTTTCTGGGGAAGATTAGCGAGGAGGGTGGGAGACGGGGTGCGGGGAGGAGAAGCTGAGAACAGAATTGGTCAGCTCATCTGTAATGTGACCTACTCAAGGTATTAAAAAATAGCAGATCTCATGAGGGCAGTGAGCACATTTATTAATGCTGCATTGTGAGCCTAAGCTACTATGGCGAGAGATCCTGCCTGAGGGCTGAGTTGTAAAAACGTTACTGTCAAATAAAACCCCAAGCAGCAATTGACTCTGCAGGAGAAATATAAAATTTCTGTTGACAATACTCCATTTGGGAGCCTTGTAACTAATTGGTTGAACAAAGTACAGTAAACACTGGATCTGGGATATTTGTAGTGTCTAAATTACCAACTTACTAAACCTTTCTTAAGAAAAAATAACTTGGCAGTTAAATAGTGAACATATTTCTGTTTTAACACATCACTGTCAAGAGTCAGGATTGTCTATTGCCATTGAATAAAACGTATCTGCCTCCCCTTAAGCATTCTTCCATGCTGCTCCTTCTGCATGGTGCTCTTTCTTTCTTTGTACACCAAATAATCACCATCTCCTCATTCAAATCACACTCCTCTTGAGGAGCCTTTCAGCAATAGTCCATCAAAGAAGAGGAATTTATAAAAGGATGGAATCTGTTGTGTTATGAGAGAGATCCATCATTGGTGGTGGTAGACATCTAAACTGTATTGCATGTCTAATTATATTTCATGGTCTTTAGGACAGACCGTTTCTTTTAACAGTGTTGTGTAAACTGGGGATACTCAACTGGTGAGCCCTGGAAAATCCTGACTCCCTGTATTATAGCGTTAGTGTCTCTGGTTTTGAGATTGCTTTCATGTGTTGCTGATATATATGTCTTTATTCTGATATGTGTAAACCAGTGGGCTTCCAAGTCCATGCACCAAATACACTTCAGCCATGAAATCTTTTTCTTCAGGGCTGTTTAACACAAGCCCAACATCTCAGTCATGACCTGACCTGGTATCTTCTGCAGGAGCCTCTACTTCCTACAACTCTTACAGTCAGCAGGCCACCTGTTTGGAGTCAGAGTGATCCTCTCTGATCCCTTCTCCTTTGTAGCCTGCTCCCTGCAGGATTACACTGCACAGGCCATCTAACTGGAGGTTGTATGTGACCTAGGCTCTTTTCCCTGGCATGAGGACTCTTCCAGGAGTCTGTTCCCTGCAGCTCTCACTAATGCTTGCTGACTCTTGTGAAGACATGGTGATCTTCAAGCTATTGCCTTATCCCTAGTCTCATATCATCAGCTGGGGGGCAACTGATGGATTATTCACATATGGGGGGCTCAACTCACTTGAAAGGCCACCAATCTTTTTACAATAACCCCCTCCCCCCCACTTTCTTTAGCTCCTTGGTTTAGCAATGTTTTTTGACACTGAAACAGGGCATGTCCTGATGGTTGGGGAGGGGAAAAAAATCCCAACACCTGCAGATAGTTGAAATATTTATTTTTATATTTCAAATTAGCAATAACAGATTTAGTTTTAAAGCAGCTTGATGGTATTACCATTATGTACATTTAGTATTTTGAAGAACCTATGCAAACTATTCTAAAGTTCATAAAACTATGGGCTCTGTGTTTCTATAGAAACTATAGAACTAGAAGTCATAGTTTCACGTACATGACATCTCCGTCCAGAAATGAGGGCACCGAATAAAGCTAGTGCTAAAAAGACTGTCGAGGATATTGCTAGAAAGCTGATTGACTTTGACGGGGCTCGTATCTGAATAGTCTTGCCTTATGTAGTCTAGCAGTAGAGATTTTCTTCTTAAAGAAAAAGCTGATCCATATTCCAGCAGAATATTTTAATTAAAAAAAGTTTGTTAACTTCCTTTGTAGGCACATATGCATTATGATGGGAAGTAGTGTGGGTGCAGTGGTTGATAGTATGACAGGCAGTGACACTCTTGCTTTTTCTGAAAATTTTCTGATGGAGCAATTGAGGGGAAAAAGTACAGCCAGATTCTCAGCTATATTCACCTTTGTTTTATCCTCTAATTCAGGAGTTGCTGAAAACAGGGCCAGTCCCCAAGTGTAAGTTAGAGTCCCCCAAAGGTTGCTGTAACTAATATTGGCTATTAATGGGGACAAAATGACTGTTAAAGATTAGCACAGTACAAGATTGCCTGAGCTATGTATCCTTTCTTCTGGTTAAGTCCCTGATGCTGGCAGATGCTAGAGGGAATGGCATCGTACCCTTTCTCAGAGGATCCCCTTATGAAGGTGTGATTCTCCATGGCTGGATACAGCACCTTATGGCCAGAATCCATTCGCAAAATAGCCATACCATAGTCAAAGAGCTGATTCATTGCCAAAAGTCTGGAAAACTCAAGATGTTCCAGATGAGACCACTGTCAAGGTATAGGTTACACTTAATCTCCCTTGTTAATGTCTCTTTTCAGTGTAGAAGGAAAACTACATATGCAATCATGTACCAGAGTTTGAGAGTATTTGGCAGATAGTATTTTGGAACAAGTTCTGTCTGTTCTGTAGAATGTGCATTGTAACTGCATCAGGCCCATGCAGGTAGAACATTTTCCTTTATATTTTATTCTGCAGACATTGACATAACTTCCAAACATGCAACATTAAATAATTTTGGAAAATTACATCTTGTACTCAGAGCTGCTGTTTGCTTTCTTAGTCTCCAAGATCACACAAGGTAGACTAGAGTTGGAGCTGAGTGGACCTAATAGATGACAAATGATGGTAGAACACACTGTAAATGCAGTTTTAAAATTGTAATCAGAGCATGAAATAACTTCACTCCCATGTTCATGCTTTCGTTGCACTGTTTTATTAAAAGAAAACTGATGTAAGTGGTATTGGGAAAAGGCCAGATTTCTACAATGTAGTTGCTTTGCTCAAGAAGAGGCTGTGTGAAAGAAAAAAAGGCTCCAGATAAGTGCTGGCTGTGTTCTTTGCATCCTCTCATGGAGTAAAACAAATATAACCTTTGAAATGGTGAACAGAATGTTCTAAGATTTTTTTCTTCCTCAGCTTCAATAGTTGTGTGTATTAGCAAATTGCCCCTTCACGTCAAAGGAATTGGTGTTGATCAATTACAGTCTTATGTAACCCGCTTTGAGGCCATTTTGTATTTACATGAACGTCATCTGGGTAGCCACCTTTGATGAGAGCCCTAAAACGAAGCAATAAAATAAAAAACAACTATTAATGCCTTAGTTAGAAATACTAGGATTGCTGAATCTAAAAGGGATTATTTTCTATCTTCCTTTTTATTCCAAAACTGGAGATGGAGAGCAAGCTACTTCGCAGCAGAGGTTGCACATGAGCTGTCTGTTACAATAATGCTGTTTCTTTAGGTAATTGTTTTAGGAGTTATCTTGTCAATTCCTATTTTAACTTTGTAGGGTGCAGATGACGACACACCTTTGATTGTTTCATCTTCAGTTAACAGTGAAGGTGAATATTTTTAACTGGAAAAAAATCCTGATTTCTTCAGAACATATTCTTAGACGTGGGTTTGTGTCTTTCTCGTTATGGTTTACTCTGCTGATGTTTTCCACTCTTGTCATTGTCACCCCTTCACCCTCCCCCCCATCAGGGTATTAAGTACTATTAGCAGAATAAGGTGTGAAGACTCATTTAGAGGATAGGAAGTGGAGCCCTGTTTCACTCATATCGTTGACAGTCATTTTATACCTCTGAGGCAGTGATTTTGGGTTCTAATTTTACATATAGTTGGGTCTCACTTTTACTTGATGTTCCAGCATTCTTTTCTGTTATCTGCCTTAAAAGCTTTTTAAATGGCATTGACTTGTACCAAGACAAATAGTCTCTTTTGAGACTATCATCAGTGCTTCTTATAGCTGCCCTCAACCTGCCTCTGGAAGAAAGTATCTTAATAATTATAGCCCCCTATGTCATCCCCACCACACGCAATGTGAATAGGTCACAAACACTGTGTTACGTATGAAGAAGTTCTGAAAAGTTTATTACTTACAATATTGATTTTTTCACTGTAGTGTTCTGTGATTCTGCTAGAGAAAATAGGAACAGCAACATTTGAATGGGGGGGAGGGGTGATTTCAAATAACAGGACTGTATTCCAAATACATTCGTAAGGGAAAAGATGTTCTAGTGCAGTGAGCAAGGACTCTTGGATTCTGTTCCTGTTTCTGCTGGAAACCGTGTCACCTTGGAGGGAAAATTGCTGAAGACATATTTTCAAAAGAAGTATCTGAATTGTGCCAACAAAATACATGTGCACAAACAAAATAAAGTAATTCATGAATTTAAAATATCAATTTATATATGCAAAAATTGCTAATTATACACACACCAGCAGTTTCTGTCTGCAAATTATTAATGTGCACAATTTTCTTTTACATGTGCATATTTTATTAGTTTAACTCGGGATCCTAATATGAAAACATGTCCCTTAAGTAAAAATACTTACTTTGTTCGCAGTGATTGAGTCAAGTTTGTTTGCCAGATTGCTTTGAGATCCTTGAATAAAAGTTCCCATATAATTGTAAATTGTTATTTACCATCTGCATGAATATCCTGAATAGTAAATTTGTGCATACCGAATAGTAAATTCCGAAAATAAATCTGTGGTATGTAGTGGAAGTGACAAGCTGGTAGGGCAGAGAGAGAATGCATTAAATTTCCTTTTCTCAAAGAAAGTAAACAACAGGAGTACGTTAAAGAATATGAATCTCTGAATTTATTCCTGAAATATGCTTTTTCATTATGCGTTGATGCTTACTGGTTTTTGATATGTTAAGACTGCATAGGCTGTCAACATAATAAAATAACATAGAAAACTAAGCATAATTTCCTGTGAAGACAAGGAAAGTCTGGGACATGAGCATGTTGCAAAAATCAAGATATTGCCATTCATACATGCATAGTAAATGCTTTTTCTTTCATATCAGGGTGCCAGACAGTAACATTTCAGCCCTTGGAATTTCAGTGAAGTAGCCAAATACTATACTTGTTTTTTCTGGCTCAATCTTTAGATTTCTACCATTCTTAATGGGCAGAATATAAATTCTAGGGCACAATTTACTGTTGAAGTTGATCTCAGAGCTATTTCTCATAAAAACAACACATGTTGTCTTCACAGCAATTTCCGGTTTTTGATGATTGCATTAGCCTATGCTATACCATTGGGTGTTTTCTCTGGCTGGTCTGGCGTTCTGGACTTGATACTAACACCAGTTCATGTCAGTCAGGTAAGTACTTACATGCAGCAGCTTCTGGATTTCTTAGATATTTTGTTAGATTTGTAATGGTGTTTAGCTGATGTACTTATTACCTTCTTTAGTTTTTATTATTGTTTTCTGGAATTGTCAGTATATATGCACCACTTCCCTGCTGAACCTTAAGGCAAACTTATTAGTATTGACATACAAAAAGTTGCAGTGGCTCCCCCTGCTGACTCTGCAGTGGCAGTTCATATTTTCAGAGCTGTATACACCTCCTGACATTAATAAAGAGGCAAATAAATAAAAGGGAGTTGTGTTCGCTGTTGTACCTTAGCAAATAGAGAGAAGGAGAAGAAAATCAATGTTTGCCAGGTTGAAAGGACAAAATCAGTATGGAAAGAAATTTTTATTTTTAAGCCTCTAATAGGGTATTAGAGAAATCAAGATGACATTCCCAAGCAGACTCCAATCTAAAGAAAGGTCACAATTGAGGCATAGCCTGTTTGAACATATCCTTTTAATTAAATTATATTCCCTTTGAATTTCTTAGAAAAGTCAGTGTTTTTGCTAACAGTTTTCTTCCCTCATGCACCTCCATTTTTCAAAGCAGTGTCTTATTTTCTCAGCTGTAACACTTGCATTTCCCTGTGCTGTTTCCCATTAGGTGGATGCAGGCTGGATTGGATTTTGGTCTATAGTTGGAGGCTGTGTCGTTGGTATAGCAATGGCAAGGTAGGAATAATGACATCTTCAATTCTTTATTTTTCCTCATCTGTAATGGTCACTTAGGTTTTTAAGAGTATACACTGCATTTATTTCCACTCATCGGTGAAATATCTGAAATGGCAAATGTACATCTCCAGCATAATGATGTATTGTTTCTTTTAGTACAGTAATTTGTATATTTCCTTTTATTGGACTTCATGGATTGAAAAACTCCTTTTGCTCACTCAAGTTGAATGAGTCATATTATGTCTGACATGTTCTTCCCATTCATTCCTTTTCAGCATTGCCTTGTGAGAATCAGGCTGCCTGGTTTTGGGAAGAAAATCACTTTAGCACCTCTGACAAACTTCAGAGAATATTAGTGTCTGTCTCCTGCCAACACCTGTCTAGCTCTTTGATCCTACTGAGTGTTTGAGTAATGCTGAGAGCACAACACACTTTCCACATGTGGGAAAAGAGTGCTCTGCTCTTATAGAGTGCTCTCCTGACCACTATAGGCGTGAAGTGACTCTTCACCCACCATCCTAGAAGATGTGGATTATGAGTGAAAGAGTGAGAGATGGCATGCCCTTCCCAAACCAAGCTACTAGATTCTCGCACCGCCCAAGCTCCTTTAAAACAAACATCCAAAAAAACTTCCTTGAGGTCCTTGAGAAGCATCTTATAACTTTAATTAATTAAGAGCCCTTACATTACACTTATTTTTGGATTTCTCAGTACAATTCTACCATCTTTCCATCCACTACTGAGGTCCTGATTCTGCAGTGAATGCTACATGGGTGCAGGAGTCTATCTGCACAGAGGTCGTTACAGGATTGGGACCGAAAATTGTAATAAGCTCCTTGGGGACTGTCTAATAAAGACACCCAGTCAAATCCTGGTCAGACAAGATAAAGGGCAAACTATAATGCTGTTTCAAAAACCAGAACTTAGGGTAAACAATGAAAAGTCCACTTTGAGCCTGACAGAAGAGGTAGAATTCACATGAGCAGGCCTAAACTCAATAATAACCAAGGCATCATTACTATTGCCCAGATTCAAGGCCATTACAGATCTAATACCCTATTAGTAAGAAACCGTTTAACAGTAGTAACAGCATGCATTGCTTTACAGCTCCTAGGGCATGTGACGGCTACAGCATTTATGGTCCAGTTTGTCCAGGTATATAGGCATTGCTTTCAGGGATGGCTTGCTTTGGCCTACAGGCCACACAGACACAGTTTAAACAGAGTATTGACAATGCCAAACAAGGTAGAAAATCCCCCTACTGTGTTGGACCCAAGAGAATGATATGATGGAGGGAATCCAATTCTCACAGCCTCCGCCATTGATCATGAGTATCACACATGCATCACTCTTAGGATGGGGAGTGCACAACCATACAATACAGAGGAGAAGGTCAAAAACTGGATGTCAGATGGGTGATAGCATTTTACCTAGACAGAGCAAAAACATTCAGATCAGATAAGCTTTCTGTCAGTGGCGAAACACATGAAAGGCAAAGCCATATTTAGCCAAAGGCTATCCAAATGGATAACAGGATGTATTCAGTTAAGCTATAAACAGAGAAACGTAGAAGTTCCCTCAGGAGCTAGAGCACACTTGACATGAGCAATAGCACATCTATAACATACCTTAATAAGGTTCCTATCACAGACATAGCGATCAGTTACACGGGCCTCAGCTCATACTTTCCCAAGGCATTATGCAATTGATCATGCATCTACTAAAGATGTGCACTAGACCAACTGTTCTTTCATCTGTCCAGACAACTAACACCAAAGTCCCTCCACCAAATGATGGGCACTGCTCTAAAGTCACAGAAAGTGGAGCACCCACAGGCAATGTTCCCTTTAAGGTTTTGCGGCTTGTGTGCAAAATTTTCAAGCTGTGTGCAGAACTTTTTCTGAATAAAATTTTTGTCTAAACTCACACAACAGAAATTATAGGCATGAATTGAAGGTAAAGTGATTGTAAATAGAATTAATTAATTGTGTTTAATTAATTGAATTTGAATGAATTTTAAATTGAAATGTAATTTTTAGAAAGGTTTTTATTTACAATTAATTTTTTAAAAGTTTTTTTAAATAAAGAGAAGGAAGGAAAGAAAGAAAGAAGGAAGGAAGAGAAAGAAAAAAGAGAGAAGAAAGGAAGAGAAAGGAGGAGGGAGGAAGGAAGGAAGAAGAAAGAAGGAAGACAGAAGGAAAGAAGAGAAAAAGAAAACAGAAGGAAGGGACAGAGAAAGAAAGAAAGAAAAAAGGAAGGAAAGAAAAAAAAGAGAAAGAAGGAAAGAAGAAAAAGAAGGAAGAGAAAGAAGGAAAGAAGAAAAAGAAGGAAGGAAGAGGAAGAAAAAAGGAGAGAGAAAGAAGGAAAAGAGAGAAAGAAGCTGAGGCCGCTGGCGGGGGGGGGGACCCGACCGTGGCCCCAGGAAGCCACTGGTGGGGCGGTGCAGACCTCGGCCCCGGAGGCCGATCCCGGCCCTGTGCCGGAGGCCCGAGGCCATCAGTGGAGCAGAGCCGACCCCAGCCCCAGCAGTCGAGGCCGCCAGCGGATGGGAGCCCGCTCCGGTCGCGGCCACCCCGCTGCCCCGGCCACGTGTGGGGCAGGCAGGCAGGCTCACGCTCCTGCCCCGGTCCTGAGCCTGCCTGTTCTGCCTTGGGGACGGGGAGGACCAGCCCAGAGGCCGGGCGCAGGCCGGATCTGCCGCGGCACAGCTGCAGCCCCGGGGGTTTGGAGGGGGCGGCGGGGGCTGCCGGCCTGCGCGGAGGTCCCTCAGTGCTGCGCGGGGGAGTGTGACGGCCGCTGCACGGCACCCGCGCAGCTTAGAGGGAACATAGCCCACAGGGCATCACTTGAAGAAGAGAGGTTTACTCACCTTGTGCAATAACTGAGATTCTTTGAGATGTGTGTCCCCGTGGATGCTCCACTATCCACTCTCCTCCTCCTCTGCTTTGGAGTTCAGACAAGAGACTCCACGATAGAGAAGGATTAGAAAAGGCTGGGTTCTCTACGGCAGAGAAGGAACTGAGGGGTTGGTCGCACGCTTGCACCAGAAGACCTGCCAAAGGTGCTGCAAAACAGGAACTGTGCATGCATGCAATTGCTGCAAAATTAACTCCGTATCAAGGTTAGTATTTTGTAGCATTCAAAGCTATGCTTTTGAGCAAATTAAAAGAATGCTAATAGACAGTCTCCAAATATCTCTCCAGTTTGGACAGTATGTAGTTCAAACAGTAGATTAGCACACACAAAAAGTGGGGAATGGTAATTTGTCACTTCTGATAGATGACTCCCTCCTTTTAGGACTATTCAGCAGGTATCTGTGTAGACTGAATCAGCAATGACTGATGGTAATCTGTTGAAAGTTTTATAATAATTCTTGTCACATATGACAAGCTGTTGTATTTCAATGTCAGGACTGTGACTTACCTGGCACGGAGCTGTCTCTCATAGCAGCCTCTGATAAGATGGGTTTTTCGTGGGGTTTTTTTTTTTTTACTTTTTGTTTCCTTGCAGCTGCTAATTTGTAAAACCAGAAATGTTACAGTTTAAGAATGATACTGTTGCTTTACTTTATTCTTTTCAAACTGTATAGTTTAGATATAATTTTACCCTATCATGAAAGTGATTTAGTCATTTAACTACACATAAAGGGCCTGATTTTCAAACCTGGCTTCAATTTTTGATGATGCAAATGCAGCCACTTAGATAGCTAACTACCTGATGCTTGCAATGGTAGCATTTGTGTCTGCAATTGATATTAAATTGCACCTGTTCCAAAGGAAGGCCCAGATTGAAAATCAGGACTCACATCTTTCTTTCACGCGAAAAGTTTTCCTCCACAAAGTATATAAATCCTATTAATCTCTGCTCCACCACAGTACTGAACTAGATATGTTTGGTTAGTTTGTATGATGCATTTTAACGATCGAAAAGCCTGGGCTATTTTGGGCAGGTTGGCAGATATTGTGCCCTTTGCTGACTGAGGTAGGAGAGTGGTTTGTAGCAAAACACTTCAGAGAGTGATATTCATATTTTATTATCACACTGAAACATAAATCTATTTCCTTTTCCCCCAGAATTTTCCTTATCACATTTACTAATGATCACAGATATTTCTGGGATTTTGTCCTTCACAGCATTTCCTTCTGTTTTTATCCTGCGGTGAAGTCAAAACGCTGAAATGTTGTGACTTCGTGATAATTTCCCTAGCAACAGACAGTGTTCTCAGCCACATCCATTTAGGACTTAACTGCAGGATCCAGCAGAGGGGTGGATTTACTTGGTCATGAAAGATAATGCCACAAGCCAAGGGCACGGTGGTAGGCCTCAACCCCATTCCAGGCAGGCAGTCACCTACAATCCTGGGCTCCCTCTCCCTTAGTACATGCACACATCTACCATATATGAGTAATATATGAAGTTGTGAGTTCAGGGTGATACAGGTGTGGTGTTGTATGATTGTAAGTGACAGGGTTGTTGGGACTGGAGAACAAAAATATTCTTTCTCATCATTGGACTGAGACCAGTGCTGTGAAAAGTTACTGTATTAGTCATACTGAGGGTTTTTTTTCTCAGCAGAGGTGAAATAAGGTCCTTAAAGGACTGAATATGACCTAATTTTCTCCATTTTTGTTAAATTCAATAGTTTTGCAAAACTTACAGGCAGATAAATGTCAACTTTAACTCCCAGCAAAATCTGAGATGCGTGTTGCTGCTACTATTTTCAAGAACAGCTTCTTTCTGCATTAAAAAGAGAGCTGCGGCCCAGCATAGTTAAGTGGAGAATATAGCTGATTCCATTATCTCTTCCCTCCAATCCCTGGTCTGATAATTTGTCCATTTTTCATTAGGCAGCATATGTAGCTCCTCTCAGTTGTTGAAATGGAATGCACATGTCTGCAGCAGGATGACCCCTCAGACTTTGCTCAGAGAAGAAAAGCTCTATGGGACAAATACAAAGTTCATGTTTTGTGATGCTTCTGAGACATTCTACATAGTTAATGTTCATTGACAAAAATTCAGAACAAAATTAAATAAATAAATAGACTCCTGTGATTTTAAAGTTGGGCTATTATTCTGTTCACTTTTTTCCTCCCCACTTCAAATTCAGCATGAACAGTTAAACTTCTGCAATTGGAAGTTAATATTCTACTCTATGCCATTTGAAAGCTCGCAGTCTAAGCTTTAAGATGATATACAGCGTTGATTCTAATTCTGTCCCTTATTGACTGCTAAGTTCAGTGTGGAATTGAAATAAGGAAAGGACCAAATAAGAAGAAAGATGTGGGCTTAAGTGCCAATATTTCATGAAACTTCCATGCTAAACATTACTTAAAGGTGGCACTCCCAGTATTACCTTCTATATTGGGTGACTGTATAGGATTGGACCTTAAAATACCCATCTCTTTTAGCAAGGGAAGGTGAAGATAAGAAAATGAGCAGACAGGATAGGATGTCTTCATCATTCCAAACTTCCTAGACCACACTACCACAATCCAACAGGAGGAGAAAAACTGAGCCCTGAGGGGAGAAGTTATTCAGACATAAATTCAGGAATAGCAAGGGGACTACAAAAAAATGAGCAGCAAATTAAGTTTGCACTAGTAGTAGAATCCCTTTTGAAAAGACAGGTTGCAGTACTGATTGCGTCATGTCTTCAGTGCTCAGCTGGATTATGTTTTTTTTTTAAAAATAAATGAAAAAGTTACACAAAATGGCCTGCACCAGCAAACTGTTTTGTAGATCATATTTAGTTTTATATCAAAGTGCAAGTTTCTGAGCACAGGGTTTCTGCTTGCCCTACATACTGAGACCTCTCTCATTGATTCATTTGAATTTGCAAGACCCAACTTATCTTCTTCTTATACCCAGCATGTTGTTCTAAATTACAGTAACTCCACAGTCATGATAGTATTGGACATTTGAGATAATTGGACGGATTTCAGTTTTTCTCCAGAAATGGATCCTAGCTCTTCAATCCTGCTGGAATGAAATAAATACATACCTATGCTTGTACATAATCAAGCAAGTCACCCTAAACAAATAAATCAATATACTTTCAAGTCTAAATTCTATTGACTGGCAAGCAATCATGTCACTAAGGGTGTGATTTTTTTTTTTATTATTATTCTGAGAGAGATCTACTTTGGGGGGGAAATAATTAAAATTTCCTCTTAAATAATGTTTAGCTGCTGAAAAACACCATATGAACTATTTTTTTAAGTTTCCCTTGTGAATATCTAAAGTGAGACCTGTGTGAGACCCAATGACTGAATTGTTTTGAATTATTACTAATTTTTAGTTCCATTACTGTGGTGTTTACTACGCTAGTCATGCAGCCTGGTCTAATTGTGCTAAATACTGTAAAACCACAGAATAAAAAGACAGTTCTGGCCCTAGAGTTCTTAGAATCTTAAGTATAAAATGAGATAACAGGTCAACAGATGAAGACAGTACTGCAGATGATTTCATAGAATCATAGAAACTGGAAAGGACCATGAGAAATCATCGAGCCCAGTCCCCTGCACTCATGGGACCAAGTACTATCTTAAACCATCCCTGAGAGGTGTTTGTCTAACCTGCTCTTAAAAATTTCTAATGATGGAGATTCTACAACCTCCCTAGGCAACTTATTCCAGTGGCTAATCAACCTGACAGTTAGGAATTTTTTCCAGATGTCCAACCTAAACTTCCCTTGCTGTAATTTAAGCCCATTGCTTCTTGTCCTATCATCAGCAGTTAAGGAGAATAATTTTTCTCCCTTTTCCTTATAACGCCCTTTTAATTATGAAAACTCGTGTCCCTTCTCAGTCTTTTCTTTTCCAGACCAAACAAACCCAGTTCTTTCAATCTTCCTTTGTAAGTCAAGTGTTCCAGACCTTGAGAAGGGGGGAGGGGGGGCGGAGAAAGCCAGGCTCTCCTGGTTTCAAATGCTGCTCTAACTGCAGGGAGGCTATGACCATTTTGGATGGCTGCTCTTTATGTGTGCGTTGCCTTGGGGAAGCTCATGTCCCCCAGAAATGTGGTTGGGAGACTAGAAAGATAAAGATTTTAAGGCAGAGATTAAAAAATTATTTTCCAGTTTTAGAGCATGGTGGTGTTCAGATATATTACAAATAATATGGTTCCTGCTCAAAAGGATTTACAGTTTAAGAACTACAAACCAGAATCCTGTATACCAGTGATCCTTGACTGATGACTCAAGATTTTTTATGAGCTACTATGGACTCAAGCCAGGCTTCAGTTTAACTGTGACAAATATCTTCATTTAAATTATCACTTCTTCTAGCAGTTTCAGAATAATTAAGGATCTTTTCTAGTTTCTAGATTATATGATGAGAATATATTCATTTAATTGTGCAGTGATATGCATAAATAACATGCAAAATAACACCTGAGTTCCTGGAATTTGTGCTTTCATTTCAGATTTGCAGATTTTATCAGGGGCATGCTGAAACTTATACTTCTGCTGCTGCTATTTGGCGCAACACTCTCAGCCACCTGGTTTACTCTCACCTGCCTAACTAGTGTCACTCATCTGCCTTTAACCACAGGTACCTAGAACAATGTTTAAGCATAAAAGATATTATTTTTATTGTTCTTTGGGACTGTTCTATAAATAAATGATATCATAGGGAAATATTTGCCACCTTAATTTATATTGTGACCTGTTTTTAGAACCCAATCCTATAATAAATATATTAAATACAATAATCTGAGTTTTCATACAGTAATTTGTAACAATAGACAAAACAATTGATCAACTATAAAAGCATGATAATAACCCAGAATATAATCAGTACATTTTTGGGGGGTGGGGGAATAGCAATTCCTGTGAATAAAACACTGATGGTGGTATTAAGAGTATGTGGCAGTGGTAAATATATAGAGAAAATTGGTAAATTTGGGGATTTAGAATTTCAAGTTTTCATACATTAACATTGAACTAATTAATCCACAAAGATCTCTGTACTTCACCTGCGTAACTATATCAAATTACTGTAGAACATGTGGTTCATTATGGAGATCTTAAGCAAAGTAAATGAGTCACAATAAACTGAGTCACAGCATCAAATGGTCATTACATAAAATCAGTTTTTAAAATAAAGTACAATAGCTTGTTGAAAAAAAATTAAAATGCTTTTAGTTTCATTGTGTCTTATTTTTTTAGACTTTATGTAACATGGAATTTATTTAGCAAACTTTTTCGTCTGTAGTCAGTTCTTAATCAGTTTCAATTTTATGGTCTTGAGCACTTCTGTTGTGATGTCTGGGTTACAAATACAACTTTAAAAAAAATGTTTTGCATTGGAATTTTGTGAAAGTTCATGACACTGTTTATGTATGGTAGAAGTTTTCCTAAGAGTTCTTTTTTTTAACAGAACCTACAGGCAAATATTTCTTTAATTAAATGTAGCTTCATATATGTTAACTTGCTTTTATTTTATGGCAAAAGAGCCTGATTGGTGGATCCTCTCAATTCCCTTCCTCTTTTTACTTCCCCTTCCTTTCCTTCCTCCAGACACCCCATTGACTATGTCTTTGTTATACTCAAATTAATTCCACTCAAATAAAGCAGCCATGCTGCAAAACAGCACTTGATCAGCATAGTGTTTCTGTTTGCAGTTTATGAGCTAAATTAATTCCAGCTGTAATTTATTCTCCCTCTGACAAGCCATCTCACATTAGAATCACCAGTACACTCAAGTTAAGGGGGATTTTGTGTGGGAACAAGAGTAAAGTTGGGGACAACATTTAAATTAAACAGTGAAGACAAGCCCTTTGATTAAGAACTGAAACCCACAATCATTGAGGTATACCCAAGACCAGTGTTGCACACTTCATTGTTTCTGTCAGCTAAAGCTGTATTCCCAATGAAAGAGCAGCACGGTAAGTTGCTGCATATGATCTGTGTAAGCAGCATCCAGAGAAGCACTAGAGAGATTTCTCTGGCTGGAGAAATTTAGTGGGGGAAACAGGCAGCAAGGGCCAGAGATGGGGTGACTTGGGAGGTTACAGGCACTTTCTCCAGTCTATGCATTCAGAGCTGCTTTCTCATTTACCTCTCCCGTTACTTGTTTTCCTGCCTGTCCCAGAAGTTTATCACCCTCTCCCACAAGAACTCTCCTTCCATCCACAAGCTCTGGCTGGGAATTATCCTCTGTATTTGGGGGTCCTTCTCCTTCCTGAGTAAACATTTGCAGAGGCTTTCTGGAGAAACCTTTGTGTTTGTTATAAACAGTCCTTGTTCCTCTCCGCTCCCTGCACTTCAGGTCCCTGTGTCCATTCTCACCATCCCACTTCCCCACCTATGAGTCCTTGCTTCCCTCATCATCATCCTGCATCACTATCTATGCTCTCCCCTGCCTTTGCAACTGGATCCACATTTCAGCACCGCCGTCTTCTTTAAGTAGTATCCTTATGGGAGCTGCTCTTCAGGTATGCACCTCCTGAGCCCTTGATCAGAGCTTTTTCATTAATGTCCGTTTGACTCGTGCATATGTCCTATGCTGGTCAGCATGGTAGTCAGTGTTTTCAGCATGATTCTATACTAAGGGAAGTGTCTTCAGCACCATGCCTCAGTCATCATGTTGAGGTACTGGACCAATGTTGAATCGTAGGTGAAAGATTACGACCATTGAGTCACTATCAGTACTTCTTGAAGAATTCCGGATTCCTTTCTTTCTATGGGGGCCTTGTGACCCTGGGCTGCAGGATTGTTTTAAGTGCTTCCTCTATAATCAGGTGCATTTGTGGGGATTTTTTTAAAGTCATGAGGAAGGTCACACTAACTTTTGTAGCAGGAATTTTGGTCTCTCTATCCCCATCTTAGCTTTTGTCTTTCTGTGCCTTATTTCCTTTCCACTTAAAGGTGTTTGGCAACTGTTACCTTATAACTCACATTAAAACATATTGGAAAGCATTTTACCATTTCTGTGTAATTCATGAACTCTGTTGGAAACTTTCCTTGAATAAGATTATTAGTTGGCTGATTTCTTGGACTGACCACTGTTGAATATCTGGTAGGACCAGATGGAGCTTGACTAAATTAGAGCCCCATCTTCCAGAATGGTGAATACCTCCTGTGAGATGGAAAATTGCTTCAGTTCTTGGGAACATCAGCAGTGTTTATAGTAATGTTCCTGTAGCTCTTCAGTACAATTAGGCTTTACTTTTAAAAGCCTTTCTCACCTTACTCTTGTGTACAAATATTTTAGGATTTGGCATGAAATCTCCTAAATCAATGCATCTTGATAACTAGTTAAAGATTAGATTCTTTTTTTAATCTAATTATTTAAAACTCTTTTAAAAATAGATGTATTGTTATTGCCTTCATAATAGGCATTCCCTTAATTTTGGTTTGATAAACTACACAAATAATAGTATTCCTTTCCTGTTGCATATTTTCTATTTATTTTTTGTTTAGGTACTTTAATGTACACATCATTGTGTTATCTGAACACCTTTTGGAGAAAACTAAACCTTGCCCTGAATATCAATGCTGGCTGTAATGAGTACTGTCAAATCTTTACAAGGAGAATTAAAGATTTGGCCCCAAATTTATATCTGCTGTGCAAGATTTCTTTCTCTATGCCCTAAGTTCCCAGTTTTTTTAATAAGCAGCTCTTTCTTTTAAAAATTACTATAAAATAAATGCCGTATGCCTGCTTAATTAGGTCTTTGTATTTTCCAGAGATACATCTTTATAAAATATGTTCTTAAAGATGAAAATGCACAAGCTATTTCAAGTTTTAATTTATAAGGCTTCATGCTTGATTATTCCTAAATATAATGATACAATATGATTTTGACCTCTGCGCTCCACACTAATAGGGAGAAATAGCACATTTTAATTGATTTGGTTGAACTTCTTTTTGTTTAATTAAAAGTTTGAGGGTGTGGAGTACAACTGAGCCAAAGCATAGATGGTCAAATGCAGGCTGCTGATTAGTGATACTTGGACTTTGGAGAAGGATTGTGAGATGGCTGTTTAATGTGGAAGCATCTGTGTGCTCAGTCAGTGGAGCAGTATTGACAGTGGAGGTCAAAGATGTTGTTTGAACTTTTTTGGTTTTGGAAGATGAGCAGTATATACAGCTGAAACAATTTATCTTAGTAATTTTTTTAGCAGTTACCGTACAGAGCTTTACATTTTCAAAGTACTTTGGCTTCATTATCTAATGTTCACACCACTACTGGGAAGCAGGTATTATCGATCCTGTATTATTGTGAGAATGCTAAAGCAGGGAGATCAACGTCCAAAATAATTTTTGCAGAAGCTAGTGTAGATGTTCAGTGGCACCTTTACGGCAGGTTTTCCACTCCACAGACCATTCTTGTAGCCCTTCTCTGCACCTGGTCCCATTTTGCCTTAAACTTTCTGACTGTAAGTGGGGGACTTTTGGGTGGCATGCAGTATACATGCTAGCCATTAAAGGGTCTTCAAGAGAACGGTCAATGTGAGTGAGAGCTTCCTGCTCAGCAACCCCCTACAACAGTTGCTTAAAATGGGGAATTGCTCCAGAAGGATAAGTGCAAGTTTTCCCAGGGCTTCAGGCTGAGGTCTGAAAAAGGGAGGAAGATCCGTCTGAAATCCCTTCTTATGGAAGCACTGTTGAGGCCAACCTTAGAGATGACATTCTGCCTCGGTGCGAACCACGTCGTTGGTGCAGTGTGCCCCGCCAGCATCGGAAACATCACAGCCTCACCATTCTCCACCGCAAAAGAGGCAGAAGGAGTAGCCCCCAGATAAGAACAGCTCCCCTGCACTGAGGAAGAATAGGGATTTAGGGTCAAATGAGGGTCCTACATTGGCCCACCCAGCTGTGCTGGGGCCCTTGGAGCAAGACTTGCCTTTTAAGGCACCAAGCCCTCCCAGGGAGCCACCCCCGGGGAAGGGAATGGGGTTCCTCCACCTCATCGTACAATTGCCATCAGAGACGCTTCAAGCAGTGAGAGACCTGATGGCTCTCCCCCTGCCGCAGGAGCCCTGACATGCATTGCCTAGAGACAGGTCTCCGAGGAGAAAGTCTCCGCCATAAGGTGCAGATCCCCATGGTCGTGCTCCCTGTCACTGGCACTGGGTCAATCTGCTGATGGCTGAGCAGCAGCATACATGGCAGTTTCTGACAAATAAGTGTGGGTGATCTCAATTACTGGAATGGAGCTCAAAGCAGCACTAAACCCACTCTCCGGCACCAATGTCCCTGAGGGAGCAGCGCCATTCCAACTACCCGGCACCAAGGAATTCCCCTGCTATGGTCAGACATCGAAGCTGGTCACTGTCATCGAGAGGCTAAAATTGCAATTCCCATGGATGATGTCCTCCTCATGGACACAGCTAATGTAATATGGCAAACACCAGCATCAACCCACCCTATGAACAAACACAACGACAGGAAATATTACATACCACCTAAGGGCATGGAATTTCTTTTCACCCATCCTCTTCCAAACTCCCTCATAATAGAAACAGCAAATCAAAAGAACAGACAACCGGCTTTTAAATCCACCCCACAAGACAAAGATTAGAAAAGACTAGACCTCAGGGGTCACAAGGTTTATTCTTCCACAACCTTGCTAATGATAGTGGCAAATTATTCAGCCTTACTCTCAAATTATAACCATACTATCTATGACAAGTTAGCACAATTCACAACAGACTTACCTGACAATAAAAAAAGAACAATATAAAACATTACTTACCGAGAGTCAGCTTGTGGCACATACGTTCCTGCAGACATCCCTCTTCACACAGGACCACAGCAACTGGCACCATAATGAGAACAGCCTCTTGGCTTCATTCAACAGCTCTCCCCAGGGAGCTGCAAAACAAAATAGAAGACTTACCTTTTGATAGGACACATCTCTTCTCAGACAAAACAGACAAAATATTACATTCAATGAAGGATTCAGGAGCAACTTGATGAACCCTAGGTATATACACACCCAACTTCAGAAGGAAGCAACCACGTTTCCAACCGTACCACAGGAAATATCAAACGTAATACCAACGAAGACGGTATGATTACCATCAAAGAGGCAGACAGCGCAACTACATATGCAAACAACCACCCCAGACCCCCTCAAACCCACAACAGCCACTACCGAAACCCCAGTTTTGAAGTTTTGGTCGAGGGTTTGAGATTTCCTCCTCTTTACCTGTCACATATCCCGTTGCCCACAAATTTCGAGTTCCTGCTCAGACAATTCCATCATGTCTGGTCTGCAATCACCAATGACAAATGGGTCATAGAAATAATCAGAAATGGCTACTCAATCCCCTTCTCAGCTGTACCCCCTTCCTTTGGACAGCACTTACATACAAGTCCTTCAACAAGAAATCAAACACCTACTACAAATAGGGGCGATAAAAGCCGTCTCCACAGAACACAGGGGAAGAGGATTCTATTCCCACTACTTCATAGTTCAAAAGAAAACAGGTGGTTGGACACCAGTTCTGGATTTGAGACCACTCAACAGATTCGTGAGATGACAGAAATTCAAAATGGTGACATTGAACACCATAATTCCCATGCTCCAATGACGAGATTGGCTCCCATCCCTCGACCTGAAAGATGCGTGTTTTCACATAATCATACACCTTTCACACAGACGCTTCCTACGCTTCATGATAGAAGGACAACACTACCCAGTACAAGGTACTTCCATTCGGTCTGTCTACGGCCCCAAGAATATTTTCCAAGGTCCTGGCAGTAGTCATGGCATACTTATGGAGAAATGGAATCACCATATTCCCATATCTCGATGACTGTCTCATCACAGCACGGTCAAAACAAGACGCAACCAAAGCAACACAAATAACTGTAGAATTGTTCAAAAAACTCGGACTCAAAATAAATACTGAAAAATCTACACTATGTCCTATCCAAGAACTCAACTTTATTGGAGCACACCTGTGCTCCTTAACTGCAAGAGCATCACTCCCCAAACCTCGCTTCATAGCAATACAGGAACTAGTCTCAATAATGAACATCACACCATGGGTCATGGCACGAATTGTTTTCCAACTTCTCAGCCACATGGCGGCCACCACGGCAGTGGTACCACACACCAGACTTCATATGAGGGCCCTCCAGTTGTGGCTCTCTACAGTTTACAAACCAAACAAACACAGAATCAACAGATGACTCCTGATTCCCAGCGAAATCAGAGCTTCATTACAATGGTGGACTGTAGAAAACAATATAATGTGCGGAGTATCCTTTCCTCCACCGCAACCCACCATCATGATAACTACAGACGCATCACTACTAGGATGGGGAGCATACTTAGGCAATCACACTATACAGGGAAAATGGTCAAACACACAATCCGTCCTGCATATCAACATTCTAGAACTAAGAGCAGTGAGAAATGCATGTCAACACTTCCTATCCTTTATACAAGGTCAAACAATAAAGATATTGACAGACAATGTTGCATGCATGTATGATATAAACCATCAAGAAGAAGCTTGATCGCCTTCCCTATGTGCCGAAGCCGTGAAAGTATGGAATTGGTGTATACGCCACTCCATCCAGATAGCAGCAGCATATCTGCCAGGCAAAGAAAACACAACTGCAGACATGCTCAGCAGATACTTCCTGAGCAATTACGAGTGGCAAATCAACAATGTTCAACTAAACAAAATTTTTTCACAATGGGGGACTCCAATCATAGACCTCTTCGCCACTCATGAAAACAGAAAACTTCACAAATTCTGCTCCAGAGCAGGAATCGGATCAAAATCGATGGGCGACGCCTTTCTTCTAAAGTGGACACAGCCTCTTATATGCCTTCCCTCCAGTTCCTCTGGTCCTCAAAGTAATCCAGCAGATAAAATCAGAACAAGCTTATGTACTACTCATAGCACCATCCTGGCCAAGCCAGCCCTCATTTCGGACCTACTATCGCTGTCTACCCACAAACCAATAACTCTATGCCTGACACCAGATCTATTATCACAGAATCATGGACTCCTTCAACATCCAGAAATCGACAAGGTACACTTAACAGTGTGGCACCTAAATGGTTCCATCAGACAGAACTAGGCTGCTCAGAGGCAGTCCAGCAGGTGTTACTGAATAGCACAAAACCCGCAACAAGAAAGTCTTACCTGCAAAAGTGGAGGAGGTTCCAAACGTGGCGTGCTACGAGACATAGCTCACCAACGTCATCCTCGATACTACACATCCTGGAATATCTCTTGGAATTGAAACAATCCAAGTTGTCACTCAGTTCAATAAGGATTCACCTCGCTTCCATTTCCATGTTCCATGATACACTTTTCGCCCACCCTACAGTCAAGAGATTCCAGACAGGCCTACAAAGACTTAACCCAGCTATGAAATCCCCAGCTGTCCCTTGGAATCTAAACCTGGTATTAAGGACACTGTTTCAACACCCTTTTGAACCACTAGCAACATGCTCATTGCTCTATATGTCCATGAAAGCGTCCTTCCTCATTGCGATCACTTCCACAAGAAGAGTTGGAGAGATCAATGCCCTTATGGCAGACCCACCATACACTATTTTCTACAAGGAGAAGGTCACGCTAAGACCCCACCCTAAGTTCTTACCTAAGGTGGTGTCCCACTTCCATACGAATGAACCCATACGCTTACCTACCTTTTATCCAAAGCCGAAAAAGTCTCCATATGAAACTGCGCTCCACACGTTGGATGTTAGACATGCTTTATCCTTCTTCCTAGAAAGGACGAAACCTTTCAGAAAATCCAGTAGACTCTTCATATCCATTGCAGAGCACACTAGGGGTAAACCTATATCAAATCAAAGATTATCAAAATGGTTAAAAGACTGCATACATATATGCTACAACCCTAACCAGCCGCAAACACAAGGACTTAAAACACACTCTACAAGAGCTGTATCCACCACAACTGCATTTTTGAAGAACATACTCATCATAGACATATGCAAAGCCACTAACTGGTCATCCTTACATGCTTTTACCAGCCATTATGCCATACACGGGGCATCAGCAAACGATGCAACTATGGGAAAAGCAGTATTATCTGCCATACACTGAAGTCCCACCTCCAACATGAGATAACTGCCACATAGTCACCTAACAAGGAGCACCATGAGGACACCACTTGAAGAAGAAGAAGAAGAAACAGTTGCTCATCTGTAGTAACTGGTGTTCTTTGACATGTGCATCCCCATGCGTGTTCCACTATCCACCCTCCTCCCCTCTACTTCAGACTTCTCTTACAGGTTCTCTGTGGTACAAAAGGAACTGCCAGCCGGGGGTCACGCGCGTGCCGAAACCACGCTGGGGCCGTTGCGAACCACTTTCAGTGCAAGCGCAACTGAGAGAACTACTGCTTAAAAATCCTCTGATCCATGGCACAGGACGCATCGACACCTAACGTGGAGCACGTACACGGATACACATCTCGAAGAACACCAGTTATTATAGGTGAGCAACCATTTCTTCTTTGAGATTTGTTGTTCATGTCCATTCAATAACACCTCCTCCTAATCACCATTGTCGGAGTTGATGGCCAGAAGAAACTAGAGGGGGTGTAGGGCCAGCAGCACCTCATACTGCAGACTTGGGACTGATCTTATTTAACCTTTTTGTTACTTACCTTGGCACAAAAAGCAGGAATGTGCTAATAAAGTTTGCAGATGACACCAAGTTGGGAGGTGTTGCCAGTTCAGAGAAGGATCGGGATACCATACAGAAAGATCTGGATGACCTTGTAAACTGGAGTATCAGGAATAGGATGAAATTTAATAATGGGAAGTGCAAAGTCATGCATTTAGGAACAAATAACAAGCATTTTTCTTATAAGTTGGGGCCGCATCAGTTGGAACGGACTGAAGAGGAGAAGGATCTGGGAGTACTGGTTGATCATAGGATGACAATGAGTTGCCAATGTGATGTGGCCGTGAAAAAAGCTAATGCGGTTCTAGGATGTATCAGGAGAGGTATTTCAAGTAGAGACAGGGAGGTGTTAGTGCCGCTGTCCGAGGCACTGGTGAGACCCCATCTGGAGTATTGCGTGCAGTTCTGGTCCCCCATGTTTAAAAAGGAAGAATTCAAATGGGAACAGGTGCAGAGGAGGGCTACAAGGATGGTCTGTGGAGTGGAAAACCTGCCCTATGAGTGGAGACTCAAGAAGCTTGGCTTGTTTAGCCTAACCAAAAGAAGGTTATGGGGGGTGTTGTGGGCCACACCCTCCATGGTGCCCCCCAAGTGGGGAAAGTCAGGGGTGGGGTGCAAACCAAGAGGGTGTGTCCGCAACCTTATCGGCCAAATGTGCCCCCTCCTGGGCTCCAGGCCATCTGGCCTAGCGGCCACAGAGTCAATATCTTGCCTTCCTTGCAGGGCAGTCCAGCCTAGCGGCCACAGAGTCAGTATCTCGCCCCCGTTGCAGGGCAGTCCGGCCTAGCGGCCACAGAGTCA
>ML685777.1:8337861-8381144 GCA_007922175.1 Pelusios castaneus
ATCTCGCCCCCGTTGCAGGGCAGTCCGGCCTAGCGGCCACAGAGTCAGTATCTCGCCCTCTCTGCAGGGCAGTCCGGCCTAGCAGCCACAGAGTCAGTATCTCACCCTCTCTGCAGGGCAGTCCGGCTTAGCAGCCACAGAGTCAGTATCTGGCCCTCTTTGTAGGGTAGTTATAGGGGCGGCGGCTTTAGGGACGGGTCACCCGGGGTAGGCGGACTCGGGCCCTCCCACTCTACCGAGTCCCAGCCCAGGGCCCAATCGGCGCCGGGGGTCCAGCGCCAGGCCGGTGGGGATCCGGACTGCAACACGCCGCCCCGCGGCCGACCCCCCAACTCCACAACCCGGGCCCCTGGGCTACTTCCTACCCGGGTCAGTCATTGTCCCTCGGCCTAGGCTTGTCTCTGGGCTCCTCGACTCCCGTGGTCACTGTCGGCTGCTGCTCCGTGGGATCCTGGGATCCGTGGGCTGAAGCGGGTGCCTGCGGATCAGGCTCCTGGTGGCTGACCCAGGACGTCGGCTCTAATTGGCTCCTTTTGAGGGTTCCCTCTCCTGCTGCTTGCGGTGGGAGATCCTCCAAGTCAGGAGCTGCTGGCAGAGGTCCTTCCTCCTTGCTGGTCAGCCCAGACTGAACTGAGCTGCTCCCTTTTATAGGGAAACTGCAGGCCGAGCATGCCCAGCAGGGCTTAAGGGGCGGAGCCTTATCCACCCACAGGGTCTGCTGGGTTCCTGCAGTGCGGGGCGGGGCTGCCCTGTCACAGGGGGATATGATTGCTCTCTATAAATACATCAGAGGGATTAATATCAGGGAGGGAGAGGAATTATTTTAGTACAGCACCAATGTGAACACCAGAACAAATGGTTATAAACTGTCCATCACGAAATTTAGGCTTGAAATTAGATGCAGGTTCCTAACTATTAGAGGAGTAAAGTTCTGGAATAGCCTTCCACGATGAGTTGTGGGGGCAAAAACCATAACTGCTTTCAAAACTGAGCTTGATAAATTGTTTCCTGGGTAACTGGCTGAGACTTGCCCACGTCCTCAGGTTTAACTGATCGCCATATTTGGGGTCAGGAAGCAATTTTCCCCCAGGGATGATTGGCCTGGGATCTGGGGGTTTTTCGCCTTCCTCTGTAGCACAGGGCATGGCTCACCTACCGGTGAATTCTCTGTATCTTAAAGTCCTTAAATCATGATTTAAGGAGGTAAGTAACTCAGTAATAGGTTGGTGGCCTATAGCTGGAGTGGGTGGGTGAGGTTTTGAGGTCTGCATTTTGCAGGATATCAGACTAAATGATCGTACTGGTCCCTTCTGACCTTAAAATCTATGAGTCTATGTGTGCGGGACTCTAAGGGGTGCCAGAACTGGCCCTACGAGTACTGCTTGGGAAGAAAATTTCAGTAACCATGGACATGGGTGTGCACACACCTAGAATGGATTTGAGGAACACATCTCAAAGAACAACAGTTACGAGGTAAGTAACCATCTTTTTCTTAAAGTATTTGGAGATCTACAGATGAAAAGTGCTTTGTAAAAGTGAAGCTGATTGTTACAGATATCAACAATCAAAAGTAAGATCAGCAGCAGATGTTGGGCTGAAGTGAGGAACTTTTAAAGAGTATAACTATAAAGTTAACAGATCTTAAACTCAGCAATATAAGCCTCAGTTATTTTATGATCTCTACTTTTTAGTTTAAGGATCACTTACCCAGTCATATAGCTTTTAGTTCCCCAAAGTGAGTATTTCAGCTTTACCCAGAAGTTTCACATATTTCTCTTTTGGGAAATATATGGAACAAATCCAATTTGATCAGATTTCCAATCACTTTCATAACTATGTGTTGAGATAAGCATTTGATAGGGAGTGGTCCTGCTTTTAGCAGGGGGTTGGACTAGATGACCTCATGAGGTCCCTTCCAGCTCTGATATTCTATGATTATATGATAATCACACAGAAATGAAAATCCACCCAGTGAACTATAGTAATGTTATAAATGTACTCGAAATACCTTTGCTTTTGTTTAGCAAATTTTAAAGTTAATGTGTTGCTTCACAATGGGCCATATTTCTTACAGAAAAGTTAAGGCCAGGTACTTCCCTTACGTTTCTTATCCTTGCCCATAGCAAGAATGAAATGATAAGGAAGTTGTGCTGTTCTAACTAGCTGGTTAAAGCTGTGAGAGAATCTGATTTTTTTTGGTCAGAATTTATCTCATTCAACACATTTGTGAAGTTCAGTAAAAATGACAAAACAGACATTTAGATGAGGCACTAGAAGTGCTTTTCTTGTTTTAAAAAAAAAAAATGGTGCCGCTACTCAGCCCAATCTGACCCCAGCCGGGGACACGGGGCTGGGACACTGCAGCGTCAGGAGCCTGATCTGGCCCCAGCTGAGAACCTGGGACTTGTCAGGTCCGGCCCCGGCCAGGTGACCGCAGGAGCCAGGCTGCATCACTGTGGGAAAAAAAGGTGCCGGTACGCCGTAGCAGTGTGTACCATCACAGAAAAAGCACTGGGCACTAGCCTATCATCTTAGCACTCTGATTCTAGCATGATTGTTGAATTAGAAGCACCTTAGATATCCAGAGACCTCAGTTTAAATTCTGTATCGAGTCCCAAGAGATTTTCTTGAGTTTCGTTACTACCCTCCTTCTTATTTATCCATCAGCAACCTCCACGGGACTCGGCATGGTTTTTCTGCCCATTGGTTGCTGGAATAAGCAGAGTACAAGAGGTCAGGATATGTGATCAGAGTGGTTTGGGGAAGCTTGCACAACACCACCTGCTTGCAGTACGCTCAACATTCCCCCATACTACAGGCCTGATCCAAAGCCCACTGAAGTAGTGGGACTGTAGATCACCAGCTGGGTGTGAACCATGGCTGGAGGGGGAGTAATGTAAGAGGAGCTGTTAATATACCTTACAGGACTTTCCTGGAATATAGATATTCTAGGAACTGTCTTGTACTCTTGCCTCAAAGATACTTGGGACCAACTGTGTTTTAAGCCCAACTGAGAATAGCTAAATGGCTATTACTGTGTATCACTTCTGTTCCAATTCTTTCTTCTTGCCATGGCAATCTATAGTAATGGATAACCAGATAAGCTCACATTTGCCCCATCAATAAATGGTTTGGGGAAAACCTGGGATACATAAACAGGAAAATGTTTGTTTTCTTGTATCTAATATGCCTATATCAGTTCTGAAACCAAATCTCTAGCCACTTTTTACCTTTTGTGATGAGATATCCATCCCAAATCTCAATTATTGTCCTTTACACAATTGACTTTTCTGTCTGTGATGCAATCATCAAGACATATCACTCTCCTCCCCCCTAGCAGATGTGATTGGAATGGGCACTGGAGTGTAGTCTGGCCTGCTGGTATCTCAAATGTAAATATTACATGACTCAAACAAGAATTTTGGTTACAGATCCCACTGAGCCAATGTCTTGCTAGCGTGAGAGTTCAAAGGCAGTGCAGGCAGCAGTGCTTTAGATGTTTTTGCCATGAATACAGTAGTGTCAAAGCCTCGGATGCTGCAGTTAATAACTGCATAACATACGCAGAGATCTATGCAGGTCCGAAAAATAACAAGTACTCTATCATTGTCACTTTTAAAAAAACCTGGTTCCATTATTTCTTAATGACTGGAGCTTGCTAATGTAAATGGCTAGGGCACATGTCTTTGCACACTGCTTTTTTCCCCAGTTAATTGCCTTTCATAGAAAAGGGCAGGTGCTCTTCTGAGATGATATATGTCATGCTGATGAAGTATAGTTCTGTTGTGTATTTTTATCCAAGCAGGCTTGAATTAGTTGTTTACCCTGGTTTTGGAGTAAGGGATCGAGGAAGTGAAATATTAGCTTTTCTCCTGGCACTTGTCTGTATTCTGCACCGTTGATGGTAGTCAAGAGACTTTAATTGAAAAAGCATCTAGCGTAATTTTAACAGAAGTTAGTTTAAACTATAAAAGTAATCATGGGACACTCTAATAATCATGCAGTCTGAAGTGCCTGTTATGAGAAGTAAGTGGACTACATTTAATAGGTGGCACTCACCCTGCCATAGCAGCTTTGCACCCTTGAGCTGGTATTTAAGGTACTATACTCACTACAGTATGTGAAATAGAAAGCCTGAGCAACTTTTGGACTATCATTTATCTGAATTCTTCCTATACATTTTTCTTGCACTGCATATTTTATTTATGACTTTCATTGTAGTCTGGTAGATTGGATTTGTTACTTATAAATACTGAAGTGATTCAATAAAATTATTTATGTTTACAGCACTCAAGAGTTTTAGATGCTTTACATAAACATTACATGAAAATGTTTTTCTCATCATTAAAGTGTGGTTATAGTTAGAGATGTAACTTTAAATGTTATTGGAGGCTTCCAGATTTTAATACTGTTATTTCCATATCCATTTTTCTAGTTCACAAGTTAAATATATATATATTTTTTCTCACTACTGGTCCTGTAAATTCATCCTGGGATCTACAGAAAACCAGTTTTCTGCCTTTAACATTGGTCTACTTGCTTTGGCTTTTTAAAGTATTTTATTAGATTTTAAAATACATGTGTGTGAGTGTGTGTGTTTTATGATATGTTATTTTTATGCAGTGTCCCAAATGTTTTGTGAGGAAAGAGGGTGTGTGTGCATGCATGCGCGCACACCCCAGCAGTAAAGATTCTGGAAGTTCCTCAAAATAAGCAAAAGGCGGTGCTATTGGATGTAACCAGAACCAGTGCGAAAGATTTACTAGCTTCAAAATATCAGTGAAAGCTTGCAGAAAAATCTGTGGCTATCGTGGTAGAGGAATTACTCATTCAGTTTCGGATACAAAGCCGGCTCCACAATACTAATTTTTTTTCTCACTTTTTGAGAACTCTTGAGTTTATCCTTTAATAGTCCCTCTGACTTTTATCCCCCAGCTGGTTATAAAAGAATTTACAGGAGCTGGAAAAGTTTCCATGTCTTCTCATATTTTTTTTAGAGAGAGAGAGAGAGAGAGAGATCATACTCAGGCCTGTTAAAAACAAATATAAATCAGTCCCCTTCCAATGTCTTTCCATTATATCATCTTTCTGGCAGCCTTTTATGTTCCCAATGCCATCCCCTCTTTGCTGGAAACAACCTTTCTCTAGAGAAAGAAATACATCTCTGTGTCTTTATTCAATTCTCCACTTTCCATAATGGATTTTTTAATGTAGTATAAAAAGTACATTTTCATCCTATTCTGATTTCATATATCATGCTTCTGCCACAGGACAGGGTAAAGATGCCTTCAAATTTGAAATCCTTTCCTAGCAGTTGGGTAACTTTCTTCATCCCAAGGATGTTTCTTTCCATGTCACTGGATATCTTACAGAATCTCCAGAAAATACTCTAGAAATTTTATTTATTCTTCTCAGTCTTAATATTTCTTCTGACTGATTCTTTCACTTACATATTTGTTTTTCCTTTGATAGCTTTCTTCATGTCACTGAGACTCCAGTTCAGAATAACAATCTTTATTCAGGTCTGCTTTTAAGCACATGATTAAATCCCATTGAAACCAATGTTTTCTTGATTTGGATCCTTAAAGAGTTACTGAATGAAAAGACATTTTTTTCTTTCTGAATAGATCTAGATTTCCTAGCTACATAAAATGTCTGTACTAGTATAGAACTGGAAGAAGTGCAGTGACAGAAATCGCAGAACAAAATTACCCCAGGCAATTAAAGCCCTTGCCATATTCTAATACGCACCTGTGATGACAAACCAGAGTCATGCAATTGCAAATAATCTACTCTATCAAGTAGGGAACAGTTCTACAAGGTGCTGAGTGGTTATCAATATCAATATCCATTGAGTGGTTATCAATATCAATATCCATTGAAAATAGGAGATGTGTCCAGAGCCTCCTGGGATAACCTCCTGAATGTGCAAAAGTCAGGGCAAGGTGCAAAAGTGGGAGCCAAACTCCCTAAACCCTGATGGGTGATACTTCAAACAGGCTTCTGATTCCCCACAAGGGTTATCACAAAGCCTACCAAAATAGAAACAGCCCTCTTTGTTGCACATCAGCTCCTCTGGCTCCCACCTAGCCACACAGTCTCTTAAAGAAATAGGTTCTCCTGACCCCAAAGGGCTAGCCACATCACACAGAACAATATAGGTTTGGATCTTACCAAAAATGCCACGCTGATAGCCAATTCTTTAGTACAACTAAAGGTTTAATATAAAAAGAAAAGAAACAAAATATGAGAGATGTTAAAGGGTCAAAGAAAATCATGTACATACAAATGATTTAGCATCCATGAAAAGCAGTTTACAGGCTTGTTCCTCTGGTAGATACCCAGCTCCTGGGAGGGTCTCAGTCCTTTGTTCAGTCACAGAGGAATAGATCCAGAGAAAGATGATGGGTGTTGGCTGTTGACTGAAGATAAAATGGAGTTGGAGCTGCTGCCTTTTTATCACCTCTGGTCTTCCTCATGCTGTGTGGAGTTCTTTCCAGTCAAAATGGAGGAGTCACACGGCAAGGCCTAGTGGCTCAACAAATTTCTCCCTGGGTCCATTGTACCTGGGAGCTTCCTTAATGGGCCATTAAGGAGACAATGGCTGTAGACATCCAATCTTGGGAGTTCCCCAGAATCAAATAAATTGAAACACAGATATAACAAACATACTCCTAACTTCTAATATAGATACGACACCTACACATAAACCATATAATCGTTCCTAACAAGTTACAACCTTTCCATTGATACCAAATATGGCATAGCTCCTATGGATTATTGCAATTATTAAATATTTGTATGAAATAGTATAATAAATGGTCCCCTAAATCCAGACTGTGTCACAGGAGGCATTAAAGATCTTTCAATATCAGGCCATGGTGAATACTAATGCCTTGAGTCTAATGGCACTTAAAGATCTAAACAACTGCTTTGATTTGCTGCAACAGTCTGACCTGATTCTATGACTTACACTTCCCTGCATTTATTTTCCTCCCATTCATCTGTAGTTCTAAATCTTCAACCATGTGACGAAGTAGATTTTCTCCCACGATAGCTCATATGGTAAATAAATGTGTTAATCTTTTAAGTGTCATTAGACTCCTTGTTAGTTTTGCTGAACTAGACTGACACAGATATCCCTTTAGAACTAATACCTTGGTATCTGGTAAATCATTAGGGTTATTTGTCTGAAAAGTGAAAGCAAAAACTAGTTCTGCCCTCTGGAACTGAGAGTCAAAATGTTAATTTCCAGTTCATTTCTGATTCAGTACACTAATAGTTTCTGCTCTGAATATAAAACAATAGTTATTGTGCACTTGGGAAGTAAATCAACCTAAATGTTTCTTTGTATACATATTTTTTTCTGATGTTTTCTCTCCTTTTGTCAAACATACTCCAAGTAACTGAATGTTTCTTTAAGAATTCAGTTTTGCATCCAAATAAACATTGCTGAAATGATCAAGCCAATAATAAATGCGGACTACTGTCATAGAGACGTTATACAAAGTAAAATGTAGAGAGGGGGAAAACAAGTCTGATTCTCTATTGTCTTCCAGTTATTTAAGCATTAATATCTGGGGCATCTTTTGTTTGAAATATGATAGTACAATGCATCTGTGAAACTAAATCAGTGTATTTGAATTTTTTTGTTGTAGCTACACTATACACATCCTGTATCTTGCTGGGAATATTCCTGAACAGTAGCATACCTATATTCTTTGAGCTTTTTGTGGAAACCGTCTATCCTGTTCCAGAAGGAATTACGTGTGGTGTTGTCACCTTTTTGAGTAACATGTTTATGGGAGTGCTTTTGTTTTTTCTCACATTTTACCATACAGGTAAGAAGTATCAGTTACTTAATGTAATTCTCAGAGAAGACATATTCTATAATGGGTCTATTTTGTCACCAGTGGGAAAAGAATTAACATACAGAACTTTCATTAATGCTAATTCTGGGCATAAAGCTCCTGCACATCAGCGGAAGAAAAGACATGTAATAGTTTTTCTTTATATGCATGCCAATCAAAGAATGAAATCCTTTAATAAAAGATAGCTATTCCAACTTTGCATGGAACTCACTTCAGCAAGAAGCCTTTAAGATAAACACGATGGATGAATTTTTACAAAGAACTGGATAATGTTCTGACCATTAATAACATTTGTAGCTATGCTAGCTAAAACAATAGAACTAATCCAATCTCAGGCTTCAGAGTATACTCTGATTGCCTGTGGAGGTCAAAAAGTAATACTCCTCTCCCATGTTTATCATTGCATTCATGGCTGAGTGTACTATTGATGGTGGAAGAGGTTTACCTTCACAAGATATTAGCAACCACTCAGATTCAGAATACTGCTTTAGATGATATAGTGGTCTTAGATGCTAAGACAGTCCTTTGTGTCTATTGGTGTTTATAGCTCCTTTATTTTTTTTCATCTGTTTTGTATTATTTATTTGCTCATGTCTCATTGTAATTTTGAATGGTATATCTTGTGGATTATATTTGCATTTAGATACTGAATTACTATGGTAACAATCCAATAACATAGATAGTTTGAAATAAAAACCAGCAATCTTATTAATTCTAGTTTTAACATTCCAAACTGCTACTTTTATATGTAGATGTCAATGAGGTTATTTTTTCCCCCTGATACAAGAAGAATACTTTCGACCAAAATGTTTTTATTTTGCTTTGTAAACATAAATCATTTTATGAATTCTAAGCATAATTGTCAAGACATCTGTTAGGTAGGGCTTGTCTTCACTGAGGGCAGCAAATTCGCCACAGTCAGACCGATCTCCCTGATCGGAACTTTAAAGACCCGCTCAGTCAATCAGGAAGCTGATGCTGGAAGACCATCCCCACAGAAGGAATAGCGCTGAGTCAGAGGGAAAGAGTTTCCTTCCGGCTCAGGCTATTGAAGACAGCACGGTAAGTAGACAGTAAGCAATCAGAGGGATATGCATGAGGTATTTTAGGTACTTTGTGTATCTCTCTTTGATTGCCACCGAAATCGTGCGGCAATGTAAACTAACCCCTAAAATGTTATGCTCTCAGCCAAGAGAAAAATGGTAAACTTCACAGAAAAACATTTTTTGAAATTACGAATAGCAGATTATTGTCCAAACGTTCACATGTCTCAACACAGTATCTGGTTTTCTACCTACAATTAATCATGAAAAGGGTTCAGTGTAGGTTCATTCTAACTTAGAATCAGAGACCTGGAAGGGACCAAGAGAGGTCATTTAGTCCAGTCCCTTGCACTCATGGCAAGAACAAATACCATCTTAAGCCATCCCTGACAGGGCCGTCCTGTGGGGGGAGCAGGGCCCAGGGCCAATTGGCCAAAGCGGGGCCCCTGCTCCCCCATGCTGGAGGGGAGTGTGGCGGGCCGACTGGCCCGCTCTGCCTCCCAGGGAGCCGGCCCTGGGCTGGGAGGCCGAGGCTGCCTGTCGGGCCCCGCGGGCGGGGGGCCGGCGCCTGCCAGGGTGGGAGTTAGTTTCTCAAGCTTTCTGGTGTGTTTTGTGTTCCAGAACACAAAGTGTGCTTTACCTTCAGCCATATGAATTGTGATTTAAACTAAAGCAGCATTGCTGGAGCCTTTAATGTAATTACTAACCCTTAAGGGAGTGTGAGGGTTCTGCAGGAATCCTGAATGATACGAAAGACCCTCCCCAGTAAATTGATGCTTTTTCAGTAACATAAGGCAGAGACAAAAGACTAATACAAAGGGAAGTGCTGTCCCTCAGCTTTCTGATTAAAATGCCTAAACTGGTAAACATTGACCGGGGCAGGATTTTCTAACCTGCAAGATGCACGCACCTAACAGGCCTTGTCTGTTACATTTAATGGTTACAAAGGGTTTTGTCAAGTTCCAAGGGGGCAGCCGTGTTGTCTAATGCAGAGAAATAAACGGAGTCCTGCGGCACTTTTAAAGACTAACAGATTTATTTAACGCATGAGCTTTCGTGGGAGAAAATCCCGCCTTTATAACTTGGATGATTTTGCTGCACAGAACTCTGAGGAGAAATTAGCTTTGTCTGTCCAAATTGTGTAGCAGATTTGACTCATAGTTTCATGTCCAAGTGCTGTTTATGATCCTTTTTGTAATTTAGCTAGTAGAAAACTAAGGATTTATTAGACCTCCCTGCCATGTGTGAATTTACCCAGCACCAGCCTGCTGCGGTCTGATTTCGTGTGTACGCATGACAATAATTCACTTTAAGCTACTTCTGTTTATAAAAGGACTAGTTCAAAGTACTCTAGTTAATGGATAACATATATCACCAGAATGTATGTGAATAGCTAGACCACGGCAGGTTAGTTCAGGGTACATTCACACATCAGCTTTCCACGGTGGAATTGTTTGTGTATACAAGTCCTATGAAACAATTAAACTGTTATTTAAAGTTGGTTTGCCTTTACCGCCTGTCATCACTGTAAAAGTTTGCAGATGACACAAAAATTGGGGGTGTGGCAAATAGAGGAAGACAGAGGTCACTGATTCAGAGCAATCTGGGTCACTTGGTAATCTGTGTGGAAGCAAACAATATGTATTTTAATATAGTTAAGTGTAAACATTATATATCTAGGAGCAAAGAGTGTAGGCCATACTTAGAGTTGGGATTTCTGTTCTAGGAAGCAGTGACTGTAAAAGATCTGGGTGTCATCATGGTGGATAAGCCGAACATGTGCTCTCAATATGACACAGTGGCCCAGATTGTTAATATGATCCTGGGATGCACAAATAGGAGAATCTTGAGTAGAAAAAGAGTGGTTACCTTACCTCTGTATTTGGTACTGCTGTGACCATTGAGCAATATTGGGTCCAGTTCTAGTGTCCACAATTCAAGAAGGATTTGGAGAAGGTTCAAAGGACAGCCATGAGAATGATAAAAGGATTAGAAAACATTCTTTATAGCAATAGACTCAAAGAGCTCAATCTATTTAAATTAACAAAGAGAAGTTTAAGGGATGGCTTGTTTACAGTCTAAGTACCTACATTGGAAACAAATGTTTAACAATGGCCTCTTTAGTGTAGCAGAAAAAAATTTAACAACTTCCAGTGATTGGATCATGAAGCTATACGAATTCAGATGGGAAATATGACAATAAACTTAACAATGTAAGTAATTAATCATTGGAACAGTTTACCAAGGGTCATGGTGTATTCTCTTTCATTGACCATTTTTAAAACTGGATTGGCTATTTTCCTAAGAATTACTTTGGTGCAGTTCTATGATCTGTGGGGTAAGAGAGGTCTAACTAGATGATCATAATGGGCGCTTTTTGCCTTACACACTATAAAAGGTTAGTTAGTTAGGTTGGTTAGTTAGTTAGTTGTATTGAGTTTTTAAAAGAAATCGATAATCGATCATAAAATATTTCATCCATCTCTCAATCCTATGATTATCTGATTAGAGCAGATCTAGCTCAAAACCATCAGTAAAACTTCTAGTTTCCAGTATTTAAGTCCTTATTGCTTTAGTGGTGGAAAATGTTATATGAATTTTTGAGACTGCATTGTTTTTTTGTTTTACAGAGTTGTCCTGGTTCAACTGGTGCCTCCCCGGATCGTGTTTGCTCAGCCTGCTCCTTATTCTGTGCTTCAGGGAATCCTATGATAGACTTTATCTTGATGTTGTTGTCTCAGTTTAATAGCTCAGAATTGCTGGAGCTGGAAATCAATACTGCATTCTGCACATTGCTTGGAATTGCATAGCTGTATGGAGGAAAAAGCAAAGAAACTACAAAATTTTAAATGCAGTTTTACAAAGATACTTTTTTAAAACCTCTTTTGACTTGATCGTTGTTACAGACTTGATGGAGTGTGGTACTTGAGTTGGGAATCAGAGTATCTTAAAATACACAAATGGAATATATCTGATGTGTGTATTCTAGAGTCAAAACTGTGAGAACTTATTTAAAAGAATATTTATAGCAATTAAGTATGCAGATTTTCTGTGTCAACTCAAACCACTTAAAGATTGCATTAGGTACCCATATGATGCCAAGTTACCAGTAATCTTTCCATCAATCATTCTAGGAATAGTAAATCACCTTTTTAAAAATACCTAACTTTTAAATAGGTAACACATTTAAATATTAAATGTCTAAGCTAAAATAATGTGGTGTCTGTACACTACATTATGTTCTAATAAAGTCATTTGTGATAGAAGACTCTAGTACCTGGGTTTTCAACCACATTGACTAATTGCAATTGCTATTGACTAAATTATTTGAAGAGAAATAGTTAAGGCATATTGAGTAGTTTTTTAACTAACTTTTAAACTGGTTAGTACCTGCTGAATTATATTCTTATAATTCAATTCAAAATTTTATAGCATTTCCATTGTGTGTGCCTGTACTTTATGTAATGTGTCTGTGTGTGCGTACATGTATAGATTTGAGTGTGTGTATATATAATATTTATATGTTGTATATAATTATAGAATATATAAATATTGTATATAGGGTGTATGTATATAGGTTTATTTTAAAATAATGTTTCTGTATGGTGGTATGCTACTGTTTGTAACTAAAGCAGTCATTTCAATGAATCCGAAGATGTACACAGACACCAACTATGAGATGAGTTTTATTTCAGTGGGTGAATGTCCTTTCTTAATGTAGCTATTTGATCTGGACGGATGTATACATGTTTGAGGGTGTTGGCATGTAATGTTCCACTTTAGTGAGACATCTGAATTAAATGCACTCTATTTGTGTGAGGGGCTCTGCTCTGCCACTACTGAACATTACAGCCAATATAACTAAAAAAGAAAAACTAAGTAGTGTACTACCCTTCAGAGATGTATCCATTCGTTCTGTTTTCTCTCTCTGTAGAGAGCAAATACTTCATTTTTAAATTCAAAATTGTATTTGTGCAGTAAAACAAAATAAGTTCTTTCATATCTGCTTTTATTGTTTTCAACGAAAGGAACGTATTTACCATAGCAGGTAATGGGAGGTTGTGACCTAGTTTATTGGCTCCATCAGCTATTACAAGATCAGATTTCTTCCTTGAAAGGCACTAGTGAAAGACAGTGGCGCTACTTTCTGTTGAGGTATCTTAAATTAATCTAACCATGTTCAAGCTGCTGAAGAAAACAGGTTAAGAACAGTTGGACATATCCTTTTACTGCCTTCACTTTTTCATTTGATTGGTACAAAGGCGTTAACCAGCCAGCTTTCTTAAAGCCAGCACCTTACACTCTTTACTCAACCAGAATTCCCATTAAGTCTGAATGGAACTTTTGCTTGAAGAACAACAAGAGCAGATCTCAATTATATAAAGAAGTTCTCCCATAGGTAAGAGTCTGGTGCTATGAGGAGTAGAAATGAATTTTTAGACTTGGTGTTCATCAGACCGACATGTCTGTAGTTGGAGGGGATGTGTTGGAGGGCAGAGGAAGTGTTAAACATTGTGGCTTTGTTAAAGTTAAAATGCATTTTAACATGATCTTTAAAATAGCTCAGCTCTTCGTTTAATGGCATTATCCATCAGTGAATCCGAGCCATCTGCCCCTACTCAAGCAGAAATCCAGCTGAAGCCAATGAGAGTTTTATCTAAGTAACAATCACCCGAGCTGGCTCTCTGTTTAGTATTTTTGGTTTTGTAAGGGTAAAAGCTATCTTGATTAATCAGATCATATTGAAAGAGACTTCATGTTGCAGTGGGAGGGTTTTAAATATTGCTTATGTGTTTAATACATAATAGTCCCAGACAAAATTCAGCAATGAAATATAAAATATTTCGTGTTTACTGTTCAACAGCAAAAGAGCACATCAGTTTTTGCATGTGTTACTCATTGAAAATTAGAGGGACAATTAAAAGTTACAACAGTGTATGTTTTCATGTCCATGCAGGGCTTAACCAATTACTGACATTGACTGAACATTTCTCACCCTAACAGGAAAATACTCTTGAGAAAAGACAATATTCTCTTTCCCCTCTTGGCTCTGAATTATCTCCTGTAGAAGTTCAGGAGAGCAATTTTTCCTAGCCCTGATAAATGCAAAGCCACTAAAATATGGACAATTATGCTGCATTTTGTGTTGAAAATGTGAGGAATGAGACCGTGCTCTTGTAATAGATCTTTGTGTTAAATAGCTAGTTATAGTCTAGGCTGCTCCTCATTTTTTCACTTGGCTCCATAATAACTGTAAATTCAACCTCCAGCTATGCTGCTTTTTTCCATTGGCTGGCTCCAGAGATGTACTATTTCTCTTGCTGCTAATGAGGCTGATAAGATTTAGAAGGATCGGGCTTCACTTCCATCCCTATTTTCTGTCTCTCTTCAGTTTCCCGTTCTTCATCTCCCCCTCTCCATCACCTCCTGTCCGCTTCCTCCCTTTTGTTTATCTTCTCCTTCCCTTATGGCCTTTTCCCTTTTAAATGTATCTACACAAGTACCATGGAAGCAGAGCTTTCTGAATTCCCAGTTCAATTCTATAGAGAAGGATTGTCCAAGCATCTATGCAATATTCAAAAAAAGTTATTTTCATTGTTAGAAAAACACTGACCATAAAGTGCAGAACCCAAGGATTTTAGGTACTGTATGTATTTTGCATATACTGTACTGGAGACAGAGCATATACAAGCACAAACTATATATGTAGTTTATATGTGTATATGTTGAACTATATATGTAGTTCCTGTACCCACAAAATATGAAGGAGGAAATTGGATAGTACTGTATGGAATGTATACAGGCATATGCTATAGCTGAGATTTTTGAAGCCACCTAAGGAATTTAAAATGAATGGGTATTGTGTCCTAAATCCTGAAGTGTCTGGGAAAATTTCAGCCTATATATGTGGCTCTTGCATCCATAGTGCTATGAAGAGACTGTTTTGTACAGATCCAGTTGTTTGGAAATGGGTTGAAGATGATGTCCTGTCTCTCTGTAGGACATTTTAAAACTGAAATATTAGGTTACATTTGTCAAATCTCTTGATGCTCAGAGAGGTACTTGAGTGCTGACTCATGTTAGTAATGATGATTTTGCTTGTGACTAGATTCCAAGAACAAAATCTATAGGAGTCGGACCATACGAGGTGCTGAACATCTTTAGCTCACCCTCTGAATGTGTTCCTCACTGGGTTTGATGAGTTACTGGTTGCTTTCAACTCTCACCAAACCCAGTGAGGATGTCTTCAGTGCGTGAGCTGCAGTGTTCCGTGCCTATAGAGTTTGTCAGATACGCCGTCCCTTGTGCTGTCTTCCATATAGTAACGACTTGAGTGAATTGCAAAGCAGCTTTGAAATAATGGGCATTATTTTATGGTAACTCTGTTGGGAAACTTGTATTAGCATGACCATGTTTCTATTCTGGAAATTTAGGAATTTACCACATACCACTATTGTATGTAAGAGAAATTATGTTGCTATGGGGAATATCTTGAAGGAGCTGTATTCCCTGGAGTGTGTGTTATGGAGAACATTTTGACTAAAAAGAGTGAATATATTTACATTGGTTTTAAAAAAAAAAAAATCCGTGTGTATATATTGGCTGTTACCAAAAAGGGAAAAAATAGTAGATTTCTAAGAATTGACTGATATATGTATAGGGATTAGATGTTTTATCCCATGGCTTTAGACATCCTATAAAGCTGTGAGAGCAGCCATTTATTAATAAATCTGCATTTTTATTTTTCTTTTCTTTTTTTAAAAAAAAACAAACTTCAGAGGAAACAAATATTGACAAGTTTGTGGCAAACAGTTGGTTTTAAGTGCTGGTTTTTGTATATTTTATTCAATTTGATAGCATCTAAAAAGAACTTACTGTAATTGTTTGATGGGATAACTATTAATTGGTGTGACAATACCAGAAATTCACAACACCATTGATGGATGGATG
Source organism: Pelusios castaneus (assembly GCA_007922175.1). NCBI lineage: Eukaryota > Metazoa > Chordata > Testudines > Pelomedusidae > Pelusios > Pelusios castaneus. The sequence goes on from ML685777.1 coordinate 8,353,727, forward strand.
TACCGTACATATTGCTGGTGTGGTTAGAATTTTGTGTTGTATATCATTGTGCTAAATTTTATAAAGCACCAGTGTGATTCCCTCTCTCTCTCTCTCTCTCAAATGGCAGTTACATATAATCACTTAGGGCTAACAGCTCACCCCATTAAAATGAATGGTAATTTTGCCATTATCTTCAGCGCACCCAAGATCTAGAATCATAGAAATGTAGGGCTGGAAGAGACTATAAGAGGCCATCTAATCTAGCCCCTGCATTGTGCGGGACCAAATAAACCTAGACCATCCCTGACAGGTGTTTGTCCATCCTGTTCTGAAAAACCTCCAGTGACTGGCCAGAGTCAAGGATCCTGCTATTATAAAGAAGAAATCTCTGATATTATAACAATACCCACATTATTCTGATCAACCTTATTAGTTTCTCTTCAGCAAGTCCATGCTGTGTGACTGATGAGATTACAGTTCATAACATGAGCAGTGATGCTCTCCCAGCACCAATAAAACATGAAAAAACCTCACATATGGTTGCTGTTTTAGGAAGCGTAGGAATATCTGCTTTGATTCATAAGGGAGTTCTGCTATTAAGTAACATTTCAGTGGAGGGTGCAGAGGCCACAGTATCAGAAAACTGTCAATCTGCTTACAGCACTTAAACTTTGCATTTCAAAGGAGATGAAAAAATAATAAATTGAGGGGAAAAAATCATTTTTATGTAAAGTTTTAAGAAGCAAAAGTAAATATTTGTGCAGATGTTTTGATTTCTGTTTTCATCCTGATCTCTGATGTGTGTGGGACAGTGTGTTCTCACATAAATTTCTTCTGAATTCCCGGATCCCACCTCACTGCACTCTTGCTCTTTTTTTACTTTTACATTTTTGCATATTGGTTCCCAGGAAAGTGAACGCTACAGCCCGATACTCATTACAAGAAAGCAACACTGCCAAAAATATCTGTAGCAAGACTTGTAGTTCCTGGTCCAGAAATAAGAGATGGCGAATAGATGTGATTGCCAAGTCTTCTAGAAGTGACTGGTCATGCGGGGTGTCCCCATTTTTAGTTAGCTAACTTGAGACCTTTTACGGGGCCTGATTTTTAGAAAGTTTCCAACACCAAATCACTTTTTGAAAAACTTGGCCTTTTTTCTTTGTATTCTGGACCTGGAAACAATTTTTTAACAGTTTATTGCATCAATATTTCTTTCTCGTTCCTTGCAAAGGTGTTGTGTGTTCATAACACTTCAGGAAATATGATTGCTGTGTTAATTGTTAGAGCCTTCATTCAGCGTTCATCCTTCAAATCACTTTTTTGAAAAACTTGGCCTTTTTTTTTTTTTATTCTGGACCTGGAAACAATTTTTAAACACTGTTTATTGCATCGATATTTCTTCCTCGTTCCTTGCAAAGGTGTTGTGTGTTCATAACACTTCAGGAAATACGATTGCTGTGTTAATTGTTAGAGCCTTCATTCAGCGTTCATCCTTCAAATGTTTATTTTTAGAAGAAAGTTCCTTGCATTCAGGAAAGCAATCATAAATTTGTCTTTCTTGTTTTCTTTACTTCCCTACTCTCATATACCTTCTTTATGTTGCTTCAGTGGACTGTCATAGTAGGTTAACAGATGAGTAGAAGGTGTGTTTGCTTACATAAGAACCTTAAAATCCTTCCTGATATGACCTGTACATGCAAGCTTTCTTCAGGATGCAGTTCTTAATTGTCTTGTTTTGACTGCAACACTCCTAGTGTTGGAATGCTACTGAATTGGTTTGCCACAGAATTAGAGTGAAAAATACGGTAGTCAGCTTTTACTTCTGTGATGCTCTTTTTTCAAAGTGCAAGAGTCAGTTTGTGTAGCTTACTCCTTTCAATAGATTATTGCTGGCTCCAAGTGACTTCTCTTTGACATCTGTTTAATCTGTACATTTTTTCACTGTTCTCTTAGTATTAGAATTTTATGGATGACTTTCTCCTGTTCTTATTCAGAGCTTTTATTCCCTCTAACCTTAGTTCCACTGTATGTAAAAGTGAAAAGAAATTATTTTCCTTTGTTGAGGGGATGGGTAGTATTGTGGTGAACGCATAGGTCTGGCACTCTGGATGCCCAGTTTCTAGTCTTGCTCTGACAGACTGTGAGATCTTGGGAAAATCACATAACCTCTTCATGCCTCAGTTTCCTCAGCTGTAAAATGAGGATAATACTTCCCTACCTCACTAAGTGGTATGATGCTGAAATAGCTGTCTGTAAAATATTTTGCAACCCTCCGATGGAAGGCACTAGTGTCTGCTATTCCTATATATGGTTTGAGTTTTTATTAACGTGGTTCTTTATTAAGAACATAGAGCCTAATCCTGGGGAGGTACTGAGCTCTCTTTGAAGTCAACAGGACTTGAAAGCAAACAGCATTACTGGGATCAGATTCCCAATATGGGATATGAATGTATATATCCATACGCTTAGAACAGCCTCTGAACAGGACAGGTAACCTCAGTAAAAGAAGACTGATCAGAGACAGTGAAGAAGCATGATCTCAGAGAACGATGGAAGTGTGTGTGTCATAGAGTGGGTCAGCTGGTTTTAACGCTACTATTTCTTGAGCTGTATATCAGCCAGACACCTGTGTTTTGTAGGCTCTTGTACTACAAAGCCACTTGTCAGAGCTGGTTGGCATACACGTCAGTTATTGAACTGTCCTTTGAATTTGTTTTGAAATTCTGATTGCCATTTGATATTGTCCTCATTTGTTATAATGGCCTATGAACTAAATACAACTCTCTTGGCTTTGGTGTCGAATGCATGGGTCAGGAAAAGACGAAGACATCTTAAGCAATTAGAAAAGCTTTTCAAAAATTGATGAGTCATGTTGCGGGTGTTTATAGTGCCCTAGGCAAGAAGCATCGTGAGCTCTCTCAAGTTGCAAGAATTTGCCTCGTGGGGCTTTATGTTCATATCATTAAATGGAAACCCAGCAAAATTCCACTAACTGCTCTCTGAGGATCCTCGGCTCTTTAACTAACTGCACTCCCTGTATATTGCTTAACCTATTGTAAAGCCTCCATCCCCTCTTAATTGGGCCCCTTTCTCTCAGCAGGATTTTCACTGGTTTAAAATTCTACCTGCCCTACACTGTTTATCTTCAACTGCGTATTTTAGAAACAAGTACGTGATGTGGTGGAAACATTTGCTTTTAATAATGTGACACACTTGATTATCTTTTGACATTATGATGTGAACGTATAGAAAGTAAAGTTCCAAAGGGGGAGCCGTGTTAGTCTGTTGCAGAAAAACAGAGTCCTGTAGCGCTTTTAAAGACTAACAGATTTAAATCGTCTTTAAAAGTATCACAGGACTCCGTTTGTTTTTATATAGAAAATAAGAGGTTCATGTTTTGGGAGGGGGGGAGAGGGTGTTTGTAAGCTACCCTCAAATGGCAAGGCTGCTCAGTTTTACTGGAATTTGTATGCTTTTTACTTTTGCAATTTTTAAAAAGTGACTTATTTTAAGAGAAATTCTTTTTATGCAGTTTTCTGATTTGATGTATTTTTATTTTTTTTAATTGAGTTTAAAGCACTGTACGCTTGTAAATATGACATAGCTGCTGGTTAATGTCTTTTAAACCCGGAATCTTACTGTGGAGGTGTGTGTTTGTTACTTTCTGTACTGCCTGGTTCACATTAAAATAGTTTATTCATGTTTGTTGCCAGTATTTTCAGTAACTTGGAAAATGTAAATATCAATGTTGAATGTCGTATCAGGGTTGAAACATTCATTCCCAAAGACATTGCTTTGAAATGGAGCTTAGCTTGCTTAAACTTAGACCTGATCCTGTGGCCTGTGACAGGTGCTCACTGCACAGTCAACTCCCCTTCCTGCACTTGCACACCATCTCCCTCTTCTCCCATGGCTCTTTTCTTGCTCCAAGAAGTGCAGCATCCTCTTCATGACTCAGCCGCCCAGCCCGGTCACTATGGCTATGTCTACACTTGAAAAGTCAAGTCAACTTAACAGAAGTGGACTTAACTTTTCAAGTGTAGATGTGCGCCCTTTTTGACCTTATTAAGTCAACTTAACGTTTTAAGTCGACTTAAAAAGGTCCACCTAGGCACTACTCCACGTCTCCACTGGCTTAAAGTCGGCTTAAGCGCTAGTTCGAATTAAAACGAGGTGCTATTAATTCGAACGAACTTCTCCTTAATTTGACGTAAGGAGCAGCTTAAGTTGAATTAAGGAAAGCCCATTGTAGACGCGGAGTAAATTAAGTCGACCTAAGCCTCCTTAAGTCAACTTAATTTGTAAGTGTAGATGCACCCTATGTGATTTCTTCTTCAGGGGGTTATATCAAAGTCCCTGCTCACCAGCAGTGTCAGGCAGTCCTCCTATTCACTGACCCAGGTGCCACTCCCTCAGGGAATGGTACTCTGGGTGCCCGCTCAGGGACCAGTAACAAACAAAGGTGTGGTTCCCTTCTCCACCTTGATGCCTTTCCCTGAGCCTCTTCCTTACCTCCTTGCTCTCCCCACTTTTCTGGGTTTGCCAGCCTCCCAACTCCCTTCTCCCAGAGAGTAATTGTGAGCCACTGGTCTCTGTAGCCCCCAAACGGCCTCCCAGGGGGTGACTGCAGACTACCTCCCTCCAGCCACCTCTGCTGCCAATTTCCTGTCTTTGTGAGCCTTCCAATTAGCTTCCGCCAGCTTAACGCTCCCCCATTGCAGCCTAATTGGCTGATTGGGCCCAGTTGGCCTAAATTTAGTCCTCTCAGGGCCAGTGTGGGGAAGTGTGTCCCATCACAGCGATTGATCGAAAAGAATAAAAAGATTTCTGTTCACTTCAGTGCCCTTTGGATGCAGCACTTTGTGGATAGCAAACACAGCTTCTAGACACTAGTGATTGGTATTGTACAGTGATATTCATAGGTCGCAGTAAGTGACAGGCACTGTATCCTTCAGAGGGTGTCCTGTGAACCTAGATTCATATTCATTTCTTGGAAGACTGTCTAACTGAGGGACAGAAACTGTTTTAGTTCAAAAGAGGAGGGAGGTTGGTGGGACTTTCTGATGGGGAGAAAAAAGAAGAATCTGAAGAGGAGAATGTGTGTGTGTTTGGCAGGTGACGTTAGATGTAATGCTATAGGCAATCCATTTCCTTATGGATGCTTTATAAAGCATAGTATAGGCCTATTGACTAACAAAACCAGAAGGTTATCTGTTAACATTGTAGAGCTGCTTACCAGTTAGGGTTAAGTTGATTTTTTTCACTATAAGATTGTGTAGAATTGGTATCTACTTAGCACAGTTTTGCTCACCTGAAAATCTCTGAGAGGAAGACTGGCTTGGGATTCAGGAGGTCAGAATTCAGTTCCTGCTTCTGCCATTCTGTGTGATTTGGGGGAAGTCATTTAATCCGAACTCCCCAGTCAAATGAGGATGACGACGACACCTTCGTCTTGTCTACTTAGGCCTTGTCTACACAAAGACGTTCTGTCAACATAAGATATGTTGGCATTCAGCCTATGGAGATGGCTGATGTCCACACTATTATCCTTGGGTCGGTGGAGTGTGTCCTCACAAGGATTACTTCCACCAACCTAAAGCTCAGTACGGGCGGAGGGCCAAGAGAGCCATCACGCAGCCCTCCAAACAACCGATCCCAGCCAGGATGCAGTGACTTCCCTGTCCCCAAGCCAGGAGCTGGCTGCAGCCTCTGACTCTGAACAGGAGCTTCCTGGCTCGCAGCTGGGAGGCAGCCTCCTGCACCCTGGCTGGGAGCTGGCTGCAATCCCCTGCGGCTTGCCTGGTACCAGCTTGCACCCAGGACCTGGGAGGCAGCTGCCCATCGTGGCTGGCGGTTGCCCGTGCCCCAGCTCACAGCTCTGTGGCAACTGCCTGCAGCTTGTTGGTGTGCCCAGGCTGCAGCCACTCGCAGCCCAGCTTGGAGCTCAGTGCTGCCGGGCTGCAAGCCTGGGCATGGGTGGCTGCTGCCAGGATGCCGCCAAGCCACAGGCACACTGCTGCAAGCCTGGGCCCGGGTGGCCGCAGCCTGTGGCTTGCCAGTGTTCCCGGCTGCCAGTGAAGCGGCAGCCACCCGTGGCTTTCTAGTGATCAGGGCTGAAGCATCCTGCACCCCGATTGCGAGTGCGATAGCAGCCTCCCATGACCTAGCTGGGAGCCTGGGGGTTTCCGGGCACTCAGCCAGACCTGCAGCCGGGAGCGTAGCACTCTCTGAAGCCAGGGCCCACCTCCCTTCCCCCTCACTTGTCTATTTCACTGCTCTATGATGGCAGCTCCTTCACTGCTCTAAAGGACCACTGTGTCGCCCCGGCTCTGCCTACAAAAGCCCTATGTCTCTCACAGAGCTGGCTTTATTTGGTCAGAAAAACAGGGCAGAGAGGTGATTGTAGTGTAACCCATATGCCTGAAAAGGCTATCTCTGAGAGACCTGCTGAGGGTGGGTTACTGTTGTTGGGCAGATTAGCGACCCACAACTGGAAACTTCCAGAAGCAGGGAGTGGTAGCAATTTGAGCATCTCCACAGTGTACCCTGCTGGTGTGATGTGATGTTGTCAGTCAGATGACATGAGAGCAGCAGCCTGAGCAGACAGCAGGCAGGAGCTGCCTTGAGGGGAGACCATGTGCTCAGTGTTCTGGAGAGGAGCTGAGCCAGGAGTGAACAAGATGTTTTCTCCATGTAAAGGAGTCATTTGCGACAGACCTTGCAGACATGCATATGGGACTGAGGGCTGGTTGCAGAGGAGAAGAGAGAGCCTGCATGTAATGCTACAGAGGATCCCAGCAAAGGAAGAAGAGGACAGCGATTTCTTGCCACTCAAGCTTCCACACTGGAACAGAGACTGTAGCTGAGAGTTGGGTGAACTCCACACAGACTTTGGGACTCTTGGGTATCTTTCATGCAAGGGATTGTTCTTGGTTAATTGTAGTTTGTTTTCTTAGGATAAGGTTCATTTAGTTAATAGTTAATAAAGTTCATTGTTATGTTTGTTTTTAGTAGTATTTTAATGTGTGAGTGTAGCTCTGAGCAAGCTTCGCCGTGAGTCCTGTACAGACTGGATCCTGGGTCTCCAGCTGCTTTCCCCATAGGGATTGGGATTGATTTCTGTGGGGCACTGGAGAAGGGCAACTAAATGAATTTAGCCCACTCGAAGGTTACAGTAGCATGTACACCGGGACCATTTTGTCGACAAAACTTCCTAGTGTAGACAAGATCTTCGATTATATGCTCTTTGGGGCAAGGGCTGTTTCTTATGGATATGCCTAGGACAGTTGGGCCACAAACTCAGCAGAGGCCTCTGATGCTTCTGTACCACTGAGTTTTCATCGCCATAGGGACATTTCTAACTAAAAACCCAAATAGAAGTAATAGCAAATTTCTCCTGGGAGATTGCATTCGTGTTCAGATTCTCAGTACGGCTGAAACTTGGTGTATTATCCAATGCTCTCAGCTACAATTGACTTAACGTGATCTGCCATTGTTTTTAGCATATGGTGAAACACGATGTGAATGAGTTCCCGTGGGGTGGTGGTATTGAGGCATCAGGTCAACTGATTTGTGTGCACAGTAGCTTTGTAGACACTCGAAGATGCACAAAAGGTAGAATGTGCTCAGTGAGGGGGTTCGTTTCACAAATAACTGACACTGGCTAAAAAAATGAGTTAAGACAACATAATCTAGATACATTTTAGAGATGGAATGATTCACCAAACAAGTGGGGCTTCGGGAGATTGTTTAGGAGAGGAAGACCAGTGAACGTTCATCAGGAGCATCATGGTAGGGAGGAAGTAGAGAATAAGTGAAGAAGACAAAGCGGAGAGATCAAGAGAGGAAACCCCAAAGGATGGGTGAAAATTGTGCGAGTGTTGTGCAGTTACAGTAATGAAGTTGGGCAACTTGAACTTGCCATGCCACCCTATAAAGGGGTTCAGGGAAGTGGGGAAGACATGCTCAGGCATTGTGATTGGTACATGGGCTTGGCAGCAGCATTTTTTTTAATACAGACAACAATGGAGAGGAAACAAAAAGAAGCAGTCTGCAGGAAGAAGGTCACCATGGAAGAGGTGAGGTAATCAGGAGAAGCTAGATCAGGGCTGTAGACGTAAGAGTGGAGAGGCAAAGAGATGAAATGGAGGAGAACCTCTGGCCATTGAGGGCTGAAGATAGCCAATAAGCTAATGTTTGTTCGTTGTGTAGCAGTTAAAAAATGTAGAGAAAAAAGGAAGTTGCATGTGTAATTTTCCTTTCCTAAAACTTGGGGTTCTGGGAAGCTGCTGCCCTTGGCTCCATGAGTAGGAGGAAGCCGCTGGTCATTCTTCTGGGGTCTGTCTCTGCCCCAGTAGTTTGGCAGGCCCAATGTGGTACAGTATCCAGCTCCCGTTGGCTGGGACAAGCAATTGGCCAGCCCAGCTTCTCTGTATCTTTAGCGTGTCTATTCTGCATAATGTAGACCCTGCCCAGGCAGTTATTTTTCAGCTTAAAACTATGGAAAGATGAGTAAGGAAATCGGAGGGAGTTGTATATCCTGGCGTTTGTGATCCTCTTTTAGTCCACAGCAAGACTTTAGAACAGGGAGAAGAACAATGTGAACTTTCCCTTTGCAGGTCGTAGCAAGATTTTTTCTTGTGCCAGGAGAGTCTCCCAGCCCCTTGTTGTACAGAAGAGGAGGAGGGCTTGTTTCTTTGAGTTGTGTCCCTGTGGGTGCTCCACTTCAGGTGTGCACGTGCTCTGTGCCTTTGATATAGACTTCTAACAGCAAAGGCTGTTTAGCCCATGTGTGCGCTCTACACAACCTTGTGACCCATACTGAGGCTGCGCATGTGAACTGCCCTCATTTCTTGTCCACCTTTGGTGAGAGCCTCTTTCCTCTTTCACTTTAGAATCATGTATGTGATGAATTTTAATGTATTGACCAGAGTGTGGAATCTCTTTCTGTGAATTTGCAGTTAGTTTGTTAAGCAATTGCTTACGTTAAATCTGTTGTTTTATAGTGCTTACTATGTTTTTCTTCTCTCTCTCTCTTTCTGCAATACAGAGTCAGCCTTCCTGGCTCTAGCTGTGTGCATGTCCTTTCTCAGCAGGGATATGTGCTAAGTCAGTCATATACAATAGTATATTGTCTTGGTTCTTTAGTAGTTATAAGCTACTTAATCATTGTTGGGACCGTTGTTCCCTTTTCTTTTTCCCCAATAACAAAACTTTTTGTTTTTGTTTTTCCCTTTGAGGAGTCTGAAATTGCTTTTGGATCAGAGATGCTGGGCTCTCCGGGTTTTAAAAGGTGCCAATCCTGTTGAGAAGCTATTCCTGGCAGCGACGGGCATTTTTAGTGTATATACTGAAACTCTCAGCATAGTGAAAAAATTGCACTTCTTTTAAGGAAGTTCCTATTAAGCACACCCGTTTATACCTTTGCTATCTGCAGGGGAGGCTCTGGGCAATTTACATACTCAAACAGGTGACTGTATCCTGCTGGGTCCTAGAGTCACTCACCTCGTGCAAGGTTGCTTCCCAAGTTTGTGCAGGAGTCCAGTTCACTCAGAATCCCTCTACAGTCATTACACTGGATGCTTCCATCTTGGAATAGAGAGCACAGCGAGGTCCTTGAACAGCCCAAGATAAATGGTCACAACACAAACAATGCTTGCACATCAATCTGCTGGAGTTAAGGGCAGTCAAAAATTCTTGTTTCCACTTTCTTCCCCTAATCAAAAACAAGTCCATCAAGATCATGACAAACAAAGAAGCTTGCATCTATTATACCTAATATCAGGGAGGAACAAGTTCCTCCTCACTCCAAACTAAAATGATAAAGCTCTGGAATTGGTGGATAGCCAATACCTCCCAGGTATACAAAACACCATGGCAGACAACCTTAACAGACATTTCTCCCTAAATCATATATGGGATTTGGCCTTATGAGTCTTCAGCAAAACATTCATAGCTTGGGGTTTTCCAGAGATTTTCATCACTACAGCCAACAAAAAGTGCAAAAAATACTGTTCCAAAGGAGGACTTGATCTCCAATCTCTAAGGCTGCGTCTGCACTGGTAAATTAAGTCGAGTTAAACTGCTTAAATCGACTTTACCCTGCGTCTACACTACAGTTTCCTTAAGTTGACTTAAGCAGCTTGCTTAAGTTGACTTAAGGAAAATAAAGTTGACTTAATTAAAATTAAGTCGACTTTATTAAACCTCCTTTCTAGTAGACCTAAGGCTTAAGTCGACTCCCTAGAGTCGACTTAAGCCAGTGTAGACGTGGGGTAGCCCTAAGTTGACTTAGGGCTACCCCAGGGCTACACCAATGCCCTCCCTGCCAGGGGGCGAGGGGGCATAGGGGTAGCCTGGCATGCCCCCCACCTGGCAGGGCAGAGCCCTGCCCACCCTGCCCCTATGCCCTGCCAGGGTCCCTGACCCCCTTTGCCCCATTGTACCTAGGTACAATGGGGCAAGGGGTGCCCCCCCTGCCCCTGTGGACCTGCCCTAGGTCCCCCTAAGCCCCTAGAAGTCAACATAGGCGTCCAGTGTGGATGCTCTAGGTTGACTTTCTAAGTTCCCCTTTAAGTCAACTTTATTTTAAAGTGTGGACACACTAAGTCGACTTAAATTACCAAGTGTAAACATAGCCTAAAAGGCATCTTTCTCATTACAGCTTTTCTATGCATATCCATCAACTCCTTTGCTTGTAAAGCTTCTTAACATCATCAAGCAGGACCAAGCCAAGGTCATTTTGATTGCACCAACTTGGCCCGAAACAAGTTTGGTTTCTTCTATCTCATCATACTCGCCTCTCATCCTCAACTGTTGTCTCAGAATGCAGGTTGAACACTTCATCTCAATCAGAAAACATTCTGTAGCTCCAAGCATGGCTCACTAGTGACATCCTGTTCACATAGAGTACATGTGCTGTTTAATAGCAGGAAGGAATCGGCAGTATTTGCTTACCTCTAGAAATGGAGAGGATATCATCTTTGGTGTAACCACCACCTGTCTCAGTCATCTCTTTCACAATCTTGGATTACCTCTTGGAAATGAAAATACATGTCTCTTAAATTCCATCAAGATTAATTTAGTATCAATACTAGCTTTCCACTCACCAGCAGGAGGTTTCTCAATTTTTGCACAACATCTGACCAGAGTGAGATTCCTGAAAAGTGTTAAGAACTTTTTTCCACAAATTAGGGATCCTACTTTGTTTTAGGATATCAGCCTTGTTCTTAACTCCTGAAACAGCATTTTGAGGCGCTAGCTGTGTGATCGCTGTTACATTTGTCTGTGAAGATGACCATTTTTGGTGATTATCACTTCAGCTCAGAGGCTTAGGGAGTTGTGGGCTCTAATGGCAGGTGTTTTCTAATGAGTGTGTTCTCCAAAGAAAAGGTATCATTATTACCCCATCCAAAAATTTTACCTAAGATTTCTTCAGAGTTTCATATTAACCAGACTTTTCACTTTCCAGTCTTTTTTCCGAAGCTTTATCAGCCTACACAGGATGCTACTTTCCATATACGAAGGGTTAAGAGGGCATTGACCTTTTACGTGGACTGAATCAGACCATTCAGGAAGTCCCCTACACCTGTTGTTTCTATTGCAGATAGGTCTAGGCGGGGATCCACTGTCTTCACACACACAGACTCTAAATGGATCTCTGGATGTATTATTTGTTATGATTTGACTGATGCCTGACCTCCCCTACAAATGATTCTACCATATCATGGGGTACGTCTGCCCCCCTGCCCACACACACACACTTGCCACTTATTTTCTTGTATTGTTTTTGGACTTTTTTGCACTGTTCTTTTTTTTTTTTTTTTTTTTAATTGCACTTTTTTTGTATCCTGGGGGAAAGGGGTAGAGCCAGGAGGGGAGAGGTTTTGGAGGGGAAAATTGACAGTGTTTGGGATGGGGGAGAAAGGGGTTGGTTGGTTGGGTTTGTTTTGTTCCTTCACTTTTTTTTGGTACTGTGGGGGGAGGATCCAGGAGAAGTAAGATTTTTTTTTTAATTTATTTTTGCACTGTCAGTTTTTTGGTTTATTTAGTTTGTTGTTTTGCACTTTTTTTTGGTGCCGTGGGGGGGAAGGGGGAGGGCTGGGAGTGGGGAGCTGGACGCTGCTGGGCCTTGACCCCTGGGAGGAGCCGTTAGGGAGGGGGGGAACACGTGCCATGCTCCAGCCAAGACCCTGTTGGGATCATGTGGTTGGAGGGGGCTGGGTCATCGGGGTGGAAGGGACCAGCTGGCAGGCCAGACAGAAGGCTCGGGTGAGCCATATCCGGCCCACAGGCTCTACTTTGCCCACTTCGGAGGTAGGGTGAGAGTTAAGGACTGATGCAGAGCTTCAGGAAGGGACTGCACAATTAGTTCTGTGAAGAAAAGGGCTTGTAACTTAACGCAGCCACGGCACCCATGTGTCGCTGTGTTGGTGTGTGAGGATTGAATAGCTGAGGGTAGGCACAGGTTCACTCTTGTTTAGGGCCCCGGCATGCCTGAGCATGGAGTGACCCGTGTATGACCTGCCCACACTTAACTGCCTCATTTTTCATGTGTGCAGTAGCTGACCTGCTTTCTCCCTGCTATCTGGGTCATTTATCCCTTGAGTGAACTCTCAGGAGGGGACCAGGGAGAGGAGCAGGACCTGGGATAAATGCTGAGTGATGATCAGGGATGTGGCGAGGATATGCATTAGACTTAAATGTTGCAACTCAGAATTGGGTCCACAGAATAGTGTCGCTCCAAGGCTAATGTGGGATATGCAAGCCGGAAGTTTGAAATAGAAATGTTCCTAGTCTACAGGTCCGTGGGTCTGTCTGCGCAACAGTTGTGTTGATTAAACAGAGCACTTTAGCTTCCCAAATGACATGGTCTTTTCTCACTACAGTTTCAGTGGTGAAGAAATTCAATGGTCTCTGTGTTATTTTCAACACCTTCAGAGGTTCCCCCATGACATCAGCAAGCGTCTCTCTTTTAGACGATAGTCAGCTCCCAAATCCCTAGCAAAACATATTTGAGCATGTTGTAATCAAGATCTTTTGCTGAAATGTGGAAACACAAGGATATGCATTATGTTGGGATTCCTTCAAAAAGCTTCCAAGAACAGCAAGGTCCGCTGCCCAAGAGTGAAGTCATTCTTGGATCATGACTACGGTAAGTGCAACCGTGTGTTGACCCTTAAGGGGCCAAATGTTCTACACTTTGTCTATGAAAATCTTGGTAAGGCTGAAACTACACCCAGTGGTTGTCACGGTGATTTGGTGGGACCACGTGGCTTACCTTGATGGTGTGTGTTCCTTTCAGCACTCTTCTGCAGCTGTGAGCCTGCTCCAGGAACTGCTAAAATTGCGGTTGAGCTATGTCATCTTCCAGCTGTCTGCACAGTTCCTTCAGGTGGAAGAGCTATTCCAGTAATTCACAGCTGTGGAGTTTAGGGGCTCCTATTTTGCATTGCATTCGTTTTGTGACTGCAACAGCATTCACCAAGGACAGAGCGAGCCCTGAAACAGGGCCAGTCCCTTCCCAAAATGCTTTAATTCTAGCCATTACACTGACCTGCAAATCAGAGATTGCTAATGAAGTGGAGGTAGGCACCTGATCTGCACCATCAAACCGGAATTGTTGGACATTTAAAAACAGTTTTGCAGAGCCATGTGGCAACCGGTGGTTACACATGGTGGTTACATTTTCACAGCTGATTCGTTGGAGGAGAAAGTCAGTGGCATACTTGAAAAGCTATTCCAGTGAGAAAAGGGCTCATCCTGGGAGGATCCAGAGCACTGAGTCAGAACTGCGTACGGAAATCATTTCCCAGAACCCAAAAGTTTTGTGCCCAGCAAGTGTGTGTGTGCGCACGTGCGCTAAGATAAAAATGAAACAAAGACCAAGAGAGTCCAGTGGCACTTTCAAAGATGGAGAGGGCAGAAGAGAAAATAAAGCAACAGGACTTAGATAGGCAGGAGAGAAAAACTGGGGGTAGCTCAGATACCAAATATGATCGGTTATAATAGTCAAAGGCGTGATCTAGTGCAGGGCTGTTCCTTTAATGGGGACACGCAGACCAGACCAGCACTATTGCAGTGGCTGCTCTGCTCAATTTGTCATTGCGAATGGATGTGCAGGTGCAGTAGCTATTTGCGGAGGTTGGCCCTTCAGCCATCACCTGTTTGGCAAGTAACATCCCAGACTGTGAACTCTTGATTCTGCAAGCAGCTGAGCACTTGGGCCCTGCTCCAGCAAAGCACTCACCCAAAGCGGGCCTACTCAGTGTGCTTAAAGTTAAGCTTGTGTGTAAGTGCTTTTCTGGGGTAGAGCCAGAATGCGCAGCATCTTGCAGGGCTGGCCCGTGTTTATAAGACAATATTCAGCTTTAGGGTGCCTCTAAACAAACTTACTCATGCTCATGCAATGATGCTGCGCAGGAAGAAGGGGAGCATAAGATGTCTCCACAGCTCTGTCCCTCAACAGAAAAATAGACACGGGATCTCTGGCTAACAAAATACCATAATCCCACTGATCATTTTTAAATAATGCACTTAGTTGTGAAGTGCAGCAAAGGTGAGCGAGAACAAGTACTGGGGCACAAAGCGAGCTTGTTACTTTAGCGACTCAGATAGAAAAACAATGTGTTAGAGATTTTTAAGCAAATAGTTTCCCCACTTAAGAATTGATTTTAATTGTGCACAGAAGTATCTTGAGTCAAAACAAAATCATTTAGCAATCATGTATATGTACTCAAGTGCAGGAATAACAAAAGAAGTGTCTTATTTCCATCAAGTTTGTTTTTACTGATCTTGTGTGTGTCAATTAGTTTTTGATGATCTGCATTTGAAAAGAAATTTCTGTCTATACAGTTGAGCACCTGAAAACACCCAAATGGTAGCTTATGACTTACTAGAGAGAAGCTTTTCTGTATGCAGGTGTAGCATGGTTCCCATTATTAGCAATCCAATCTATTTTTTATGACGGTGTGGTGTAATTTTCAATATAAAACTACAATAGAAGTCTTCAGCTGTACTGGATCATAAACTAAAATATTTCTAAGTCTGTCACTTTCTCGGGTCTTTATTTTGATTAATAAATGTGATGAGAGCAATAACATTTGCTAGTAAGAGGCTATGATCATCCTTCAATCAAAAATGTACCATCTTTCCAATTTTTCACTGGGACATTGTAAAGGAGCTGGATGCAATCTCAGTCCAAGTGGGAACTGTACAGCCAAGAGGCTCTGCATGTTCATATTTTTGCCTGTTTGGTACAATAAAAAACAAAACAAACAAGCCTGTGTGCTTGGGACACTAATTATGTTGTTGCCTGGACAAAGCTGAAGTGTTACAGGAGTCAGGGAGCAGAGATCAGGTCATGATGGAAAATGAGTCCTGGATTTGTATTTCAACCCCACTGGAGTTCAGAGTCGCTCAATCCAAAGTTTGGTTTGTGTGAAATGGAGTAAAAGTTTGGGAGAGTGGTGGGAAATGGTTTTGGTGTTTCGTTTTATTCTGAAGTGCTGAACAAAATCCAGTTCGTTTAGGTGAAGGGTTTGAATATTGTACCTGCATTTAATTTGACACCCAGTAACAATGTTACGTAGTCAGCCAGGCTAAAATTGTGACATGTGGAACCTGACACAATTCTGGCAATACAGGGATGGTGGTCAGGACAGAATTAGATATTTACACATATTCCAAGCTGTAAATCTGGCCCAAGTGGCCAGTTGCATTCGGGGATGAGTTTGGCCACCTGTAACGTACTTATTGACCATTGCCAGGAGACAGCTGCCTGTCAAATCTCAGGAGGCTTCATGTTACTTTTTTGAGGGGGGAAATGACTCACAAGATCTGCAGGTTATTCTGTTTTATTTCTGAATTATTCTTTACATTGTACAATATATAAAAATACAGAATACCCCAAAAAATTCACAGTGTCTAAAGGCAGTGATTAGAGTCTACATCACCTTTATATGCTAATAGTACCATCAAGTTCGGTTGCATAGGAAGGGTGATGTGCCTTCACACTAAGAATGCAGTAACACTTGCCAGATATTCCTTCTAGGGGGTAAATTTATTGTTTTCTACTAACGATTTCCTGTGTGTGAAAGATCCAGGATTACATTTGTCACTCTCTCCTCACCCTAGCTAATGTCCCTCCTAACTTAACCTCTGCACCAAAGGATGTTTCTGAATAATTAACTCAGCTGTTCAAAATAAACACACACATCTGGCTGTTATTGGAGATTAGCTGCATGTAGATGTAACCCACAAGATTATGCAGCTGGGTGGCTTTTTTCCAAGGTTTTGACATGTTTCTACTAAAAGCCATTTGCGTCAGTTACCAATGGAATACACGCAGGGATCTCTCCCGGACGCTGCAGCGCGTCTATTACACAGCATCCCCCTCCACTGAAGTTTCAGTGTAATACAGGAGTACTTTAGCGTTACTTCAAAATGCTTTGCACTTGGAATTCGGTTTTATAGCAAGTACCCATCCGTGCTGGCAGGGTACGGGGTTTGGAAGCAGGAGGTGGGTAGGAGTCGTCAAGGTCTAGGAAGCAATAAACTCAACATGGATTGCAGTGCTCCAGGTTTCTCCAGCTGGGCGCTGCAGGACAGCTAACAGTACAAGAAAGGCTCTGATTTGTGGTGTCTGACCATGGGAGTTAAGACGGCAGGTTCCCCACACTCGTGTGTTTTTGTGAGTTGTCTTTTGAAGGCTCCAGTGCCATGGAAAAGCATCTTCCTTGGTGGATGCTTATGTGAACCTAATCTCACCTCAGAATTACTTGCTGTGAAATGAGGGATTCACCTAGCGGAGGTTGTTCGGCTTGGAGAATTCTCTGAGCTATCAAAGCAACTCCTTCAACTCAGGCTAAATCCTGCAAAAGCCGTGTTCGTGGGAATACTCTTTACTCGGCATCCTGAAATCATTAGCCATGGCCCCACACCCTCCCTATATTCAGGGAGTCCCAGGGTGGCCTTGGCCCAGAGCTACATGAGTAATTGTGAAGGCGAGGCAGGGGTTCAAAGGCATTAGATAGCTGCCTGTTAGGCCATAGAGCAGCAGGACCGTTTGACAATCTCAGCCTGTGGCGTGGTAGGTGTAGCTTCATGACCGGAGACTCCCAAATAATGAACATGGACATGAGGTGTATTCGCCCTATGTCCAAGGGTATCGCTTTCTACTACACGAGGAGCTAGCCCTTCAAGTGTCTGCCTGTTGTGGAAAGGGGAATTCAGCTCTTATCCTGCCACTCTCCTTTTGGGAAACAACTGCAAAGTTCTTCAGATGCAAGTGAAAAACTTTTTCCAGCCCCCCACCCCACCCCCCCGTCCTCCCGTTTAAGACATGTTTTACTTTCCATTTGTTGCTCTTGCCTGCACAATTCTCGACCTGCAGGTAAAAAGAAATACAAATGTGACACACACACAGAGCTGCCTCAGGCCACTGCTTTGTACATTGAGTGGCAACAAGAACTGTGGATTTGGTCATTCGTAACCAGAAGATTTTGTGGAGAATGGGCATTTGTAACTACAAAAAATATATAATTTTCAAATTTTAAAATGGATATTTGGTTTAGCTAGCAAGTAGCTAATTTAGGTGCATTAAATTTAATGCAAAGATGATAGGGTTTCTTAATCCTTATTTTCATTCTTTTCCCTTTGGAATTTGAACACCCAGCACTGCCTTTCTTAGGCTAACCTTTCTCTGCAGGTATTTGGATGGGCAGGCAGACAGACACAATGTGTATACTATCAGTGTATAGCCTAGCTATTGAGTGAGCTCAATTAGATTTGTTACACAAACTTTAAATTTTCATTTTTATAAGTATAAAAAAAATATTTGGTACAAAGAATAAACTGATCTCTCTGGCAGCAATTTCATTTTCAAGCATTGGAGGTGTCCTAATCATCTTTACTACAGCTTGCATTTAACAGACTCTATTTCCACTCTCTACCTTAAGTTCAATAAAACTTCTATTTCATTTTCTCAAAGTAAGGCATTAAGACCATCACCATCATTGCACCATACGTGGTCTTCCCTGCTATTTGTACATTTCATGTGTTTAAGAAGAGCAAGTGACTCACAAGTACATCTTTAGAACCACAGCCCTCTTTTCTCCAGGAATTTTACCACTGGGAATTTTGTTGATTAAAGGCAGGGATAAGTAATAAGGGGGGCATGTTTATAAGTGATGGCTCAATCTGGCACAGGTCCATAGCTGATTTACAATGGGGAAATCACTAACTCAACTCAACTCCATTCACACAACCATTAGTGCACCTCTTCTGGATGAAGGTGTAATGGAATGACTTAATTCCTTATCCCCACCCCCACCCCACCCGCATACAACTGGGTGAAAGACACTATGTTCACCTTGCTGTACACCATCCCCAAATATTTGTTGCATGTTTGCTAAGATTGTAAGACCAATGCAATTTCTTACTCTGACCTGAGCAGCATTTTTAATTTTTTTTTTAAAAAAAGCCCACGTTGCTATTAAAAAACATCTCTTGAGCCAGAGGCATGGGTGACACACTATGCCTATGGTTAGGTGACCTTAAGACTAAGCAGTTGACTGGCTGGCTGGAGCAGAAATTCAATCACCTGTAGGCCTTCCAGAGTTATCTGTTTGCTAAATTACCTGCTAGACCCAAAGACTTTAATTGCACATTGTGTCATGAACTTAACTTAGCCTACATTGGAGAGTGCAGAACTCGTATCATGTTAACATTACCCTTAAAGAACTGAACTCTCACTTTCATGTTCATTGAGTAAGACATCGTCAGGATTCCCCCTCCTCTTTCTGCATGAATGGTAGCCACGGAGTGATGTCACTCCCATGAAGCCATGTGAATGGCTAATACAAATGACTGAAATGTCTAGTTAAAAATACACCCTGCCCCCACCGCCCATATACAGGATAATATGTGCACTTTTTGAGCACAACGGAAGTAGTGCTCACTGAGTTGAAAGACTAAATAATTTCAGCTCTTTCCCCCAAAGGCAGTTGAAGTAATGTTATTCCAAGGCTATGTCTACACTAGGAAAAGTGACATTGACTTAGAATGGCTACCCTTACGTCAACTTTATTGGGTTGACATAACATTGGCCATAGCTGCCCCCACGGGCATTAAGTCGACTTAATAACCACCCCGCTTTAGGTGGACTTAAGGCCAGTGTGGATGGGGAGTAACCCTTAAGTCCACGTTATTAAGTTGACTTAAGTCGACTTAAGGAATTTCTTAAGTTGACTTAATGAAAGTCCAGTGTGGACGTGGTGTACTTTAGGTCGACTAAGGATGCTTAAGTCGACCTACATTGCTAGTGTAGACATAGCCCAAGAGTCTGCAAAGAGAAATGTTTGAGAGGCAACTGCCCCCATGCCCCCCCCAAAAAACCCTCAAAAATAACTGCAGGGTTTGAGTCACTTGCTCAGCATGTTAAGAACTGCAGCTGTAATCCTGCCAAATAAATGATGCCGCCATGACTCTCCAAGACAGGGATCCATCCGCAATGGATGCTACGAACTGACAAGTTTGTACTGTCCCGAGTGATCTTGGGCATTAACTGTTTTATGGTAGAAATTTCCAGAGGGGGAGCCGTGTTAGTCTGTGTACAGCAAAAACAGGAGTCCTGTGGCACCTTATAGCCTACCCAATTTCTTCAGGCTTATGCCCGTTGTTTTAACAGGTTTATGAAGGGCTGACAGTGATGTAAAGCACTGTTGTCTTCTAGTGCACCAGTTTTCAACCACTGGACCTTGAGGTTGGGAATTTCCATAGTTCTACATCTCTAACGCCAACTGAAAAGCCATGGGGATATGCACATACAAGATTGAGATTTGGAGCAGCCTAATTACCAGGGTGATTTAGGGCATCTAGGTGAATAGGCGGAAGAAACTGGTACTAGAACCAGTATAATTTTATTGATCTGGAGGTTGTCCTAATTTTCACTGATTGAACTGGGATCAGCCTGCAGTTGCCAGCTCAGGTTGGGACTCACTGAGCTAATCTAAGCCCCTCATTGATAGAACTTGATAATAAATTTCCTTACAGCTATAGCCCACAAGCACAGGTTAGGTTTCAACAAGTTTAGAAATATTTTACTTTGTTCTCCTCCTTTTGGTTCTACACAAGGGTTCCTTCACCATTAGGCCAGCTGTACATTTTGAGTCACAAGCAGCAAAGCCTGTTCTTGGCTCCCATTTATCACCTATGAGTGTGTGTGCAATGAGTAGCTATGTTTTAGCCCAACCTGCCAGACAAGTGTCCATGAAGTGATAGCTATGAGAAACTAGCAGTAAAATCTGTCGAATGTAACCAATACAACCCAAACTGCTTGAAACACATCCAAATCAGTGACTGAAAATAGCCATGGCAATCGCTGAAATAGATGCATATAAATTCACGTGCTGGAGCTACGTCGAGCTCACGTGTGTTTCGCTTATACTCTTATCTCATGCGCAGTATTCTAAAAATCTTAGCATCAGGAGTGCGTCATAAATCGCTAGAAACATTCAATAGTAACAGGGCCAAACTTGCTTACATTGTTAACACATGTGATGGAACTGTCCATTAAGCATAGACAGGTTTCCTTTTGGCCAAACAGAAATGTCGGCCATGCATCTGCTTGTACACACCATGGTTTCTCCACTACAGTTGTGAAGGACACAGGCACACACATACACAAAATTACATTTCAAGGCTGGATATAATGTTTAATACCGCTACAGTCCCAACTTACTTTAATAACTGTAGCAAGATTTTTTGTTTGTTTGTTTCTAGTTGAGAAATCTAACGAAATAGTGGCAAACAATGCATATTATTCAGATGTATAATTATTTGATGGAGGACTGACTGGAAGACGCTATAAGAATGTGCAGTAGATTTTCTGCATCATGGTATGCTATGAATACATTCCTTAGAAAAAATATCGTGCCAAAAATTCAGAATTTGTCACTCTCCAAAAATAAGTGAACTAAAAAATAATAATAATAAAATAAGAATCAGGCCAAACACAGGGAATTCCCAAGAGGAGGTTTGGCCCTCAATTGTCATTCCTAGCAAATATGATCAGAATCAAAGCTGGAGGAAAAAAAAGAGTAAATGTCATGTCAAAGAAAGCTCATGGCTCATGTATAGCACTCCTCACATTTCTTCCAGTGATGTAAACATCTTTGTTATGAAGTCAAGGTCCATGTCTCCATTAGTCCACCATTTACTTCACTTCACACCCTCATTGCCTGTACAATTTTCTTTTCATTAAGACTGGAAATATTCTGAAATGCTTCTTTGGGTAGAGTATTTTGTGTTTTTTCTTTCCCCAGTTGAACTGGATGCCACCAAAGAAGAATGTGGAGGCAATTTCCTGCCATAGGAAAGGACTCTTCTGATGGTGCTGGAGATACCTCTGGAGAAAGTTACTTTTGCAGAACTTCCTTCCAGTTCTTAGCATGCTGGATTCTCATACAGTTCATCATTCAGTGTGCCATCATTGTCTCGTTACAGCACAGCACCTCCCTCTACAATCATTCTTCGCACCAAGGCTCTATCTGTTACATTTCTTAGAACACACTTGTATAGCGTGGCGGAAACCTAGCATAGCGTGCAGTCAGCTCCTTGGCAATTCAGGCCTCATCTAGCCATGAAATATTTGCAGCATTAAGTGCCATCTCCAGCCAAACATCCACAAAAGCCTCTGCTTAAATGCCATGGTCCATAAGTATTCTGTCCACTTAAGGAGATGTGCTGTTTAAAAGTAATACAGTTAACCCAAACAAACAAACAAACAAAAAAAAGGCCCGACTTGTACAATATTTACATCTGGAGACCAGGCCAATATTTGGTCCATAAACTCAGTTTAAAAAAACAATTCATATGGGATGTGACAGTTCTTGGACAGGCTGTCCATCATCAGCTGTTGGTAAAGGTCCTTCCAGGGGAGGCCTCAGGCCTGTAGTCATATTTATTCAGTGTACTGGGATAATAGGTTGTAGTGTACACATTGGTTTGCTGCAAGGGGTAGAAGTTGGTCCTGTCATCCGGGATTAAGTTGTTCTTGTTAAGTGTCTGTAAAAAGAAACAAGAGAAATATAAATGCTGGTTTGTAAATGCGCTTTTCCATCTTTAGATCTTTCTCAGATCCTTCTCCAGCATGGTCTCCAACCCAGGCTACTTGCACCTTCCCTCCAGCTGGGAGGGGAAGATGGGTGTGTACAACACAGGGCTTGTTCTCTAGCTATGGACTCAGTGGGTGGACCCACTGCTCTTACCATCTCTGCGGTGGTGGATCTGTGCTCAGCCACTACTAGAGCCAGAACCCAGAGTCTTCTCCAGAAACCCAGATTCTCCTAATAGGTGGCATGATGTCTGATCATCATTGTCACACAACCATGCTGGGCCTAAAGCGGACTGAGTGGGGACCTGTACACCTTCCAAAGTGTTCAGTGCACAGTTACCCAAATGGCACTTCTTTTCTCTTCGGAAGAGCAGGTGCACATTTACCTGATCTCCATCTCCATTGGTAGATGTCCAGGTTTGGACCCCCCGATATTAAGTGTGTCACTTCTGTCAGCTACAGTATAAGTAACAAGTCATGGTCACTTTTTGAAAAACTAAAACAACTCAAGAAATTCAACATCCAAGAAGCAAGTGTTGTCAAGCGTAGCAGAAAAACGAGAAATACAAAAGTACCTTTTTTACCACTAGAATCTAGAGAAGAGGCCAGGGCTTCTCCTCTTCCTCCTTTGCCTTCGCATGGACTCACTTACATTCATGCTTCCAGAAACTGGCTCCCTCCCAATGCCCTCCCCAAATTGGTGCAAAATCCATTGACATGCCAGGGCTTATGATAAAGTCCTGTTTCAGAGGAGGAGAGGGCACTCCAAAAAATACATTCTTTCCCTTGCTGGAGATCTCATTTCAATCCCACA
The DNA here is from genome assembly GCA_007922175.1 of Pelusios castaneus. NCBI lineage: Eukaryota > Metazoa > Chordata > Testudines > Pelomedusidae > Pelusios > Pelusios castaneus. Next base: position 8,376,637 of record ML685777.1, read on the forward strand.
ATGCACTTCACATGTGAAGCATGCTCATGGCAGGCTTATATTTTTAAACAGCCATGCCTCAATCTCTCATGTGGACACATTAATTTGTTATGCTGCAAAAAAAGAATTCGCCCCTTTTTTCTGAGGCAACACATGGTGTATATTCCACTTACACCCTTAAAATAAGTGTACTCTGCACTTCCAAAGAGTGTGCAGATCGCTGTGATCGGCTAATTCAAGCTTCTTGCCACCTGGTGTGGAGAATATCACCCTTGGAAAGGTTGCATGCTCCAGAGAACTGAATGAAGGCTTTGGAGTCAGGGACTCCTGAGTTCTAATGCTGGCTCCTCTATGGACGTGGGCAAATTATTTCACCTGTTGCCACAGGGAGATGATCCTGCGGATTTACCTATCATCCAGAGGTGATGTGATGATTAATTGGCTAAGGGCCCAATCCTTCCAAACTGAGAGATGCCTCACTTATGCTTATGTGCATCAGGAGTGTCCTGTTAGCAAAACAGGGCGCTCTGTGAACTAAGGAAGCATCCGGCACGATGTGGCTGCCAACTATTATTAGAATGGGCGGAGCTCCTACTTTAGGTGTGTAAATGCTAAATAATCTCCACCTGGCCAACAAGGGACAAGAATTCCTCCTGCCCTCAGAAGGGAAAGGAAGCTGTGATATGAAGTACGATGCACCGCTCTCACCCAAAGAAACCTCAAAACGACGACACCGTCTTGGTTAGAGCTCCAGGCAGCTAGTCAGGGAATCTGAGTTTTAACACGCTGGCTCTCACTTTGGGTGCATCTACACTTGTAAATGAAGTCCACTTAAGATGGCTTAAATTGACTTAATTTACTCTGTGTCTACACTTGAGTTTCCTTAATTCGACTTAAGCAGTTCCTTAAGTCGAATTAAGGAAAAGTTAGTTCGAATTAAGTCAATGTGGCCATGTTAGTTCGAACTAACCAGCACATTGACCTCAGTGCAACTGACTAATTCGAACTAAGCAAGTGCCATGCATGGCAGTCTAGTGGGGCCATGCTAGTTCGAATGAACTAATTCGAACTAACTTTGGTAAGTGTAGACATAGTCTTAGTGTGTCCCCTTGGGAAATGGGCTTCATTTCTCTGTGTCTCAGACTCCCCATCTGTACCATGGAGTTATAAACACCCAGTTTGGACAGACAGCTGAGATCCCTTTGTAAAAGGCCCATTATATGTGCGAAGTATTGCTACTGATAGCTTATGGACCTCTTCCAAAGAAATGAACTTCGTTGTTCTTGCATACTGTACATAAGGATTTTTATTCCTGCTTTAGCTCTTTATACTCAACACATGCAATTAAATACATGCATGGGATGTCTCATTCTCCGAGAACAGAGAACATCACCAGATCCACTCAACTGCGCAGTAGTTTATCAGGGCAAGAGGAACAAGCGAGTGATGAAATGGCATCCCACATGGCCAAATGTTGAGATGATGCTCAGAGAAGTCTCATGGGTTGCACAATGTGGTGAGGCGAGGACAGTCAGGATATGGATGTGGGACAGGAGGTGAGTCAATTAAGATGCTCTCAGGAGGTTACAGCGGCTGCGTATGAATTGGATCTTGTCTTGGGATTTTGCTCAGAGTTAAGAGTCGTGTCCAGATGAAACCCACAGATCTAAACAGCCCTGAAGTTTGGCAATATTCAAATCTTGGTTTGAAATAAGGGCCCACCTTAATGATGAAAATGAAATGAAAAAAATGGGAATCATAGACACTATTCCTTGGGTTCTTAGATGAAATGACTGGATCTGCTGCACCACTTGGAATTTAGTTCCTGAAAGCAGAGTTTGCATTTAATTAACTAGATTTGCATTCATGCTCTCTTTTGCCTTTCCTTTCCTATAACAATAAGAAAAAAACCCACACCTGTTTCTTTGCTCTCTTTGTTTTTTGATGGAGGGGCTCGTATCTTTGGGAAGTACTTTATGAAAATGGTGTGATTTATAATGCAATTAGCTGCGAAGAATTTGTCTCTGGTGATAGTAGGATGGCAGAGCAAGCCCGAAATAAGTATGACCAGTGTAGAGCACCTTCAAGTTTTCCAGCACAAACATAGTTAGTCTTATTTTAATAAACAGATGATTAAGCTCCCAGGCATTAGGAACAGGTTGATATTTTTGCAAGAGGGGAAATTAGGCAGCAGTGGATTTTGGAAATCCACAAACCCAGAAGTGGCTTGCAATAAAATCTCTATGGGCTTGTTTTATTAAGAGGTGTAACCCTTACTCCTTTCCTTCTCTTGAGACAGGGGTGATAGGCAGAGGTGGCAAACCACCTTCTAAAGACTTCCCTTCAGGCGTGATGTGGGTTGCACCACCAAGGCAGAGCATGGCTCAGGCGATGGACCAAATTCATCCCTGGTGTGCTGAACGCAATGGAGCTACGCCATCTGGCGCGCCATGAACAGACAGGGGTCTCCAGCAGTCATTCTGATTTAACTTTAAGAGCACTCATTGGCCCAGGGCTGGCTCCCACCACACAACTAACTGCATCGAGCAGCGAAACCAAACACGCTCCGTAATCTTGGCAATGTTCAGGCTGTTTCTCAAGGGCCCCGTGCCCAAGAAGTCGTTGCTGATAGCATGTGGGCGCAGTGCAGAGGGAAGTCTCTCAAGACTCTACACGCCTCAGAAGTCCTCGTAGAAGAGACATTTGCTCTCTGTCTTTCCAGATACTTTCATGGGATTCCCATCTTGTTGACAGGATGGTTGCAGCACCTCGTCTCTCTGGGCCAGGGTATATTAGCCCCTAGGGTAGGTTTTATGTGGACTCCTTTAAAAGACTGACGCAATGGCGTTGCCATCCTGATGTTGGCCTATATTTTCCTTCTCTTAATTTCATGCCATTACTCAGAGCTACAGCCCCTCATGCAGCACTCATTAATGCTTCTTCCTCTTGGTCTTTCCAACCTCTCCCGGAGGGACTGTCGCCATTTCTCCCATCCCTTTACATGTAAAGGTCTTACGGAGGTAACCTCACCCCTTTCCAAGTGTTAAAATATCTCTCTGTGCACAGCCCCTGGCCCGTACATAGCTATACCTGAGACCCTCCCCAAACACAGGGAGACGGGGAGTTAGACAGCCCCATCTTCTTGCAGTTTTAGAGGGCAGGTGTCAGACAAGACCCTCAGGATTACCACAGGACAGCAGCAGCACAGACTCGATAGTGACAAAAATGCCTATGAGCTAGATTTAGACAGAAAATTGTTTCATTTTGGGAGCAAACAGGAGCTCAGATCACATGGATGAAATTTCTGCTAGCTCCCTCCTCCATCCTGGAGAACAGCAGTATCAGCAAAGTCAAGCTGTATTTGCCAGTTTATCCATCAGGAGCCTCCATCCAAGACCCTTTTAGCAGATGGCTTGCCAGCAGTGTATGCTAATCTGACCAAATCCCATTACTCAAGGACAGGCACCAGAATTTAAACTTCTTCCTTTAAAAGATTTTTTACTGTATTATATTGGCATATGAATAAAACACAAGAAAGACTCTTCTGTCCTAGGAACATTAGTTTGTCACATATGGACGTTTTCAGAAAAGGGAAGAAAGAGATTGCGGGAGGTGGTCTGAGATAAATGCAGCATTTTGACATATTATCGCTGCCAGCAAATTTTAAAAAATATGTTCTGCCAATTCTACGGTTTAACCTGTGGTGAGCAGAGCATTGAATAGCCCGCTATTGACAGAATGGATAAGCAAAAGCAGTCTGGCATTAAAATAATTTTAGAAGTGTAATGCTACCAAAAATCCCTTATTCATAATATTGTTGCAACCTCTGAAGCTTATACACAACGTATGTTATATTAGAGGGAGTATTTTACATATCCGTGTGTGCACCCATTACGTGACATACGCACGCAGGACATGCAGTTCCATCCCATCCAAGATAAAGGCCCAAGAAAGCAGAGTGTTAATACTATTAAATACGACTAACATCATGGTATATTTGTTTATAGAGCTTTTCCATCATTTATTAGTGGTATTTTTTAGGCCAAGTAAAACATTTCAGACCTTCTGGTTACTAATCTCCTGTCCCATAAGCCTTACCCCATGCAAAAAATTCTGCCCTTGTACCAAGTAATTAAATCATAATCCATTAGCAAACTGGATTACAATCCAACATCCTACCGCACATAATGACGTTTAATAATATAGAAATTCCAAGACAAATCCAGTTTGATCTAGGATGCAACTGTATATATGCCATGTATGTACTTATTGTTGTTACTTATACATATAAATATGTGCCCAAACTTTTACAATTTTCAATTTTTTTATTAAAATTTGTCCAACATTCAGATTTTGACTAAAAAAGGATTCATTTCAATATTATTTCAAATTATCCCCATTTTTGGCCAGCTCTAGTGAAAAGGGCTTTTAAAAACATGCATCAGCTATAAATACTTCCCTCCTCTCTCTCTCTCTCTCTCTACACACACACACACACACACACACACACACACACACACACACACACA
>ML685777.1:8381154-8400047 GCA_007922175.1 Pelusios castaneus
CACACACACACACACACACACACACACACACACACACACACACACACTTCTAAAGTCTACATTATAAACAACAACATAACAGGATTCCTAATGGAAGTGAAATAATATAGAACAATTTCTAATAGGCCTCATCTGGTGCCTGCTTTTACGGTTACTTCCATAGCTGGCCAGTCCCCTGAGCATTTTGGACTCCCGTCCCTTCTTTGGAGATCTCCCAGCATCTTGCAGGCAGATCTTCATCTGGTGTAAATTGTCATAGCTCCATAAAAGTCAATGGAGCTGTGACCATTTGCAAGTGCAGAAAATACGCTGCCAGATATTTCTGTCTCTCCCTTTTATAGATGGCAGGTAGTTTTAGTTAGGTGACCCTCTTGGAACATCTTTAGAACATCTCACTCATCATTTGTGATCTAATCACCATTTTCCAAACTGGGACCACATGCAAGTAAAGCTTGATAGCCTGCTTCCACTGTAATCAAGGGCATGAATTAAACAGCACGACATTAAGCCTTTAAAGAATAATGAGTGGTTCAGTTCCCATTTTCCCTGATAGCATTATCCAGTATCATGTATTAATAGTGAGCCGAGACAGCAAGCTGGACACTTTTTCCATGGGGAAAGAGGGAGGGAGAGGGGAATTACATAGTGATGATAAAGCATCCCACATCCAATCTTTTGGTGTTCTTTATCGGTCTTACATTTGCCTCATAGTAAAATCAGACTGGGTGTGATGCTTTTTTGATACTGTGATGGGGCGGTTGCCCCACACTGGCAAGTAAGGAGTTAAGAGGGCCTGGGGAAGAGCAGCCAATGGGGAAGATCGGCAGGAGACCAATCAGTGCTCAGAAGCCCTGTATAAAAGGAAGCAGGAAAGCCAGAGCAGTCAGTCCATTCTGGGAGCTCAAGAAGAAAAAGCTAGCTGCGGGAAGGAGTCAGCACCCAGGGGCTGATTGCTCGGGCTTTGAGGGAGCCAGGGTCATGATGTAAGGGCTGACACATACTGGCGCTGTGGGGAAGTGGCCCAGAGAATCCACTGAGGAGAAGGGGGAAGAGGTGGTACAGAAGTCGCTACATATAGGATCCCTGGGCCGGAGCCTCCCACAAGACTGCCAGTGGAGTGTGGTAGAAGTGTGGAGAGGCAGAGATGGCACAGTGAAACCTCCCTTGGAAAGGGGGTATGCAGACAAGTGCCCAGCTGGAGGGCTGAGCAGTGATGGACACAGACCGCACACAGGGGTGCCCCGTGAGCTAGTCCCCAAAAGCACTACCAGAAGGCACCTACCTGGCAGAGAGAGCTGCCAACCCATCCTGGATACCGATTATTTACGTTTTATGGAGCTAGTCAGGCCCTTCTCATGAGAGAAATTAGTCTGTGTCATGGCAACATTAGCCAAAGAGATACAGGTTACTGAAATGGATTCAGATTATGAGCAATTTCCTACAGATTGCACTTCTCTGGAGTGGTACAAGGTGGCAAGCTCAGAACTATGATTAACCAGCAAATTGGGGAATAATTAGCATAACAATTAAATTAAAAATAAATAAAGCATATGATTAAAATGAAACCTCTTGGCATTTAGTAGCACTAATAAAACAAATGATACACACAGCCCTCTCTCCTCCCTCGCAGGCTGGATGTTGTAACATTACCATGCCTCTCACGCTATATTAAACCACTACAGGAAATACAGACAAATGCTGGAAAGGGCTTCATAAGCCCATAGGTTTATTAGACACAAGTTATAAAAAGATTCAGAGGTTCTGAGGTCTCTTCTTTCAAGTCTTCCTCAGAAGCTCACCTCCTCCCGGATGCTGCAAAGATTTCATATCTCGTAAACTGTACAGCCTTTGGGTGATGACATTTCGGCTCGACTTCCACTGATTTCAATGGGGCCAGAAATTTGTTCTTGAAGTCATTCCGTGACTTCGAAGAGATTTTTCCCAGTGTGTAAAGAGAGATGCATGCACAGGGATGGGGCATTACTATCTAGCCTCTCTCCCGGCCCCAAATGTTTGCTACTGGAAAACTGAAGCAAAGCAATACCTTAGTGCCATTCCCAGCCTCTGAATTTCCTAGCCTAGTCTCATCAGTCTATATTTTAGACTGGAAGATCTTCACACTCTGTTCGTAGTACATAAATTATACATAATAATCACTGGATTTCCCATCGGTGGAATAGAGGCAGAGACTCTAGATGCCAACACTAATAATTAAACACATCAAAATTCTGCTAAAAATAATCATTCTTAGCATTTATGTGGCACCTACTAAAAGATCAACATCCGTGGTGGGTAGACAAGTTACCCCCATTTTATAACTGGAGAAACAAAGACTCAGATATATTAGGGTCACGATTCAGAAGGGTACTTAAGCAGGCGCCTAACTTTTGGCAATTTCACTAATGTAAATGGAACTAGGCACATAGTTCAAACTAGATGCATGTTTATGGATTTCTTTTTTTAATTTGGAAGGGTGTAGAAGAGTCAGAGCCAAAGGACACTGGGGTGAATGGGATTCCCTCCAATGACATCACTGGGTTTTGGCTCAGACCCTAAGTAATTTGTCCAAGTCACCCCCATAGTGATCTCAGACTCATGAGTGTTTGCTATTCTTCTCTACATGATTCTTATCCCTGTATATTTGTTCCCAGAGCATTCACCATGTGCCAGGCTGTACAGACACAAAGGAAGCCCCAAGTGACCTACACCCAAAATATTCCCTCTGGTTTCTCAGTATGAAGGCGCTCCAAGTGGAACACAAAATGCCAGCCGTCGTCTCAAGAGTGGTGTGGAGATATAGGTCAGTGGGCCCAGCAAACAGGTTTGAATCTCAGTGGGGCTGGGATAGCAGTCCATGCCTGGGACTCCCTGTTCTCTGATGTCTCTGTGGATGACCAACCTCGCCCCCAAAATCCCTATGGCTTCTTCTGCTATTGTAACGCATTGCAAGCTCATATCAAAGGCCTGATTTACACTCAAAAGTTAGGTCGAGCCAGCTACATCGCTCAAAGGAGTGAAAAATCCACGCCCTGAGCGATGTAGCTAAAAGTTGATCTAACTCACAGTGTAGACCAGGGGTCTGCAACCCAAAAGATAAGAAGAGCCATTTTTAAAAATTCCTTCAATAACAAAGAGTTTTGAGGCCACAATGGGTTTAGCCTCCTGGTGGGAGGTGCAGGGAGGTGAGCCAGGATTTCTGCTGCAGGGTCCCCTTATGCGGGGGGGGGAAGCCTGGAACTTGGCATGCCCGTGGGGTCCCTGGTGGCTGGGGGAAGCCCAGAGCCAGGCATGGGCCTCCTGCAGGGTACCCCGGTGGTTGGGGGAGCCCAGAGCCGCAAGGGGGCAGCCAAAGAGCCGCATGTGGCTCCATAGCCACAGGTTGCAGACCCCTGGTGTAGACAGTGCTAGGTGACCCGAGGAATCACCCCTTCTCGGGGATGTGGCTTACCTACACCGACAAACACCCTTCGTGTCAGCGTAGGCAGGGTTTACACTGAAGCCGTAGCATTTCAGTGCAGATAAGCCCTACATCAATGTAGCTATGCTGGTACAAATGGCCCTAATGCAACTTATCCTGGTCATTTACTGGGGCAGTGTAAGTCCCACATCACATCAGCACAGGGCATTTAGACAGGGAGGTACAAACACAGAGCTCGCCCAGCAGGGGAAAAATATCCCAAACCACCGTATATAGACAGTCTAATTCGCCAAGCAATACTTCCCTTAGATTACTTACAGCCTTCCTGCTTTCCCAAAACCTCCTGTGATGCTGGAGGACCAGGTGACATCTCTTGCCAAGGCATCTGGCCTCAGCTGAGCCGACAAATTCACTGCTGGGAACCAGTCTGGTTCACCTGTGTCTCAGCATGGACTGGATTTAGAACCATGTGTTTAACGTCTAGACTTCATGAAATGCTTCTGAACTGCTGCACACGCTATTCGCACAATTTCTCTGAAACAGGCTGAAAGGTAAGTTTTGGCTTTATAAATAAAACAATGTTTGCTCTGAAACTGTGAACTCAGTCAGTCGGGATGTCTCCTGCCCCTCAGGAAGGCCTGCCAAGGCCACGGTAGGACATCACAGTACAAAGACACTGGGAATTGCCCCTCCCAGCGATGCAGCGGCTACATGCCAAAGGCCTTGTCACATCCGCTTGAGTTCTGGAAGTAGGAAAGCAAACTTGCTGACAAGCACATTTTTCGTCTCTTTGCTGTTTCAGCTCTCCCAGAACTGGAAATAGAGATCCCCAGAGGGAACCTGAACTAGCCCTAAAGACATTCAGAGCTGACAGATTACTGTGACACGATACATTCGAACTCATTTGTGTAACATGTTTGACTACCGAAACCTTGCTAGAACGCTCTCATTTTTCTTCATTAATAAATCCTTAAGTTGTTTACTATAGGACTGGCTACAAGCATTATCTTTGCTGTAAGTTTACCTGGGGTAAGTGACTGTTTCTTGGGGCTGTACCCTGAATATTTTGTGGTCTGTGGTGCAAAGCACCCATTTACCGCTAAGTTCCACTTGCCTGGCTGGCGAGAGAGTCCCCCTGGGCACTCCAGTCTGTCTGAGACTCCATGCTACGACTGTTACAGAGCTTCCGGAGTTCACGTTTGTTACTGGATTGGTGAGATCTAATTAGAGAACACACCACCCCTTTGGGATCCCTGCCCAGCTTCTTGCCAGTCCACCCAAGGCTGTACTCATGGCGGTGAGCCGTTCCAGACAGTGTGGGACTTTGCAACTGCTGCCTTTTGAGTACATCCCACAAGATTGCTTTGGTTTTTCCCCCATGCTGACTCTCACCTGGCCATTTCCTTTCCTTTCCAGGTCCTTTCCCAGGATTCTTCTCTTGTGGCTGATGTCTGACACACCTCCCGATTCAGTATCGTCTGATAACTACGCTCCGCCACCTGTATAGCTGCCGTTAATTATTGCCCCGCCAACAGCCAATTTTCAGTCTTGATGGCAGCCCTCAAATCCAAGCCAAGCTGAATCCATTTGCCAGATCAGATTTTCTACAGCTTGTACCAAATGCGTTACTAAAGTGTACGGATCAGTGGAGCTACAACAGCCAAGTTTAGAGCCCTAGAAATCTTACATCAACAAGTCCTTCATCCCCTCACCTTGGAGTTCAATCCAAAGAAGTGATCCCATTTGATTTCTCTTCGTAAGCATAATGGGGGCCTAGTCCAGCTATCAGTTCCACCCAAGTAACCTTCACTTCAAAGGATGCGATAATGCACTGCAGAAAATTAATCCAGGCCAACCCGCGTACGACACCGACACAGACGGGATAACTGAGAACCCAATGATGACTCACACCAGTCCCTGCTCCTGGTTTCATTTTCCACTGTGGCCAAGCACTGGAGCCCCACTGGTTTCAATAGGGATGGAGTGAAGTGAAATACTCTTTGGAATAGGGAGCCCGTGCCTCCAAATGTCTCCTCTTAGCATCACACCTAGCTGGCCTTCCTCACATGGCATTAAGGCGCCTACTCTTGTGAGTGAAGTGAACCTGGTTTGAAGGTTTCATCGCTATTCAATTAGTTCAATCTCTTCCCTTGTATTTAATGCCAGGGAATCTAGATTTGCATTTCACAGTACTGAATTCTCGTAAATAAATCCGAGTAACTGGGGCAGATCACTAGCTGATTCTCACAGACTCAAGGATACATTCCATCCAGGCCTGTTGATCTGTACAGGTTCAGTTGTCTCCTTGATTTAGGGCTACATCCTGGAATCCAGGGAGGGTGCTCAGGCAAAGCAACTCTAGAGATGGCTTAATGAGGATTCCCTTGGTATTCAAGCACACAAGCCAGCGTAGTGAACTCAATGCCAACTCCCGCTCCCCGTACAGGGGAAGTGTCGGAGAGGGAGTGGGAGGTAGTGTAGAGAGAGTGTTGCTACATTCCAGTAATCCGGGCTGCGGGAACAGCCAATGAATTGTAGAGCGGCCCTGAGGCTGCTCTCAGTTGCTCCTCAGGACTGTCCTGATGACTGGCAGCCTGAGTGTGAGGCAGGCGCAAACTGGCACTTTGTCAGGAGCTGCACCAGGTGCCAAGCCACTGACCCCTCATATTTAGAACGGACGGTCTTCGTTATTTTCTAATTTCCAGGCTCAATTTCTTTATAACTGCAGCTTAACTATTTTAGATTCAATCTTAATTTAGTCTCCCTGCAAACGTACCAGTGTTTCTCTGGTATTTACTGTTCCCCTAATATATTCCTGTTAATCTTCACATTATGCTGTTGTGAGTCCCTTATCTCTTCCGCAAAGCCGTAACCAATTCTTTAAATATTATTATTAATCCACAGCCAGTCAGGACTTCCCAGTTTTAACTATTCTGCATACAGGGCCATCCTTGGGGGGGGACGGGGGACGAACAAGCCCAGTGGTTATGTGGGCCCCGTGCTGTTCTGCTCCCAGTGGGATAGTGTGGGGCCCAGGCTGCTGTCTCCCCCCTCCCAGCCGCTGCCGCACTTCATCCCGCTCACCACCGCTGCCTTTGGTGGCAAGTCAAAGGCCCTGGGGCGGGGTGGGAGCGTGAGGCCTCTGGGCTGGCCCTCTGCCCCCAGGGTGGAGCAGCCAGCAAAGGAGCGGGGCAGGGAAGCAGAGCACAGCCTCTAGGAGCATCAGGCGCAGGTAGGGGTGGGTGTGGGGGGCCCTGCCTTTCTGGGCTTTACCCCCATCGGGGTGGGGGCCCCACACAGGCCAATTGGCCCTGGCACCCTGACCCCCCTTAGGGACGGTCCTGGCTGCATACCATTGGCTCTCCAGATTTCATGGCAGCAGTGGAGGGAAAAACTACACATCTTCCATCTCCAGTGTCACAGGTCCCGTGAGCCAAGGAAGAATGACCGTTAGTTGTTACGAGTGGGAGCAGCGCTCAGAGACACAGACTCTCAGGTCGGAAGGGACCCATATGATCACCTGGTCTGACCTCCTGCACAAAGCACGTCACAGAACCTCCCGCCCACTCCTGCAATAAACCTCTAACCTAGGACCGAGTTACTGAATCCTCAGATCATGGTTTAAAGACTTTAAGATACAGAGAATCCACTAGCAAGTGAGCCGTGCCCCATTCTACAGGGGAAGGTGAAAAACCCCCAGAGCCGTAGCCAATCTGCCCTGGGGGAAAATTCCTTCCCAATCCCAAATACGGTGATCGGTTAAACCCTGAGCACGTGGGAAAGACTCGCCAGCCAGACTTCCAAGAAAGAATTCTCTGTAATAACTACCTCAGAACCCCCCAACTAACTCCATCAGCACATCCACCACCAGTAGTCAATGATCGGCCAACTCTAGTAGCTAATTCACTGCTATATTGTTTAATTCCCTCAGGAATTCCCAAATTCTCCTTTTTCTCCAGCGTGGAAACAAGAAAACATCACCCCAATGAAAGGCAAACCTCCATGGGCAATGACTAGACAGGGTTCTCAGCAGGCAGAACGGGAGAATAGCAAAGTTCCTCGAATGCTTAGCCCCCCTCAGGCTGGCAGAGAGAGTTGAGTAAGCATCAAACACGTGGCACGTCCACAAGGAAGTGGTTCCCAAGGTGACGTAAAATCAAAGAGACTTGAACGGAAACTCTCTTGACAGGTACCAATTTGGAGTCCTGCCATTCAGCAAGCAGCCGCAGCCCCGCAAAGCAACGACACACCTGACTTAAAAAGGGTTAGAGTGGAAACCAGAGTGGACGAAAAGCATGGCGAGCGGCTGTTTGACGTTCCAGCTCTATCGGGGACGACCAGAGATGAGGCATTCCAACTCTAACTGGCAGTTTTCACTGATCTTAAAAAGATGTATAGAACAGAGGCATATGTGAAAATGAGATGGCAGCTTTCTTGCTTCCACCCTCCCGAATCACTGCTGTGATGGGTAATAGCACCTTTGCTACAGGTAGATCACTTCATGGGCATAATAATCACATAATAGCCACACATCTGGGCATGCCTGACTGCTCAACTTGACTTCACCCACCGAAACAAAGAAGGGATGGGGAGAGAGAGAGAGAGAGAGAGAGAGAGAGAGAGAGACTAATAGATTTCATCTGAATTGCATGGCTTAAATCCTTTTCCCCCCATCAGGAGCTCTTACTTTCCTTCCCTAGCAGGACGAATATAAATCCAGACTCCCCTGAAGTGATATTTGCAACTGCTGGATCATACAATGAAAGGCACAACGCTCCTTTGTCAAGAACCCCTCTGCCCCCACCATTCTTTTTCAAATAAGACTATACTCATGGCAAACACTAAAAATACACAGTGTGCCACTCAAACAGCTAATGTTCTTAAAGGCCTCTATGCTCAGAGGAAACAGCCTTGAAACATGACATTCACTGGGGACAGATTTTATGTTTCAATCTGATTTACTGTTTGTTGTTGTTTTCACCAGATTTCATCAGCTAAATCTCTCCTTAAAAAATGACATAGCCAAGGCAGACACTAATGGGAAACTGCTGAGAACTCTCTTGATTGTGTTTTGTTTCCTAAGTTGTTGACTAATATCTAAACTTTATAGTCCAGTTCCTGGGACTCAAATGATGCACAGTGAAAGGGTTATTGAAACAAAACAAATTCTTTTATCACAACGATACTATAGCATGTACTGTGACCACATGGGGAAAAGTGGGTTAGCTAAATTTAGTTGAAGTAGCAGCTAAAAGTAGGTGATAGAAGACTGAATCCTAAATTTTCCAAGTGTGAGAGAAGCAAATACCTTCACAAACTAAGAATGACTTAGGGTACCTCTTCACTGATGGTGTCAAATTTCCCATTTTCAGATCAATCTTTCCAGATCGAATGAGCAGTCAGTGAAGACCCATTCAATTGATCCAGAAGTTGATGTGTTAAAACCACCCCCTCGAGTGGCGCAGTGCTTCGCAGACAGAAATACATTTTCCATCAGTGCAGTGCAGTGAACATGCCATGTAGAAGAGGAGTTACAAAGTCAACAGGAGTTATGTAAGCTACGCTGTGTAGCTTGCGGATCTCCCATCGACCACTGCCGAATTTCTGAGTAAGTGTAGACCAAGACTTAGACAAACTTACACTGGCGGACCCGAAACAGACTCATAGACTTTAAGGTCAGAAGGGACCAGTATGATCATCTACCCTGACCTCCTGCAAAATGCAGGCCTCAAGATCTCACCCACCCACTCCAGCAATAGGCCACCAACCTATGACTGAGTTATTTACCTCCTTAAATCATGATTTAAATGGCTAACAGTTATTTACATTTGAGTCTCCAGCTGCTTCTCAGCTTTAAAAAAGATGTAATTTTTTGTAGCACTAAAAAGATAGATTTTAAAAACCAGACAAATATCCACAGCCCACTTCACACTTTACTTCTCACTACACAGTTGAAAGCTGCACCAATCTTTGAGACTGTGAATTTGTTCAGAATGATTATTCTTCAGCAGGGCCAAAATTCCTTTTCACAATCCCACATTGATATTTTGTGGCTATGAAATATTTTGTGATTGCTAACGAAGGGTGGATGACATTGTCTGGCATTCTTTGCAGAGGGTGTCTGCTCAGCATGGGTTTCACTGGGATTGTTCATACTTCGTTGAAAGGCGTTTATTTTCGACTGTTTGATTTATATAGAGCCCATGGGATTTAATGAATATATTTTCCATTTATGAATATTTTCTAATCGCTGTATTTTCATGCAGAGGTAACTGGGTAACTGCAATGTTTGCAGACTTCCCCAAGTGCTCTGATGCCTTCTTATAAACTCTGGGCACTAGGGGACATATCAGATATTGACAAGTTTCTTCCAGTTTCTTTACAGCCCAACCCTGAAAGCCTCATTCAGTTTTCACTCTGTCCTCTCTCATGTAAAGCTCCCACTGGAGCAGGTGCCAGTTTTGCCTGAGAAACAACTTCAGGGTTTTTCACTTGGTTTCCAAGGGATGGTGGGGAGCCTGGCGAGGACAAGATGTGGATTAGAGGAACTGGAAGCTTTGATGATTTGTTTGAGGCCTCTACAGTGAGAGAAGTCTGATTTTATAAGATAGATAGATATGTCTTCAAAATGAAGCTACAAGCTATGCTAAAAAGAGATATGTCAATCCAAGCACAGCTGGGAAGAAATTCCGCATAGTTGTCACTGCACCCAACCTTGAAAACACAAGATTTTCCTTAATCAGGATGATACTGATCCAAAGTCCACTGAAGTTAATGGAAATCTTTCCACTGACTTCAGTGGGATTTGAATTTGGCTCTCTGTGCAGGCAACTTTCTTAGATTATTCTCAAATACAATCCACCCAAATTGCCAAGTCAACACTTAGCCGCCTCCTTTGTGAACAAAAAGATTAACTGTAACAGAAACTTCAATTTGTGCCTTGACTTCAAACATGGCTGCTCCTTGGGCTCCTCCCTCAGAACAGCTCAGCCCTGACCCTCGGTCCTCCTTGCTCTCAATCCAAAATCTCTCCTTACATGAAGCACAGAGCTAACTAGCCAATGGCAAGAATGGACTGCTGAGCAATTTCCGGAAGAAACAAAACAGGCTAAGAATGCCAGTCCACTGCCAGTTTGCTCTTCCCTATATAGTCAGTTCTTGACTAATCAACCTGACAGTTGTAATCCATTCTGCCATGATGCACGGTGCAAAGAGCTGCTAATTCTTATTTTATCATGCCCCTGTACCACACAGTGCTTGATATTGTCATAGCTCTGTATGAATTTAACTAAGTAATGAAACATGAACTACTTATTAGTTGACCCCAAAAGTCTCTCCCTACAATTTATTAATAAGATCTTAAAACCCTAGGTATTGCTGAGGAAAGCATATGTATGAAATTTTCTAAAACATCACAGGTAAAATATCTAATAACAGAATCCAGAGTGTCCCTGACAAAGTAAAGATAGAAATTCAAAAGAAGCCAGGAAAATAAACCATTCTTGTTCAAAACCCTGCCCTGGCAAGTTACCATCAACAGGTCATTGTCATCTGTGGTATTTACATCTGATCTGCATTAATGTGTGGCTGTACTCGAGTGTCCCACCGAGGCTCCCGCCCCCTTTATTACATCTACCTTAATATAAAATTCACCTTGATTTACAATTCCACAGTCAGCGCCTTACATTTGAGTGGAACACTGTCAAACGCTCGGTCGTGTTCACCTGCTGATTGGGAAACAGATGTATTTCAAGATGAAAGCAAAATAAAGATGGTTGAGTAGCATAGTAGTCTCAAAAGAACAGAGAAAATAGCCGAGCTGTACATATGTTGCCATCCACTCAATGTGCAGGATTGGTTTCTTTTACTGTGACGTAACCAACCGATGATATATTTCCTTACCTCGGGTTTTATTAACCCATATGCACACACAGACACAACCTGTCCGCGTGCATTATTCTGACCCAGAAAATTAACTGGAATTTGAGTGTTTAGAATACAGACGAGCCCAAGACAAACTTTGATAATTCCATTTTTAAATTTAACAAACCACTAAGAACATTTTAAAGTTTCCCTTAAAAAAAAAAACACCAAAAAACAGAGCAGGGCAGAAATACTCCCATCAAAACAAACTCCTACCACAGATCAGTCTAGGCAGGGACAAACAAGCAGGGAAAAAAATCTTGCTAATATTTCTCAGCTGCTCCCAAATACAATACTATTAATACTGCTTTGACTTACTATGTTCCACACTCACATACAACCCCTCTAACTGCCCTGACATGACATTATGTTTTAGAGAACAATGAGGAAGTGAGATAATGGAAGTGTAAGTCTAAGACTGGTGGACAGACTAGAATGAGGGGTTTAAGAGAAGAAGGAGAATCTAAGGAGATGTTATTTTACGGAGGGAGTGGTGATTACAGAGAGAGGCTATGTCCACACTGGCAAGTTAGTTCGAATTAAGGAAGCTTAATTCGAACTAACTAAAGTCATGGCTACACTATGCTTTAATTAGTTCGAATTAAGGGCTTCCTTAATTCGAACTAATAACTTCGAATAGGGTATTAGAAGTAAGGGTTAATTCGAACTAACTAGTTTGAATTAACCAATGTGGCCATGTTAGTTCGAACTAATTGCTTAGTTCGAACTAACCGGCCCATTGAAATCAATGGAGATTGCTAATTCGAACTAAGCAAGTGTCATGAATGGCACTTGCTTAGTTCAAACTAATTTTTTCTAGTTTGAATTAAGTTAATTCGAACTAACTAAAATTAGTTCGAATTAGTTAGTTCGAACTAACTAATTCGAACTAATTTTAGTAAGTGTAGACATAGCCAAAGAGCTTCATTTAAATCAATTTACTTCACCTCATCTGGAAGTCCATCTCACCCATTCCCCATGTAAAATAAGATCTCTTTAAATTCTTCTTAATATGCAAGCAAGTCCCTTTAACACTACTTTCTTAGTTCCTGTCTGTCCAAAGACCTTAGATTTACATACTTCAGTTGTGTCACTCCTCAGTGGTCTCTAAATAACCCCATCTTGT
This sequence comes from Pelusios castaneus, assembly GCA_007922175.1. NCBI lineage: Eukaryota > Metazoa > Chordata > Testudines > Pelomedusidae > Pelusios > Pelusios castaneus. The sequence goes on from ML685777.1 coordinate 8,393,622, forward strand.
CCATCACTCCTGAGATGTAAGTTCCTTCTTTCCATTAACCACATCCACTGTCCTACCTTGCACTGCACTGGTCTACACTGAGAGAGAAATTCGACATAATGCTGCTCACCTCGACCTTCTGCAATGTCAGTCTCCATTGTCCAAGCAGTAAGTTTGAATTAAATGGAGCTGTAATTTGACCTGTAGCACCACCCCTGCAAGTGGCATCGCACGGAGGATGAAATGTGTCATTCAAATTTAAGTCCATGTAGCCAGAGAGCAGCTCTACTCTTGATTTTCCTGTTTTTCCTGTCTACTGCACCATAGCAACATAGCTCCTTCCCTGCCTGCAGCGCCGGAAAGTTTTCAATTGATTCCTCTCTCTGCATGCAGCACTGTGTCTCTCTGTTGTGCCTGCAGCAGAGAGACAACAAGGAAAGCTTTTCCTGATTTTTTTTTTTACTTTAGAGATGTGGGATGGGGAAGTGAGCAGAGGACGACTGTTTCCCCAGTAGCCCCTGTGCCTAGTACCCACAGTGCAGTGCATTTTAGGAAGTAATTGAGCAGTGGGGACATGAGATCACTGATGTTTGCATTCTGTAATTCAACAGCCTAAAATCGAATTATAATCCCACCCCCAGTGTAGCCAAGCCCTCCAGCTCCATTTAGCTAAAACTTCCTTCAAATATAGTAATCTAAACCAGACACTCCAAAATGTGATCTAATTAATGCTAAGAATTCCTGTCTAATACATACCCCGTCTTCAGAGAATCCAGCATTCTATTAGCTTTTACTGAAGCTGCACCCAAGACCAAATATTCAGACAAAAACCTCAAGTATTTTTGTGATATGGTATTAACTAATCCACTGCGTTTTAAATGTGGGCATTTTTCCTACCCAACTGCATCAACTTTACATAAACACATTACATTCTATTAGCCATTTGCCCTATCAGTCCAGATTATTCTGTAAATAGCTGTATGTATTTGCATGTCAGCCACACCCATTATTTTAGTATCATCTGCAAATATAATGAACTTACACACTAGAGTAATGTTTACATCATTACCAAAATATTAATACTGTGCCCTGCAAGTATTCATTCCTTGCCCACTTTCAAAAGAAATACACACCCTTCATGCCCGCCCCCTGCTTGCTGCCTATGAAACAAAAAAGCAGGGCTGCAAAATTCTACTCACACAAGCAGGCCTTACTCACTAGAGCAGGCCTACAGACTTCATCAGGACCGGTCACATAACTGAAAGGTTGACTCCTGTGGTTTAGGAACTTTCAGAATCTGGCCTCAACCCTTTAACCAGCTTTATAATGTATTACCTACCCTGTATTCTGAGAATGTATAGGATAATCCATCCTGTAAAACTTTGTCAAGAGCTTTCTCAAAATCCAGATCTTGTCTGCTGCTTTCCATCTACCCTAGATCAATAGTTATTTAATTTTTAAAAAGGAATCCAATTTGTGTGACATGATTTACTTTCCACAAATGCTTGCTGACTCTCATTAGTATGCTGTATCCTTATTAAATTGTACACAATTGTATCTGTAAGTCACTAGGAAATATATATATATATATATTTAGACTGCATTACAAACTTCAGAAACCTGCAAGGTAATAAACAATGGTGGAAGGGCCAAAGCCCATAGCACCAAGGAGGAAATACTCAGCACCACACCACAGTCGCCAGATAAGTCTTTAATTTTCTTTATTCTTTAAAGTCCTGGAACAATGGTCCCTCTCTTCCAGTCACCTGGGATAATCCTTTTATGATCATCATTATTATTCATATCGTGCTAACACCCGAAATACACAGGGAGAAACCATCTCTGCTAAGAAGAGCTCACAATTTATAGCCCCGATTCTGCAATGAGCGACGTTCAACGTCTACGGGTACAGGGTTCTGCCTGCACGGAGCTCATTGCAGGATCGTGGCCTAAATAGGAGAGACAGGCAAGCAGTAATAGATAGACAACATAAGCAAAATGTCAGTGGTAAAGAATTATTGCAGGAAGAAGAGTTGTTTGTTTTTATTATAACTTCCAAATCATCCTTCCCCACCCTTCCCTACGTTCCTGTGCCCCAAGACCATCTATTCCACCCAAAGTCCCTTCCTGCCACCCCACCATTCTGGTGTTCTATCCCTATCCCACCTGTAGACATCATCCATTATTACTTCTATTTTATTCAAATACGTGTTTACCATCATTTCAGTAACCTCAGTCTTCTCCGACACATTGTCTCTGGCATCTTCCTTCAACTCCTACACGGATGAATTGTTAATGTTCTCCTTACCATATACAAATGCCAAGAGATCATGTGAGTTCTACCATCACTTCTTCTTATGTCCTTACGACTGGATTCGTCCAAGCTTACACACACTGAATCGGCTCATTGATTACAGTGGAGCTCCTGCAGAGCAAAGTGTTACCTAACACGATTAAGAATGGTAGAATTCGGTCCATATTTTGTTGCCCCAGGAACAGCCTCATGAAATCTCTCCTACTTTTCATTTTCTTAGTGTATTTAAGACTCTCATCCTGTTTATATATAGTTATCTGCACTTCAAGGATTCTAATTTTTCTTTCCATTCCCTCTGCTTCTTTTTATCAAACATTAACAATGTTGTAGAGTTATCCTCTTTCAGAGATTTTTATATGCATACATACATTTTATATCGGTATCATGTTAGTGCACATACACACATTTACACTTAAGAGCAGAGCATAAATATATAGGAAGGCAGCTATTATCAATGCACCTTGTGAAGCATCCTACCTTGAATTCCATGGGAGTGTACTTCTCATTCTTGGGGGTTGTGTTGCCTTTGAAATGGAGATGGTTGGGCGTGGTTGGGTGGATAACAGTCGATTCCTGGGACTGTCGCTGACAGCGTTGACAGTAGACATAGATCACGAACGTTAAGAGACTGGAACCAAAGAAGCAGGAGATCCCGGTGGCAATCAGATGGATGAGACTAAACCCTGCAATCAAAAGAAGGATTGATGTGTCTTTCAAAGAACTGCCTTCCTTCTCCCTGGACAAGAGCACAGGTACAGTCAGAGCGACAACACCTCAGAATTGAGGTGATACGTAGTCGAAGCCAGAGTCTCGTGTTGCAACGTACAAATCAGCTGCCCCATCACAGCTCTGCCTTGCTGAGTTTAACGGATCCATGCACTGTTTTCTCAAAACTCTTTCCCTGCCTGCCCACTCTCTTTCCCGCTATTGATATTGAAACTAAACATTATGTTAGGCTAACAACAGAAGAAATGAGGCATACGGACAATACACATTAATGGGTTCCAAAGAGCAGGCATGTCATGGAAATAAGGAAGGCTGGAAAAAACTCAGTGTTTCTCTAATGGAAAATAAAAGCCATCATTGTTGGCTACCCAAAAATATTTGGGGGGGGGGCCGAAACAGGGGGGCGGGGTGTGTGGCATGACACATTCCTCTTTTATGTAATCCCTAGGATACATTGACAATGCAAAAAATAAAAAAACAAAACAGCAGGAATTCACAAGAGCCTAGGACAACTGACTCAATGATGTGGGCTTCCCACTAGAGGGCCGAAGAATAGCAGAGTAGATGTTTCTGCATGGACTGGAGCTCCGAATCTGAGATGCACCCTCTCACAGGGAACGTCTACACTATTTTTTGGTCCTGTAGCTTGAGCTCTGCAGCCTGAGTCAATTGACCCAGTCTCTGAAAGTCACAGCCATGGAGCTTATTAACACTGTCAACGTATCCCAAGTGTGTTCGGTCATCTCGTTTATCAGATCTGGGGATCAGTTTCCCCTACCATCTCTGAGGTATATGAGTACATTTCCTAGTTTCTTTCTAATTCTGTTCACAGATGCACTCATGGGGTCAAGGGAATGGGGGGAATAAGAAGAAATGAAATGGGTGGGTGGGGGGAAAATACAAAGGAAACTGCCTGAAATATTATTTGACCAAATTTCTCCATGAGTTGCCAAGACAGAATCCCAGGCAAACCCTGGCGAGGCAGCTACAGTGTGAAGAGATCAGTGAGTATGACCCCTGGACTATGTCTACACTACAAAAAGTTAGGTCGACTTTGTTAAGTAACAAAGTGGTTTCCTTGAATGGGGACTTAGTAAGTCGACCTGACTGCCCTTAGGTCGACCTAATAAAGTGGACTTAAGCGTCCACACTGTGATTAAGGGTCGACCTAACCTTTCATTAAGTCGATTTAAGGAATTTCTTAACTCGACTTAATGAAAGCCTGGTGTGGACAGGGACTAAGTTAGGTCGACTTAAGCCTCCTTAAGTCAACCTAACTTGCCAGTGTAAACATAGCCCTGGAGTGTAAAAGCCCCCTACACAAATCCCTTAAAAATGGTTATGGAATGGACACAAGCAAGCGTTCAGAGAAGAACTGGAGGTTTCAAACATTTCCAATCCAGCATGTTATCTGCTGGAAGGGGATCGTATCTACAGGCAGGGAGACCACAGGAGTGGGAGGTAACTGGCAGAGGTGAATAGAGGAAGTCCATAAATGCTAGGAGACAGTCATTCTCTGATGTTCTTCATTCCTGCTTGACCCCACAGAGCCGGTCGGGGTATAACCAGACAGTCAACACTTCCCTACGTCAAATAAGAGGAACAGCCGTGACCAGAGTCCATGGCAAACGTAGTAGCACAGTGTGCACCATCCAGTTGTGACCCTGCTTAGTTTCCCTTTGCAACCAGGCGGTACTGCCTTCCAGTTGGAAGAGTGGAACTCTTTGAGGCGAATCAGCAGCATTAGCCCAAATGTACATTTCTACTGACTTTGGTCTGCTACATAATTTTCAAGCAAGAATAACATGGGCCACAGAAGTTTTGAAGAACCACTGCACCACTAAACATCAACGTGCTCATCCCTGAGTACAGCCACTTATGATAGGAGGCTGCACAGAACACTGCCATAATCTTTAGGGGGCCCAAGAATTCATCTGCAAAGGCTGCTGTCTCACCTTTACTGTGTGTGGAGAGGCAGAAGTGACGGCCTGACAAGGGCTCTAATCTAAATAACACCCATTCTTGATCTCCTCAAGATATAAGCTGTGCCTCTTTTCACCTGTCACAAGTCGATGACATCTTCCTTTTTGATTAACATGCTTTTCAAACAGAGAATTTCACCCACTGATTTTATTATTTTCCTCTAAACTTTATTTTAAAAAACTCTATATAAGCAGGAGTTTAATAGGGAGTTTGATAGACTTCTACAGAGACTTAATATGGCTCTATATTAATTACATGAAGTAATGTACAACATTTAGTAGCCCCATAATCTACAATTAACTTTTTAAACATATACAATTCCATAGCAGGGATATAATTTTCTATTATATTTTATAGGATGGTCAAAAAAGTCTACAGAAAGACTAGCAAAATAAACAAGGCGTCTAGGGCACTTTTAAAGACTAACAAATGTATTTATCCCATGAGCTTTCATGGGAGAAAATCCCACTTCGTCAGATGCTTGAAGATGGGGAACTTACAGAATAAGATCAAAATAAGTGCAGGGAGATGTAAGTCATAGGATCTGGTGAGGAGGAGACAACTCCTCCAGACCTGGGGATGCCAACTCTTCCAGCCACGGGGGTCACAGAAAGACTATAATTTCCTATTACGTTTTATAGGACTTTTTGATCAGTGTAGTTCCCTCCTAAAAATCCACTTCTGCTTTAACCACACTTGCATCTGATCTCAACATTACAATAGCAGAAAGGAGGAATGAATGGGTTCAGTGATGTCACACAACCTGCTGTTGTATTCCCCTCTTGTCCAGCTTTGCCCATATTGTAACAAAACCGGCTATGGTTCCACAAGGAGGCATGTCTCTTCTGTGCTTCATTCATTCATTCAGAGTAGGAAATCCTTTCTGAAACCTGAAGCTCTTTTACAAATAGCTCTGGCCCTTCCAAAAAGCCACATGAGTTTTGAAGTGTGTTTTCACAGCATCTGGGGGGCAAGAGTTTTGGGGGGTTTTTGTTTGTTTTTTAACAGGCAGGACATCAGTTCCCGAAGATACCTTCCTGGTTCGTCACATTTTAAATGCAGGCTCTCTCTTCAAGATGCAGCACAAGAAGCGTCTATTGATTAGTTTCCTTGCCAGGCATTGTAAGACGCCGAGTCATATTATTTATTAGCCATGATAAAACATAAATTGTAACAGCAAACAAAACTGCAATGGAAGAAGAAGGCAGCATAAATTGTTGATAGCGGTGCACAACTCTGGAGTGCAAGGTTAATAAGAAGCCCTGGAATAGGAGCAGATAATTTGTACAGTCTGGGGAGGAAGAAGTGATGCAGAAAGACAATCTTTACATGATAGAAAGACAACAGAGTCCTGCGGCACTTTTAAAGACTAAGATTTATTTATTGCATGAGCTTTCGTGGGAGAAAATCCCACTTCGTCAGAC
>ML685777.1:8405047-8588324 GCA_007922175.1 Pelusios castaneus
GGACTGCCCTGCAGACACAAACTAGGAAGCTCCATATCAAACTACTGATGTTTTGTGTGTCTTTCTTGTCATCCTCTTGGTAGGGAGAGCTGCTCTGGCTGGGCCAGAAACTTCACATCATCTTGAAGACTTGCAGGGACAGCTGGCAATTTGTATCTATGGAGCACTTTGCGTTTACCATCAATAGAAATCCACCAGAATGCCAGTGCAAAGCTCCTCCAGGACCATTTTAAAATTTACAAGACTCCATGTTCCCAATGGTGTTGTAGGCAACGGTGAGGGCAAGTCACAGAAATCCTGAGACCTCATCTGTATAGGACTTACAGGGCAGGGGAAGATGAAGTTTATGGCTGGATCTTCCAAGTTCTACACATAATGAAAACGCAGCTTCTTGGGAGATAAACAAGAACATGAATGAAAGGGAATGGCTGGGAGGAGGCCTGTCCACTCTGATCAAACTCACCTCGTCTCTCAAACCTCATCTAGTCATATACTGCAAAAGTACAGTCTGGGATGTTCCACTCAGGGACATTTCCTAGATGTCTGAAGAAGATTTGCCTCCAAACAACTGGAGTGTCATAGTGGGAGCATAAGGAATCTGTCTTCATTTCTCCCAAACCATTTACAAAGGGGGGACAAGAAGGCAGGCATATTCTCCTGGCTAGTTAACGACTCTGAGGATGCACCCCAAAACCAGAAATAAATAAGAGTCTTGGAACTGACAGTTCGACTCAGACAATGAGACTCCACTGGAATTAAGGCTATCAGCAGGATGCAAATTGGGTAGATTAATGGTTTGGTTGATGCTGTCCAGAAACAAAAAGCCATGTTAAGATAAAAATAAGATATATAGTTAGTTGTACTCTACCTCCACAGTTTGTGCTCTCCTCAATGCTCGAGGCCGGCAGGATCACTAAGCAAAGAGAAAGCAGGGAAGAAATTTGTTATTTCACCACTAGTTGCTCTACTTCGGAAATGACCACCCCTTTGTTCCTTGCAGAAATTGAGCGTGCATTCTGCAGCAAGCTGCCAGCATGAACTGAGAGGCTGGCTGACAATGTAGAGCAAAATTTAACCAAATCTCTATAAACTGCAACGACACAAAGGGGCAGCAGAGAAAAAAGCACTTCTAAGGGGTTTTTCAGACTAAAACTGCTAGATCCTTGCACAGGGGGTCATATTCAATTGACACAAAGCTTCAGGGTGTTCATGAACCTCAACCTGACAGCAAAACTGTACCACAGAGCCATCGATGGCCTCCTCCCTCCCGTCAGCCCTATGATCCCAGACCCCTTGGTCCTGTGGGGTGCCTCCCCTGGTGTGTCTGATTTAACCCAACTCCAGTTGCCAAGGTTCACATGAATGCCAGGCTTTGTTTAATTAACCCACCAGGAACTGCACCCTGCAGGGATTAACAGCCCCAATTCAAATTAAGCAGCTCACGTCGTTTATCGTGGCTGTAAATAGCACTGCCATATGGGAGAGCTGAACTGCCACGTCCACATCACGCACAAAGCACCGTGCGTGACAGACGGGCTTTTTAAAGACATCTGCGGGAGTGCGACACGCCATTCCCATTATTTCTAGTGGGCATCCAACCCCCTTAGGCAGCTCTGCAAACTGCAGCCCCTGTTGACCGACACTGATTCCTCCTGAGAGAAACAGGCCTTCCTGGCCTGGCCTGGCCCGCCTTTCCCCGTGGTGTAATGCTGCCCCTACCGGGAATTTCGTTGTACAAGCAATCTTGGTACTGCGTGCCGTTCCCGACGCACTGAGAGGACTCGGGATTGTGCATCTCGCAGTAACGGCTGCGGAACTGGATCCCATCCTCATTGCACAGGGTCCACTCCGACCACTCCGACCAGCCACCTAAAAGCCAACGAGTCTGAAATCAGGAGCAACACACACACAGCACCACCTCAAGGGGGAGAGGCACCCCTACGATCCAAACGTCCCCAGCGTTTCTGGGTGTCGGAGTCCTGATTCCGGTGCACCCCACAGGGAGCTTTCAGGGGAATGGACTGAATCCCCTCAGTTTAAACCACACGACTCCTGTGCAATCGAAGCTTCAGACGACACCCGTGAACACAACGCTGCCTCATGGCCCACTTCACCAGCCCCAGAAGGAAAACCCAGATTAGGGCAGGGCTCAACAAACCCTGCTCGACAGGTCACCATGGCGACAAGAAAATATACCATGGCGCCTAGCTGCACCATGGTACGGTGGGGTTTATTTTCAGTGCCAGGGGCGCCTTAGTTTTGGGGCTGGCACTTAGTGCACCTCTACATTTGTCGAGCCCTGGATTAGGGGGACCATTGCGAGCACGCAGAGTGGGCATAAAGGCTCTTAGATCACCTCTCTTCCTGTAATGGCACAGGAGCTGGTTGGGGTTCTGTTCACAGCCACCCTAGCTGCCATGGTGCTCTCTTGGGGGCAGCTAGGAGCCAGTGTAAATTTAGAGCAGCCCTCAGGCTGTTCTACTGGCCATCAGCCCAGTGCACAGCCAACCCAGGATCACGGGAGCACAAGGGTGGCTGCACACCAGCTCTGCACCCTTTTCTCACCTACCCTTCAAGCTGTGATGTGTGCTCCTCAGCCGTTCAGTGGAGCAAAACCCAGTGACGGGTTATCCTTAGTCAACTGCACAGGCCGCTGCTTCTGAAACGCCTTTGGCTTGGCTTGTAAATGTCTCTGATCAAAACTGATCTCCTTTTTCTAATATTTTAAACTGATCAGCTGCCAAGGAGGTTTTGGCTGGCTGGCTCTAGAATATGAGGCCATGCTCTGATGAACAAGTTAAGAAGCTGATGCACTTAATTTTAAGAACAGGGTCTCTTCTCTTCCCCAGTTGAATGTAGGTTTACTGAATGGACAGATATATATTTTACAGCTTGTGTTTCTTGGGGGGTATTTTTGTTTTTCTTTTTTCAATATTCATTTACTGCTGGGGTTTAGAAGAAAATCATTTGCTACCTTTGCAGGAGTGTGTGTTGCAGAGGGCCTCCTCAGTGTGCAGACCAATGCAGATACCCTCTCCGCTGGACGGGGCAGGGTTGGTACAGGTGCGAGTGCGCAGGTAGTGTCCTCCCCCACAGGTTGCTGAACACTGAGACCAAGGCGTCCAGCAAGACCACGAGCCCTTTACTAAGGATCATGAGAAATAAACCAGAGACGCATGTTAGTTCTTATTTCTCTTTCCGAGGAAGCTCAGAGACCACTTGAGTCTTCGCACCCTAGGCAGCCCAGCCCAACCTAACGTACTCTTTTTGTGCTACTAGGAACAGAGATTTCCCGGGGCAATACCTGGGCCTGCCAATGGCCAACGTAAAGTTTATGTACATTGTACGCCACAGGTGCTGAATCAAACACACCTGATATTCACCAAGAAGAAACGCTGCTTCTCAGAGTGCCCCAAAGAAACAATTATTTTTCACGTTTCTTTGTTCCCACACAGCCACATTCATAAGCTATTATTTACCTATTTCCTGACAAGACACACTTCCCTTGCCAGGAGGGTGAATTATATACGTTTACTCAGAAACAAAGGGCTGCCAGAACCCAGACACTTCCACGCAGTCATTAGTCTTCAAGTTTGCACAGCACCTTTCTTCTGAAGACTTCAAAGTGCTTTACGAACCGTAAGTCTCAGCACACCCTGTGAGATGTGTATACCATCCCCTTTTACCTACTGGAAAACTGAAGCCCAGAGAAGTTCTCTGACGGGAGGTCACCCAGCCAGTCACTGGAAAAGCTGAGAGTGGACCCCGCAAGCCCTGGTTCTCAGACCCATACCCTGGCTACTAGACAGTCTCCCCATTTTTCTCAGTTACACATTCCATCCCTTCGAATGTGATCTGAAAACAATCTGATGATGGAGTGCAACAAATACCGGCCTATTTATATACACAGAGAGAGAAGGAGGGCAACAGAGGTAAACAGACATAGGAATTAGGGACTCAAAACAGTTTGCAATAAATCAAAGTGAAAAGAAAAAGAAAAGCTGCACAGGGTGTACAAAAGGGCACAAAAGGGCATTAGTGAGAAGCCAGTGGGAAGATCCAAACAGCCACCTTTGCAGGGCTCAGATTTTTAATTTTTACAGGTCATGTGGCTCAAATTCTGTCGCATTCAATGAACTGAAAACATTATAATCATATCTCTCCTGTCTAAAATGGCAGCTTTAGTTTTGTGTTTTAAACCCGCAAGTCAAAAACATAACAACACTGCTCATAATCACACTTAGCAGTCATGATTTCATCCGGAGGGTGTAAAGCGTGCCAAAGGAAGTGGCTATGTATTGTTACCGCTCAGTTGTGAAGTGACTTGCTCAAATTGTTTCTGTGGGGTCAGGAAGGATGGTGTGGGGCGACCTCATGGACTATGAGTTCTAGTCTGCATCAGACGTGCAGCAAAGTCACCAAGGACAAACTCAAAAACCAGACAAAAATACTCCCTGCTGGCATTGCAGAAAATGGTAACTGGCATCAGGAGGAGATGCCCAGGGTGAAAACATTACAGAAGTGGAAGAGTGGTTTTCAACTTGTGGTCTGCAGACCCTGGGGATCCACAGACTATGGCCCAGTCTACATTGCTGGGAAAATTCGGTGGCAGTCAACAGGAGTTACACAAGCTTCACAGAGTAGCCTGCATAACTTCCATCAACTTCCTAACTCCCCTTCAGCATAGCATCTTCACTGCGCTGCACCACTTGAGCAGCGGTTTTACTAAGTCGATTTCCAGATCAAGTTAGTGTGTCTTAACTAACCGCTAAGTCGATCTGGAAATATTGATCGGATGGTGGCAAATTTGCCGCTATCAGTGTAGATGTGGCCTCAGGATTTCCAAAAGGGTCTGCACCTCCGTTTGAAATTTCGTAGGGGTCTGCAAATGAAAAATGTCAAAACCATTGTCGTTGGGCATGCTGGTCTATTGCCCTCCAGGGGCGATAGTAGGCATAAGGCATAACCCTGAACAGTGCATGAATTATAGGCTGCCCAAAGTTTACTTAAATACCTTTAAATAAAAAAAGCAACGCAAGTTCAGATCAGAGATTTAGAGCCATTAAGTCTTCATTATTTTCAGTAACAACATGAGAAGGAAGAGGATGCAAGTTAGTGGAGGAAAGAAATTATTTTTACCTGGGCAGGGATGCGGGTTACAATCTTGGTACTCCATTGCTGATCCCACACAGGGCAAGCCGCCATTTTTTGGTTCGGGGTTTGTACATGTTCTCTTCCGGATCCTAAAGCCCAACTCACAGTCCCTGGAACAGGAGGACCAGGCCCCCCAGAAGGACCAGCCCCCGTTGATGATCCGTACAGAGGTCTTACCACTCTTTAGAAGATCATCAACTAGAGCTTCAAGAAGCAAAAAGAAGACACAGAAGGGTGAATTGTTGGGCAGGGCTTTGGCTCGGAGACAAACTCATCCCACATTCAGGCTCTGGGGAGGAATGCTGTGGAAGCTGCACCCCCTTTAATGCGGGGAACCCAGTGCCAACAGTGTGGCTCTACCACACCAGAGTGAAACCACAAGAGAAGAGCAATGGAGCAATCTGGTTTCCCTGCCCCTCCACCAGTCTCTCGTCTTTGGGCTGTCTAGGCTCCCAGTGGGCACTACAGCCCCTTGAGTGCAGGGGAACTAGAAATGGAACTGGCTCCTTGAAGCCTCCCTGCCTGGCGCACTCCTGCCCGGGCTGGTGACAGTCGGGTGTAGCCAGAGACTCTTGCCATCCCGGCACTTTGGGGCACCGTCAGAGGGCAGGACAGTGTTTAGTCCAGCGAGTCCACATCCCCCTTTCACCACCAAAGCTGAGCCTGGCCCTAGGGTGCTGGGTGAGCGGGCGGGACGTACAGTCAGTATCGCAAACTGCCAAGCCATCATTGGGGCAGAACCGACTCTCCGTCTTCTTCCTCCCGAACTGCAGCTCGTGGGGGTCAGCCAGCTGGGCGCGGCAGGTGTAGCGGAAACGCTGCTCTTGACGGGCTCCATTCTGGGTGAGGTTGACAGGCATCCAGGGGGTCCAGGGTGTGTTTCTGCGCACCTCTGGGCAGCTCTCTGGGTTGCAGGTCTTGTATTCCTACCAACCAGGAAGGTCATCTCTCATTACTCCCAGCATGCTTATGGATGATTTTAGTGACTACCCACATCTGCAGCACAGCTTTCAGGAAGGAATTTCTTTCCACTCAAGAAACCACCAAGCAAACAAGTGGATGTAAGAAAGCGTGCACCTGCATCGCCCGGATTGCTCCAGGTGCAGTTCACCTCCTTGCAAAGGGCAACATGAGCCAGAGGGATTAACTGGGAGGTAACTGGTGCAGAAGCCTCATATGGGTGCTCTGCATGAGGTGAACTTCACACGTGGGGTGGTGGCCTGCATACCCTTTCTTGTTTTTTGCTTCTTTGCAGATTGCAAGGTCTTTGGAGCAGAGACAGGCCTTTGTACACATTTGGACACAGCCTAACACATTTTGGGCAGCGAACCCCAGCGGCTGGAGCCCCGCTGCCGTTGGGGACCTGGGAACCTTGGTGGCTGTTACATAACATGGTGGGATAGGTGTCCACCATGTACTGCTCCTTGTAACGAAAATTCAAAGGAGCGTGTGAGCGCTCCATTTCATTACAAGGCGTGCTGTGTGGACGGGGCAAGCGTTATATTTCAATGCTTTCCTCGTCCCGCAACAACTTTCTAGCGGGACAAGTCTCTAGTGCGTACATAGCCTGAGTTCCTACTTTTTAAAACAAATAAGGAAATTCCTTAGAATGTTCCCGCTTCAGGACTTTATATGAGTAGACTCCAAATGGCTTGTGAACAAAATCAAAGGCCCTGATCAAATCTGCTTACACTTAGGAAAATCCTTCATAAAGGAAAACCCTTGTAAAACAAACTAATTTCAAATACCTTACACCAATCAGCTGACAAACTGTGGAGAAAGGCAATGGAAACGTTAACCAGCAGGCTGATTAGATTAATCTTCCATTGTCAAATGGGCATGAGGCCCGTTTCTGAGGTACGTGCAAGGTTCCCATGACCTACCGTAGGGTGTCAGATGTAAGGGATGGCTGCCATGGGAGTCAAATGTAAGGGGAAAACTGCCGGAAGGCTCTCAGTTTCCCAGACTAATGAAGGTAAAAGGCCTGAGCCAAAGGCCACAGAAGTCAATAGAAAGACGACCACCACCCTACATCAACTTCCCTGGACTTTGGCTAACTCCCAATACAGAATAAATCCACCAACCTACAATTCCCCTGCCCCCCTCCCCCCCGCCCCGCCCAATCCTGCCTAGCAGGAACTACCACCAGCCTTTTTACTACCTCATGAATGAGCCAATAATAGCAACTGTGGTGAAACAGCTGATCCCTGTCGGTTGACTGCAATACCAGTAAATAGGACGTACCATAGCGCAGCCCATGCAGGTGTGGCCATTCTCACAGGACCTCTGCCTCGAATGTATCCCTCCACCACAATTCGCACTACATTTATTCCAGGGGCCCCACGAAGACCAAAATATTGGTAATGGGCACGGATTGTTCTCATTGCAGAATCTGAAAAAGCGTGGGTGAAGAATGTCAAAGAATCCATGGCGCAAGCAAAGGGATATGGCTAAAAATACCACCCGTAAGGCCGGATCACAGACTGCATGCACATTTTGGGCGAAATTCAAGTCAAACTTAAAGGCTGGGGGTGGGGGTGGTTGCTGCACGCCGCACAAGAGTGAATTTCACCCTCCGTACATAACCCAGGGTGATTAACCATTTAGGGGAAGATTTCCTAACAAACTCAGCACCCATAGTCAGGGGCATATTTTCAAGAGTTCACTTCAGTTTGGATAGCAAAATCCATCAGATTTTCAACCTCCCCCCTCCCCCCCATATCACAGTCATAAATGTTAAGTGTTGAGCTTTTTGGAAATCTGGTCCATATTTTAGATACCTAAATGGGCATTGAGTTCTTTGACACTCTGTCACTGTCACAGGTGCTGAGCTCTTGACAAACTGGGTCTTATGAAAATCTTGCCCTTATTGTGTTTGGAATATAGGTAACAAGTGTCTGTAGGGGGGCTGTGCCTAAAAGCAGATTAATGTTGTTTCCTATTCCCTTTTAAAAAGGGGTCATCATTTTTGTTCAACTCTTGAATCAAACTCTGTCTCAATTTTAATCACCCCAGTCTTTAAACTTGGACTGAAACCGACTGTCATACAGTCTTTAAAGTTCATTTTGAATGGCCACAAATCAGCCCAAACATAAAGATGTCCAGAGTCAAGAAAATTAAATGAATTACCCTTTGCACACTGAGAAATACAGAGAAACCCATCTTAAGTCACCACTCAAGAGACCAGCAAAAATCTGCTGCCAAGCAGAAGTGGCCTTTAATGAAATGTCAAAGCTAGAAACCACATGGGGATGTTTTAAAGCATTTGGTTAAAGAGTGGCTGGAGTCCGAGAAGTGACTATGTGAAAATGGTATTGTTCGTTCCAAATTTATCACCTTTCAATCGCTCCAGATCAAATTTATTCAGTTTCCAAGTAAAAAGATGTTCTCATGCCCAGCCCTGCAAACTCAACCTTAGATCTGAAAGTTAAGTTGGGTTCTTTCTTTTTCACACATCACTACCATTAACACAGACCAAAGAGGGGTGAATCGGAGTTGTAATTAAAGTGCCATGGATGTGTACGCAGACTAACTAGTGTGTATGTACACCACTGCCCTCTAGTGGGTGGCATCAGAACTGCTCAACAGAGTATCATAGATGACATACTGCTAACAGTATTTTTAGCACAAAAGGAGGAATATCTGTGTTGGGGGCAAGAAGATCTGGGTTCGATCCCTGTTTCTACTGCGCAGTTCCGAGAAATCATGGCAGGCTGCATGGTGGCAACTGTGAAACCATAGATTGTTACAGATTTGTTACGATATAGAGGACAGTCAATTTGGGTGAGTTAATTAATCTGAACTCTGGCGTTCCCTCACTTCCATGGGCTCGACTGGTCAGCCCCGAGGCTGCATTAACACGAGCTCTTTGCATTTCATCTACATTAACTTCAGGCCCATCATTTCTGCTAGAACATTTCTATAAGCTCTAAAGTGTACACTGCCCTGGATGAAAGATCCTCTAGCGTCTGGCTGTGAACGCCTCTTACCGCTCTTCTCTGCTCTGTCCAACACAGACTCTGCCCCCATACCGCGGAGCTGGGTTGCTGCACGATCTCTGACGGACCTGAAAGCCAATCCCGCAGGAGGTACTGCATTGGGCCCAGGAGGACCACGGAGTCCAAGCACCATTTCTGACGGAAACAAAGGGACGGGACAGATGAGGAAACAGAAGATTTGGGTTAATATTTGTTCTTCCAGTTCAGGTTATATTCAAAGGCTTGGGCTGTAGAGCTCCTAAGGGGCAGTCCACTACATCACCGGAATCCACCAGTTCTGAAAAGGTCCGCTTCATTTCAGTCTGACCCAAGAGACGGTCCCAGAGTTCAGACTGGGGTTTTCAGAAACATTCAGCAGTGGCCTAAGTCTGCTCCCACTGAATTTGATGGCAAAGCTCCCATTGATTTCTAACAAAGCAGAGTTAAGTGATTTGAAAGTCCCACAGGAGTGTTCTCTGAGCTTCCCGCTATCTTATTGTTGATGATTGCCTTTTCCCTTCAACCCATTCCTCCTTAAATCTCACTGACCAATCCCCTCTAATTTCTCTTTGCTTTCCTTCTCTGGCCAATGTCCCATACAACAGCAGACCCCCAAATTTGTTAATATCCAACCCCATTGCATGAACCCGAACCCTCCTACAAAATGGGATTCAGGCTTCATGGGTCACCAAAACCTGATCCATGCCAAGGAGTTGGGAAAACTACCCCTGTTCATCAAGGGCATGTTAACACTATAGATTTGCGGTAACTAGTGTTGCTAACTCATCAGTCTTGTGATATTTGGTGTTTTTCTTAAAGCCCCAGCTCCTGGAATCCTGCTATTACATGAGAACCTCAGTCTTCATTTAAAAAATGAGACTAACTTCCATGATTGCAGAGAAAAGTCTGAAAATTAGACTTTAGTGTGACCCTAGATGTGCAGAAATCAGGAGGCACAAAGAGAGAGCAACATTAATAATTTCTTAATTATTATCAATTTTAAATCTCATTCTTGGGGCTGATGGACAATTGGGCTTGATAATACTACTAGATCATAATTCTCAATAGGACTAGGGGACAGAAGAATTAGATTACAGTCTTCCGTGCGGCTTAGATTCTCATATCACATTGAGCCACCAAATAGGCAGCTATTGCTCTGCGTGACCATCTCATCTCATCTCATGTGTTACTGTTCCTAGTCCAGCAATCTCATTTTGTAACAAGCCACTTTCTAAAGTCAACTAAAGAAATGGGCCTGGCACTCTCCTGTTACGGTGGTGCTCGGAAGCTGAGCTGGAAAACAGATGTTACTTTTCAAAGCCTTTAACAAGTGGATCCTAGCTTGACACCAGTCATGGTACAGGATGAAAGTTAAAACTCAAGTTGCCCTGAAAACTTTTTGTGTTCGTTATCAGCTCTTGCCTTCTCTTAGCAGTTCGGCTTCAGAGCAGTGCAGCATATCCCCTCTTCTCCACATACAGGGAGAAACAAGAAAGTCTTTTGAATGAAAATCCCACTCTTCCGTGCTCTAACCCACCTACCGCCTGCCAGGCCTTAATCTGGGGGACAGATTCCATGCAAAATCTTACAATGGAAGAACATGAGAAGGAGGAATTTTGTTGTTGTTGAAGCGGGAGAAGAGAAAATAAATACATATCTAAAGATTCCTCATAAAAATAACAGCTCTTGCCATCAGACGATTTGTATTCCAAGTGGAGAATTCTTTGTTGCTATTAAGAATTCTCTCGTTTTCAGATTTCCATCTCCTGTTTTCTAATAAAACTTGTCTTTAAACATTCTGCTTTCCTTCTGTGGAAACATCCCAATGGCACGGGAAGTCAACTAAAGGAAATTCTAGGGCGTACATGGATGTAGGATGACCAGATGTCCCCATGTTTTCAAACCCTGTTGCCTTCCTACGTTTTACGATGGAATACATATTTCAGCCACTTCTTGCAGGCCGTTCCCACCACTTTTCGCGCTGGAGCAGTGCCTATAATGTGAGTGATGCTGAATGCCCCCTTGGAGGGCCTGACATCAGTGACTGACAGACAGACGGGGCTCTGCTCAGTACAGGGCGGTGGTGCAGGAGCAGGAATGGCCGACTCTGTCAGGTAAGCAGCACAGCACAGAACAGACGGCAATTAAAACATTATCCGTAGCAAACGTAGCTGATTTTTTTGCTGCCAAGAGCAGGACTGAGCTTTGGGGAGGAGAAGAGGCCTCCTTGGTCTGTGTGTTTAAAGAGGAGCTGAGGTTCTGTGTCTGCCCAAATGTCAGGGGTTCACCCCAGGCATCCTGTAGCCAATGGTTCCCAGCCCCTGCTTGCTCCTGCTTCCCTTGGGTCATGATGCGACCTTCACCAGAAAGGTGAGAGGGGCCCCAGGGACACAAACCGGGGGCCTACCTTCAGGCATAGACGTCGAAGAAGCCTGATTTCCAGACCTCCTCCCTCAGACCCTGATTCAGGACAGCCATTCAATTACACGCCTACGCCTAACTCTATTGGGGCAGCTCTAGTGTAACTGGAAGTTCATGATTAAATCCCATTGACTGCAGCGGGACGTAGGCAAGTCCCGTCCGGAAGAGGGAGGCTTTCCTGGCTCTGCTCTCTCAGCCGGCAGCAATCCCGTGTGCCATGGTGCTGATGGGTCACTAACACAGGGCCCATGGCACACAGAGGAGGCATCAGAAGCACCCCTGTGCGCTGGGTTGTTTCCCAGCCCCCTCCCTTTCGCCACACGTCCAGGTCCAGTCCTACAACAATAGGGCTTAGCACCTTTTCATCTTCAAAGCCCTATTCCGTCACTAAAGCTCATGCCACCCCACTGGCATGCCATTATTCCCACTACACAGCAGGGGAAAGGGAGACACAGAGAGGGTAAGTCTAACATCTCCCCATTTAGCCACTCACTTGTGGTATCTCCGCTTTTGGGAGCCCACTTGAGACCCCCGAAGCCTGTTTGACTCTGCAGCTCCCATTGCTTTCCCCTGGAATTGCACCCACTGACCCCGGGGCCACAGACAAGGAGATACCAGTGGAAATCCATGGGAGGAGACCAGTCATTCAGGAACTTCGCTGCTCCCCCCCACAGAAGGGCCAGCAGCTATGCAGAGGTACCTTGAGCAATTTGCGATCTCGATCCTGGCCCCTTCGCAGCCGCGGCCCCCGCAGCGAGGGCGAGGGCTGTCACAGGACCGTGACCTACATATACAAGAGCCAGTGCTGTCCCCATCTGAATGCTCACAGGGTTGCCACAGGGACCAGGGCCCCAATCTCCCATTTGTTGTCAGGTTTTTCACCTAATTTAAAAAAAAAAAAAAACCAGTCACAAAGAAGTTTACATTTCTGGAGACAGCATCATAATAGGAATGGCAAACAGAGCTGCGGAGAGGATTAAGTTGCAGCTTAGATGGGAGCTGTCTGTGCCTGTGAGCAGGATTCAAAACCTGGGGTTGTCTTCAGACAACACTGAGCCAATATTTACCCTCGTGATTCCACCCTGCATACCTAACAGGCACATACAAGCAGCAAAGTTCCCTCAGGCGACTACCACATCCCACAAGAGCCCCATCTGCCCACCGCACAAAACCACCTCCTTCAGATTTCCGCCACCTCAGCCTTCAAAACCCACCATTCTCTCATGGTCGTCATTAATATTTGTGTTACCGCAGCACCTGGGGGGCCCTCATCCTAGGTGCCGTGCAAACCCAGAACAAGACACGCTCCCTGCCCCAGGGAGTTTACAATCTAAGGATAAGACAAGAGACAACAGGCAGACGTGGACAGGCAGGAAGTCCACGGGAGCAATGAGACAATATTGCTCAGCATGATAGTTAGCGGAAGCTACCACTGTATTCCTGTGAACAGCCCAAGGCCTGACAGCTTCCTGCAGTGTTCGAGACTATTCCCGTAGAGTTTATTATTTACTACTTACGTTACTGTAGCACCCAACTGAGTTCAGAGCCCCATTGTGCTGGGTGCTGTACAAAGATGTAGGTCCTGTCCTAAGCAGTTTACAAACTAATTATATCACACAGGCAAGAGAGGGGAGATGAAATAGACACACACAGATACACAAAATGACTTGCTCACGGTCACACAGCAGGCTAATGGCAAACAAGGAAAAGAACACAGGTCTCCTGTGGCCAGTACCTTATCTACTAGATAGCTAGATCATGCCACTCCTCTCCAGAAAAACCTAGGATTTTTAGCTTTGGGGTAAGTGCTCTTTCCATTCTGTGTTTGTACAGCACCTAGCACAATAGGGTCCCGCTCCATGACTTGAAAATCCCAGGCAATGCCACAATATAAATAATAATAATAAAAATCAAGGTAAACATGCAGGTGCAAAAAATTGGAGTAAGGGGCCATTTCAGGTTGGGATTGACATAATTCGGGGAGGGCTTGGGCTTTACTATCTGCTCTCGTGACACCTGACTTGCTATTAGCCTCATGTTTTTCAAGATCATTAAATTATTCTAGAAATTAAAAATAACCTTGCACGTTGGCCATGATTTATACTTTAAAGAAAAAAACAAGACCATTATTTAATCAAACAATCTTCCTATTGAAATGAATTCTCCAACCATTCCCATCGCCCCACCCCCTCCTTTGTTTTTTCGTTACTGAAAGTTGCCCGTCTCACAGAGGTTCCTATGTGATGCCCAGGCGTAAAGTCACAGAATTCTGGTGCAAGGTGAAGCAAAGGGCTTTGCAGAAGAGAAATGAATTGAGCACAATTCAGTTGAGAACTGAATCCCCCCTCCTCCCACCCCGCTTGGTTTGCTTTGCCAGCGGCAACCATGATCTGCTCTTCACAAACTCCAACCAGAGCCAGCGGTCTGGATACAGCTGCTTTGTGCTGCCCCGTTCTTCTCCAACTAGCCTCAGAAAACAGGAAAAGCAGCAGAAACTAATTCGGCCCAGAGTGTGCTTGGTGACCTCCAACAGAGGGGCAGCATGGCACTTAGCCAGCCGTGGGTGGAGGCTTAGAAGCCCTAGAGGTACCAATATCACTAACTGTGCCTGATCCATCAGTCTCCCAATGCTACTTCCTGAAGAACGATGTGTTGTTGGGAGGCTACAACTCCCTGGCAGCTTTCACACAGGGCCTCCCCCCAAAGTGCGGTGGGACTTGTCACCTGGAGCTGTTCTGGAATGGTGCTCGTGCAGAACAGCTGGACTGCAAAGAACAGACTCGCCAGATGTCAGGCATCTCCTGTGACATTTCTTCCAGATCAAACTCCAACCCCTGCCCTCCTTCCTGCCACACCCAGACACACAGTTGGTTCTGGGAAACAGACAGCTGCTCCCTGAGGATTCCCAGGAGAGAGGGATGCATCCAGCAGTGCCGATGAGGCAGGAGTGCGGGGCACATGGAAAGGAGCAGGGGGTAACAGAGGAAAAGAAAGAAAGGGGCTATGGACAGATTGGTGACAAGGGAGTGGGGCTAATAGACAACGGCAGAAGCGTGGGCCAAGACTGGGCCAGAGAGTGAACTGAGATTGGCTGAACTCAAAGAGGACAAGGAGAAAATACAGCTGGTTGAATAGGAGAGGTTAATGGGAAACAGGAACAGAATGAAGGGAACCCCCACCCCAATTCTCCCACATACCTATGCATCCAGGCTACCCCCAGCCTGATGAATCCCGCCTATGGCCAACAGCTTCATGCCTTCTCTCCCACCCACTGCAAACCACTGGAGCCCCTCCAGATTCACTCCAATAACCCACAGGGTCTCTCCCATCTAGCAACTGTACCTCCAGACTGTGTCCCAGGCTCTTGCCCTTTCTCGTGAGGAATGAAAGGAATATGATCCTGCCTCCCCATAAGAGCTTCTCCTGCTGGGGGACGACAGAAGGGAATCGGAGCAGCGTAAGCCTCAGTGTGAAAAGTCTTACACAGAGCTACACAAAACCCTGCAGCTCTTGTGAAACTGCCAATAAAGACAAGAGAGAAACTGGCCTCTGTGTTTCATTTAAGGAATAAGAACAGAGAGGTCTGAGGCTCTGGCTAACATCTCGGGCCCAAGCCCTGAGCCAGACAGAGCTACAGACACAAACAACTTTGCCATGCTTAATGCTTCTCATTCTCCCGCTTCAGAGAGCTCTAAAGCCATCCTAAATTACCCGCCACTTCCTCTGTGATATAAGCATCTTTCCCCTCAGCTTTACGGATAGAGAAACCGAGGCACGGGGTGGTTAAGTGACATGTCTGAGACCATACAGAGAATCAATTGTAGAACAGGATGTAGAATTTTCTCACGCCTCCTTCGGCGTCAGGCCCTGTGTTGTGCTTTAACAAGGTGCTTTGGAGAGGTGTCCTCATTCCCCTCTAGCCATCCAACAGCCTCAGAAATCCACAGCAATGACATGGAAGCCATTTAGACCTGTTACTATGCTCATCAAATTGTAATTAAGGGGTGTCAAGCATCTGTGGCAATCCTTTGTTTTCAACAGATTGACATTCAGCAGTAAAAATTCACTCCGGGTTGAAGGTTACCAGACAAGATGTCCCAACGGAGTACAGGTCCAAAGGGGTAGCCGTGTTAGTCTATTGCAGAAAAACAACAGAGTCCTGTGGCACTTTTAAAGACTAACAGATTTATTTATTGAATGAGCTTTCGTGGGAGAAAATCCTACTTTGTCAGACGCATTTTTTTTGGTTGATTTTATGATTTTAAATGCATACGTAAAATTAACACAGTTTGGGCTGTTACCAAGTTAGAAAATTAAAAGAGCTACTTGGAAACATTTGATTCCGGATTGCCATCTCTTTTTTCTTTCGCCTTTCAAAAGTAAAAATCCAAATATTGGCTCACGCTATTCATTTTTAAGCCAGAACCCCTTGCTGATTTCAGTGGGGAGTTCTGCTTAGAAATCAACGGTATGATATGGCCCATTGCTTCAGTTTTTAAAAATAAGAAGCTGATAAATTATTGGCTTGTAATTGATACTGGGAAACGTCCCAATATTTAAATAAATAAACAAAATGGCTGAAATGTTGAGATTTATAAACATGTCACGTTGCACGTGTGGGAAGTTTCATTTCTTAAGAAATTACATATGGATTATTATTCTCGCCTTAAGTTTGTAGTGACATTTTGAAAAGAGCAAGCTTGGGAATTTGGATAAAAAAAACATGCATTGATCTTTTTCAGAACAGCTCTCTGTGCTGGCTCTTTCGTAGCCAACGCAGCGTCAATCAGATAAACAAGGCCCATTTAAACCATCTGTAATCAAATACACCTCTGAAATTATTACGGGATGAATGTCCTTGTTGATCATAAATAGGCCCACAGATTCAGAAGGGCCCAGTCTTCCACTGCTTGCCCAATTTAAATGTCTCACTGAGATCAAGGAATGCAGAATCCAGGCTTGCTCAGAATCCAAGCTAAAAATTCAGACTGGCATATTTTTATGCAGAGCAGTTATTTTTGATATGTATTCAAATGTTAAAGGTGGGGGTGGTAGCAACACCTAATATTAATGCTACCAACACTTTGCATTGTAAGACCCAATGCCCATTCCCTACAGCTTTGCCAAACTTTAATCATTTGGGCTGCCGTTTTCCATGACTGCTATTTTTTAATTCCAGCCATTTCTTTAAAAAAGGCCAGGGAGAAATACATTGCTTTCCCCATATTAAAAATTTCTGGTGTCCTTTTCTTTCAACAGCTCTCATGCCCCATGTTTTGGGGCAGGGGCTTGAAATTTGGCAGAGAAGTGCCTTTGAATCAGGGATGTGCTTTTTGCTGGGCCTATGGACATTGCCAAAATTTGGTCAATTTATAAGCCTTTGAAAAAAATCACGGTCTGCACAAGTTTAATAGAGACGTCTCTTAGATTTCAGAGGTTGAGTTCTCGGAAGATTCTATCCATGCTGGAAAGACAGAGCAGAACATCTCTGCAAATGGAGCTCTAAACAGCTAAGAGCTGTGCCCAGGCCTCCTTCTGGGACCTGAACTAAAAGCTGAAACATTGTCTCTTCTGTGCTGTTAATGGTCCACCTGATGGGACCAGGCAAGTTATAAAGGAAGCTTCCAGATTCAAATACATGCAGGACAAGAGCCAGACATGAGAGGTAGGGGGAGACTGGGCCTGGGGACAGGAGGGGAAGAGAAGTGGGAAACAGACTGGGACAGGATAGGCAGGGGACTGGGTGTGAAAACCAGTGGGGTCAGGGGAAAATCGGTCAGGATGGACCTGCTCTAGGGATGCACCAGTATTGTGCAATGCAGAGGCCTGTTTTCTGTAGGACCCTGCCTCATCAGTTACAGAAGCTGGAAAGCGTGCAGTGAATGAAGCAGGGGACTGCAGGAAGATAAAAGATAGTCTTATGGTGGCTGAATGCCACCATGGAAAACTGGATTCTTTCCCTGCCTTTGTACAGAGTTCCACTGTGATGCTGGAAAAGGCACTTAAAATCAGACTTCTCACAGGTGGTCCACTAATTCCTCATTTCTAGGGACCTGACCTGAGCCCCTGGGATCTGATTTGAAGAAATTCAGAGCCGCTGCTGACATAATGGGGGTTGTGCTTTGAACTCAAGTCATACAGAATGCTAAGTAAAAATCAGGTACCAGTTGTTTCATATGGGGCACCCAGAAAAGACGGTTGCTTACCCGTCGTAACTGTTGTTCTTGGAGATGTATTGCTCAGGTCCATCCCATTCTAGGTCTGTGCATGGCCACATACACCATTCCTGAAATATTTTTCCTTTAGCAATATCCACAGGGCCAGCTCTGGTGCCTTCTGGAGCTGTACATTCAAGTCCGAGTATATGAGGTGCCACCATCTCTGCGCTCCCTCAGTTGCTTCTTGCCATCTACTCCGACAGCAGGAGTGGAGGCAGGTCATGGAATGGACATAAGCAGTACATCTCAAAGAACAAGAGTTACTATAGGTAATGCAACAGTCTTTTCTTCTCTGAGTGCTTGCCCATGTCGATTCCATTCTAGGTGACTCACCAGCAGTATTAGAGTTGGCCTTGAGTTCATGGATGTGCCTTCTGCAGAACTGCCCTCCAAAAGCTGTTGTCACCCTGAGGCTACAGGACTGTGGCGCAGTAGGATGTAAAGCTATGTACCGATGACCAGGTAGCAGCTTTACAAATATCTTGTATCGGTACTTGTGCCAGGAAGGCTGCCGATGAGGCTGTGCCCTGGTGGAGTGGGCTGTGACAGTCCCTGGTGGAAATAAATTCACCTGTTCATAGCACAGCTTAATGCAGGAAGATATCCAAGAGTTAATCCTGTGGAAGGAAACAGGCAGCCCCCCCCCCTTCATTCTCTCTCCATCACCACAATAAGGAGCTGAGAAGTCTTATGAAAGGGTCTAGTTTTCTCAATATGAAGGGCTAATGTTTGCCTACCATCAAGGGTGTGTCATTCACGCTCCTCACTAGACCCATGTGATTTAGGATAGAACACCGGCAGGAAAATATCCTCGTTGTTGTGGAGTTGGTCAGGAACTTTAGGCAGGAAGTCCGGATGTGGCCATAATTGGACCGTACCCTTATAGTAAATGGTGCCTGGCAGTCCATAAGTGAGTGCTCGTCACTTGGAGACTCTATGTGCCAAGGTGATAGCCATGAGGAAAGCCACTTTGCAGG
Source organism: Pelusios castaneus (assembly GCA_007922175.1). Lineage (NCBI taxonomy): Eukaryota > Metazoa > Chordata > Testudines > Pelomedusidae > Pelusios > Pelusios castaneus. The sequence continues at coordinate 8,423,795 of ML685777.1, forward strand.
AGAGGAGCGATAAGGAGCCAGTTGCTAACGGCTCGAAGAGGGGACATGTAAGCTACAACAGAACTAAACTCAGGTCCCAGGGAGGTAGAGGACTTGAGGAAAAAGCCTTAAAGAACCTATCTGTCAGCAGTGTTGTCTGTCTTCTGCACCACTTTACTCTCCAGATAGAGAAGGAACACTTGGAGATCAGCCTTATTGTGTTGAGCTCCTTGATGTTTATATGGAGGTTCGATGTTATACAGCCCCATGCTGGAAAGAAGTAAAAAAGTTGGTTTAGGAAGGGTCTGGAAGGCTAATCCTGAATGGAGTCTGGAGTGTCATCCTTGGGCGCACCCTCAAAACTGCTGTCTCTGGCCAGTGGGGTTTCACAAGGTTCCCATATGGGAAGAGGAGGAGGTTAGGGCCAGGTGACAGTGTTTAAAACCTCAGTCTTTATCCCTTCTCCTGTAGAAGGAGGAGCAAAGAGGCCCTTGGAATCGAGGCTGTTGCTACGGTAGGCAGCCCTGTTTCCTCAAGAACTACGGCATATACAGACCCAAGAAGCACAGGATTGCTCTGGAGTCTTTTAAGCCATGGAACCTAGCATTGTTTGGCTTGAAAAAAAGTGCACTGCTACCAAACGGAAGGTCTTCAATCGACTGCTGCACTTCTTGGGACAGACCAGAGGATTGTAGCCATGAACACTTGCACATGAATACAGAGGAGGCTGTAGATCTTGCTGCTGAATCCGCTGCATCCAGAGATGCCTGACGGGCCACTCTGGTCGCCATCTTTCCTTCCTTCAATATGGCGGCAAAGTCCTGGGAATGTTCCTGAGGCAATCAATCATTGAATTTAGCCATTGGGTTCCAGCTATTATAATTGCACTTCCTTAGCAGGACCTGCTGGTTGGCAATTCTGAACTGCAAGCTGGCCATAGAATAACTTTTGTCCAAACAAGTCTAGCAGCTTTGAGTCCTTGTTCTTTGGGGTGGAACTCAATTGATCCTGCCTGTCCTCAACGTAGGCTCCGTCCAGTAAGGGATCCTGATGGGAGATGGGTGAAGAGGTACACCAATCCCTTAGCTGGAACATAATACTTCTTCTCAGCAATTTTTGATGTTGGTGGCAATGAAGATCGTGTTTGCCACAGGGCCCTGACCACTTTAAGCATCCCTTCATGCACTGGAATGAGACCCTGGCCAACACCGTGGCTGCCAGAACATCAAGGAGGGTGTTAGAGGTCTCCTTGAGCTCCTCCGCCTACAAGTCCAGGTTGGAAGCCATCCTCTTGATGAGTTCTTGAGGGGCTCTGAAGTTGTCCAGTGTTACTGACGGCTCTGCTGTGACTGCATCATTTAGGGACGAAGAGAAAACTGGCCGGACTGAAGGATGGGGTGGTAGACTCTCTTCCAGAGCCTGGGCTGACATGGTTGCCTAAGACTCGGAACTGAGGTCCAATGCAGGGTCCTGGGTCTCTTGATGGGTCGGTGGTACCGCAGAGCGGTATGAGTGGAGACCTGGTGCCATGGGGAAATCCCACGGATTCCAATATGGCCAGTGAACAGGCCACTGTCCCTGGGCCCAGTCTAATACTGTACAAACGGCCCCAACCTTCAGTGACTTGTAACAGTGATGGTGGCTTGGTCAAAGACTGGGTTCCCCCTCCAACGTTGAGGAACAGGACTCTTCCCAGAGAGACCAAGGGGGTGCTGCTGGTGCTCTGCTCAACTATCATGCGGCACCAACCCCCCCCCCCCCCCAAAAAAATGGGAAATCTAACGAACAGAATAGGATTGAGCTCTTGCAATCACAAGTCAGAGGGGAATTCCACCAACTGGTATGGGGAGAAAGAAGGAACTGAGTGGGGGCAAAGGGCCAGAAGCAGCTCACATACCTCGGCATGCACGCGTGGCTCCAGAGCTGGCCCTACGGATACTGTTAGGGGGAAAATAATTCTGGTAACCATGCACATGGGCAATCGCACACCTAGAATAAAATCGACATGAGCAAGCACTCAAATAAGAATTAGTGGCTACTTTTGACCTCAATCTTTCGGTGTCTCAGCTCTCCATCTGTAAAATGGGGGTAATATACCCTTTCCCTCAGAGATTTTGTGAAAATAGTCAGTTTGCAGAGCACTCAAATCTTAAAGTGATGAGTACCATAAAAAAGGCCTGAAGAAATGAATCCTTCTCTCTCTAGAGCAGGGATTGAACAGTGTGCAGTAAACAAAGCATGAACAATGAAGAGAAAACAAAATATTGAATAGTTACTCATTAAATAAGATCTGTCCATTTTATACACTGAATTGGGTAGCAGTCCTGGGGAAGAAATAATGTGTGATCATGTAATTAAAGACCACCATAACACATGCACACAAGGAGGGTGAATTAATGCTGCATTGGCAACCTTAATTATGTTATTTTTTAATTTCTGAGTGTTTGACTTTACAACTTGAATAATGTTCTTTTAACAGAGTGTGTATGTATAATTGATTATTACTAAAAATATATATTCATAGTGTTCCTTGTACAGCACTATTGATCAAATATCTGAAATGCAGTAAGAGAAAAGTCTGGGTTCTCCAAGAGGCATAAAGTAAAACAAGAGAGATAAAAGAGGCACAAATGTCAGTGTCCCAGCCAGATTCCAAACTGGTCACTGCATTCTATTAACTTACATGCCCCTGCATTTTAAATTGGTACAGCACTCTTCTGTTTACAGACCTAAACTCTTGTGTTGTGGAAGATCCTATCGAGCAAGGCGTTTGCCATGCTCTTAAAGTTAGGTACATGCTTAGGTACATTGCTGAACCAGGGCCTTAAATCAGCTGTCACATTCCAGATCAGAGATGGACATATTTCAGTGAGGGGACGGGAGGTGAGAGAGAGGACGTCTTTTCTGTAATATATGTGAGTTTTTAAGTACTTGGAGATATTTTGGAATGAAAATTGCTATACTGATATACATTAATAATAAAAAATCTAAAGCTAAAACTCACTGCATATTAAATTCTAATGAATGTCCCTAGGAGTTCACAATATTCATAATACTCCTGAATGTTTTCTGCAGCTTTTACAACCTTGGAACAATGATCTGGTGTTGCACATTCCCCAATGTTTCCCATGGCAGCCGCATTCAAACTAGAGGATTAACACCTCACACACCTATCAACAGAGCCAGGCACTAAACAGGATGAGATAACAGCATGTGTGGAAGCAGGTTATAAACACACAAGGCTCTGAATCCAGTGGTGAAAGACTTAAGCCTGCCCAGCCGAAGATGGATTAAAGTAATGACTAGTATTTCCTGATGATTGATTGAGAGAGAGAGAGAGGTAGGTTGGTAGGGGAAATAAACAACCCAGCACCTTGAGACATAGACAGCATATTGAAAATCAATGCTTTTTTTTGTTTTTGAGTGCCAGAACTCGACCAGGGACCTGGGTCCGCTGGCAGGAGCCGAGGCTGCATCGCTGTGAAGAAAACATGCCGGTACTCAATACCCTGGAGTTCCATCACTAAAAAAAGGTGTGGTACTCAGTACCCTGGAGTACCATCACACAAAAAAGGTGCCAGTATTCAGTACCCCTGAAAACAAACACAAAAAAGCCCTATTGAAGATACAACCCACCCAGCCCCTTCTCAGCCTGCTGCGGTTAGCAGCAGTAGTGTGCTAATTGGCTAATAACAATGGAAGCACATGAGGAACCTTTTATTTTCCATGTGGCAATGTAATAAGAGTAGTTCTCTTTCCTGCCATCTTACAGAAATGGCTCAAGCAGAAGAACTAACTTGGCCATGCAGCTTTCAAAGACTGCAGCCATGAACTGGATACAAACAAGGAGTCCTGTGGCACTTTTAAAGACTAACGCATTTATTTATCGCATGAGCTTCCAAGGGAGAAAATCCCACTTTGTCAGATGCTTTGAAGATGGGGAACTTACAGAACGGGAGGAAAAGAAATGCAGGGAAGTGTAAGTCATGGGATCAGATCAGAACTGGAGTGGTATGCCAATCTAAACTGAATCCCGCAGAGCTGGTTCGTTGTAATGACGCCATTTCTGAGACCACGATAAAAACAGAGAAGTGTCCCCTGTGAGTTGTTAGAACCTTGCTCAGAGGAGAGGAGGGTTCCCATTTCATCTCTCTCTCTTACACCCGCACACCCCATCACCTTTCCCTTCTACTCTCACATGCACACGGACACAAATAGCATCCTCTCCACTTTAACATGCCTTCCCACTCCCCCCCCCCCCCACCACCCTCTCTTTCTTTCTGCTCGGCCCCCATCCATAAACACAGACCAGGCCTGATTCTCTGTCTATGTTCAGCCTCTTTCTGCTTTTCCAAGAGTTCTGCCCAGCACAGGGAGTCTCTCTGGCCAGCCCCCCACATAAGGTGTGTGTCAGAAATGAGTTGGGACATGCTAGCTGGGCCAGAAAGCACTTTGGCCAGTCTCATTTCCCACACCCGGTGGGAAGTAGTGCATAAATTACAGCAGCCTTGAGGTTGCTCTGGCTTAAGCAGGAACTTAGGAAGCTCTCAGTAAGGTTTAGAGACTCCTAGAGCACGGAAATACAAGTACTGAGCAATAGGCTGGCTGACTATAATGTCCCACCCTCCCCACGCACGCTCTCTCTCTCTCTGTCTAATTTCTACTTACTGGGCACTCAGTAATATTCTGGGTCCACAGGCTCATGTTGGAGCTGTCCTCAATGGTGGTGCATCGTTTCTGTTTGTTATCCCAGCCACAATAGGGGTCCCTGGCTCCTAGACATTCCCTGTGTGAGGAGAGAGAACAGATTAGAGCATTTACGATTGGCCAGCTCTAAAAACCTGTATTAAAGTATAGTGCCTCTATATGACAGGTGTCTCTCCTCTGCAGAAGAAACAATTTCTTTTAGGCACCACTCCACCTGCTTGGAAGGAGAGAACAGCTGAATAACAAGGGTGACGGGACACAAAACAAATATCTCTCATACAAACTGTAGATTAAAAACCCAGTCACTCTTTCGAGGCCTAGGGGGGAAAAATTACTTCACAAATTTTAGTCAAAGAACACTTGTCATTGAGATATCTTTGTGCCCCTTAGTAATCCTTCACCCGGCCAGATCTCACACAAAGCAAGCTCTGTGTGCATGTCTGCTGACGCTACGTCCCTCCAAAGGAGTTACACAAGCAGAATTAGCCAATGGGCCATAAAAGGTTTCTATTAGTCTTAGCCTTTGTCACGACAATGATTTCATTTATAATCCTAACATCGAGACGTCGCTTTGGAGGAGTCACAGTAGAACATTATTTCTGAGCTTTTGGCTGCTCTGAATGCTGGTGTATTCATTTTCCTGCCAAATCCATATCTATCGCCATGTGTGTGTTCCCATCCTATCAGCTGCCAAAGAAAAATAACTATGGTTACTACCTTCCCTCGACAGCAAAGGTCAGTGATCAGACGGGACCATACTGGGCTGTACTGGTTATTCCCATTCAAGTCCTTTATTTTCCTTATGAAAATGTAATAGCACAAGCCACAGAGAATAGATGCAAGTCAGGGAGTGAGCGAGAAAGAAGAGGGAGGACCAACATTAAAAGGATTTGTAACATTATTCCTTTATTTCACTGATCCATGCTTTGCTATCATGCAAAATGCTGCTTGTCTCTTTCTGAAATCCTCAAGAGATTTCAGAAATGCCAATTAAATGGTAGCATCGGACCAACAGGAAAAATTCAGTTCAGGCAGCAAAAAGAAAGATAATGAGATTTATTCCAAGGGTAGGTATCAGTATGATAAGTGAAACATCAAGAAAAAAATCAAATGAAATGAGATGTGAAGTATTTCCACACAGAAATCTTTGAAATCTTATTAGACCATAATCAGCCACAAATGGAAAAGGATGTCCCTCAAGCACAGCTGAAAACATTTGGCTGTAACCCTAGTCCACACTGATTCCAAAGCAATTTGCCCAAAGCAAATGCTTGATTCATTTTCTCTGCACTACAGGTATTTATTATTTAACAACTCTCCAATTTGCTCCTATGCTGTAGAAGGTTTAAACTAAAGGTTTAAACTTGGCAAACAGCAAGAGATGCAATTGTCTCTTGGTTGTTTTGAATGACAGATTTAGGGCAGGTCTATAACACGGCAGGATTTTGGTGGCAGTCGACGGGAGATATGCAAAGTACTTAAAATAACTTGCGCATCTTCCTTCGACTGCCTAACGCCTACTTACCACGATGTCTTCAGTGCACTGAGTCGAAGGGAAATGACCTCCCTGAAGCTCAGCGCTATTCCAGTTGCCAGAGTGGTCTTCAGCGATCGACTTCTTGATTGGCTGATCGGGTCTTCACAGACCTAATCAGTCGATCGGGCAGATCGATCTGATGGTAGCAAATCTGTCGCCGTCAGTGAAAACTAGGACTTAGTGAACATGTGACAATGACTCTCCACTATGTTTTCCTTAAACTGCTTTAAAATACCTGAGGAAAAGTCACAGATAATTCTCATCCAGACCAAGGTAGCGAAGGGCGAGACTTCAGTGTAGAAAAAGACAGAAGATCCTTAGTCCACGGACAGTGAAATGCATATATGTGGTGTTGTGCTTAATGTCCTTCAAAGTGTTTGAGGAAGTGGGATTTTCTCCCACGAAACCAAAAAATGCGATAAATAAATTTGTTAGTCTTTAAAAGTGCCACAGGACTCCTGGTTTGTTAATCTGACTAAAGAGCCCCATTCTACTGTTTTGGCAATCCACGCTGCTCTAAATCCTCAGAGCAGGGTAGCTTTCATTTCCACAGGAGAGTTTTGTCTGCCTTTTTCATTTCAATGGTAACAGCCCTTCTCTGGAATGGTACACAGTCACTGAAGAATGGAGGGGCAGGGAAGATTGTGCATGACATATGGGCAAACCTCTACCTCTACCACTTCAAGAGAGAACTGGGTGGTTTCAGGAAAAACATAGAGAAGAAGAACAAAAGAGTTCTGCATTCAGCTTTCCAGATCTCTGCTCATCCTTCCAGACCTTGAGATAACACATGTGGTTGCTTTTGATAGTATAAAGCTGTTCCACTCGGCACTCAGCAAACAGTGGAGGGTCATTGTAATTTGTAGCAGGGATGGCTGTTGTGAGCATCACCCTATTATTGATACACATTTTCTCTGAATTTAATTTATAGGAAAACGTGCTGCATAAATTCAGAAAATAATCTCCATATGTTCTGTGCTGCAGCCCACTGCCACTCTGCAGGAGGTAATATATCCCAGTTAGGCAGTGACCGCTTTGCTGGCATCATCATAAGGTATGTCATGTAGCTTAATGGGCTGCGAGTTACAGAACCATAATGGAGCACTCAGTGAATCACAGCCTGCCATTCTCCTGCCCGTCTCGCTAACCGCCGCAGCTGATGGGCAATCAGGAGCCGAATCACAGGACCTGCGCCTACATTGTAATGCTGGGCCTTGGCAAACGGCTGACACTGTGTTTTTGTTAGCACGAGCTGTATCTTGTGCTAGGTGAGCAGTCTTTGGGCACTGGAACAACCCTGGAACAGTGTCATTTGCCTCTCTCTGCCATTTAGATGCGAGGCAAACTCTTCATTTATCAGGACATTCACAGTATAATTTAATAAAATCATAACAAGACATTTCCCCATCTCCAAATTACGACCAACTGAGATCTAAAATCTAAGCAGCTCTGTTGTCAATTTCACTTCAGAATTCAGAATCCATTGGATTCAATTCTGGTAAGAAACCCATTACATCAACTGACAGCAAAATGATTTCCGCTAAAGAGAACAAATTTACTTACACGCATTTGCTTCAGTTTTTTCCTTTTCTAAACGGAAAGAGCATTGCACCACTCAACACAGCAAGATACGATTTCTAGCTTACGTGTTAGGTGAACGCTCTAAAATCCACACTTCATTTAGACTTTGGAAGAATATATTCCTATTTATTTTATAAGTTATATAAACACACACACACACAAAACATATATATTTACACAGTACACTCTTTTTACCCGAACAGGCTGGGAGACATCAAGAATTTCAGATAAACAGTCTTTCAGCTAAACGGAAGTGTTATTAACTCACATTGGGCTATATGGGAAACATACTGTGGATTTGGATAAAGAGAATTTGGATAACTGGAATTATACTTATATAATTATACACAGCTTCAAAGAGAGGCTGCAGAACTCGAACTTATATGCAAATTTGACTCGGTTGTCTTGGGGTTAAACAGGGACTATGGATTTTTCTCACATTACATCAAGTGATTTGACCTCCCCCTCCTCTATGTGCTGTTCCCCAGTGTTTTGAATCCTAACACCTATTTTGATTTGCTGTTACAGCCTGACCTGATGCTATGTCATACACTCCCCTGCATTTAATTTCCTCCCACTCTAACTTTCCTACCTTCAAAGCGTCTGACGAAGTGGGATTTTCTCCCACGAAAGCTCATGCGATTAATAAATCTGTTAGTCTTTAAAAGTGCCACAGGACTCTGTTGTCTTTCTACAATAGACTAACACGGCTACCCCTTTGGAATTTGGAATTATACTGTACCTTTTCCCCCAATGTTACAAAAATTGTGTTGAGAAAACAACGTATGCAATAAAAAGACAAATTAAGAACTTTTTAGACTCTTGAATCTTTGATGTAGGGACTGCCATTTGCTGTACGTTCAGTGTATAGAGCTGGGGTTCTCCACCACTGCGTCGGGACACAGCAATAAGTGTGTCATGGAGAGCCGGGAGCTGGCTGGATTTGGCCTGCTGGTGGTGGGCTGGTGTGTCCTGTAGGGTTGGGATATACCACCAAGTGTGTCAGAACCTGCAAAAGGTTGAGAACTACTGGCCTAGAGATACGGGACCTTGGTTTGGCTGCGGCTTCTGCATGTTACTGTAATATAAATGTTAAGGATCGATAATACTGACACAATAGTCACCATCAGCAAACCAGCACTTGCCACACTGTGGTAGCTAAACAGTGGTTCTGAAGCAATATGTCGGGACACATTTCTTTGTCGCCACACAGAGTGGGAAGTGTGTCGTGGAGAGCCGGGGAGATGGCTGGATTCATCCTGCAGGAGGTAGGCAGGTGTATCCTGTAAGGTCGCATCCCACCACCAAGTGTTTCGTGACCCGAAAAAAGTTGAGAACCACTGAGCTAAGACACCATAGTATTTCCCTATGTTTCGAATAGGAAATACAGCTGGTAACTTTTTACAAATATTATCATTTAGCATTTATATTGCGGTCCTGCCCAAAAGCCTCTCTCCAAACACAGAATGAAATACAGTCCCTATTCCAAAGAAACACAGAGCGAAATCCTGATGCTACTGAAATCAATGGGACTTTTCCCCTGAGCTTCAATGGAGTCAGGATCTCATCCCATATGTAGAATCTTTAATGGCAAATACAATGTAGATTCTTGAAGTGGCTGATTAGAAACATCTCAAGAAGCAACTGATACAATAGCATCTCCTCCCTGTCCCTTGCCATTGCAACTCACATTGAAGCAATCCTGTCAGGCAATCAATCCATTAGCCCTCACTCGGAGCCTCACAGAGCACAGCCAGGAACAGCCATTACATCAATGTGGTGGGGTTGCCACTGATTTGCTTAAAGTCTGCGACACACTTCCCGCTGTGTGGCGACACAGTAATGTGTCCCGACACGGTGGTTGAGAACCGCTGTCTTACAACAGTACCTGCAGTAGGGAAAAGACTCTAGGAAGGACCTGAGAAGCAGCACGGCAGACCCTGTCCTGTATGAATGGCAGCAGATGAGGAATGAAGTGAGGTTGAAGAAAGCCAAGAACCTGAGGCTGAAGAAAGCCAAGGAGCTATGGAGTGGTGTGGCTTACACTTCACGCCAATCTTGGTGAGAACTAGGGTGAAGGAAGGTCCATGGGAGCAGCCCTGATCAAGAGGCGGATTGCTGAGAAAAAACACAGAAGGAACGTAAGACTTTTATTATGTCCAGGGTGGATGGACACGATTTATGTTATTCCAATGTTTGAAGGTAGACTGGGGACTGATACAGAACCTGAAGTCACAGAAGGCGGTGGGAGCCAAACCTTCTGAGTTACAGTATGGAACTTTACTTCGTGATGTTAGGAGTCCATATTGATAGGTTCCGCCCATAGAGTGTCCTGGTTAAAGCAGAGGACAGCATTTTGTAAGCAATAAGATTATAGAATCATAGGGTTGGAAGCGACCTCACGAGGTCATCTAGTCCAACCCCCTGCTAAAAAGCAGGACCACTCCCCCTAAATCACCCCAGCCAGGGTTTTGTCTAACCGAGCCTTAAAGATCTCCAAAGATGGAGAATCTACCACCTCCCTAGGTAGCCCATTCCAATGCTTCACCACCCTCCTAGTGAGAAAGTTTTTCCTAATGTCCAACCTTGACCTCCCCAGCTGTAATTTGAAACCATTGCTCCTTGTTCTGTCCTCTGTTACCCTCGAGAACAGCCTAGCTCCCTCCTCTTTGGAGCAACCCTTCAAGTAGTTGAAGGTTGCTATCAAATCTCCCCTCAGTCTTCTCTTCTGCAAACTAAATAAGCCTCATTCCTTCAGTCTCTCCTCATAAGTCATGTGCCCCAGTCCCCTATTCATTTTTGTTGCCCTCCGCTGGACTCTTTCTAATTGGTCCACATCCTTTCTGTAGTGGAGATATCTGTTAGTTACAGGCATAAGACTGCATTTGGCAGCCTGGCATTTCCTGACCAGGTTTGCTTATTGTCCCATTAACAACAACCTGCAGAGGGGATGAACTAAACAAATAATCATATTATTTTCCAGCCAACCAAATTGTAAATGCTGACAGTCTCAATAACCCACGCACAGAGGTTAGTCCCTAAAACCAGATGGCATGAAGCGAGCAGCGTCAGAATCAAAGGATGTGCACGGCTTAGGAAATTACAATTAACAAGAAAAACCAACTCAAACAACCCCTGTAATTTTGATACCTTTAAAAATTGAAACCCAGAGAGATGGACCAGTGATCTGTACAAATCCATTATCTTTCCCACTGAACAGACAAGTGGAGTGGAACTGAGTTGATGCAGTCAGACACTGGTCAAGTTGCAACTTCATTTTTCTGCCAAACAATGCAATACATACAGAGACAGATGCTATCATTTTTAGCATTGTTCATTTGGAGGAGACCTTAGCTCTCATCACTAGGGCTACTTGTCAAGTAAGGTACTGCTCAGTCAGAAAACAGCCCCCGGACCACAACAGATAGGGTGAGAGTAGCATTTACATTAGATAGATAAAATTCAGTATTTCGGTGCTTGGTGTCAGGTCACAAAGACAGAGGCGTGTGCACGGGAAATTTATCACCTCCATACCACTAGCTTCAGTGATTTCTACTTTGCACACGATGTGTTTTAACCACATAAATTAAACCGATATGTAAAAATGACTTCTGAAATTAAACTACCTTCCAGGACATTTAAAAGCCAAAATTCATCTAACTTATAATGAATAAATAGATGCATGACTTCTGTAGGTAATTTTGGCTTATTTCCCTTTCTACCCCATAGACCTTGGCATGGCTTTATCTTTGTTACTGAAACTCAACATTTTCAGTATCTCCATAATTGATTGGGGCTTTATAGATTATGGCCTCTCACAATCTACACAACACGCTATCGCATTTCTTACTCCCTGACATCCCTTTCCATCATTGCTTATGGACAATGAGTTCTTTATTGGGTAGGGTTTGGATTTTATTAAAGACATGAAATAAAACAAGACTGCATTTATTCAGATGTGAAGATTAATACTACCCTGAGAAAATTCTGATTAAATCTGGATTTACGTTTGTATCAGTAAAACAGGTTATTAAAAACAAAAAACCAAGCACTGTTCTGTAAACACTATTAAAAATTCCTGTCACCATATCATGGCAAAACTGACCTCTAATAAAAATGGAAAGTCAGTGGGCCTCTGACTACCAGATCAGACTACTCTACGTGATCAGTCATCCACAAGGAAATGCAGATACTATACAAGTTCCAAAGAGAGGGTTAGCAAGAAGGAATTCCTCAATGGGAACTGTATTTGTCTGGGTGTTGAACCACAGTCCATTTCCTAAAGTCAGAAGACTTTAGCCATAATAGAAAACTCCTAGACCGTATTTTAGGAAAGTTCTATGGCCTTTGTTATACAGGAGGGCTGACTAGACCACAGTGGTCACTTCTGGCCTTGGAATATACAGACAACAGCTCTTTTACAGAAGGCAGACTTCAGTGTAGGGCACTCAGCCTCTCCCAAAAGAGGCAGAGTGGCTAGAGGTCCTTTTGAAAAATGGCATTGGCAAATTTGCCGATTCAAGCGTTAGAACCTACAGCTGCTCTGGGTCGTGAAATGCCAGGATGCCAGGGCCATGTGTGACTGGTATTTTGCATCTGCATTTTGGGTTTGCAATTTCAGATTTCAATACTCCTGAGGAGAAAGTGAATTCCTGCAATTTACTGGCTTAGGAGCATAGCAGAAGGGGTAGCTGGAGGAAAAGAAATGTGTTTGCTTTCACTAACAAGGAAAAATCAATACGTTATAAGCAACCTCCAGAAGATGTTGCTGATTCAAACTTGGGCTGAGATGGGCATTATGAAGAAGAAAGACTGCAGGAGCAAATAACTTTGAAAGAGTCTGAAAACAACCCACAATTTTCACCAAGGCCACACAAAACGATCCCTATTCGAGCAGCTCTTCCATATCAACTTGTTTTATCCAACTTCAGATAATTACTTTCTGCTCAAAAAAACTGCCTTTCACCAACTCAACATGAGAGAGTATCTGTAGAATAAGAGAAATTAGAGTGTTCAAAGAAACGTTAGGCCATGCAATCTATCCCGTATGGATCTAGTTCATCTTGCCCAGAGCAGATGGTCCCTACACTGGACAAGTACAAGACTGTCCTTCGGTATGTTCTCCATCACTTTCCCCTGTCAAGTTATACGTGTCCCAGACCACAAGGCTTCCTCTACTTAATTGGACAGATTACTCTACACTGTACCTGAACTCACTATAGGGTACTTTCTTCCTATTCAGCCCATACCTTTCTTGGTAGCGCTGCTGGGAGCTGATGTTTTCCACCAGAGAATTGGTTAATCTTTAGAACGGATTAAATGGATGCCTGTATTTTTCACACAAGGCTATTGTTTTGGGATTCTTTGGCATAAAAGATACTATATAAATAACTATCACTGCTTTGTGTTAGATTCTGATGATGAATTACACACACACACACACACACACACACACACACACACACACACTACGCTGATGCTGTAGAGAAAACCCCAACACACACACACACACACACACACACACACACACTCTCTCTCTCTCTACTGATGCTATAGAGAAAACCCCAACACACACACACACCCCTGCTGATGCTGTAGAGAAAACCTCAACACACACACACACACACACACACACACACACACACACACACACACTCTATGCTGATGCTGTAGAGAAAACCCCCAAAACTAGCAGATCTCCAAATGAAACAGCCGAATTCCTCTGCAGCTATTGAACTGGATATTAAACTATGGTTCATTTAATCAGGGGTGCACATCGAATATTACACCTCTTCTCACTGCAGGTCTGGCTGCAAGCAAACAGGAAATTTGAGATATGAAATAGGCGGCCAACGGAGTTAAACTCTAAGTTCTTTGATGCAGGGACCGTGTCTTCCAAGGTGAGAGTGTTGAAAAAACTGAGGGTGCTACAAATAATACAAAACCATAGTTGTCCAAGATGTAAGAACTGAAGCCTGAAATGGATGAATCTCCTGGGGCTTCCTTATATCATTTTGTTATTAACATTATTTATATTACCGTAGCACCAAACCCATCCTAGCATGGTATATTCCAAGAAAACAGCACTGTCAATCTGTACAGAACCGAGACTATTTTCATGGAGTCCAGTAAGTCAAGATGGCAACGATTTCTAGACATCACTGATCTGGGCTGGATTCAAGCCAGTTAGCTAGAGGTGAAACAATCCATCTTCTAAGCTAGTCTGAATCTTCTGAGCCAGCCAGGTCACAAGTGCAGTATGCTTTAAAAAAAACCCAGTAACACCAAAGCATCCTAAAACAAATTGGCAACAGAGAGATGACAATGAGAAAACAAAAGCCAGTGAGCCCTGAAATTAGCTCATTTTACTGGGCTCATTCTTAAGTGACCTTCGTCTGACTCCGTTATTATAACCTTTCTTTTTTCAATAGCTGCATAAACCTGGGCTTTGGCTATTGAATAATATGGGACCTGAATTCTACCTCTGCAATGATAGTTTGCTAGTGTGCGCGCGAGAGATCATATTAAAAAGTCAGCAGAAAAATACATGTTTATAAATTGAGTTTATGGAATCACAGAAGTCAGAAATTAGACAGGCTATCAAATTGCCTAGTGTATTTTCCAGCCATTGAGGGATTATTCCCTACGGAGTATTTCTTAGGGTTCTGTCCACTCCGCTGTAGTTTTAGATGCCCCTGTGATGGCCCTTGGGAGATTATTCAACAAACACGTCTCTGTTAAGTATGCAGAGTTCACATCCACTCTCAGCAGAGCATATACGCACTGCACAAAATCTTGAATTCCGATTTGCTTTTCCTGGGTAACTCAACCACTACTACAAACCGCGGTCCGGGCTTTCTCCCCAAACTCAACCCATCTTAGCTTTCCTTGCAGATATTTATTTCTCCCATCGCTGTTCTTTGTGATGTGCATGTGCAAAACATGCTATTTTCTTCCACGGCATTAAGATCATCTTAAATAAGATGGGACCTAATGTTCATTTGTCTGGTACCTCACTAGAGATTTCCCACAACTTGTCTCATTCCCCTTTGTTTATGGTCTTTTTTTTAATCAATTTTAGATTCGGCATGACAATACTTCTTTCCCTCACAATTTGAAGTAAGCTTTCCTGAGATACGGTATCTAATGAAACAAGGAGTCTTGTGGCACTTTTATAGACTAACAAATGTATTTATTTATCGCATGGGCTTTTGTGGGAGAAAATCCCACTTTGTCACCACGAAAGCTTATACGATAAATAAATTTGTTGGTCTTTAAAAGACTCCTTGTTTCTTTTGCTGATCTAGACTAACATGGCTACCCCTTTGGAAGGTATCTAACGTATTATTAAAAGCCAACCATATTACATCTATTTCTTTTCCTTCAACCATGACGATCCAGACCCTACAAACTGTAATAGAGGTGCTTAACTTGAGGAACATGACTACATTTTATTATAGTAAGCAAGAGCACTCATCTGCTTATAGCTAAGCATGTGTCTATGTCTATGTCTCTGTGTCTATGTCTTTGCAGTATGGGGGTCTAATATTGGACTACTATAAAGAAGCAATCATATTCATCAACCAAGTTTTATTTTTTTTTGTAAATCCATGTAACTTATTGACTCTTCTTCTGCTTATTATCCTGTAGGGGATGTCTACACTGCAGTGAAAAAACCCAGGTTGGCCCGTGCCAGTTCATTCGGGTTTGCAGGACTGCTAACGGGCTGTTTAATTGCAGTACAGATATTCGCACTCAGGCTGGAGCCTGGCTCTAGGACTCTGAGGCTATGTCTACACTTGTAAATTTAGGTCGACTTTAGCTAAGTCGGCTTAACTAAGTCAACTTTAAGTCGACTTAGCATGTCTACATCTAAATTTTAAGTCAACTTAGGGGGGACCTTACAAAATCGACCTAGAGCGTCCACACTGGATGCCTAGGTTGACTTCTAGGGGCTAGGGTGACCTTGGGCAGGCCCACGGTGGCAGGGGGGGCACCCCTTGCCCAGTGCCAGGGGGCTCAGCCTTTGCCCCATTGTACCTGGGTACAATGGGGCAAAGGGGGACAGGGACCCTGGCAGGGCATAGGGGCAGGGTGGGCAGGGCTCTGCCCTGCCCTATGGGGGGGCATGCCAGGCTCCCCCAGTGCCCCCCCAGCAGGGAGGGCAGTGATGGAGTCCTGGAGAGCCCTAAGTCAATTCTAAGTCGCCTTAGGGCTACTCCAGGTCTACACTGGCTTAAGTCGACTTTAGGAAGTCGACTTAAGCCTAAAGTCGAATTAAAAGGTTTAATAAAGTCGACTTAATTTTCATTAAGTCGACTTTATTTTCCTTAAGTCGACTTAAGCAGCTTGCAGAGTAAATTAAGTCGACTTAAGCAAGCTTAAGTCAACTTAATTTACAAGTGTAGACGCACCCTGAGAGATGCGAGCTTCCTAGAGTCCAGGCTCCAACCAGAGCCAAAAAATCCACACAGCAATTAAGCAGCGTCTTAGTTGGAGTCAGCTGGCATAGGTTAACTGCGGGTATCTAACTGCAATATAGACATAGGCTGGGGTGAAATGCTGACCTCGCTGAGTCAATGGGCATTTTGCCATTCACTTAAATTAGCAGGGATTTCGTTCTCACAATTTGCCCCATCCTTTCACTGGGCATTGTGTATGAATTTATGGACTAGTACTTGTCTGATCACTTTTCCTTCCCCCTTTGACATTTTCCAAGTCTTTTCATATTAATTATCAACGGGAGAATAAGTAGCTAATTTCCTTAATTCTACAGTGACCATGTCAACCAAACCAGATGGAAGGAGGTGGTTCAGATTTTCAAACAATGGCTATTTTCACCAGGTCCTCCTTTCTGCTTCTCTTTACACCCTCAAACAGATGTATAGAAAGGGTTCAATAGCTCAGGAATTTGTATAGTCATTAAAGAAGCAGATTTTCAAAAAGGCCCAGCTCCCTTTAAGGAATCAAAATAATCAGCTGTATTTCCAAGAGAGTTCAGCAAAAATCTGGCCATCAGTGTCACAATGGGAACTGCTATGCCTTAATTATAATGCTTTAGGATTTCTCAGTGGTTCCCGCCCAGCATTTTTAATACTTCCTTCCATTGCATAATTACTCACTTGATTTCTGAATTCCCCAAGATTTGCTTTCCTGAAACCTAGCAGGCTTTTTCCAGTCGTTCACCTTTTCGTTTCAGGGAATTTTGCATCTCACTTTCTGAACTGTTTGTTTTTTAAACATCCAAACCCACAAATCTTTCACTTAAAATGTCTAGTGGAAGTTGCTTTGGACCAGATCCTCAAAAGTATTTAGGGATCTATCTCCCATGGATTTCGGTGGCAGTGAGAAGCTTTTGAAGATGTGACCCTAGTGACCACCTTTGGAGCTTTCTGACCAGTGGTGAGAAAGAGAGAATGAGTGACAGAGTGAGAAATGCTTGGATGCTCTTACGTCACCCTTTCTCCCTGTCCAACATTCCCCTCCAGAGCTGCCCAGAAATGGCTCATCCACATGTATTCAGTCGTCTGGTCATTGGCCCATAGCTGTTTTGAGGTGAATTGTGTTCCTCACGCAGATCCCAAGTCAGAAAAGGAGAGTAGCACTCAATTAAGCATTAGTGTTTTTTGCTGGCTTTTCATTAAGCAGTACAGCCCAGGGGTATGTAAAACAGAATTTTAACCAAATATGCAATGCAAGATTCATGGTAACGCCACGCAAAGAGGGCTTGGTTCCCATCCCAGTCATGCTAATGTAAATCAGGAATAACTCCAGTGACGCCATTACTCTGCTGCCAAGCTGGTGTAAGGCCCCAGAGATTCACAACCAAAGAAGTGAACATAATTGTACAGAGAAATTAGCAGCAGATGTGGATAATAAACCGGCCTTTTCCAAAATCCCATGATGCACCCAAAGTATCACTGACTTATGAACTATATACAGTTGCGGGGGAGGTTCAGGGAAGTCAGGGGACCAAGGGTGGCGGAAGATAATCCATAAAAAATGTAATAAACTAATATAAGGCAAGAGAGGAAACAGTGCTGGAGAGACAATTCGGGCTAGTTGCCAACTGTGCTTCATTCCTGCTGTTCTAAATAAGTCACTAAAGTGTTACTACAGCTTCGTTCTTGTTCCCTATCCTGAATGTGGCTGGCTAACTCACAGTCAATAAACTCCTGCACTGGGTGCACACTCTGGATAGGTGCTGGGGGAAGCGGGCAGTTCAGATAGCTCCTTGTGTTATTGCTGGTCTCGTTCCCCACTTCCTCACTGCAATTCCCAACGGGAAAGAATTATCTCATGCTTCCTTGATTTAGACTAGTGATTGGCCCAAACTATTAACACTGGCTCCTGATCACAAATCCCAACCACCCCGAAAGTTCAGATCCTGGGTTTTGTTTTTACCTACTCTAGATCTCCTGTGGCTGCCAGCTGTGAAATTTAAAGCAGGAATCCCAGACCAACTTCCGGGGCCGAAGTTTAGGGGTGTTTGGAAACACGAGTTAAACCCATCTCTACCTACTCCAGTGCTGTAAGGAGATGAAAAAAGTTTCTAAACAAGCAAAACTCTGAGGATGAAACCCAGCCAAACTGCTATGCAGAGAAGCAGTCTAGAATCATGGCATGTTTTAAAAGATTTGTAGGTTTGGCATGCGCTGGCCACTCTCCTTGTCCAAATACGCTCCAGTGGAAGTGGGGGACAACAGCGTCAACACACTACAGGAAAACACTCAGATGCACAAGGCCAAGTCCAGCTGCAAATTTGGGCACCTGACACTACAGACATCTTCCTGCCGCCCTGCTGCTGAGCCTGGCTGTATTAAAAAGGCCAGTTGTGGCAGGCCAGCAGACAGGTACAAAGCACCATTTAGACACACAAGGTTCAGCTGCCAGATCAAGAGGGTGCAATGCTATCAGCAACCAGTTAGCATGCAGCGTGGCAATAAACAAACAGTAAAGGAGATTCCAGGAGTGCTTTCTTTCCACCCACCTTTCTTCCTCTTCCCCTCTTTCTGAGCCTGGGTAATGTGTCCCCCTGCATGGAATGCAAAGCTAATCAATGCTAGGATCAATTTTGTCTCCACATCTGATTTCCTTTTTTGGGGGCCCTGACTGATACGATTCCAAAAACTACTTGGCAATGATTTCTAATCAGTCCCTGGGGTGTGAAACAGTCACAAGTTTCCTGATAAAATGGGACAGAGCCAAGGGAAACAAACAGCATTGTAGTATTCCTGCCTGGGAAGCACGAAATCTTCATCATCTTCCTAACCCTCCTTCAAAACCATTAGATTATAAAAACTGCTGAAACCAGAGCTTTTTTGAGAAGCCAGGCAAGAAGTCACAGCACCGGCAAGAAAGATGGTGAGGGGTAGGAATCATGATTGCTTCTGAGGTTATTTATTGGCATGTATTAAATATAGACACAACATTGAGCAATAAATCACAGCCGTGAGAAGTGCCAGGTGGAAAACACCAGATGAAATTAAAACATCCCTCTTGAAACAAATCAGCATTAAAATAAATACAAAGGAGGTTGGTAAACAATGCAGCCAGGATGTTAAAGGGGGAAAGTTTCAGGAATCTAAAATTGAGAAATCACCTATAAAGCCGTTTGTCTAAAGAAAGAACACACACCTAAATACATACAACTCAGCTCCCCTTGGCTTTTTAAGGGATGTGCACATTTCAAGTTTCTATTTGGTTTTTTGCAATGAACCATCCCCTTTGTTGTTCCAGAACTAAGTTAGCCTCCCAGAGTTCCTCTCCCTCATCTTTTGAACTCAGGGCCCTCCACTGCATTACCTACAAAATTCACTGGCCAATTCTCTCCGTACAAATTCTGGCTGACCACACTGTACAAACATGTTCACCCAGCATATTTACAGTACATTTCCGTTTATCCTATCCCAGGTATTTCTAGTTGGCACAATCCTATCAATTTTACAGAGTCTAAAACTGGTTGTAAGGTTCGAGTTGCTAGTCCAACAAGAACTGGGCTGGGACTTTCTTTCATTGAAAGAGGTGGCTTGGAGTTAGTTTAGACCCCTCCCATGATATCAGCAGCTTCCAGTCCCTGTGATAGCCTCGTGATCCCTGCAGGAGCCAGAGATCAGCGATGTAACCAGAGTTGGGAGTTGAGCCAAGCGTCAAAGCCAGAGTCATAAACTGGGCCAAGGGGAACACAGAAGCAGGGTTCTGGAACAAGGCAGAGTCAGGTGAGAAGGCAGATCTGACGTAGTAGCCAGCCAAGGATTCACCTTGTTGCTTAGACAACTTCTTATGATTTCTTCTGGGTCCAATAGTCAGTCTGAGCCAACTGAAGAGGCCAGATGTCTCCTCCAACTGGGAGCTTCATGGGTGTTGGCTATGATGGTTCTCAAACTTAACTATCTTATGTCCCACCAATCACTCTATCAAAGAACCTGGGTCCCTCCCTGATAGAAACAAAAAGCCCTTTTTTACCGAGCAGGACATTTATATGTTTACAGGCATTCTGTTATTATATTTAACATTTACGGTAGTTTTAAAGACACAAAAAATTGCAGTAGCATTACTGGGAGTAAATTTTATCTCTATGGTTTTAAAACACAAATGAACAAAAATAATAATTCCATTAGTAGTTGAAAACTAATAATAATGTTGAGTATAAATTTTGCTGCTATGGTTTATATATACGGATAATGGGTCAGATGGGCAGGGCAGATCAGTGGCAGGGAGAGCAAATTGTTAATGAAAACTCTGTGTCCCACCTAGACCACTTCTGTGTCCCACTGCATTAGTCCACCCTCCTTCCTGGTACACTAGTCAGCTGCCAGATGGTGATGTGCGGGGACCTCAATTTGAGATCCACAATTGCTTGCAGGAGACATATCCGCTTCCAAATCCACTCTTATGGGTTCTTCATAGGAGCAGACAGTCCAGCCGACTGAAACTATGTTCCAAATTCAATGGAGTTGCATCTGGAATGAAACCGGCCCCAGATGTGGATAGCACAAGTGTGTCTCACTGGGAAAACCTTTAGCACTAGATCAGCATAGTAATGAAGACTGTGCATGTTTTTCAGGGCCACAACTTCCAGGAAGAAAACAATGATCTTTAGGGGAGTTATATGATGATGGTATCAATCACCCAGTTCAGCCTGTTACTGAGCAACACTCATCCATGAATGCTCACAGGATTGTCTCTCTCTCTCTGTTCAGTGGAGTGGCATTTAGGTTCTTCTTTAATGCTTGGCATCCAAATCCCTCAGGCAACTCGGAAAAACTTGGCCAAACAGCCTTTACTTTACAATACAAATTGTTAGTGCACATTGATATTGCTTTTAAATGTCCAAATACTTTAGTGAGTCTTGAAAACCTTGGCCATTTGACCTTCCAAAAGGGTCACACTGGGCCCCATGGTGGAAACTACTTTTATATCCTGAAACTAGGAACATTAATGTTCTGTAAATTGTCAGCAAGTTTAATTCAGGAATATCTTTCATGAACGAACAGAAAGGGAAAGAAGAATTAGGTTTTCCTTGAACCATATCATATGTATACTCCTTTCCAGTTGCATTCTCCTACACAGCCTTAAGAGGAAGGCCCTTGTGTTCCAGCCATTTAAACATCTGCCATTAAGATGGGAAGACTGGTTGATGTTTTCCAATACTGGTTCCTTTCTCATATTAAACCCTTCTGTATCAAACTCCTAATATATTCAGGCTCTCGAGTCAAACTAAGTAATGACTGAAGTGGGTTTTTTCCTACAAGGCATAATTATACTTATGAGGCTCAGCAAAAAATAGAAAGAGCAGGCATTTTTATATTTAGACACTCACAACTTAGAACAAGCTAGTTCATCATTTAAATCTGGTTAGAAATTAAGCGATTATGAAATTCACCTTGTGGAATGCACTGAAGACATCTATTTCAGACAGGGATCTCTATAGTCAAGAAAAGCAATGCAAAGGTTGCAACGGAGGGGAAAGAGTGTCCTTAGGGGCACAAACAAGCAATTACCTACCGCTGGACCCAGTTCAAACTCTAGGACTGAAGATGGAAAACCAGATTCCATGAGCAGGTGTCTCAATCAACTGGTATGACACTGTTTTGCCTATTACAGGCAGGCTATGTAGACATCCAAAGCCTTCTGTAGTCAGCACTGGGTGGATTACAACTCTGAGTGAACACTGAAAATCTTTTTTATTTTTTTTTTAAATGTACAAGCCCAACATAGCACTTTTTCAGCTGCCAACCCTGTCACACATTGATCTAATGAGCTATTGGCTTCTAAAAGGAACAAAAAGTAGCCATCCAACCCAACCCTACACTGTTCAATGGTTGGGAAGCAATCATTTATAAGTCACAATGGGATGAGAGGGTCAGGAATTCAGAATGCTGCAGCCTTTCAGACTGCGGGAACTACAGGCAAAACACATGGAGGTGGTAAAATTAACACTGAAATGTCAAGTAAAGCAGTAAATATTGGAAGTTTCTCCTCAGTAAACATGTGATTCATTTCTAATGAGGACTAATTAATATTTACCAAAAACAATATCCTTAGTTCCCATTGCTCCTGGCATAAGCACTACCTATCAAGATACACGTACACACAAATATCTGGTATCTCTCTCCCGGTGATGAAAAAAGGCATTCTGAAATTAATCAGATTAGAATACATTTCCCTGGTGCTTTCCTTAGAAACTGGAGTGGAATATAGCAGAGCAGTAAATTTGCTTACCCTTCTATTCTGTACACCGAACACCTCTCCAGAGGAATTTTTAGCACTCCATTATTTAAACCCACAAACAGTGACCTGTCACTATGCAGGATTTGAAGGCTCTTGATTGGTTCCTGTTGACCGTCGGGAAGAATCTGCATCTCCTCTAAATAACAACTCCTCAGGCTCTTATTAGTGGTAGAAAGTGCCTTCAAAATGGTGCCATACTCTAATGGAACAAGAAGCAAGATGCAAGTAAATCTTAGAGATATTGATTCAATTTGATACCTAGAATGAAAACTAAAGATTAATGACATCCTATTTACATAGGCCCTTTAAGACGCCTCTGCTATTACTTTGTAAACATTTTTGTTATCCAGGATACAAACTTCATCAGCTATGTGGCTGCAATTCACTTTCGTGTGTGTGAGAGTCCTTTCTAGCTTACAGCTGTGGAGCCCATGGGTTCAGGATAATACCATCTCAAATACAACAAATGTTCTGCTTGTGTTGGAAATCTCAGAGCAGGAGCATAGCCAGCCCATTTTATGGCCAGGCCCCTGAATCTGCAGGGTGGGCCCAGCAATGGGCAGCTTTCAGTCATGTAACCAGAAGCTGTCCAAGACGCTTCAGTAGCTAGGTAACAAGTGGAGCTGGAGCATGTGTTACTTAGCTATGGGAGCTATGGAGAAGAGGGAGGGGGAGAGGCGGCGCAATGAGGCCTGCCCACTACAGCGGCGGGTCGCAGCGCAAACTTTGCCATGGCAGTGAAGTTCGCGCCGCTGTCAGGGCCACGGTAGGTGGGCTTCATATCCAAGTGGGCGGGCCCGGGCCCACCCGTGGCTATGCCCGTCTCAGAGGTCATAGGAAGGACTGAATGGATCGGAAGTCTAAATTATCCTTCTCCTGCTGACAGTGGTCTTTACAGTTGGAAGATGGAACACATCAAAAATGAGCAATGTTTGTAAGGAAGCTTACACTACTGTTGATTTATCAATTGGTGGATTGATGGATATATAGGAGAAGTTAATCTTTGGGGCTGTGAATGTAGCATTTTTTCCATGAACAATATATACATTTAGAATAAAAAGGAGACTAGTCAATGCTCATTATCTCTGAAGTTTCATCTGTTCAAGGAGTAAACTTTCCTGGTCAAACAAACAGCTATTCTGTTTGTATTGGCATCACAGTTAAATTACTCCTAGCTACCAATTCTGCTACATGGAGGAAGTTTCTATCTCAGTTAAGTTTCAGGTCAGTTTGGATTTGGTTCAAGTCCACCCCAATCTCCAGGATCCAATATGCTCAGTGGGGTCTGTCAAACTGGGAATCTCATCTTTGAAAGGATTTAGTTTCAACAAATTCCAATCTCCAGAGCCCATTACCAGTGTCCAAAGACGCTTATGTGTGTAAGAAAGATGATGAAGCACAGTGCCTTCTTCACAGATAATGGAAGGCAGAAAGCAAATGGAATTAAAATCCAGGTCTTCCACTTCTGTTTCTTCTGGAACAGTAACTGGGACACTTCACTTAAGGAATCAAGGTGTAGAAGTGGTAAAAACCATGTCATATTTCATTTTAAGTACACTTTTCTCATCATGATCACTTCCATGCAACCTTAAATCAGGGGGAATGGTACTAGAATATATCAAAGATAATCACTTTCAAAGTAAGTGGTGGTAAAAGTTACATAAATTATGACACAATCTTGGAAGACGGCAACTTCAGAGTGAGAGAATGACTCCATATTAAAATGTTAGTTTAATCTAATATTTACAGATCAATGTATCTTATTATAAAGTGAACACTCTCACAGTAAAGGATGAAAACATTACACCTGTGAGGCTGGCCAAATGCTCTGATTAATCAAAATATATAATTTAACTTTGATCTTTGTGAATATGGGTTACAGCGACCATTTATCGTTCTTCACCTTTCTTCATTGCCTTTATCCAAGGGTCTTGCGCTTTACAGCATGGCCAATTGTCAGAGTACGGCACTGGGAGTCAAGAGATCTGCGTTATCATCTCAGTTCTGCCACTGGCTCTCTGTTTTTCCGTAGGAAACTCTCTGCTTCTGTTTCCCTATCTGTAATGTGACGGCAATAGTGCTTACCCACCTCTTGATACCATAGGCTAGCAGGTGCGTAGAAGTGCAAAACGTTATTATGAACAATTAATTCTCACAACAACCCTATGGATAAATATTACAGATAGGTAAACTGGAGCATAGAGAAGTTAAGTGAGCTTGCACAAGATCACACAGCAACTTGGTTACCTGAGGCAAGTCTTTTGCGTTGCCCCACCACTCTGCCTTAGTTTGATTAGTTGACACGTGTTAATAAAAAGAAAGACATCATCTTTTGCCTCTTTACACGTTCTGGATTTATGGCATATTTTCGCAGGATCATACCTCAGGGCTAGTCTGTTTTTATCCATTCCTTCTTCAAAAAACTAGCTTCTGGAGAGTTACGCCTGAAGTACGAATTCAATACAAACAGTAACGATCTCAGGATGAGGCTTCCCTGTTGTGACATCGCTGAATGAGGGGACTGAATCTGCTTACGCTCTAATACGCTTACCTGTCCCAATATACATCACGTGGTAAAGAATGTCCTTTCCTTGAACAATGTCAACCACCAGTTTGGAAAATCGCATGCTGTCCTGAGTGACGTATGGATCCACTGAAACTGGCTGAACCACGTCATTCATCAGGAACAAGCGCTGGGCATCCTGCAGGATCCTTTCGGTCAGGTTCTCATTAGGGCTGTTGTCATTCAGAGTCCCACACTGAACAGAGAAGATGGAACTTCAGTGGCTGTATTCACATTTCACCCAAAACAATCCTTCCCCGGGAAAAACACTCACTGACTTCACTGGGAATTGTGCCCGAGGGAAGCCTTCAGGGTTTGGCCCCTGATGTTAGCGGTCAGTGTTACACTGAACTTCGGCCACTCTTCCACCTCATAAAGATGCATCTCCATACTGGTTCATTGACCAGGGACCTTTGTGACGCCACAGAGTAAGGACAGCTACAGTTAAACGACAGTAGTTAACAACTAACTGGGGAGAAAACGAGCAATGATAGATGAAGAAATTCAGAGAAGACAAGAAATCCTTGTGCCTCTTTCTGAGATTCTCCAGGTTTACTTGGAGTGTCACCCTAAAGTCCATGTGAACCTGAGATGTACTCCTCCAAAAATTATTCTTTTTGTATGAAAACAAGTTCACTATCTGCTCTTCTTCACATGCATTCCCCAACTGGGTTCTCCTGAATAATAATCCAACAGATAGCAGGGAAGTTGGGCTGCAACCTCCTTCCAACTCCTTCATCTTCACAGAGCCGACTGGTTAGCCTGTGTCCACACATCTTCAGGCTTCAGCTGGTCTGACAAGGTAGGCCTCATCTCCCACATCCATTCAACATGGAACTTTTGGTAGAGGTGTTGGCTTCCTGGCCTCAGTTCAACAGCAGCAGCCAGTCTAGTACCCTGGTTACCTCACTCTGGCTATGTCTACACTGGGTAATTTAAATCGACTTTAACTAAGTCGACTTAGTGTGTTTACACTGAAAATTAAAGTCGACTTGGGGGGAACTTACAAAGTCGACCTAGAGCGTCCACACTGGATGCTCTAGGTCGACTTTGTGGGGCTAAGGGGACCTAAGGCAGGTCCACGGGGGCGAGGGGGGCACCCCTTGCCCAATGCCAGGGGGCTCAGCCTTTGCCCCATTGTACATAGGTACAATGGGGCAAAGGGGGACAGGGACCCTGGCAGGGCATAGGGGCAGGGTGGGCAGGGCTCTGCCCTGCCAGGTGGGGGGGCATGCCAGGCTCCCCCTGTGTCCCCCCCCCCAGCAGGGAGGGCATTGGTGCAGCCCTTGGGTAGCCCTAAGTCGACTTAGGGCTACCCCATGGCTACACTGGCTTAAGTCGACTCAAGCCTTAGGTCTAATAGAAAGGAGGTTTAATAAAGTCAACTTAATTTCAATTAAGTCGACTTTATTTTCCTTAAGTCGACTTAAGCAAGCTGCTTAAGTCGACTTAAGCAAAGTGTGGTGTAGACACAGGGTAAATTAAATCGACTTAAGCTTGCTTAAGCAAGCAAGCTTAAGTCGACTTAATTTACCAGTGTAGACGTAGCCTCTGAGGCCTGAGTTGCCCCAGAATTCACTGTACGTCATACTTTAAATACTTAATATTTTCAAAGCACTGTGCAAAATCATGTTCCCACTGAAGTCAATGAGACTTCTGACATTGACTTCAGTGGGAACACGATTGGACCTCCAGTCCTCAAAACAGTGCTGTGAGGCAAGCAAGGTGGCTTTCATTAACCCATATGAAATACAGGGAGTCTGATAAATGTTCTGTGCCCAAGGACATTAGGAAACAGCACTATTTGGGATTAGTGCTCAGTCCCAAACTCAGCCCACCAAACTATATTGCATCTCTGATTTATAGACCTTGACAGATCAGAAGTTACACTAGGGAATAAGCAAATTATGTTTTCCCAATTAGGGTCAAATTTTTGACTGTTTACTGCAACAACAAACAAGTTCTTCACAATGGCTGAGCACAACTTTCCTTTTGTGAATCCCAGCTGAAAATCTGCAACTAACTTTTTGGGCCAGAGCTGAAATGAACTGGTAGAAATCAAGGCCAGTCAGTAGGCCGGGTGATGATGTAGGCCAGCAGAAGATCTAGCCTTCGGTTTAGTATCTTAAGAATCTTTCCAAATACTCAGACCCAGGTTAGTGGTTTTCTCACTCAACCTTTACAGAAAGCATTTTCAAATAGAAAAATCCTTTCTATTTAATCAGTGCCTGATCCTTGGCTTCTAAAGAAGTTTGGAAATTTTTCTTTTTCTATCTCCTCCGTATTCTCCCTCTTGGTCCTACATGTGTCATGCTTCAGATAGTCTCATTTTTACCCACTATTCCCATTTCTTTTCCCGGTTATCACTGAAGGAGCTTGGAATGTCATTGTTAGTTTTATTTCCTACTCTAATCAAGCAGAATGTCGTCGCTAGCTTTATTTCCTACTCTCGTCCCTTTTGCTCTACTGGCAGCCTGCTTGCTGACACAGCATCCTCCTGCTTGTGTTTTATTTTGTTTTGTTCTAATTTCCTGATTATCTGTGCTGTCTTGATTTTCTACATCCTTCAGTATTTCTCCTTCCTCTCTGGGAAGACTATCTTCTGGCACCCTTCCCTCATCTTCCTTATTGAACACTGAGTCAAGGAATTAATTTAATTTTTTTTTGCAATATCTGCCTCTCCTGTCACTAAATTACCCTTGTCTTCTCATAAAAGCTCTTCACTGACCTCTTGTTCCTTATGTACTTGAAATATATCCTAATCTCTTTTTGCAATCTTTCTTTCATCTGCCATGTACCTTTCTTTCCTTTTCTTATTTTTTTTTACCTTTTAACACTCTCATATTGGTCCTGTAATCTCTTCACTCCCCCACTGTATCTGATATTTCACCCAGCGCACAAATCTCTTTTCCAGACTCATTTTTGCATTCCATTGTTCACTCAAGGCCCAGTCCATCGAGACGTCATGAGTCCATGCTCGAGGAACCCCAAACCCTTTCAAACCCAATTGGAACTGAGGCCATTCAGCATGACCAGCCCAAATTTTGTTTTGAGTTGCATCTAGACTGGGGAGACCAAAATGTAGCCAATCAGGATGGAGCAATGCATGTTGGACCCTATAGTCTGCATTACTGATGGGGATCTAGTCACCCAGTTCAGCACGAGGCCCCACTATGCGACAGAGGAATTCACTCTGACAGTGTAAGGGAAGATTTTTGACACACTGACACTCCCCTGGGATATCCACCAGGGGTGTGGGATTTCGTTCATGTTCACCCTCCCTGAAGTTTTGTGCTGTACTGACTGTGAATTTGGATAGTTGCAATTTGTTCCTTTTTTCCAATTAGTTTGAACTCAGGATCCTGGTAAGCTCACAATTCACAGATGCCTAGATTTCAAGCCCCAAAGGAACTATTATGATCATCTAGTCTTCTGAATAAATCAGGCAATAGAATGTTACACAGTAATTCCTACATAAATCCCATCAATTCTGAGCAAACTAGAGCATATCTATTAGAAAGACACCCCCAACCCCCCATCTTGATTGAAAGATTTAAGAGATGATTTAAGATTTCAAGGGACAGACAATCTACCACATCCCCTGGGTAAATTGTTCCAATGGTCAATTACCCTCCCTGATTAAAAAACGGTGCCTTAATTCCAGTCTGAATTTGTCCATCTTCAGCTTCCAGCCACTGAATCGGCAATAACGCTTGGGAAGCCTGAGAGCCTCATTTTAAAATTCTCATTCTAGACACTCACATATCACAGCAATGAGCATAATGGAAATACTAAAATAGGAGCAGAGGGATTCCCCTTCTGCAGTCTTCCTAGCCCAAAATGGTCTCCAAGAGAGGCCAATACTAGGTGCCTCAGTGGATGATGCAAGAAAGCCTTCAATGGGAAGCCACAGGATAATCTTGCTCCCAAGAAATTTTCATCCTCTCTCTTTTAATTAGAGGCTATTTTCTGCCTTTGGGCATGAGGGGTTGACAACGCTTGTTCATTTTCTATATCTTTACTATTATAAGTCTGCTGTACTTGTTATCCATGGACATGTTTAATCTTCTCTTGAATGCTGCCGAACTCTTAGCCTCAGTAATATTGCAGAGCCATAGTCAGAGTCTGAGGCCAGATCATCCAGCCAGACCTCCTGTATATCATGGGAAACTAAACATCACCCAGACAACCCCAAACCATGGCCAATAACCAGGATTAGACCAAAGTATTACAGCTTGCAGGAGACTCCATAGGCAAAGAATAGGAGGGATGAAGAAACACCTATGCACAAGATCCCTGCAATGTTGGGATATTGATTTAGTGAGATATACTCAGTTCATGGCACAAGAGTTCCATAGGTGCATGAAAAAGCATTTATGTTTACTGGACGAGAAGCTAGACCTGTACGTACTTTTTTTCTCTTCATTCGAGTACATACAGCGATTCCTGGATTCTTCCAAAAACTGATCATGCCTTCCCCGCTACCCACTTCAATCTCTATATTGAAATATTCTGGTAAATCTACAGCAGTAAAAAGAATCCATCCCAAATCCTAATGTTCCATTACACCTCCCAGTATGGAAAAATATAGTTCAGTGACTTGGAAAGCACCATGCTACTGCCTGGAGGCCTAAATTCCATAAAAAATTCAACCACGTGCAACAGTTCCATCAAAGAAAAATGACAAAGGTTTAGAGTAAATTAAAGTGCTGCAGTCATACCTGAAAATTAGGGATGGGGTTTATTGTTGGCAGCCATGCTGATCTAGGATTCTCCTGGTATCGGAAAGGGCCATTAAATGCCTGAGTAATGGCACTAAGGTTGAAGGCACATACTGCTGAAGCAGCTATACTGTTTCTGGAAAGGGGGAAAAAATCAATGTAATCATTAGAACATTGACAATTTCATCACAAGAGATATCAAACTCTGCTTGACTAAAATACACATAAATTACTAGGGAAAAGGACAGTGCCACAGGTTTTAGGAGGAGGAATAAAATCCAGCTAGATTAGATGATAATCTTGAGAATGAATTTTAAACTCAGTTGCAAAATGTACATGACTTAAGAGCCAGGGAAGCAACCCTAACACAAAAGGTGGATGTTGTTTAATTTGCATGGATTATTTGTGTCCGATTTCATTTGCTTGGTTTTTTTTTTTTTTTTTACACCCTGTCAATCTTGACGAATAATGAACAGATTATTTTTTAAATTTCTTGGTGTTTCTCAAGTGAAACTGAAATTCAGTTTCCACTGACGCCTGAAATCTATAGCTGCAGAAATATTCTAAATACACAGAGAGTATTAGCACCAAACTAGCTATTGTAGCAGTTCAGCATGCAAGAGTGCCTTGCTACTCCATAGAAACCACTGTTTTCAATGACCACAGTTGACTTTGTGTCCCCAGCTGGGAAGAGTATCTGTCTCATGCACTCCATCTTGAATGCATGCCCCTGGCAGAGGAGTCAGTCTTGAGAACAAATTCTCCTGGAGGCAGGACTATCAGCAAAGGAACTTAACAGACCGCTCAATCAAACACAGAAGAGCGCGAATCTGCCGCCGTCAGTATAGACATAGCCTGAGTTTACTCAGTCATCCTATACTGCAACTCAGTGGGCCATTGTTGCTCTATTTCTGTCACTAAGGGCATGTTTCGGCCTGGAGCACACTCCTGGCTTCAACAGGCAGTGGGTTGACCCAGAACCTCCCAGGAGGGGCTCAATGTCTAGTAGGATCTTGCCCAAAGCAAAGGCGTTTGCTTAAGTGACAGGGCTTCTATAAACCCAACCTGGAATTCAAACCACTCTTTAAAGGAAGAAGAAAAGCGAGAGAAAATTAGAGAGAAAGCCATCAAATTAAAAATAAAAATAGATCACTAAGAGATAACAAGACAGATTGACTTGTCATGATGCCTTTTCGATAACCTAGGGTTTGCTTTACATACCCAGCTGCTAATTAAAGCAACCTGAATTCTCTGAAAAGATCAACATTTTACTAAACCAATAATTACTCTTACACACACAAAAAGCCTAGCTACATGATTCGAGGCAGGGACCCAGAGGGACAGATTCTTTCACAGCAGATACCTTTGGAGCAACATATTATAAAGAAGAACTTTTTTCCTTTTTCCTCCCCCAACAACCTCCCCTCTCTGCACTTTCCGTTCCACTGTGCGGTAGAGCAGTTCACATGGAACATGTCAAACCAACGCAAGCCAAACCTTTCTCCACTTTTGTCGGAATGCAGCTGAGGCAGTGCCTGTTCACAGAAGGCAGATCTTTAGACAAAGCTAACGATGGGTGACAAGGAAATGCCTCGAGGCACCCACACACACAAAAAAGGCTAGTCTAAATAAAGCTTTTCAAAACAGAATGGATTCTTATAGAGCCCCGCTAAACATTTCAGAGTCAAACTCCTTCTCTCGGCTGAAAAAGAGTGAGGAGAGATGAATATCAGATACTCTCTATGAAATTATTCCACCTCCAGGCTCATGTTATTTTACCCCTGACTATCAAAAGTTTCATACAAATCTTAAATCCTGAAATTAATTTTGTGAGCATAGTTCTATGTTTCAGAGTCATGCACGGGCCAAATGCAGCCATCCCCTTCATTCACATCCAATGCCAGTGGTGATCAACTAGGCTGTTTGGAAAATGGCTTAAGTTCAATAGGTTTTTATATGTGATCTCAACGACCTTACAGAAAAACTTTAATAACAACTGTTTAAATATTTCAGAAGCTGCTTCCCAAAATAACCACCTTTTCTCTGACTTAGCTCAATATTGCCCAACAATGAGCAATAAATCTGTTTGTAATGGATTTTTTTTTTTTTTTACAATGAAGCCTGCTATACGCCGATTTTGCCCTTTGTGGGGAAATGGCGCCAATTCCATTAGATGTATGTTTTAAAAACGTAATTATACTTCTAAACAAAAATTATGCAGGTTTAGTGTATCAGCAATAAAATACTGCAGCATAAATCAGCCCTATCTGGTATGCAGAACACATACGGCGTGATATACATCCTGATGGAAGTTTAACGAATAATTATCATTATTTCTCTAGTCAGATGACAAATTGGAACATTATCTCTTTGAATTCTTGAAAGAACAGTCTGTCGTTGCCATAAAAAACATTCCTCGGTTTAACTTCAGCTATTGTCAATAACAACGCATCTATTCAATTACACCAGTGTTATATATAAAACATTGTTCTCAGAAGGTGGAGGAGAAAAGGAGGAACCAAATTGTGGAGATGGGCCCTTTAAAACCACAGAGTAATAAGAGCATTTAACTGTAGCCCATTTAGGGATTGGGTAACACTTATTACATTGTGTTGCTTACAAATAATAGAAGTGACGTTACAGACAGAACAGTATCCAACCCATGCCACCCGATACCTTCTCCCAATACATTCCAAATATACCCGTTAATTATAAGAATGCATTAATTTTTTTTAAACGATCATTTCAAACTCTGATGCCAGGGGGATGGTTGAATAAAAGCCCTCCACATCTTCACTACAGACTGGTCAGTCACCTATGAGAACATAGGCACCGTCTCATATCATCACCCAAAGTTCTGACCAAATTTCTTCATAGGTTCAGGATGTGGATAACTTCCTGTAAGCTTCATTTCTAGGGAGGGTTTCATGCAAAGTTCAAATCTGGATTAGATTTTCTCTTAAATCCACAGGGTATTTGGATCTGAGCTTGTGGTTCAGGTTCATTGACCAATTATATATTCTTTTTTAAGCTCTGACTGGCTAGTTCCTGGCAGATCTTGGCAGTGAATGTGCAGAAATAGCACAAGACAAATAAATAAGTACAGCCACCCTTCCTTCCTCCTGGCATTTATAGAGTATGGGTGAAATCCTGACCCCATTGACTTCAACGGCAAAACTCCCGCTGCCTTAGTGGATCCAGGATTTCACCTCTGAGGTTGCAATATCTAAGCACCATGCATGGATAATGAAAAGCACAGAGTAATGAGAGTTGTTTTGACGGTAGTTGTTTCTCTGTCCCAATCTCAATGCTAAGACAGCGTGACTCTTTACGAACTTCATTTAGCTCATGTAGAGAGGTTTATGAGTTTGCTGCAGACTTTGATGTAAGCAATCAGGTACTTCAGCTCAAAAAGCAGACACTCATATGGTTAGATCCAGGGCTCTCAAACTCATTTTCTGTCACTGCCAACCTCCCTAGGAGCATCACTGTACATATTTGACTGTGATGCCAAGTCCCTGCCCTGCATGGGCTATTATTTTGGGGCCAGATCTTTACTCAAATTAAGTGGCACTCATTTCTATATGTAGCTCCACAAAAGTCCACGTGAGTAAAGGGGCTAGATTTAAGCACTCTGAGTGTCATATCTTGTACAATAGCACACAAGTGCAAGCCCAAAATTATCCCAATGCAAATTCCTTGAATATCATCCCAGGAAACATCAGAATGGTGCTATGACAATCTCCAGTTATGTTTTTATGTCTTTCTATTTTATAGTTCATGCTTCTCCCTCAAAGTTCAAAAGGATATTTGGCCTCGAAGGGATCTTTCAGAAATGACTGACTGGAACTGAGAGTAAAACAGGAAAATATGTCTTGGACTGGGGAGGGAACGTGGCAATTAAACATGACTAAATGCAACACAACTCACACGTTGGTGGTGAAGACTCCATAAATCAGGTCTTGCTCGGGAAGATAGAACGTGCTTTGTAGTTCATTGTAATAGAAGGGAATTTCTCCAGAGCGGGAACAGTTCAGCCTGGCTTTCATGAAAGTTGTCCATGTGTCCTCCAGCAAAAATCTCCCCCCAATGTCGTTTTTGCAAACTCTGGCCACACGAGAATAGATAGTTTTCCCACAGTCATGTTCCACCGCATTCTCACGGAAAAAGAAGTAGGTGAACAAACCAATGTCATAGGCAGCAATAAAGTTGGGCTCTGGAAAACAGATGCGCAATGAGATTTACACAGCTCAGAAACTGAATGGTACTCATTGAACTTCCCAGTGCGTCGCACTGTTAGGTCCTGCGAGGATGTAGGGAACACCCAAGCAGTGGGTCTGAGAATAATGGCATATGGATGCGTAGCTCCCATTCAGATCCTCACCTCCAATCCTGGTAATGCAAATACATGGCCCAACCCTTTCATCCTTGCTATGAGTGGCATCGTTGCCACTGATTTTGTGCAACCAGAGTTGGACACAGTATTTATATTATACATATATATGATAATCCTATATATATATATATATCATGTGTATCTCTAATCACCCTAGAATATAAGCCATCCCCCCTTTTCATTGCCGAGGTGAACCTTATGGTGTGTGAGATATGCTATTTGCATCGGATCCTAATTCTCTAAATGCTGTATTGAAACATTCAACCTATTCTCCAAATGCACTGACATCTGGCTTCTATCATGGGCCTTTTTCCAGTTCCTAGGCACTAAAAGGCTTTCTCGCGTCTGTAAAACAAATCCACACCAAAACTGATAGTATCAAAATAAGCGTTTTACTTCTCCCCCCAGCCCACCCCAAGAATTTAAAGGAACCTGGAAGAGGGCTGAAGCATGCATTTTAATCAGACACTAAGAAAAGCTTTAAAATGTATATTCTTTCATACCAACAGACTCTGCAGCAAAGGAAAAAGTTTAGCCAATGAACAATATTTGACTGGAAGGGGAAAAAAACTGTTGATTTTTACAGGCTGCTTTTATTGTGCTTATATCCGACTAATGCTCAAAGGAGGAAAAATATGTACAGGAACTCCTTTAATGCTACAGCCCAGGAGTGAGAAAGAGAACTGAATATGGATGTGGTATTAGGAAATCAGGAGAGCTCTGGTGAAGTTGCAAGCCAGGTTTAAACTGGGAGGAAATATGATAAAATACAAAAGGGCCTTGCAGAATAGCTCCAAGCAGACTTTCATAAATGCATAGATTTGAAGATCTAAAGGACCACTGTGATCACCTAATCAGATCTTTGACATAACACAGGCCACAGAATTTCCTCCGATAGTTCTTGCATCAAGTCCAGTAACTTTTGGTTGAACTAGAGCGTACCTTTTAGAAAGACACCTAATCCTGATGGACAGATTTAATGAGATTTCAAATCCTCCACCTTCCTGGCGCGTGGACAGGAGCACTGCCATAGGTTTGACCCAACGCCCACAGAAGACAATAGAAAGACTCCCATTGACTGGAATGTGCTGTGGATCAAGTCTCTCTAACCAGGGACATAGCGGATTCTCCATCACTTATATCTTTCAGTCAAGACTGGGTCTCTTCTTAAGGCGTATGTATGTTCTTGCCGAACAACGGCTCAAAGCAGGAATTACTGGATCAATTCTATGGCCTGTGGTACACAGGAAGTCAGACGAGATAATGATAATGGCCCCTTCTGACCTTAGCAGCTATGAATATATAATAGGATGAGGGTTTATGCTGACTTAGTTTTTCCTTCTGTTGGGCCTCATCTCATATTGATGCCATACACCTTCAACAAGTTCCAGAGGGGGAGCCGTGTTAGTCTGTATACAGCAAAAAGCGAGAGTCCTGTGGCACCTTCAAGACTAACAAAGTGGGTTGGAGCCCACAAAAGCTTATGCCCAAAGAAATTTGTCAGTCTTTAAGGTGCCACAGGACTCTCGCTTTTTGCTGTACACCATCAACCTCTCTCGAAGTCAATGGGATTTGATAATCCCCAGCATCTTGCAGAATTTGGCCAATAACCTGACAACATATGTAAGCCATAGCTGATCTCCAATTTTGTGAGTGGTATCCAGAAGTAAAATGCCTTTTTCATGTTCAAAGAGAACACTGTGGAGGCTCAAGACCTAGCAAGCTCAATCCGTAAAACGTACTCTATAAACCAGATTCTGAATCACTTGAAATTCTCTGAAAAAGCATCTCAACTCCGGATTCCAGTACAAAATGTGGGTGAGGGAGCTAATTTATTAGCCTGCCCTGTTGCTTCAGTACATGTATTGCTTATGTTTGACCAATGGGATTTTACCATTAAGCCATTTGGAGTTGTACTGTGCAGTCCGAAGTGGGGGAACATTTCCGAGGCTGCGGTAAATAGCAGGATCCCGTCCTGAGAAATCAATTACAGTCGCAGCATAGAGTTCTCCCCGTGATGTAATCACAGCTGTCGAGTTGTGCCGAGGGTCATACGGGCATCTAGCCACTCCATTTATTTTGTCAATGGTTTTGCTAAGATTTCCTACCTGTATTTAAAAGGAGAGAGAGAGTGGAAGTAAAGAGTTTTATAGCTGGCTCTTCTAAGCATGCACACAGAATTCGGTCTTGCCTTGCATACCTTGCAACAACCCCCATATTAAAAAACAACAGGCAATGGCTAAAAAGATGACATTGTGGATGACTGTAAATCAATGGACAAATTCACCGCATGCAGAGGGCAAACACAAAGCCAGTGTGGGGCGCTAGCGTCACACCAGCTGGCCCTCTGAAAAGAGGTGAGTTGCACGTCTTGGACGACAGATCTGAGATGACAGTGCCCACAGAGTTGTAACCCACATATGTCCGCTGCCTGTTTTCAATCTCAGTCGCTGGATGTCGAGGTTCCTCTGGTTTCCAATCTTACAGGTCGGCATTTTTTTAAATCCCCGTAGACCAACTCCTACTCCTTTTATTAGCAAGGAGAATTTTGTCATTTGCTTTTGGTGGAAGCCTGTACAAGTTGGAATTCCAGCAAACAGGGCCGATTCCCCTAGAAAACAGCCTTTGTTGGGCTAATGACACAGTTGCAGGGCCCAGTCCTGGTTCTGAGAGAGAATCTGGCCTGTTAGGGAGCTGCAGAACACCCCATTATTTAGTTTGTGTCCTGTGTGCCCTGAATCCACCCAGCTTGACTGCCACCTGGGACAATCTGTCTTGAGAAGGGTGTCAGAGGACAGAGCACGCCCCATGCACATCTAACACAGAAAAAGCTTCCAGTTCACACTGACTGAGCATTCATTCAGCCAGGGAAGAACCTTATAGAAACAATAAATGCATGTTGTCTATCTTCTCTGTCAGTAGCAGACTTAGCAAGGGGAAAGCAAGAAAGGACCATGGAAGGCTGGAAATTTCAAGGGGCTTCTAATTCCTCGCACTCCCAAAGCCCCCCGGATATTAAGGGAGAAGAATTCCATCCTTC
Source organism: Pelusios castaneus (assembly GCA_007922175.1). Classification (NCBI taxonomy): domain Eukaryota; kingdom Metazoa; phylum Chordata; order Testudines; family Pelomedusidae; genus Pelusios; species Pelusios castaneus. The sequence goes on from ML685777.1 coordinate 8,461,052, forward strand.
ACAGGTCTCCAGCATTAGGGGATTTTCTGCCCTGCTCCCTACCAGGGCCTGGAGTGAGGACAAGCAAAAAAACTTCTCCTAAAAATGAATGGGTAGTCTAAGCCTCCTCCACCATCTACAGTCAGCCTCCCACCTCGGAAAGCACTACTCTCTGGAGAGCGCAGGCCGCATGAGGCCACAAGTATTGTTTTGCTGCTGAACCCAGTCCCTATCTATACACCTTCTGCCTCATTTCCCACCAAGGTGGGGGAGATCACAGCAAAAGGACAATTTCAGCTGAACTCTGAATATTTGCTCTGCAATAGGGAATAGTTCCAGCTTCGGCTCAAAATGACTCTATTCCCCTGGAACACATCCTCAATTCTTTCCAACATCCCTCTCCCCACATCCTCCACCCCCCCCCCCAAAGAGCAATGACAGACCTGTCTACTGGAACATACTGGGGAGAAGGCATTGGTACCGCAGGTAAAAACCTTCTTGCCATAAACAATCAGCACTCGCACATAGTTCTGGCATTCCTCCTGCAAGAAGGGAAAATACAAACAGGCAATGTGAAAGGGGGACTGGCAAGTTAGGAGTTTCATTAAAATACTCCAGCATTTTCTTTACTTGTGCTACAGCCCAAATACACCTTAGAGTATTAATTACCTTTGAACAGCATCCAAGAGCCCTGATCAGGGCCCTGCTGTGCGAATACACAGCTCTGTACAGCCCTCAGTTCCAATGAACAAATCAGCCATAAAACAAATGATCAACATGCAAAACAAGCCATCCAAGGAAATGTCAGAACCCGGCTTATTGGATGCTCCGCTCACCACGCCCTGCCCCAATCTCTTGAAAGGACTGTAATAATTTAATTTCCTTTTTACAAGTCATGCCACTGTTGCTGGTAAAACAAGTAAGAAATTCTCTACTGTCGCCAAGGCCCACTTGTCTGGAGGGAGATCCACTGCCCGCTGCTCATGCACTGGAACAAAACTCAGTCCCAACAGGGCTGCGTTCTCAGCAGTTCCACAGGATATAGGGTAAAAAAAAAAAAAATCACCCACTCCAACCGAGGCCACGGAGTATCAGCAGAAGCCCTCTTTACATCTGCAGCTGGGGACACTGGCATGTAGCAAACGGCCGATGGATCAGCAGGGCAGTAAATCCTTAGTCCCTGCCCCAACCCCCAGAACAACTCAGAGTAGGAGAGGTCTTGGAAGTCTGACATTAGCATCAGGGCTTAGGGGTCCTCTCTCCATCCTGCCCTTCAGAAGAAAGGGATATATGCCATTGTTCACACACTGCCATTCCTAGGCACGTTGTAAATTAATCAAATCAAATTCTACCATAAACAGAAAAGGAAACTTGTTAAAAAGAACCACCTCATCTTTGGTGACTGGCTCCTCCCCTCAAAACCCACCTCATGGAGATATTAATATACCGCTAAGCTGAGCCCACAATTGCAGACACAACGCCTTCTTTTGAGAGCAGGAATCGTCTTGCAAGCTCTCCTAGTTCCAAATCCTGCACGCGGCTGATCACTTCCCTGAAGATTTCATTTGCAAGGTTCAGCCATGTGTAAACACTCCATATCATCTGGGAGGGAAGAGGCTTGCTCAGTTGGATTAAGGCCTATCTCCTTTCATTTGCTGCATGAAAATTAACTTCTCAAGGGGGTGTATTTAAAAAAAGGCTACAGTGTAAGATAAGAAGAAGGTACAGATGTGTAGAATATTTGGGGATTTAAAAACATTTTTTTTTTAAAAAGATGCTAACAGTCAGCGAGATCTGCACTTGCAGAGCTAGGCTGGGAGCAAACGGATTTAATATGAAGGCTGCTTTGGCATGGAGTAGGTACTGCCAATCTTCATTTCAAATATATTATTCCTTGATCAGATATCTAGGGATCCGATTTGAAACCCCAAGTGCCCTGGAACCAGGGCATCAACTCAGCACGTTGAGGAGCAGACAAACTGTTCTTTTGTCTAACAAACAGAACTTTAAATAACAAGATCCTAACTGCTCTGTGCTGACATTAAAGCTCTCATGCTTCTTTTAATAAGACAAATGGCTTGCCTTACCATCTTTCCTCTCATTCTACTGTTGTGGTGTATGATCTGTGCCAACTGATTGCCTCCCTCCATCCTACAGCTGGCTGCATTTCGCTGGTGTATAAAGTAATTCCTGCATATGTAAGTCATAATTCTCTAACCCTGACTCAAGCAAAAACTCAGGGGGCGGGGGGATTGCCTGCGTTAGGACTGCAGATTTGGGTTCCATAGAGGTACAGGACCAAGAAAAGTTTCGTCAGTTGCTGCTATATAAATAACTAGGCATATGGGGCCAATCTCTTTTCCCCACAAAATTTTCAATTTAGGATATGGGGAAGATTCAGCATCTAACCCAGGATGCAGATCTGTATCCAAATGCCAGTCCCCACAAGGGCCAATCCAACCCCACCGGTACTCCCAACTCCACCAGCCTTGAAGGGTTTGTAATCAGCATCTGCTTTGAGGTGGCCACTATTGTTTAATCTGATCTTTTGGAGTCTTAGGGACGCATACAGCCTTGCATAGGTTCCTCTTTTTATTATTAATGTAGGAATCTAAACAAAATAAACGACATTTGCAGAATGTGTCTCTTTCCCACAGAACTATATTCTGGACCTACCCTTTCATTTTACAAGTCTTCACATCTGAAGATAACACTGAAAAAATGAACTTCCTGTAAATGGATGCTACAACGTCTTCCTGAGTCTGCAGCCAGCCAACAACAACAAGCAGCGAAGTACATGGCATGCATCCTGCTTCAGGGCAATTAGTATGCTCGAAGTACCCCAACCTGGCTGGTAAACTACCTGTATTTTTGCCTGGTTAAGCATGGTTTTTCATTTTGTGCTCATTCTAGCAAAAATGCAGCCCATTTATCAAAACAGAACATGAATAGTTAAGGAATCTCGATGGAGGCGCTCTGACCACTACAGCCTGAGTTTGTAGCTTTAACATTCTGGCCTGTGACTCAGCCTGCCATCTCTGGATCATGTCCACAAAGAACATGGTTAATATGGGTAGTGGGTTAAAACGGAAACATTTGACAGCTCGTAATTTTCACAAAATTGAATGAACTGAACCTGCTAAATTTTTCATTGGTTGTACCTGGTGGAAGCTGGAACAAATAGTGGATATTTCCTACACTGCTCAGAAAGGAGGAGGATGGGAATGCTGCCAAACAGAGCAATAGGATGGGACAAATGTAATGGTCTTATTCTGCAAAATAACTGCCTAGAATCTGCATAGCTTCTTTAATTGAACTAAGCCTCTGCGGGCAATAACAACATTGCACACTTCTGGGAGAAAAGGACCGATAACATAATACTTTCTTTCCACTGGGCTTAAAGCATTTTCCTTGATGTTATTTAAAGCCTCAAGACATCCCTTGGAAGCAGGCAAGCATTATTCTTCCCTTTGTACAGGAAGGTGAAATGTGGCAAAAAGATGTTGAGGGACTTGCCTAAGCTCACGCACATAGAATCAGTGGCAACTCTAAAAACAGGAGCCAGGAATCTTGACTGGCAATCCCCTCTTCTAGCCACCCAACAGCACACCCTCCTACATATCCCTAAAATAGTACTGTATTAATCTGACATTTTTCAACACTGCCCCCACAGTCTCCGCTGCCTCAGTCTGTGCTATGTGAAAGCCTCAGGCAAGAATGATGCGGAAATGTTTAGATTCACTGGCTTGAGGAGTCTCAAAACTTCTCTGTGTGCTTAACATGAAACTCCCCCACCACTTCCTCACCCCTCAAAATATCTTTGAGAAAGAACAGCCTTCTATCCACATTCTTTAAATTTCCCACCGCATCCTCAAGACCTAAAGTCTCTGTGAAAAGGAATTAGTGGCTGTATTTGATCCACGGATCCCTATAACTTATATTTGTAACAGTGGGCAACTGGTTAGTGAAATTAATTCTCTGATGCTACAAAATAACCAGTTCCACCTCACAGCCTCTGATTTTCCAGCAACTTAGACATAAATGTTTGAAGCAAATAGGAACTATTTGTTGCATTTTGCTAGCAAGATGTGGAGCAATTACTATTCTAAATAGGCATGGTTGAACCCAAAGAAGTCTTGCTCCTAGTCACACAGTTTGGCAAGCCACACTCCATGCTATGTAATGACATGCCAACAAAGTCACGACACAGGCCCAGATGAACCTGTGAACAATCAGCCTGTGGAATTCATTTCCACAAAATATTATTGAGTTCAAGAGGTCCACAGGATTTCCAAAAAAAAAAAAGAAAAAAGGACTGGACATTTACAGAGTTGTAAAGAAACTTCCACTATGGAATGGGTAATATACCCACTTCGCCATTCTTGCTCTGTCCTCTAAAGCTGCTCTCCAAGACAAGATACTAAATGAGACAGACTGCGGAATTACAGACCAGTCAACTTAATTTCAGTACCCAGAAAGACAATGGAGCAAATAATTAAGCAGTCAATTTGCAAATACCTAGAAGATAATAAGGTGATAAGAGTCAACAGGGACTTGTCAAGAACAAATCATGTCAAACAAACCTGATAGCTTTCTTTGACAAAATAGCAAGTCTTGTGAATGGAGGGAAGTGGTAGATGTGGTATATCCTGACTTTAGTAAGGCTTTTGATATTGTCTGACATGAATTCTCAAACAAACTAGGGAAATACAATGTAGATAGAATTGCTATATGGTGGGTGCATAACTAGATGGAAAATCATTCCCAGGGAGTAGATATCAATGGTTCACCGTCAAACTGGAAGAGCATATTGAGCGGGTTCCCACAAGGATCAGTTATGGGTCCAGTTCTGTTCAGTATTTTAATCTATTATTTAGATAACGACATAGAGAATACTCTTTGAAAGTTTGCGGATGATACCAAGCTGGGAGGGGTTGCAAGGGCTTTGGAGGATAGGATTAAAATTCAAAATGATCTGGACAAATGGGAGAAATAGTCTCAAGTAAATAGGATGAAATGTAATAAGGAAAAATACAAAGTATTACACTTAGGACAGAACTATCAATTGCACACATACAAAATGGACAATGACAGCCTAGTAAAAAGTACTGCAGAAAGTGATCTAGGGGTCATTGTGGATAACAAACTAAATATGAGTCAACAGTGTAACACTGTTGCAAAAAAAATCAAACATTCCAGGATGTATTAGCAGGAATGCTGTAAGCAAGACCAAAAAGTAATTATTCCACTCTCCTCTGCGTTGATTAGGCCTCAGCTGGAGTAACGTGTCCAGTTCTGGGCATCACATTTCAGAAAGATGTGGACAAATTGGAGGAAATCCAGAGAAAAGTAACAAACATGATTTAAGATCAAGAAAACATGACCTCAGAGGGAAGATTGAAAAAACTGTGTTTGTTCAGTCTGGAGAAGAGAAGACAGAGGAGGGGATATGATAACAGTTTTCAAATACATAAAAGGTTGTTACAAGGAAGAAGGAGAAAAATTGTTCTCATCAACCTCTGAGGATAGGACAAGAAGCATCAAGGGTGGTTTAGGTTGGACATTAAGAAAAGCTTCCTAACTGCCTGGATAGTTACTCACTGGAATAAATCGTTGACAGAGACTGGAATCTTCATCACTGGAGATTTTTTAGCGCAAGTTAGACAGACATTTGTCAGGGATGGTCTAGATAATATTTGGTCCTGCCATAAATGCAGGTTACTGGACTAGATGACCTCTTGAGGTTCCTTCCAGTCCTACCATTCTCTCATTATTCTGATCCTGCAGAGCTATTTCTATGTTCCTAGAAAGAATGAGCATCAAGCTGCCGGGCTAGGACTCAATTCACTAGGTCAACCTGCTTCTATACCAGTGAGAGACCCTGAATAAAGCCCTCAATTGTGGTTCCATAGATTCTAGGACTAGAAGGAACTTCTGCGATCATCTAGTATGACCACCTGTGGAAAACAAGCCATAGGACTTCCCCAGAATAATTCCTAGACCAGATCTTTTAGAAAAATATCCAATCTTGATTTTAAAATCCTAAGTGACAAAGAATCCACCATGATCCCTGGTAAATTGTTCCAAAAGCTAATTAATGGTTAGTTCTGTTTCCACTCTTTTGATCTGTGCTGCCCAGTTTAAGCCTTTGCTATTTTGTTCAGTTACTTCCAGCATTTGGCTTTAAAAACTCCATGAATGACATAATATCGATCACCAAGATATTAACAGGAGGCTTCATTCTGGCATTTACACATCTTCAGGCTTCTCTGAAGTGTCACCAAAAGCATTTCAAACCCAATCACAGAAAACTGACACCTTTCTACCCTTCCCCCCCATTACTGTCATTCTTCATCTGGGAAGAGCAACATTGGCAAATAAAGGGGGCTGAGAACGCTGCTGGGCTTAAATTAAGATAAAAATCCAAAGGAAGTTTTCAGCATATTAAGAACAAATTTACTGCGGATGCTTCCCAAGGTGCTTAATCTGTCATCTCTGAACAGTGGGGCTTTGAAACTTTATAAATCCTTAACCTGATTGCACAGGTGCATTTTTCCTTCTAATGGAGGGACCCCATTTAATTGGGAACTCACTTTGAATAAATCACTCAGGGCTGCATTTTCCGTTTCCTTTTTATTTTATTTTATTTTTCGTCATTTGGCTCAAGATGGTGTACAACAGATGAGCTGAATGTCTTGACAGATGATGAAACCAGAATCACATAACAATACAACCACATCATAGTGAAACCATTCAGATTGCAAGGAGGCAGAGGGGTTGGGTCCATGATGGCTTTCCTTGGAGAAATGAGATAATACTGAACAATGGGATAGGTAAGATAAGTACTATGATTAACTCACAATGATAAGATCTTGACTGTGGATAAATGGAAGTGTATTTTCACACAATGCACAATTAACCTATGGAACTCATTGCTACAAGACATCATCCAGGCCAAGAGCTTAGTAGAATTTAAAAAAAACCAATGGAATGGGAGTTTATATGACACAAAAAATCTAGAGTTGCAATAACATGGGTTTTATTCCACGTTTTAGTTTTGGAAGGGACAAAAAACTCTCATGCTTCAGAGTTTCAACTAGCCTCTAATCAAAGGGGTTGAAGAGGCTAGGAAAAACCCTCCCTCTGGATGGATTATTCCATACGTGCTACTAAAGAGGTTTCTTGCTCCTCTCCTTTGAAACAGCTATTACTGGTGCTGTAACAGACCAGATACTGGACTGGATGGACCATTGGTGTGAGGCCTGGTCAACACTAGAAAATTAAATTGTTTAACTTCATTGGTCTGAGGTGCAAAAAATCCACATCCCCAGTGGCATAATTAAACTGACCTAAGTCCCAGGGTAGACAGCACTAGGGTGATAGAAGAATTCTTCCATCAAACTAGCTACCACCTCTTTGGGAGGTGGGATTTACACAGATGTGCCACCATTGTGCCATCGTAGTGTTTTAAGTATAAACAAACCCTCAGTCAATACGGCGATTCCTACATTCCTATCTTCACATGAGAGGCATTGGAAGACACATTGCCTGAGTCATTTAAAGCAGATCAGACCAAATACTGGAGAATACACAGCAGGAAGAGACCCTGCATGGCAAATATCAAGGGATGGACCTAGACAGGCCCTGGCTGATTTCTCTGTCTCTAATTCTAAGATTCAGTATTTTCCCAATGTAACGTACACATTCTGTCAAAGACTCAGCTATTTCTATGGCACTGAATGAATGCACAAGAAACATTTCTTGACAGGGATGGGAATTTGAGAATTTCCATTGCACCAGGGTGTGCTTCGGTTCCCAGTTACATCTCTATAAATGTAAAGACATTGTTCATGGCCCTCTCACTGCAGAAACGGCGAAGGCAAGTGCATTCAGATGCAACGGGCTCAACTGTGCCTCTTGAGAATCCGGATTTGTTGAGAACAGAAAAGTGCTCGAATGGAGAGGCCCTGACAAGAAGAAATTCTGGCTCGTAATGATATGAGGGAAGCTGCTGAGAAGCACTTGTTTCTACTCATGTGTAACAGAGGTAGCCAATACAATGCATTCAGCCCAGCATGCATGGACAGCGCTCCCCAGGCAGGCCCTCCAGGAGTTCGGTGCCACTTGGCAGATTATCCCTGCCTTCTGTGAGATTGGCGGAGTGAGACATCAAATGAAAGCTTATATCCCACTGGTCGTTGTAAGTACTGCATGATGTACATACAAGTAATATGTTAGAAGTTACAGATAAGTACTGAAAGTAGATTTAAACTATGTAATCGGGCAGAGTTGATAAATTTGTTTTTCTCGGGTAAAGAAATGTTGGTTTACCTGTCTGCCTTGATCTTGGAAGTAAGCAGGGTAAGCCAAACCTAATGGGAGGTACATTTGCATCTGAGATAAACAAGGCGATCCAGTGAACTGGAGGACAGGAAAACAGCATGATACAGAACAAGTACCAGGGAGGTGGAGCTTATCTGGAGGTGCACTTCAAAAGCATCTATTTCAAAGGTTTACTGGGCTATAAAAAGGAAAAAGAACCATTTTGTTGACCATCACAGAGAGCAAGAAGGGCGATAATTTTTGCATTCTTTAAAGTTGGATCCTGGCCTGGGGGAGGGGCTGGTGACACGGTTATTTATTAAAGCAATTTATTAAATTGCTTTATTTGAGCAACTCTCTTTAAACAGGAACTGAAGTCTGCTAAAGTTATGTTTAGTTTCCTAAAAGGATGCTGCACATTTGTTTTAATTGTACCCCACTTTGGATCCACCATGCCTACTCAGTATCTCTTAAATCTCTGTTTCATAATTGGTTTTATTATAAATTCATTTCAATGCCACATATTAAGGGAAGTGTAAACCCTCAGCTGTACCAAACAGGCTGGTGTGTACACTTTCTCTTCAGAGAGAGCAAACCCGGTTATTTCTGGGAGTGTCAGTGACAGGGGACGGATGCTACAGGACAGCGCTCTTCAAGATTAGGATGCATCTAAAGATAAACTGCAAGGCAAAGCGAAGGCTAGCAGAGCTTCTGAGAAGACTGTTTGGGTGCCTGCAGACTCCTAGGTTAGCACCAGTATGTCTCTCTCTGACTCAGGCAGGGGTGTATAAACCAGAGCGCACCAAGAAAGTGTTACAGCTTCTTCCAGATTCTTTTCCTCCTAGGGCACCAGCACTTTAGCTTACACACACTCTCCCACTTCCATTTACATCAGCCACCCAAGAAACATCTTAGCACCACCCCAGACCTATTGGCTGAGGTACATTGATCAAGTCCCTGTAACTGCCAGAGGAGATCCCAAATGAGTGACCCAAGCCTCTCCTCTTCTATTTATGCTTCCTCACTCAACAGCATTCCCAGGCTAAAGGTGCACCAATAACAGTGAATTGAGCCTGTCTCTCTCCCATGGCAGCATAGGACAGAATATTAACCAGCAGAACTCCACGCTGCTCCCTTCAAAGCAATTTCATTTTAAACTACAGCAAACAGATTTAATTTATGTGCTGCAGTCCATGCTTTTTTTAAAAAAAAAAATCACCACCTTGCAAGCTTCCAAGCATGGTTATTAATATGCTTTCAGATATTTCTATTTATTTCCTTAGACAAACAATTCCATTAATCAGCTAAGCCTGAATCCCAGCCAAGCTGTCTTTTCTCAGCACATCACCAATACCAAGCAGGATTTTGCTAATGATTTTCCAGCCTGTTTTATTTTAATGGACCTCATATCAAACATGGGCATCAATCCTCCACTGCCAACTTAACGGGAGCAGAAGGAACACAGGATCGGGTCCCTGGAAAAATTATAACGGGCCAATCCAGACTCATCTCCCTGTTTATCTATATCCATCTAACTAGGTATTTATATGCCCTCTGTTATGTCTGGTTCGTGTCCATCCCAATGGACATGTAGGATTCTGGATGAAAAGGAACTAAGAAGACCCACCCTCTACACAGATCAAGGAAATCAGCTTTCAGGGCACATTCTCAGAGACACTGCATGGCTGGGGATAGGAGATTCCAGCCACCAGCACACAGGAATACCTGCACCAACCCCATTTACCTGGGCTCAGCACATAGCCAAGACTACCCCCTATATGCACAAGAGGAATCAGAGCATATTGCTGATGAACCATACAAAAAGTGCCAAGGAACGATAAATTGGGATTTCTTGTACTTGAACTTTTGGTCAGGTGTTCCCCTCATTAACATTTATTGTTCCCCAATCTCTATTAGAGCCTCATCTCTCTTTTCTTACTCCTGTGTTATTGACAGCCACACAGACTGAGACTCTGACAGCTGTATATTTCAGGCAGCCTCCCCTGAACTTTCTCCACACAGTCCCCTCAGTCCCTAGCGGGAAGGCATGCCCATTTGGAAAGCTAAAACTAATTCAGCACTCACCCAAAAGCAAGATGTTCAGAGTGCTGCCAATCTCCAGGTGTTATGTAAAATGACCGGCTGTAGGATCTGATTGATATGCGACCAGAGGAAAACCTCAGCTAATGACAGACCAAAAGAGAGTGAATGCCGAACCCCTCACTAGTGACAAAGAATGCATCTTTGACTCAATGGTGTCAATTCTCCCTGTTACTCATTCTAGGCACAGACATCACATGAAATATCGAAGATCGATATGTGACACAATGCTCTGCCAGCCAATAAGGTGACACATCAAGATGTTGCTTTTCACCTACAATCCCAAAGCGGTTTGGACCGGGTTTCCTAAGCAAGCATCTCATGCAGTAGGTTTAGGATCACTCAGTTATTATCATGGCAATACATGATCAGATCACCATGTATTTTAGTTAATATTTTATTCCTGACTTGTGTTCTTCGGACTATCTAGTTTCATTAGGCTGAAGTTCCAGCTAAGATTTTTCTGTGCTACTCCAGGGACCTAATGTAGGCTCTCAAGTGTCATTAAAGTCTCAGTAGTTTTCAAACTTAGGGTCAGGATCCAATACTGGGGCGCAGACCCTCAGGGACTGGGTCGCGGTGCCCTCTGCTGTCAACACCGAAAGACTGGAACGCATTGCTCAAAGATGTAATTGTTGGGTCACGGGCATAAATGATTTTTTTCAACTGAATCCGAAGGAAAAAAAGTTTGAAAATCACTGCCTTAGATAGCCTGGAAAGTCCCTCCCTAAAAAGCACAAATAAATAAAGACATGTTTGGATGGGGAAACTAAAGTAGGCCAGTTAAGGAACTTAGCCCAGCCTAGGGGGTAATTGATCTTAGCAACTCTTGGCTCTCTTTATCTCTTTGGCCCTCATTCTTATGGTAGCTGAGCACCTCACCATCTTTAATGCACTTATCTTCACAACACCCTTGGGAGGTAGGGCAGTCTGCATGTAGCATTTCTAGTAGTTCAGCACCAATCTGCTTGACTACTGTCCACAAAAACACTTAGGTGGATTCAAGACACATTTGCAAACAAGGCCAGCTGCATCCACTAAGGTCCCCTAAGCCATGGCTCAAAATGAGTTTGAACTCAGCTTTTCATATCATTATCCTCTTGTGATATCTTTGTCAAAATCTTTGCAACGTGATCTGCAGGAACAGAACAGGCAGCAAAAGAAGAGACACTCAAACCAGAGATTGTGCGGTAAAAAGATAAAAGTGAAAGTAAGATACGATGTGTTCGGCTGAAACCATGGGAATCTCACAGTGGGTTGTTCAGTGACTTGACAAAATAATTCTTGGTTATAAATTCAAGCTCTTCATGAACAATGGAATGCCATTTTCCTCTTGCCAATTCCACTCTGAGTGGTAACAGCAAAATGCTTAGTGTAACACATATACTTTAAAATGTACGTACAGAAGATTTCGGATTCAACCTGCAAAGTTTCCCAGTGCCTTGATTTTTAAATTCTTTCCAGTCTTGGTTTTTTTCCCCGAGTTCATCCTTTACTGGGTGGCTAGATATGTTTATCTCCACATTGTGTCTAGACTGATCATAACCTTTACCAGTACAATGTAGATTTTCTATAATACTTTAGTTGACGCCCTATGATACTCTGCTTAACTGCAAGTTTATCAGAATTTAGCATTAGAGATTGGCCCATGCTGCGAAATTCAGGCTGGCTGATTTTGGGTGCTGAAAAATGAATCTGGTGCATGGAAGGTAACAAGCTAATCTTTTGGTTGAGGCAGTGGACTGGGACTCAGAAAAGCTCTGTTCAATGCCTTGCTCTGCCACAAACTTCATAGGCAAGCTGCTCCATTGTTCTCTGTCTCAGTTCCCTATCTTTAAAGGATAGTTAATGATACTTCCTTTGTTTGGCTGGCTTAGATTACACTTTCTGTGGCAAAGACCTTTTCTTATTAGCACCTAGTGCAACGGGTCCCCAATCTCAGTAATAATTTCTAATACCCCAAAGTTGCCAGATTTCAGATCTAGGATTTTGTTTTGACTTCTTATGAAGGCAGGGACCATGTGCCAATTGTGGATGTGGCTCTGAGGTCAAATAAAAAACGATCTACCAATGCAGGTATGTTGGAATCCAAGTTCTGTATATGAACTATTTGGTTGGACTTGCGTTCTAGGAGTCTGAGCCTATCTGACAAAGAATGATGTGAGGTCCTTGATGTAGAAAATTCTTTCATATGATCAGATTAAGCACTGCAGTTTGAGTGGATTATACCAGGATATGTGCTCGTCTGCAATTAAAGCTGAACGCAAATCCATGTGGCCGAGATCCAGAATCTTACTGATTCACACCCCGAGGAAGCTAACCTGATCAGATTCAGCTGTACAATAAATGGTCTGCCACCATCCTGCTCTCTGATTTGCCACAAATGACATCCCCTCCAGCAGTGAACTACCTTCAAATTTCATGCAGAGTCAGTCTAATCATGGGAACAGAGGGCCTTTGAAAAGTCTTGTTCTACATAGCTCATGGATTTTGTTGTGGAGGCCCAAAACACCGCAGATTTACAAACTTGAGCTGGTGTCAGACTTTCACTGCATGCATTTCCAAGGGTGTGAACCAAATAATTTAACCGCAGCCTCTTTGTGTTGAAGCAAAACTTACCTCAGTTTTTCCTTTACTCTGACAGGACCTCCTGGTGTCTTCATCAGATCCCCATTCTGTTGCCTGGGAAACCAAAATGTACAAGTCACATGATAGCGTGAACTATTGCTTCTTGGCTAACCCACATCTGGAGACTCAAAGAAACAAGAGCAAGCAGCACAAGTCAATTTATGCAGTGCAATTTACAGCAGGCATTGGGACAATAAACCTCATGTCATATATATCATTCCTCTTGTGCTCACAGTGCAAACAAATGATAAATAGATGAGCCGTCCAGAGGTTGAGGCAACTAACACATCAGCAGAGAAGAGATTTTAATTTGCATGTAAATACAGCATCTGATTATAATTCAAGTGGAAGGATCCAATACACAAACCCTATACTGCAGGCCTTTGCCCTTTTAAAACGTTCAATGCAGCACAAAAGTACCTGTTTTGAGCACTAAATGGAATAACAACTTACAGTAAAGTCACAGGTATTGAACAATAATTTTGCACAAATCTTTAGTTTTCTTAAAAACACCGCGGAGATGATCACCCTATTCCTGAAATCTAGTGTTAACACCACTGCAAAATCAGTTGGACAAGATGAGAAACGGAATTTCCCAGGGACATCGTGGCCAGGGAGTGGGAGAAGAGACCTCAAGGCGACTGTACAGCTAATGAAATCTGGACACCTTGCAGCAGAGGTGCAGAAAAAGGAGTCAGACCCCAGCAATACTGTATCAGACACAGAGCAATAGCTAGCTTCAAAGAAGCCAGCAACAGATCCAGGCATTTCCAACCTTCTGAATTCCTCCCCCCCACCCCACCCTGCCACCCTTTCAGCAATTTAAAAAAAAACCCAAAACCCAACAATTTCAAAGAACTATTCTTCATTTTAAACAACTGACGGTGAAAATACACACAGACACACAGTACTTTTTTTTGGAGTGTTAGAAAAACAATCCCACTAATAGGAGATAAGCCAAGATTGCAAGGTTCAGATACGGATCCAAACTCCCGTAAAGGAGCCAGGCCACTTTTTTTCCCAGCCCATTACAACGACTGGAAACAGCAACAAAGCTCAGTCTGGAATTGAACTTTTCTCCAACTTTCTGTGCGCTGCCAATATTGTAACACTGAATGTTGCCAAAAACTGTCTCCTTGACGCATGATGAATCTTGGTTCCCATGGGAGGCTGATGGGTGTCAGCAGAAAAGAGTTTCCCCAATTTAATAAAATATACTTTCTCACAATCACAACCAAGGATGGAGATAGCATGTGTGAGGAGGGGGATGGCCTTGGGGATTAGTCTCGCCTGGAAGGGACAGTTTAGCGGTATCCAGATAGGGGAATGACACCACCAGAGACAGGGAGATGATTTCAACAGTCCATTCAGTCCAGATGTGGAATGTTAACTGGCAGTTTGCACCAGAGAAGTGTAACACAGCAGCTACAGGGTTGGGTTCTTGGTTGTGGTGTAGAGCAGTGTTTCTCAACCTTTAATGGACTGGGGAACACCGAAAGGTATTAATTACTTTATGCAGAATACCTGATGAAAAGATTCTCAAAAAAGCAGGTAACAGTGGCAGGAGATTTAAAATACCCCAGTCATAGCAAAGCATCAAAGTCCACCGCCACACATCTGGAAGCTTTGCTGAGGCTGGAGCATTAAATTGCTCCTTCCCTGTCCACACTCAGCCCCACCTGATGGGGAGGGGTCAGGGTGGGCCGTGGGACACCTGCACTACGTCTGAGGCGCACCAGTGTTTCACGGAACGCCGGTTGAGAAACACTGCTTTCCACCCATCTTCACAGCCAGCTAGCTACAATATTCTCTACCCTCAGATCATTTTTCGACAAGCTCAGAAAAGCCACACCACACAAAACCCCAGAGGGAATAGCTTACTGGATGGCTTTCTTCCCATTTCAGAAACACCAGAAGCCACACGCTCCTTTACAGCCCCAGTTTAGCATGACAGAGCTGGGCAGGATAAAATTAAAACAAAAATCGTTGATTTCTTTAGCAAGCGATGCCACTCTTCCGTAAATCCTCTGGACCCTCATGGACAGCAGCAACTTAACAGAGCAGAATCTGGCCCTCTGTAGAAAAGCATCCACTTTCCATACACCAATCCGGCTGAGCTGAGAATTACGCCACAAACATAGTTTAAGCCAGAGCTCAAATACCTCCCTAAGCCATGTTTCTGGGGCTGGATTGTTTCCTTTTTTTGAATAACATTGTCCTGAGGTTCTCCCTGATGAGGCCACTGATAACAGGAGCCTTTACTGATAGAACAATTTATAGGAAGGACTATATTGTCAGTGACTGCATCATTCGTCAATTAACGTTTCATTAGAGTCAAGAGGATAATCAAGCACTACAGCAGGTTAGGGCATGTTTTATTAGGCCAGTATACACACCTCAGGTGAGCTCGAAGGAACAGGGTTGAGGGCTGAGTGACTCCAATAACTCCCAGTGACTCAAAGAGCGAATTAAAGAGCCGGCAAAGGGGGACTTGAAGCATCTTGTCACTAATAAAAATATAGCTGCAAAACCAAAAAGCTAATGTATATTCGAGGGAAAGTAATTGTGCAACAATGAATGAACCTAAACCAAGGGCTGGACTCTAAGTCAACAGAAGTCTGGCCATTCATTCTCATGTGCTCCCAAGAGCCCCATGAAGGGCCCAGATTTTGAGTTCTCAGCTTTTTTATCATCCCTCCTGTTCTTTTGCACTCAATCTGTTTGGACCCCTCTGCTGGCTAGACCCTTCTTTCCAGCTTCACAAATACTTTCATCTTTCTCCTTTCCATTTCTGCTGTCTTAAGTCTTCTGAATGCACCTCTATCCCAAGTTTCCCTGAAAACTCTAGGGCTCCAGTGTAAGCTTGTCTTTTCTACTTTCCACCCACGCCTCTCCTTCCCAGAAGCTCCTTATGAAACCTCCCTCCTCCCCCAAATACACTGAACACCTCTGCTTCAGCCAACTTTCTCTCTCAGTACCTTTCCGAATCTCTCCAGGCAGTCTTTCCAACGAGATATGTGTATTCTGAGACATACTGAGGGTATAAAGCACATGTATCTGACTGGGTCTCTTTGTGGATTTCTCAGGAGTACTGATATCTACATAACCAGTTTAATGCCAAACTTTGGGGCTAAGGAAACCGTGCACTCATTTCATTTCCTGAGCACAATGCATATCACCAGCCTAGCCCCTGTGCATTTCCTAGCCCCTAGTAAACCAAACAACAAGAAAAGTTATTTCTGTTTGTTTCTCAATTTCTCTCTGTCTATGTACATTTAGCTGCACAGCACACTAACTAAGCAGGAGGCTGTTCCCCACCAGGCTGGAGATCATTTTGATTCCTCGCTCATATGCTCAGCTATTTGAGCCAACAAGCACTGGACTACTTCTGTATCTTGTGGTACACACGGCAATCAGGAGAAGAACAGCAGAGGACTGTGGTCTGACATGGTGAAACACCAACTCTCATGGAAAATGGAGCCTGGGTGGTTAGGTGACTGAAGCCAGGAGCAGGAAGCAGAGGAGGAAAACAAGAAAATATGAATGTTCTCCTGCTTCACCATCTCCCATATGTTGATAGAAGCAAGCAGTCTTTGGCAGTTTGAGGATAGTCTGACAGGGAGCACCAGAATTTTATTCCCTGTATTCCTTGCCCTTGCGTATTCCACCTCCCCACACCTCCTCCCTAGAACGCTTCCAGCCCCTCACCCCATCCCTCTTCCTATTTCCAAACAAAATTTGTGGGATTTCCTATTGTCAATGGTTCTGGACGCTTTGAGGATCTCATATGCAACCATGTGATCCATATTCAGAATGACAAATGGCCAAATTTGTACCAAATCAGTTTGCGTGACTAGCGCAAGGGTGAACCAGATTTGCCTTTGGCCCGGCAACTCTGACTTGCAATTTATAAATAATTTGAGACTGAATGCATATGAACATACTCGATTAAGCTCACGATAATCCCTGTGTTATACTTGGACTACAAAGATTCAGTTTTTGCCCAGAACTAAGGTGTCCTTTCAAAAATTGAAAACAAAGACGATAAAAAAATAAGTTATACTGCATATGTATTTGGTAAGTGAAGCCCATTTTTAATTTCTAAAGTATCTCATTACAAACCCGTCCATCTGTTCCCATCCTCACTTCCGTTAAATGTGTGTTCCATACAAGCTGCTGACAGCCTTTCGTGCCTGCAGATCGGCCCAGAAAAATGCTGCTCTCTCCTGTTTCCATTAAGATCTTTTGTTCTGAAACCTTATGTTTGGAGGTGGTTGGAATGCACATATTGCAAGCACATGGCCTGATTCGGCAAGACACCCAGCGTCGCCTGTAACATCCCGAACCTCCTCAACGCCTACAAATGTCAATGGGAATGGAAGGAGCTCCACACCATGCCAGAGCAAGTCTACAGAGACTGCGAAGTGCACAACAACCTCAGCTTTTCAATCAATCCACAAGAACACAGAGAGGAGGCTCCTTCCCCCTACCAGGAGGAAAGCGGGATAAGACGTGAAGATGGTCTTGTGTTTGTTCAGCGTACGGCACCCTGAGCGGAGACTGCCAGCTCCATCAACCTGCACGGAATTATGCATGAGGAAGAGGGTGCAGGAATTGCCATGGACTGGAAACCTGAGCTGGCCAAGTTATTCTTCTCCCTTACCTACATCTTCCTCTCCAAAAGCCTAAAGGGGGCTTGTCTCTTCAGTTAAAATAAAGAGACCCACTGCACTTATTCCACCACTAACCTCTGCATTTCTTATCATTTATATTGGTATGCCTTTCTTTTCTTTACCGACTCCTTTTGGACCTCAACCTGCAAGGTGTGGAGAGCCCTCAAATCCCACTGCTGGCATTCTGAGACCAGAGGGCACTCTGCATCCCACAGGAGGCACAATTAAGCAAAGCACTTAACTTTAAATGAGTTTCAGTCCATCTCCATTCAGCAAAGCCTTTAAGAATGTGCTTAGGTCTGTTAATGCTTCAGCCGAACTAAAGCACATGTTTGAGTGCCTTGCTGGACCCTGATGGGCTTCAGCAGATGCTTAATCACTTGCTTAAGTTCTCTGCTGAACTGGGGTCAGGATGAAGTCCTTCAGGCAAAGTGCTCCCTACAGAAGTCAGCACATTTCTGCTACAAACAGCCACCCTAAGCCTCTTTAGCCATCTAACATCAGACAGGAAAACGTCAGTTCCATAAAGTGCGATATATAGGCCACTGTTGATCTGGAATAACTATTTTATAAGGCCAAGAAATATTTGGTAACCTCCACAGAAGGCAACTCGACACCATGGATGACAATGCGGACGTACCTTTTATGGGAAAACCCTGTAGTGTTTATAAGGAAATGATAGCTTTTCTATAGGAGCCTTATAGGATTTTAAAAAAAACTACTATTTCTGTCAGTTCCCCATCTTCAAAGCGCCTGACGAAGTGGGATTTTCTCTCACGAAAGCTCCTGAAATAAATAAATTTGTCAGTCTTTAAAGGTGCCACAGGACTCCCTGTTTGTTTTGCTGAACTAGACTAACTGCCCCTTTGATACTTCTATTGCATGAATCTATGAGGCTGGATCAAGAAAAACCTTTAGAATGGCTCTGATTTCAACGAGGGAGCTACAGAATGTACTGTAAAAACCTATTACATTTCTACATAGCCTTACTGGATTCATCCTCATTAAATTCTATAGGACTTCTCCCTAAAGGACTGCTGAGATGTCAAAGTGCATTGTTAAAAGTCCTTTTTGAAGCCTTGACTTTTGACTCTTAAGGGCTAGGCACATCTGCATTGTTCTATAAACAATAATTCATTGAAATCTCATTTCTTAACAATACAGAAGAGAAACTCAGTGACCCAAATGCTGAAGTTCCACAGCAGTTAAAATTTATTAAAACTGTGGCACACAAGGTTGATCGTCCTATAGCTAGAACGGAAAGAGAATATAATGCTGTGTCTCAGCAAATAGACTAGCTACATATCGCAGAGGGCAAATTATAGAACATTGCTGCAGACTGTGACACCTATGAGGAATGATCATAGAATTCAGCAAATTAGTTTTTGATGGTAGGAGAAGTGGGGAGTGGAGAATTGCACCATAGCTAATCAAATTGCTAATTGATTTCCCTTCAATGATCTCTAAATCCTTAGGATGTGATAAAATGCCAGTTGTACATTTCGTTTTCAACTCAAACTAACCACACTTATCAGCACAGTCCAGCATGAGAACGTAGCTCTACCCCCAGGTGGCTGGGCTCGCGATATGTGTTGCAAGTCACCTGCAGACAATGAACGTCATAAGGTTAACATAACATTTAGGAGGCAGGAGGGATACATGCTGGAAAAAAAATCCAAGGAGTCTGGTGGTACTTATAAAGATTAACAAATTTATTTATCACATGAGTTTTCGTGGGAGAAAATCCCACTTCGCCAAACGCTTGAAGATGGGGAACTTTCAGAATGGGAACAAAATAAATGTAAAAGAGTCTAAGTCATAGGATCAAAGCATTTGTTTGGATTCAAACAGTGAAGCACAGCAATTAGCAGGGCAGTGGGGAGGGGGAAAAGAAAAGCTAAATTACCTGTGCTGTACTTCACTGTTTGAATCCAAACAACTACTTTGATTTCCTGTAACTGTCTGACCTGATCCTATGACTTACACTCCCCTGCATTTATTTTCCTCCCATTCTATAAGTTCCGCATCTTCAAGTGTCCGATGAAGGATTTTCTCCTAGGAAAGCTCATGCAATAAATAAATTTGTTAGTCTTTAAAAGTGCCACCAGACTCCTTGTTTGTTTTGCTGAACTAGACTAACACGGCTCCCCCTTTGATACTGAAAAATAAATCTACAGGCCCAATTCACCATTACCCTGTATTAGTGAGTACATGCACTTTTCACCAGTCCAAATCAGTGTATAAGGCTCGTAGACTCATAGATTTTAAGGTCAGAAGGGACCAATATGACCTTCAAGTCTGGCCTCCTGCACAATGCAGGCAAAGAACCTCATCCACCCACTCCTGTAATAATCCCCTAATCTAAAACTGAGTTGTTAAAGTCCTCAAATCACGTTTTAAAGATTTTAAGGTACAGAGAAACCACCAGCAAATGAGCTGTGCCCCATAATACAAAGGAAGGTGAAAACCCCACAGAGCCTTCGCCAATCTGCCATGGGGGAAACGTCCTTCTCAGTCCCAAATATGGCAATCAGCTAACCCCTCAGCGTCTGGGCAAGACTCATGAACCAGACACCCTAAAAGGATTCTCTGCACCAACTCAAACCCCACCCCATCTAACATCTCATCACAGGCCTTTGGTACATTCACCACTAGCAGTCAAAGAGCAGTTAATTGTCAAATTAGCCTGTCCCATCCATAAATTTATCCAGCTCAGTTCTGAAGCCAGCTAGGATTTTTGCCCCCCACTGCTCTGCTCAGAAGGCTACTCCAGAACTTCACTCCTCTGATGGTTAGAAACCTACGTCTAATTCCCTTGGACACTGAAAAATGGCATAGCCCCCTACATCCACTCTTCTTAAATAAAGCGACTGGCAGGACTGACCAGCCCCTCAGATTAACCTGTTTTCCCCCTCTCCAGTTGTATTTATTTTAACCGTGTTTCAGTCTCATGTTCTTCTGCACCATTTATTCATGGCAGACTGTTTCTCTTCCTACCATTTGACAGTTTTTTATTTAAACGGTAAGTTCTTTCAGACAGGGACCATCTCTCTCTAGCTGTTTGTACAGTGCATAGCCAATTGGGGTCTTGATCTCAATCAAAACAAATGGGACTTCCTGAAAAATAAGGTAGACAAAATCTGACTCTTAGTGTGTAAGTGCAATTGTAAGCAACCCTTTTCTGGTCAACTACTTCACCTGCTGTGAGTGCTTACTAATCCTGGACAGTAGTTATTTCTCTCTCCTCAGTAGCTGCAATTATTTTTTATTATTATTTATTATATTACAGAAGCTCTCAGGATACGTCTACACAGTCAGAAAGGAATTAGGGCTGAGCCAGGTCAGCTGACTCAAGCTCATGGGCTTGGGGCCGGGGCTTTTATTCTCATGCAGTTGTAACCCCAGAGGCCTGAAGTGAGATTGTAACAGCAATATACAAACCTGTAGTGAGACAACCCCTGACACAAAGGGTTTACAGCAGGAAACAGGAAGCTCCCTGAGAAGCTGGCGTTAATCAGTCCAGGCTCCTGGGGGTGCTACAGAGGTACATAAGAGGCTCCTCTTCCTCTCTCCCTGCAGCTCCTGCAACTTTCTGTTATTCCCTCTCACCTTCTCTCCTGCCTGCCTCTTATGTCTCTTGTGCCCTCCTTCCTCCAGCACAGCACTCCACCCTCTCTGTGCATGTAGAGCAGACAGAATACATATGCACCAGCAGCAGACACAATTTTCTATACTCTGTGTCCCCCCCCCCCAGTCTGGCACCTGAGGAGGCCGCCTCAGTTCGCCTCATGGTAAGCCCAGCCCTGAGTGCGAAACTGGCATTTCAGTTCTGGAGTCGTAAACTTTCTGGTGTTGTAAACTTTCAGGGGATTCCACTGAACAACAACAGGTTCTTGTAAATCAGACAGACACTTCTCCTTCCTGTAGCGTTGGGTGGGAATTTACAGCTCCTGACTCGATATTTCCTTATCGCAAAGGGGCATCGTATGAGGCTTAACAGACCACAGTTCCTAGAGCACTCTCGGATGAAAAGCATATCTTTACAAGAGCAAAGTATTATTATTACAGATTACTGTCTAAAGCTTTATTAAAGAGCATTTGATACCTAGTACAAATTTATTTCCAGCCCTCTAGAACTAAAATGGCACAAAATTAAATTAAAAATGGTTTTGTAAAGTAAGTTATAAAGATAGTCACAGCCAAAGTTACAACTTGCATTCCCAGGTTTGGTTCTTTACTGTTTTTAAAAACTCGGATACAAAGGGGAAAAAAAAATTGTTTATAGCAGAATGGCCAACTCATCCTGTCATCTAGGACGAGATACTACCAACTTAAAATCTGTAACTTCGACAAGCAAATTCCCATGCTATTTCGTCTAATTTTACCCTCTGTAACCCTAGTGCAGATGCAGTCTAACCACACTGATTTCCACTGAGCACAGACGTTGAGCCCTAGACAATGACATAAACATACATGGTTGAAACAGGAAGTATTTTTCAAATTCCAATTTACATTTCACTAATGATTTTTTGCATTTCTTGCATTTCACAAAGAACAGTCAATGACATTCATGGCATTTTGTTTACAAATCATTGCTCAGCACTGCAATATTTGGTTACAAATGCTGCAGGAGAAACATTTCTTGTTTAAAAACAATTGCATTTGTTGGCAGTTAGAAAAAACAAATGTTTCTTTTGGCTGCAAATTTGTAAAAGCCCATTTTTATGAAGTCTAAAGTTTGATCCAAATGCAAGTTCCTAGGGGTTCCTTAACTGAGATTAGAACTAGATGGGAAATGATTTTCCAAGCCTGTGAACATTTTCCCATTCTGTATCAGGACAAAACCAATATTCCACATGAGTGCCTTAATCACGAGGCAACTGGCTATTCTGGGACGGGTTAAATATTCGTTGGAACAGGGATTCAAGTGCGAGTCTTCAACATTCCACGTGAGTGTTCTGACTACTGGACCATAAAGTTAGTCTTGCTTATTCTTGCTCTCTTTGGGCCACTTAATATATAATCATTTTAAAAAATAGAATAGCTCAAACAGGAGATTGATCTCCATCCCAGAACAGTTAAAAAGACACAAGATTAACTGTGAGGCTATTCTCAGATGACTAAAGAAATTCCACCCTATCTCTGAGAAGCCCTTCCCAACAAAAGTTTCACCAAAACTTGTATATTTCTCCCCAAACTTCGGTTCTGACAAATCAACATTTTTCCCCTGAGAAACTACTTTTTCATCAAATGCTAGAGCAGCTCTGACACTACCCTACCGCACAAAGCAAAACACTCCTGTGGACTACGGTTCATCTGCACATAGACAGTTCAGAATGAATGATACTGAAAACAGAATTGAGAACTGGAGAATGGTACAACAGGTGATAGCTAAAGACCGTATTTCCTATGAGTGAGGAACCAAAAGCATGCAGGAACCATAACAAGATATTTCGCAAAGCGGACAATTAATATCCACAGTAGAATTTAGTCTCCTGCCATGTCAAAAACATCTCGTAAGTTATGGCAACAGGAATGACACCAGATTATAAATCAATATAATAATTATATAAAGGAGGTTAAAATGTACTTAGCCAAAAAAATAAAAGAAGCCACTTTACTATATCAGGCATAAGTCAAGGGTATGTATATTGCTAAACGCTGGTTTATTGTATGTTGGTCACAATCGATCCTTAGATACCTCCCATTACTGCAGTGCATAATACACTTTTTGCACTTTCAGCTCTGTTTATTTTGCAAAGATCAGTTTTTACATTTCTTCTCTCACAGATATAACCAAGTATTCTTCACAACTGAGTTAAGCACAGAAATGCCTTCATTTTAGCAGCATGGATCAATTCTCCCTCGCAGGCTAATGCATCTCCAAAAGATGTCCATCTCCACCACTTTTTGTTCTTTAGTAGAGTCACCATTCAGAAATAAATCCTCCCTCCCATTCGTGGGCTTGACTGATGGATGTGACGGGACTTCTAAACAGCCTCCCTTTACTGTTCTGCACAATGATCTCCGCAGTAGAAGCTGCAAAAGACCTTCCAACGGACCAGCCCATATTCAGTAGAAAATCCATTTACCATGGCTGTAGTCCCCTTTGTGTTTATGCATCAAGCAAGGAGATTTTATTCTCCTTCATTTTTCTGCACAGGGTTTCCTCTCCATTGTGCTTGCCTTTGAAGCTTACTGCTGGGTAGCAATGTTAAGACTTCTCCACGACACACACTTTTCTTTTTCCACTACACATACAGACCGGATGGATACTGCACAGTCAATTGAGAGACTTTTTGTGCACCCATTAAAACGCTTTAATGTTCAGCTATGAAAGGGGATCTTCCTCAATGCTTCAAAGCAAAAATGTTATCAAAGCATACGAAAAACCTCCACACGTTATCAGCTTCCTAAATAATAAAGTGGGGAGCCATGCATTCCTTATTCCACCACAGGTTACAGCAAGGAATAGTTTATTTCAGCCTTTATTTGTTTGTTTGCTTTGAGAAATAACTGAATTAAGTTTGAGGAAACTGCCCAGCATGGACACAATTCTCTCAACAATTAGGATGAGATTCATGAATCAAAATCAGCACATCCTGCAGTTTTAAAGTAACTAATGAAGAACTCAAGATGACATTTTCACTGTTCCGTGTTCCTTGTTTTTCTTCAGGGAAATCACATCTATTACATCAATGGGGCCTAATACTCTTTCAGATGACAAACACGACAATATATTCTCATTAAAATCGTATAAGAAGTTCAACATGGGTTTAGTTCTGTCTGGGCTCTAAAAAGGGGGCAATTAAACAAATAAAATGTTCATGTCTTCAGCTTACCCTATCCAAATTCTTTTCTGGTTGTGCATTTAAGCTTGGTGTAGAGCAACCAAAGGGGGGAAAAAAGTGGAAATCTTTAATGAAGCAAAAAATGCCTTACTGGGAGCAAATGAAAGGCTTGAAATTACCTTAATTAGCCAAGGGGAATTTCATGCAAGCTAGAGAGACTGGGCAAGTCTTTTGCAGAGAAACAAACTGAAAATGTCAGCAAGATCCTGAATGAACATGACTGAACTACGGAACCCTCTGAGTCTAAAGGACAAAAAGCAAAACCAGAGTCTACGTCCTGCGTCTCTATCTTACGGTGTTTCTTAAAACAGAACTTTAGGAGGCCAGGCAAGAATGGCACACGTCTCACAGGGACAAGTCAGCCCTCACTGCTACGCTAATCAATCCACTTTGCCAAGGTCAAAGTTTCGTCCTCTTTTGAAACGTATATTTAACGCTGGGAAAGGATCCAGACAGAAGTCCCTAGAACTCATTATTATTACTTGTAATTACGGTAGTGTCTGAAGCCTGCAACTCTATTGCACTAGGTGCTGTATAAAGGTAGAATAAAAAGGAAACTCCTGCCCTACAGCGCTTATAACCTAAGGAAAACATGAGAGACATACAACAAACAGACGGCAGAGCAGAAGGTCATAGTGAAATGACTGCGACGCAAGTGCAGGAAGTGGCAATTGTAGACTAAGGGTCCCCGGTAAAAGGGGGCTGGGGGGTGAACCCCTGGTCAGCCCATTACTCCAGCCTCCTTAGCTGAGGGGCAACAGAGCTAATTGGCTGGGTAAGGGCTGACTGCCTGAAGAGAGTCAGCTGTTCGCATACCCAGGCTCAGCAGTTCCCAGATCTTGATTAGAAAAGGGGCGACGGGCCCAGATGACCCAGCAGGGTTTATAAGCTGGCCCAAAAGGCCAGAGAGAGGGCATATGTGCAAGCCAGCTGGCCGAGGTTTGGCTGGGCTCCCTGAACAAGCCCCAGAGACCACTGGCTACAGGGCCGGCTCTAGGCATCCGCCAGAGCGGCAACGGGCAGGGGCGCTGGGAAGCCGGACCTCGTGCTCCCACCCAGGGGTTAAAGTATGCCAGCCCGGAACGCCCCAGAACGCCGTTCCAGGGCCCACACATTTTTCAGGCTAGTGTTCCGGGGCGCAGAAGACTCAGGTGGAACACTTGTTCCGCCCTGTGCTGCTGCGGCCACGCTGGGGAGTTTCAAATTTCCTGCCCTGAGCATGCTCAGACAGAGCGTGCTCGGGGTGGGAGCGGTCCTGCCCGCCACCCCTGCAGCTCCGGGCCAGGTAAGGGGGACAAGAGGAGCAGGGAAAGGGCTGTGTGGGGGGGTGAGGAGTGGGGAAGGAGCTCAGAGGATTGGGGAAGAGGCAACGGGGGGGCGAGGAGTGGGGAAAGGGCTGCGGTGGGGGGGTGAGGAGCGGGGAAAGGGTCAAGAGGTGCAAGGAAGGGGTCACGGGGGGCAAGAAGCGGGGAAGGGGCCGCGGGGGGCCAAGAGGAGCGGGCGAAAAGGGGCCCAGGGGAGGTGAGAGGAGCGGGCAAAAAGCGGATGGGGGGGCGCACCAAAGCAAAAGCTGGCTCGGGGCGCCACAACCCCTTGAGCCGGCCCTGACAGGCTATAGGGGAATTGGAAGGTGCTGGGTGGGCTCTTTATGCACACCTTGTAAATAAAGAACTGGTGACTGCAGCCCGAAGGCTCTCCGCATCCTTTGAGAGCCAGAAGGGAACTGAAGGTGAAGGGCAGTGGTGAACTGCCCTTTACACCCCTGTTTTGCCACAGAACACATGGAGCCCAGGCAGAAAGGACGCAAACATCCCCAACAGGGCCCTGGCAACAGGCCTCAATCCTGATTTGGAGAGACCACCTTAACAGCTGAGATCAGTCCATGGCTTCCCAAATGCTTCCTGGTTTGGGGACGCTGAACACATACACCAGAAAGCAGACTGAAGTCACCACTATGTCACATAGCACAGACCTTCAGGAATACTTCTCTAGAACAGAGGCTGGAGAATTACATGAAAAAAGGTAATGCAAATTAGATGGCCTAGCTCAGGTGGGACAAAAGAAATCATAGCAGCACAGAGCGGGAGAGGCAGAAGGGAGATTGAAAACAAACAGAGACAGTTTGAACTTGAGAGAAGCTGCTGGCTTTTGGCCATGAAACACCATCTTAGAAGCAACTCCAAGAGACTGAACCTGCCCACGTGGCCAAGAAGGCCAAAACCGACTGAACTCCATCCAAACAATCCGTTTGTGGGTAAGAAAATGAGAATAGACTGAAGAGTAACCTTAGAATAGTGTCAGTAGAATAGCATGCATTTTTTATACCTTTTATTTCCTTGTGCTCACTTCTGAACCCTTTATAAATTGATTGTGCATTGATTTGCTATATACTCACTTAATATCATATCCTAATCAATAAACTAATGTTTGTTTTACCTAAAGCTGTGTGATCTTAGAGGGTATGAGTGAGGGAGGCTGGGCACAATCCATTTCTTTGTTAAATGGATGGACTTGAGTGTATGGTGATTGGAGAAGGATCTCAGTCCCTGTAAGACAGTTGCCACTGGGGCATCTGGAGCTGGGGGTGCTTGCTGGGGGACCCTCCCATGTGTGGCTGGTAAGCACATGCCCAATGCCTGGGACTGACAATAGTACGGGAGGCTAATGTGGACTGACTTAGGAGTGAGTGATCACCTGACATGGGGGGGTAAGTTGGGGATCAGGAGTGGAAATCTGGAAGGTCACAACAGAACACCAGACCAGATCTGGGGAGTAGCCTGTCACACAGACCATCCGGGCTCGCTCAGCACTGCGGCACTTTATAAGGGAGGTGCCAGCAGAACAAACTGTGGTGTCTTCAACCACTTTCCCAAGTCCTACTCCCAAACCCCTGCCCTCAAATCAATCTTTCTAACAAACCAAAATTGATCCAGGCCTTGATGTGCCCCCCAATGAGACCGATCGTCCCATTTTCTCCTGGAGCCCAGCTGAATGAACTGATTCACCATGTGCAGTTACTTCCTCACTGGCCACTTTAAAACATTTTGAGGTCCAGAATGACCTTGCCTGAACTTCTCACTTGTAGATATAAACAAACTAGGGTTCAGTGCTTCATCACACCTACCAGCCGGCTGCTGGTTTGCTCAGCCTGCAAAAACACAAAGAAAACACAGCACTGGATTGGAGCGAGGGAATCTGACACTTCTCCAAAAGAGAAACAGAGCCAGCTTTGATGGGGGTTTACAGAAAGAGATCTTTAGGGAGGCTATATAAAGCCCATCATTTAGTACTACAACATAAAGACAAACAAGAGTTTCATCAAAACAAGATTAGTAACTTAAGGAAAACGGCTCTCTCCCCCACTCCACCCCACGGTGTCAAAAATTCTAGTGCCTTCCTCAGAATCCCATTTTCCAACTCCTGCAGCAATACAATCTTATCTCTCTCTCCACAGCAAGTAACCCTCCTCCCCAGGCTTCACTAGACTCCCCATGCTCTTTCTCCTTCCTAGAGTCTGTTGAAACAGATGCCCTCAGACTCCCTGCTTGGTCTGTCACAGTTTGCTTTCCTCTGTCTATTCCTCTCCGTCTCCAACAGCAGACGTCAGTACCTGATGCTCCAGTCACCTCTGCCAAGATCCTGGATCCGGACAAGGAATTTATTTGCTTTTTCTACTGTAAAGACTCTGATCCTGTGTTTTTATTCCTTCCCATCTCAGCTCCTCTCTGTTCTGCTTTCCATTCTCTGGTCTCTTTCCATCCCACTATTTATCTTCCAATTTTTTTTAACCTTGAGCCTTGCCCCTACTTTCTCCCGACCACCTGTCTCTCTCCTCTATCTGCTCATAGAAAAACTATTAATTTAAGCTCTAATTCAATCTCAAAGAGTTTAGTAACTCCCATGTCCCATGATTAGGATGTGGGAATATATGATTCTTTATTGATCTTAAAGTAGCACATTTCTCCTCTGTCCTGTTTCTCTCTGGGTCCTTTTCTGGCTGCTCCCAACGCTTCTTCGTTGATCTTTTTCTTGAAAATAAGTCCTGGTTTTGCTCAGTCTTAAATTTTCAGCAGCTGTTCCCATAGCAAAAACTATTAAACTGGTAATATTAGCCACAGATATTTTTCCTTCTTGTCACAATCTTTGTTATATTTGTTAACTAGTGAGCATTCCTCTCGAATCATTCTTTTCCTTCCACTGACAAGGAAATATACTGCACTCTTTAAAAAACTTAAGATAATGGCTCATCTCCTCTCCAAAGTGAGTGGTTAATAGTAATCAATAAGAACTAGAGCTGACACAAATTTTCAAAAAAAAAATATTTTTTTGTTGAAAAAGGCCTTTTTAAGACAAATATTTAATATCCTGTAAAACTTGACTTTTTAAAAAATATTCAATTTTTCACAAAATTATTTACACCTTTTAATCAAAGCTTTTATCAAAAAAGTTATCAAAATAGTTATTTATATTTTTCATTTGCCAAAGAGCCAGTACTCAGTTTTACTTTATTTCAGTTACAATTAAGAAATTTCATTTAAAAATGTGAAATAATGAAAAAGGGTCCCTTTCAAATGCTATGAACACTGAAGAATTTTGATGATATTTAAAAAAATTTTCACCACATATTAAGAAATTCAAACCAGCTCTAATAATAATCTTTTTATAATTTTACATGTGAAAACAGGAACTATCAGTCCTCATAGAACTTTTTAATGTCATGATCAGGAAAATAGCCATTTCAGATATTTACAAGAGCATATCCCAACATATAATACTTAGCTTTTATACAGATAGTGCTTTTTATCCATAGAACTTAAAGCATTTTACAAAGGAAAACAGTGGCATTACTCCCATTTTACAGGTGGGAAAACAGAGACATGGTAATTTAGCCAAGGTCACCCAACAAACTAGTGGTAGACAGAGGTGGAAACAGAACCCTAACCCCGTGAACTCCAGACCAGAGGGCGATCCACTAGGCCACACTCCCAAATGAAAGATAGATCCAGGTACTGCATAAATGTATTGCATTTACATTACATGGAATGAAAAATTGCAATAGACACTAGGTAGCGCCTAGAGGACAACTTGATCAGGTCCTGTTGTGCTAGGCACTGCACGAGTATCTAGGAAATGACAGTCTGAAAGACTAGGCAAACACATGGATGAGATAAGCTAGGGCCAGGGGAGTGAGAGATAGCAATAAAGTAATGGGATGTGCACATTTTTTATCCAGCCAAGAGTGGCAATCACAAATTACTCCTAAGGAAGATGGTAAGACCTATAGCCTACAAACAGCTGCAGAATTGTGTTCATTGGAAGCCTTGGTCCTCAAGTGGGATCTGTTGTCCTAACATAGCTTTTTGAAACAGTAGACTAGAAAATCTTCATGGGTTCAGCTGGCAGCACAACCTCTTAAGGTTGTGAAGAAACTAAACCAAAACCTTCTTCAGACTCCTGAAGCAGGGTCTGAAATAATCCCTGAAACTATCATCTCCCCCATCCCTTGATCCCTAATGAGGGCATCTTCTCCTAGTCCAAGTAGCTGAGTAGTATTTAGAGCTAATTCAGTTCTCAGTTGGGGCCTGATCACCTTTTTCTCCTCTTCATCCCTGGTTTCTAGCATCTGGGTTCTTTTTAGGGAACACTTTCCCAACCAAAAGCCGTGTCATGTGAATGTAAAAGAACTCAAGAAAGCTATTCTCTGATTGCTGGGATAAACTCAACAATCCATACAGGTGATGAACTGTTCCCCTCCCTCCTCAACCTCTGGATGCGCCGTAATAGCCACAGAGCTATTCAGCCGGTGTTAGTGACTCTGGTATATAGCTTCAGGCTGCAATAATCTTGCTGGAATTATTCATTCAAAACTCTTACATATCAGTTAAACTGTTCCAAAAACAATCAGGATCATTTTATCCAGGGAAAACTGCTTCTGCTACCATAAAATGCATTTACTGTAATTTTTTTTTTTTTTAAATGAGAGCTTGATGGTTTGTTTTATAGGAAACACACAAGGTTGTCTTTTAGGCCAGTTTTAGACAGGCACAAATCAATGACTGGTGTTCTTACACTCCCACTATAAATTACCCTATGCTAGCCGGGGCAGATGAACTCGTGCAGACAGCCTACACAAGGTATATGAGCCCCGTAAATCTTAATCAAGCCCTGTTTTGAATTTAAAATGCAGATATTAACCTCTACTTTCAGCCTCATAACCTACAGTATTCTACAGTAACTCACCTAAATAGCACGTTTTTACTTTTGTAAAATTCTATACTTTGGTAAAGAATCATGTAGTGTTGGCTCCTTCACTAAAGGTCACATAAGAACATACAGAAGTACTGGCAGAAAGGGAGTGAACATTAAATACTCTTTCAGCACTGTGTCAAGGGATTTTCAGCTCATTTCTGGACAGGTTATAGGAACAAACATTTCATCTGCTTTCACAGAACTTCTCATTACCGAATCCATTAAAAAAAGGCCCTAAGAAAACATAAACTTCTGCCAGTAGGTCAATTCATCTAAAGGTTGATTCTTCTCTCAGTAACACCAACGTAAATCAGGAGTAACTCCCTCAGGGCAGTGGATTGAGGGTGCAAAGCAAGAGGAGAATCATGGCACAAATACACCGACTTCTGGACACACTGGAATCAGAGCAGTGGGAAGCAAGAGACAGAGAAAAATAAGCTAAATAAAGCCACAATATGCACCACATTCTTCTGCAGCACAAGGAAACAGAGGCAAAACTGATTATAAGAAATGAGGGCTGCATTTTTGGGGGTCTGCGTAAAACATGTTTGATGGCCCTGGCTGTAACGTTCAAGCAAGAAGAACAGTAGTCTTCACTCCCCACACATAAAAATGCCAGACAGGGTTTTATCAAATAAAGAGCCAATATAGCACAGTTATCAGTAAATGACTTCAGCAGCTACTTAAATTCTCTGGTTTTGACTCCTACTCTAAATGTTCACTGGCAAAGCCCAACGCCCTGGCAGTTATTTCACCATTTACACTCCCAGGTCAGGGGCAGGGAATGGCAGCTGAAGAGTTAACTGGCAAGAAGGCCGAAATCAGCAGCCGACACATGTCAGAGAAGCTTCACTTTACACACAAGGGTAAACGGCGAGCTCCTCAGCCAATGTAAGTCTACATAATTCCCATGACTTCAGTGGAGCTTCATTGATTTACACCAGGTGGGGCTGTAGACCAAAACAGTGTTAGCAAGTGAGCCTCTGAACTCTTTGGACTGTTCCCTAGTAGCGCACTACAGAGAGCGACTTCAGTGAGACTTCACACATCAATAAACACTAGTCTAGGTTCCCAATTCAACAAAACATTTAAGCACTTGCTGCAGTCCACCCCTGTCCAGCAAAGCAAGTAAGCATATTTTTAACTGTAAACAAGTCCCAGAGGAACATGAGCATCTCTTTAAAGTTAAGTACGTGCTTAAGTGTTTTTTAGGACACAGATGGACTCCTGAATTGAGGCCTTTTCTCCAAATACTCACTATGCAAGTCGGCGTCCTTAGAAAGGAACTGTAGACTCCAGACACAGACACTTTGACACTTCTGTTCTCCCCTGCATCCTAGATTTCGAGAATGCAGAATGTCAGAGTGTGATCAGATGGAGGGTTTGATACGGGTCCTAACTCCAGCTAAAATTTAAAAAAAAAACCCAAAACCTATACCAACAAGAAATGGGGTTTCTCTCAGTATTCAACCTGCTATAACTCAAACCGCAGGCTCATCATGATTTTGATGAAAAGCAGATTTGCTCAAAAGCAGATCCACGATAAAAGCAGGAGCCTTCAGAACTTCAGCACAGAGTACATCCATCACATAAGCTCTGTATTATGGAATGGCATTAGAACTCTGGGCTGAGAGTAAGGGATTTTAAGTGTAGCTATAGTAGGTAATTAACATATAAATCTATTCTTAAATTTGCTAATAAAAATGTATCACTCTGATAAAATATGTGACATTCATAACTAAACTATAATCCACATATTAAGGTTTTCTTTTGCTGTACTCTAAGGTTTTGATCATGCTCTTAAAAACCAACCACCACAGAAGTGTATGTGCCTGAAAATTAAGAAATGTTTTATCTAGGTGTTTATATCACATCACTCATAGTGGTATCAGAGTATCTGAAACAGACAAGTTGTATTCAAAACACGTGCAGTTAACAATTTAAGAACTATTTTCCGCTGGAAACATTAAGATTGTTCTTGAAAATTTCAAAGTGTAACTTCTTTATTGCAGCCTTACTGGTGAATAAAACTATGAAAAAGGTTCAAACAAACCCTAATTATCCAAAATTCATCTGCATTTTGTGTTGAATGATAAACCTGGAACTCAAGACTATTCTACTAAAGGTTTGCTAAAGCTTGTGGACTTTGGGGCAAATTTAGACCTGCTTTAGAGCAAGTCTGGTTTTACATCAAGATTGTATGAAGCTGTGGTTCCTTGTTTCAGTTATAGCAGGTTGAATACTGAGAACACCGATTCAAAAACCTTTTTGCAAATAAATACAAACTAAAATAAGAATAACTGTCTTCAACAGCCCTTTCATCTGTAGCTCTGACAATGTAACCTTCGGGTGGGCTAAATTCATTTAGTTGCCCTTCTCCAGTGCCCCACAGAAATCAATCCCAACCCCTATGGGGAAAGCAGCTGGAGACCCAGGATCCAGTCTGTACAGGACTCACGGCGAAGCTTGCTCAGAACTACACTCCCACATTAAAATACTACTACAATAAACATAACAATGAACTTTATTAACTACTAACTAAATGAACCTTATCCTAAGAAAACAAACTACAATTAACCAAGAACAATCCCTTGCATGAAAGATACCCAAGAGTCCCAAAGTCCAGGTGGAGTTCACCCAACTCTCAGCTACAGTCTCTGTTCCAGTGTGGAAGCTTGAGTGGCAAGAAATCGCTGTCCTCTTCTTCCTTTGCTGGGATCCTCTGTAGCATTCCATGCAGGCTTTCTCTTCTCCTCTGCAACCAGCCCTCAGTCCCATATGCATGTCTGCAAGGTCTGGTGCAAATAACTCCTTTACATGGAGAAAACATCTTGTTCACTCCTGGCTCAGCTCCTCTCCAGAACACTGAGCACATGGTCTCCCCTCAAGGCAGCTCCTGCCTGCTGTCTGCTCAGGCTGCTGCTCTCCAGTCATCTGACTGACAACATCCCAGGGTACACTGTGGGGCATGCTCAAATTGCTACCACTCCCTGCTTCTGGAAGTTTCCAGTTGTGGGTCGCTAATCTGCCCAACAACAGTAACCCACCCTCAGCAGGTCTCTCAGAGAGAGCCTTTTCAGGCATATGGGTTACAACAGCACTTTCCAAAGGATCATTACCCTCATTCTACAGATGTGGAAACTGTGGCCAGGAGCTGAAATGACTTGCCCATGGTCACTCAGCAGACCAGCGGCAGAGATGGGAATAGACAGTCCTCTATTCACTAGGCCAGTGGTTCTCAACCACTGTGTTGGGACACAAACATGTGTTGCGAAGAGCGCTCATTCGAACACGGAACTGGGGCTGTAACTCCAGCTCCATAACTGGAGTAGGACTATGCTGACCAGACACCATTTCTGGTCAGCTTACTGCAATGTGTAAGGGGTGGTTAAGAACTCAGCGGGAGATACCCAAGGTATTTTACGTACCTTGCGTATCTCCCATCGACTGCAGCCAAAAAGCACGGCAAGTATAAACTAAGGCTGAGAAGTGCCTTAATATATGGACTACTCACAAAGTAAGTTACCAGTCAACATATATAAGGGAAGCAGTATGCGGCCTTGAACAATAGGAAACCAAGCAAATAAATTGTGTTTAATTCCTGGTTTTGCTTCAAGACCAGACATTTAAAACGTTTTCATTCTGTCACAGGAGCACATTGCTCAGGAGCGATGGAGAGATTTTATTATCATTAACTACAACCCGTTGCCAAGTACTATTGATTTACCAGTGGTTTTGCCCTAGAGTTAGAGATCCCTCCACAGAGAAGTGTCAGAGGGAGAGTGTTTGTAGCAAGACCAATGCAGTTTAAGATATGGATCTGGGAAGTGCAGCTGTTTCTGATTGTTAGACTACGAAAAAATGTGAAGTAGAGTAAAGGACCGTCTCTCAATGGAAATGTTGTTAGCTAAGAAGTGCAGTTTAACTACTATAGAAACATACATCTGGTTTTTCTTTCTACTTTAGCTTTGCAAATATCTGCTTTTTTACAGCCTGTTCCAACTTCCATTGAAGTCACTGCAAACAGTTCCACAGATTTCACTGAGTCTTGGATCAGCTTGGGTCCTGATTCATAAAAGCACTTCAGCACACAGTCAACAGGATTTAGGCACTGCAGTTAATGGGACAACTCACATTCTGAAAGCTAAGTACTTTCTTACAAGTAACATTTTCAAAAGTACCTTAAGTGATTTAGGAGCATACATCCCATTGATTTTCACTTAGGGTAAAATTTTCAAAAGCACGTAAGTCTTTTGCTGAACTGGATCCGTATTTAATTGTGTTACTGACAGACTGAATTAAGACCTAAATTCTGATACCCTTACACTGTGCAGTACCTTACTCCGCAGAAAATCCAGTGAAGGCAAAGCTGTCTCAAGTGTTTTTTCTCAGGATTTCCATTCTGCAACGTGGCCCATGTATTTATTTTGCCATTTAGTGAGTAAATACTTCATGGCTCAACTCCCTATTTGTTTTCATGGCTCCCTTCTATAAAAGGAGCAAGTATTCTTGAAATATTTTTAAAGTTGCTTACACGAAATAATGTCATCAATATACATGAACTCATAACTTACAATGGTGTGAACAGAGCTGAGCAAAATGGTCTGGATGAACAGATTATACTTGAACAGGGCTTTTTTTCTGCTGGTATGCCCTGGTACAGCGTACCGGCACCTATTTTTCCCTGGCTGCGCAGCTGGGGGACAGGGTCAGCAGAGCAGGGAAAGGAGCAGGTTTCCTTTCCCCACTGACCCCGGCCCCCAGCTGGGCAGTGGGGCCAACAGGGGCCAGGAGCAGCGGCCAGGAGCCAGAATCTGGCCCTCCAGGGGCTGGAATCTGGCCCACGGATGCCTGGGAGCTGTGGCCAGGTTGGAGCTTTTTCAAATCTCCCGCCCTGAGCATGCGCAGACAGATCGTGCTCAGGGCAGGAGCAGCTCTGGCCAGGTAAGTGGGGAAGGGGCCGGTGGCTTGGGAACCGGCGGGTGGGGTCAGGGAACTGGCAAGTGTGGAGGGAAGAGGGGGAGAGAAAGGGGCCAGGGGCCGAGAGGAGCGGGGAAGGGGCAAGAGGGGAGGTCGGGGTAGCCGGTGAGCGGGCGGGGAGGGGTAAGGGGGGATTGGAGAGCCAGCGAGTGGGCAGGAGGGGAAGGGGTGGGGGATGGTGGGGAGCGGGCAGGGGAAGGAGCTGGCAGTGGAGTGGGGCGAGGGGGCTGCAGAGGCCCCAGGGGGTGGCGGTGGTGGAGGGTCCTGAGAACCCCACCCCCTCTGCATCGCTCCTGCCGGCAAACCAGCACCTTTCTTTAAAAAAGAAAAAAAGCATTGTACCTGAAGAGTCGTTTAAGCAGGGACCAGGGCCAGATGTAGAGGCTGCAGCCCAGGGCCCTGGGCTAAGGAGGGATCCACAAAAATCTAGCCCCGGTTGGCTGGCCAGACTGTTCCTAGCTGATCTGGCTGCGATTCTTTCCCCACCCAGGGAAATACCACTGGCTGTCTTCATCTGCTGTGCAGATGACGCCTGGGAGCCCGAACCACATAGGCAGTCTTAGGGGGTGGGCAGCATGGGAAGGGAGCCCCCGCCCGGCTCCCCTGCCCCCTGCCAAACCCCTGGAATCACTAAGACCGCCCCTGCCAAGCCGCAAGGAAGCTGGAGGGGGAAACACGGAGGTGAGAGGGGCCGGAGGAGGTGACGGGTGAAGACGTGGGCAGGACAGGAGGGCGGCAGGGGTGATGAGGCGATGCAGAGGAATCAGGGGCATTATGTGGCTGGGGGAGGGAGGCTAGAGTAGATGGGGGGCACTGTGAAGGAAGGGGGGATGCGGGGAGAGGAGGCTGGAGGGAAAACGTGAGGGCAGGAGCCCCACTGCCCAGGCTGCCCCAGCTCACGGGCAGCCAAGACGTCTTCTGACCTCTTCCACCCCTGCCCTGGGTGCAAGGAGGGAGCCATGGAATGGGGAGACTGTCACGGCTGCCCCGATGCTCCCCACCGCAGGGGGAGAGCGGGACACAGGCCCACAGATTCTCCCCAACCCTGGGGGGTGCTGCTACTCCTAGTGATGGAAGGAGGGGGGGAGAGAGGGACACGGGCCTGCAGGCGCCCTCCCCAAAGGTGTGTTGCTGCCAATGGGGGGGGCAATGTAAATATGTCCCCCTGGGTGCCAGAGAACCTACTGTCCTACCCCCAGGTTGGCCAGTGACAAGCCAGAGACCCCACAAAATCTTATAGCCCTGGGACCACAGAGGCATTAATTTGGCCTTGCAAGGGACTTGAATTTAGGTCTCCATATAAAAGTCCTAACCAACGCGTTACAGAGTCGTATATTTTCTTCTCTTCCTGCCGTCACCCCCTATGACTATTCAAGTATTTTATATAAAGTGGAACCGCTTCAACAGGAGCGACAGAGCAAGTTCTGCCCCAGAGTACCCCAGATATTAGTGCTGAAGGTAGAAAGACCCAATTTCAAACCCCTGCTCCCCAACAGAGAGGGAATTAACCCCAGCTCTGCTACATCTTGGATGACTGTCCCCACCACAGGATAAAAGTTGGGGGGCGGTGGCAGCCGCTCCTCCCTCCCCATTTCGTTAATCTAGTCCGTTTCAAAATACCCAGGTATAAAATGTGTCAGGTTAAAGTCTTTCATTTATCCCAAAACTGAATTTTCTAGATTCAGTGAAACAAACCAGGAGCCCTGTGGCACTTTTAAAGACTAAGAAATTTATTTATTGCATGAGCTTTGGTGGGAGAAAATCCCACTTCGTCAGAGATTCACTGAAAATTTCAGAATTTT
Source organism: Pelusios castaneus (assembly GCA_007922175.1). Taxonomy (NCBI): domain Eukaryota; kingdom Metazoa; phylum Chordata; order Testudines; family Pelomedusidae; genus Pelusios; species Pelusios castaneus. The sequence continues at coordinate 8,498,636 of ML685777.1, forward strand.
TCCATTTCGGTTCAGGTCAAACCGATTCCCACTCCCACCTCCCCGAACTGCCAGTGAACCAAAAAAACAAGATACTCACCCAACCTTAGCAGTGAGTACTCTCAATGAAGTCCTGTGACCTAGGGCTATTCAGTAACTCACAGCCAGGCAAGAAATGTATGCCAGACAGTGATTTTATACATGCTGGCAAATGTTCTTGTTTAGTCCTTTTAAGAGGCCCAAATTAGCCTGGTGTATTTTTTTAAACTCTCCGTGAAGATTTTGTTTATAAACCGACACTTTCCACCTAATCTATTAATTGTGAAGTCTAGCATAAACAGCCCTCTTAGTGGCCTCTTTGGGAAAGCTGGGGATTAGAGGGTAACTCTGTACTGGCTCTTGCGTAAATTGAACTGTGTGCGCTATCCTTGCACAATTGCCTCAGTTTAAAAAAGGCCTAATATTTAAGAAACAAATGCATATATGAGAGTTGCTCTCGAGGAGGAAAAGAGAAGAGTATGGGTTTCATTTTAAAAGGATGCTTGCATGTTTAAAAAAAAATGTTTTAAAGGCAAAGTTTTTGAGTTTTGCAAGAATTGTAAAAATCCCCAACAAGATTTTCAATAGTGAATAATGTTTATGGGTATCTAACTTGAGGTCCCTTAACAGGGCTGATTTTCAGAAGTCTTGAGAATCTTGCCCTGTAAATCCAGCTTCATTAAGATGGGCACTACAAAATTGAGACACCCTAAATCGTTATTTACTGCTGTAATATGTTGGCCCCAGTTCACTGATGGCCATTAAAACAGACTGTTTACATTTTGTATTTCTCTCAGCTTGGAGAGGAAAAGAATAGTTTCCCTTTTGTTTCTAATACGTTTGGCTTCCTGGTTCTCACGCACAGGCTCAGTGCTGCATTTCTTGAAGGGGCAAACAGTGCAAGGGAATGTTTAACTCCACATGAAAATCTAAAGCCACCCTGGAACCAGAAGAGAACTTTGGATCCTGGCAGGACAGAGGGGACCAAAGTAATCTACTTTGGAGAAGGGGTTGAGATAAAGAGCTGAGAGTGAACAAGAAAGAAAAGAATGGACAGTCTTTGTGGCCTCCTTAACAGCTTTAACAGGTTCACGTCTTGCCCTCCTCAACCCCCCCAAGCACCTCCACCAAAACCTTCCCTCTCTCATGCTTCTAAACCCATTCTGCTACCAAAATCCTACCCTATTTACTGAGTAAATATTAATTTTTGAGACATCTTTCATTGCCCAAACAATACTAGTAACATGTTCCCAGAAAAATGAGAGTTCAGAACAAGTTTTCACCATATTGGCAAGACAGTTGTTAGATTTTCTCTTTGTAACTGTAATTTCAAGATACTAGCTCCGTATCTTACGTAGCTGAGTGTAATATCTTATTCCAATTTAAAATGGGTTGACTCTTCATGTTGGTACAGCACTTTTTCTCTCCCTTTTTAAAAAATTCTATGAACTTACAAATATTCATTGCAAGGCTGTAAGGAGTAGATCTGGGCAATTTTTTGCCCCCAGCAAATAGTTCATTTCCTAAAAAATGCCATGTGGGTTAACCAAGCTCAAACCCTTGCTCCACTATCTAATTATTTATTTACCCAGAATGGAACAGCTTCAGTAGGGGAGCGAGAAAGTGAGACCCACAACAGACTACAGCTCAATAGCTGTGGTGCATCCCCTATGGGGTGGGAGAACAAGTTTAAATCCCTGCTCTATATGCAGCTGATCTGAGACCTGAAACTGGGCCTCTCACACCTGAGGTGCATGCCCTGACCACTGAGCTACAAGTCGGAAGGAAAACATGGGCAGCAATGCAATAAACTCCTCTGGTCGTTTTATTTCATTTCCTTTCATTTTACAGGAGAAAGGTGACCCAGAAACTAAGCCAAGCAGTTAGTTTTGACCTAAGACACAATTTTTGTCAACTTTTCTATTCAGTGAATATTTTTGTGTTCAGTTCAGGTTGAACAATTTTGCCCCGTATTTCTGAACGGCCATCAAAGTGAAAATCCAGCTCAGCTAATCTCCCAGTGCTGCTGTAGAGCTCTTTTGCAATCATAGCCCAAGTCTGGGACCTAAATGATACACTGCTGGGGTAACTTTTGTGATAGACCCAAAACTAATGTCCCAAGTAAGGTCTGGTTCACTGAAGCCAATTGAGCACTTCCACTGGGGCTTTGGGCAGGACCTAAATGAGAGCAGTCCACAATCACTCAACAGCTATGGGGAAAGCGAGAAACCAAAGACCCAGACGGCCTTCGAGTTTCTAAACCGAAGAGCACCAAGAAGGTTTCTGCTGGCCTTGTCAAACGGTAACTACAGAATAAGGGGGGTTACAGGAAGCAATGAATAATGTGTGTGACTGATGATGCTCTCTCCAATTTAACAGTAGATGTTCATTTTCGGTACTAATCAGAGTTAGTCACTCGATCTACACGTTACGGAAGGAGAGAGATTTTAAAGCACCCAAGTCAGCGTGCCAGGTAACAGTGTCACTAGGATATCGTCCCAATGCTTCCAAGCTCAATGAAACGCCCATTAAGACCAACCTCCTTTTTGACAAGGCCATGGACTGGGCTTGACTCTTGTCTGTGGGTGCAGGGGACAGAAATTTATACTCACCCGTTGCCCAATGTCGCCTGTGGCCATGGGGAATGGGCAGGCACCTTTAACCTTTGACTAGTACTCACTGGGAGCCCTCCTCTGAAGACTAGCCTAGAAGATGCTCTGAATGATACTTTCTTCTGCATGGCCTGGCTCTGCCCCCTGCTCAGCACACAGTTCTGACTCGGTGGGCAGTGTTGCCCCATTCACCCAGCCAACGTGGGATTTGGAAGATGTTCTCCCCACCGTCTGGCAGAGTTGGTGCCACTGATGGCCTGCAACACAAGTGAATTAGACCCACGGGTCGGAAAAAGACCCTCCTGGTACACGTCAAGCTGTAGGATCAGCATTATATTTTAAAAGAACCACTAACACTTCAATACAAAAAACAGTCTCCATTTTATTTTCTAAACCTTGCCTCCCGCCCCCTTCTATTGAACAGACTTTAGAATCCCCTTAATTTCTCGGCTCGATTTTCTAGCCTTTTCTTCACAATGAGCTATATGGAGGGATGGGGTGTTCTCTACGCAGCATTATGTGCTTCCCAGATGCAAGCCAAGTAGCTACTTAGGCAACCAGTGGGTCTGGAAACAATCGTTTCCATCATTCCCAACACGTGTGTCCGCATAATTCCATGCTCTCATTGTCATGCAAAGAGGTTTGTTGAAATGGCCGGATACACCCAGAAAGCAAGAACAAACTAAGCTCATTATGTTAACCAGAGATCCCACTTCCTCCACTTACATACAGGAAAGCTTTCAATTTTTGGCAATGTAGTGAGCAGGCCATTGTGGAGGAAATTTGCCCCAGTGCAGAAAGCTCTAGCCATTGTTGAAGCCCCAGAATCTCAATCAGGTCGTGATGTAGAGGATCCCCTGGGGTAACTGAAACAATGGGCTGTGTTAGGCCCTCTGCGAATCAGCAATTTACAGAGAAACACTATTTCCCACCACTGCCCTACCTCTTCCATATCCCATTAGAACACTTCTGGCACACGTGACCTACAATCCTTGAAAGGGAAAATTCTGTTAGATGAGGGCAACCTTTATAGTTTGCTCCACTATCACGTGTACTTTATAAAAAGAAAGATACAAGGGAATTAATTTTCTGACTGCTAAATAGCTGTGCTGCCCTCCGTCTACCATCAATGGGAAGAGACTCACAGGGTGCAGCAGCCATTTTCAATACTGCCATTGGTAACAGCATTTTACCCTGAGTCTTCATGGGCAGGAGCCCCTCTGAAATCAACAGGGCACCACTCCCACACGGCATGAGATGCCATAGTGAGGCCTTGGATTCTCAGCTCTTTCGGGGTGGGTGCCCTCATTTCATCTGTCTAATAAGAAAAAGACACATCTTCGGTGCTTACAGAAAACAACAGTTGATGCCACAGAAGATTTGTTCTCGACAGATAAGCCATTACTTTTAATTAGTCATTAACTTTTACTGCACCTTTCAAATCCAGTTTTGAGCTACAGGGGAAAATCCTGCTCATCCCATTGGCTGTTATTAAGCCCTTTCAGACCAGTTCAGACAAGCCTCCCCTTTACCACTAGCTCATAGGAAACACTCATTTACAACTAGGTGAACTTTTGAAAACATGCAGGTCCCATCTCGTTTTTAGTAACGCATTCAACTCCTCAGCATTCCATGCTCACAAGGGCACAACAAAAGCAAGGAGCGGTGATGGACAAGAATCGTAAAAACCTTCCATGCAAGCTGCTGACCTCTGCACTAAGGAAAGCCAAGGATTTCTTTGCAGAGTTTTATTTAAGCCTGCACAAGTTAGCAATCATTCTACCTGCTTTGTTTCTTTAAGATACCATATCTTCAGCACCCACCCACCCACCCCATCACCACAGAAAACACTCTAGAGTGAAAATGACGAGAGTCCTGTGGCACCGTAAAGACTAACAAATTTCCTCAGGCATAAGCTTTCGTGGGCTCCAACCCACTTCATCAGATGCATAAAGTGGAAACGACAGTAGAGAGGTATATATACGCATGCCGGGATGAAGGAGGGCAACCCTAACGGAATTGTCTTTGCTAACACTTGTCCTCCTTCACCCTCTCTACTGTAATTTCCACTTCATGCATCTGACGAAGTGGGTTGGAGCCCACGAAAGCTTACACCTGAAGAAATTTGTTAGTCTTTAAGGTGCCACAGGATTCTCATTGTTTTTGCTGTACACAGACTAACACGGCTACCCCTATGGAAACTGTTACTCTACAATGAAGAGTAAGGAAGTGCTTTCCAAATGGCCAAGCGCAGGAATGCCCTTCCCTTCTTCTAAGTGGGAACAAACACAGTCTAATTCTTTGCCTTGCCACTCTGGATGCATATTGACAACAAACGTCAAGAGAGTCCAGTAACACGGTCATTCATGAGGCAAGCAAAACGATTAGGGAAAAACCAAAGAGACATACCTGGATAAGAGAAACGTTGTGTAGACTAAGTCTGAAGAGGTAGTTCCTGCGGGAGAAAAAAGAGAGAAAATTTGTTAAATTAAAGAGAGAAATTAAATTAAAAAAGAGGAGTGGGGGAGGAGAAGGTGAAGAGAAGTTGTAGACTTTGGCTAAAAGGTTATGCATTTATACGGGTAGTGAGCCTTTCCCAGAGAAGTAATGAGGTGACCCAGCGAAAGAACACAAGGTAATACAACAATGGTGCCTCTTGTTTCATGGAAAGGTCGGGCTGGAAGGGACCTCAAAGGTCATCTAGTCCAGGTCCCAGCACTGAGGCAAGACCAAGACCATTCTTGACAGGTGTTTGTCCAACCTGTTCTTAAAATCCTCTAGTGATGGGATTCTACAAGAGTACAACCTCTCTTGGAACTTAACTATCTTTCTAGATAGAAAGATTTTCCTAATATCTAACCTCAGTTTCCCTTGCTACAGAGTAAGCCAGCTACTTCTGGTCTCACTTTCAGTGGACATGAACAATTGATCACCATCCTCTTTATAACAGCTGTTAACATATTTAAAGAGTGTAATTAGGCCCCCCTCACTCTTTTCTCAAGACTAAATATATTTAGAGTTTTATTTAACCTTTCCCCACAGTCTGATTTTCTAAACCTTTCATCATTCTCCTCTGTACTCTCTCCAGTATGTCCCCATCTTTCTGAAAGCATGATGTCCAAAACTGGATACGGTACTTCTGTTAAAGCCTCACCAGTGTCAAGTACAGCGGGACAATTACCTCTCTTTGCCTTTCTTTTAACGAACTCTGTAACGGTCTGGAGCCAAACTTTCCAAAGGCTATAATGGAGATATACAAAGAAACCTTCATGGCTAGGGGCCTGATTCAAAAGCTTCAGATGGCGCAAGGCCTATACAGCTACATTCCTGTTTGCTTCTGGAAGTGGGAAGGAGATGAAATTTTTCAGACCGGGCATGAGGTAGGTGTAGAAGGGTGTGGAAAGCAGGGGAAGGGGCAGCTTCAGTCTGCTAGATGCTCTCCATACACAAAACCTGCAACAAAGTCAGCACAAGAGACTGTGGCTTGAGCCTCTGGTCTGTGTGGCAACGCCCCACACCCACACCATGATGAAGTATCTCCCAGAGCAAAGTGCATTCTGGGGCAGAGACGGATCCTCTTGCTAGCAAGGGGTACAGGGAGCAAAGGCCTGGCCCCATAGCTATGGGAGGCAAAGGGTTTAGGCATCCCTCATGACACTTTCAGACCTAAAAAAAAGATCCACTGATTGTTTCCTTTTTTTCCTATAATCATGGATGTAACACAGGTGTTTATGCTTAATAATCTTGACTCACTGCATTCACAGTTTCTCCCAAGTCTAATGAATATATTAAACCTATTACATCAACAAATATAAGAAAATAATGATTAGAGAAAAGTATAGCATGATCCAATGGCTGGAAGCTGAAGCTAGACAAATTCAGACGGGAAATAAGACGCATCTTTTTGGCAGTTAGGGTATTTAACTACTGGAACAATTCATTAAGGGCTGTGGCAGATTCTCCATCACTGACCATTTTTAAATCAAGACTAGAGTTTTTTTTAAATATGTGTCATTTATTTTCGGGAAGTTTTATGGTCTGTTTTAACCAGGAGGTCAGATTAGATGATCACGATGGCCCCTTCCACTCACCTGCAGTGGAGTAACCAACACAGAGGAGCACGAGACTCTTAAATGATCATTCATCCAAGCATGTCACAAACAATAATAAATAAATGATTCCCATAGAAGTATTTAGGCAGTGTGGCCTAACAAAGCCCTAGATGAGGATTCAGGAGATTTTACTCCCAGCTCTACTGCTGACCTGTTGGACAACCATGGGGAAGTCACTTCTTTGCCTCAGTTTCACCATCTGTAACATTGGGATAATGACACTGTCCTCGTCTGTACAGTGCTTTGAAATCTACTCAGATCTATTCATTGACTGATGAAAAGAACTGGTATTATTGGCAAAATCCATCCAATGCATCTTTCCAAGTTCTCACTTAAGAGGATTTCTCCAAATCCAGTAGTTCCTTTGTACATAAAAACATCCTTCCCTTCTCTTACAGCTACATAATCTCCCAGGTATTCTGTTACTGAACTGTTTCTCATCACCTGCAGACTTCGGCCTTGTCTACACTCTCCAGTAACGTACAGCACAAAGGTGCAATTCCTACAGCAAACTAACATGTGCGCTAACTGGTCTGCCTAACGCCTGCTGATGGGACACTGAAAGTTCTCCCATGCACTTTATTGCCGTGCTGTTTCAAACAGCACAGTGCTAAAGCACAGTAGGGAAATTTTAGTGAGCACAAACAGAGTCTACCCAGAAAAGTTAGGGCACATTGTAGTTGAGTTCATCGCCACACCATGTAGAGAAGCTCTTTTAACAAATATTATACCCTGCAATGAACAGATCACTAGAGTTACACACAGCTATGGAATCAGTCAAACTGGAAATTTTCATCCAGCAACTGATTTTTCTAGGCTCTCTTAGGAACGCACGTGCTAGTTTTAAAAAATTAATAATGTAACTCCAGTGTGTAAGGTATCATGAAATAATCTTGCTCCTGAAGGAGTTAAATATGTCACAGGGCCTCCAGTCTTATGAACACCCCAAAGAAGAAGTCCTCATGATAACTGGCTCGGAGCTGCTATCCTGTTGTTAAGCATGCTATTTAAATGCATTGCTTTTGGAAGTCTTATAACACAGATTCCCGCTCCTTGTTTCAGTCTCATGAAACATTGGGTGGTTTGACCGAGTGATAAACTTTTAATATTGGGTTTTTTCATAGTGAGACAGAGTCAACCACAAACTTTTAAAGGAAGAGTCATATTCAAAGGATATGGCTTTCCTTGTGCCAAAAACAGCTGCAGAAAGAGAAGCAGGATCTCTCTTTGCAGAGATCAGTAGGTGTTGCATACATATATGAATTAGCTGTGAGCTGTGGTCCGGTAGCACATACCCCTCTGGCGGTCAAGGATTCTAAAGCTCTAATGATCACAATGACCTTCCAGATAATAAAGAGTGACATGGTGGAGTTCCATGTTTGTCATCTCTCCTGGAACTAAAATGGGCCTCAAACTCAAATTGGCACCAGGGAAACTGGGTTCTTTTCTTCTCACACATCACCACCAGTAATAGAAATTCTGCCAGCTAGATTATGCCTTTAGTGATGCCCGATCAATGCGTTGGCTCTTAGTGGCTTTACATAGCTGTGACCAATTGCATCTAATAATTTGGTGGGCAATATACAAGAAGGGGTAGAATTCAATTCAGTTTCACTTAGCTGTGTTGGCCCCGCAGGGCTAACAGGAATAAAATGCAGCAAAAAATTTATTTTGCTCACTACATTCAGCAAATCTGAATATGAAAATACCCAGGGAGAAGATCCACTGAGTAAGAATTTTTACACAGCCACTTTTAAGAGTAAAACTGCCATTTAAGGCCCAGGTGGAAAAGGTAATTTAAAAAAGCACCTCAAAATGCCTCCACTGGGACATGTGCTTAAAGTCACACAGCAGTTTAAATAACTTGCTGAACCAACATTTAAATCAGAGGGAGGTGTAGAATGAAGAAATACTGAAGTGCACCAAGCCTTTACATAACAGCCGTGGTGCCCAACTATATTACACCAGAGGGCCACATAAACCTGAGCACAACCTTGGGCGGGCCAAGCAGATGCTACATATTTTAATAAGATTTAAAGTCACCCGTATTGATTTACATTTTACGCACAGCTTGTTTCATATGGATGTAGATAGGTTGTTTCTATGTATGGTACTGTTTACTTAAAAACACAAAGAAATCAATGGAAAGACCATGTATCTGAATGATAGAAAACAGGGGAAAAAAACATATAAAGACCATATAACCGTCTCCCAACACTGCTGAAGGCATTATGAAATGTTCTGGTGGCCCACATACAGCCCACAGGCCGGGCACCCCTGCATAATGGGATGAGGCATCTGAGCCCCACTTAGTACATTTGCCACATACACACTTTTTATTTTTTTGGTAAATTTCAGTAATTTCCTTTTTACAACAACTTCGTTTTTAATTAAACAAATTTCGAGCCATCAAGCTGGCCAAAAGAACAACTGAGCAGCGCAGCAAGGTTTTCCTATGAACGCTCTTCTCCAGTAGTTCTATAATGAACGGTGTGAATACGTTTAAAGGAAAGGAAGGAATTCACGTCCTGTCCAAACTGTTCACTTCGCTTCCCATCCTAAACGGTCATGCAAGATTAGTTCATCCCTGTCTCACTTCAGAGCTGGTTGCATTTCACTGGTGGGTGTGTGGCACACGTGATTATAATTTGTAGTGTTTTGGCACTCTTTGGGATGAATGGTACTGTATATATCATAAGATACCATGCATGCGAATTATTCCGAATTCTTATTTCTCACAGCCTCCATTGCATTTCTGAAAATTCCCTTCTTATTTCTTGTATTATGGTAGCACCCAGAAGCCTCAACCAAGGCTGGGGTCCCATTGTATAAGACAATGTATGTATGATTTTATTATGCATCTTTTTTCATTAAGTCTCCAATTCATGAAAACACTTAAGCACATGCTTAATTATAAACCATGCTTAAATCCTATTCAAATCAATGGAATTTAGGGACATGCTTAAGAACTTTTTTCAACAGGAATGCTTTCCACAATCTGGACCTAAATCCAGATTATTTGCAAATTTCTTAGAGCTGAAATGTAGTATAAATCCTGTGGACAAAAGTATTTATTCATTGGCTGACTGAAAATGACTAAATGCTCCCCGTGCCTACCACCACAAAGCATGAGTTTACAAAATGGGAGCAGTCTAGATGGGTCTTAAAGGATGGAAAAACATATCCACTTATTCTCCTTCCAATAACATTCCACAGTCAAATCTGCTTACTAACTAGTCACCTCACTTTGCCACGTGCACCTTGACTGAACTTCTAAATATACTCCCTCCAAAACTACCTTGCCTTGAAACAATTTTATGGAGAGCAAAATATGTCGTCTCCAATGCACTGAGTAGTGGAGCTGCAATAGAAACTGGGCATTTCTAATGGGAAGCCATTTAACATGATCTTGAACCAAAGCACAGCTCTCCTCTAGAGAGTTTAAGTATTTTACAATACACTCCAGGCACGCCTGTCTACAAGCAGATGTGTACTCTGCTCTGGGCAAAGCCCTCTTTTCAGGCACCACATCTGTCAGCACAATGCCTACTGATTAAAATAAATCTGCCGTCTAATTAAAAAGAAATCCTGATTGTGAGCTCACTTATGCTAATATAAATCAGGAGCATACGATCTGTGAAACTAGACTGCAGGAAGGTATTTTCTGTGTTTGTACAATACTTGGCATGCAGGGTTCTGGACCAGGAAAGAGGCTGCTAGACAGAAGTGCTGGAACCACTTTTAAAAGGGGCAGGGCCACGCCTGCCCACTTTTTAACATGGGTGTAAAAGCCTCAGGCAGGCCACGAAGTACAGCCACTGTCTGTGGCAGGCACATCCTCTTTCCAGTGGGAGAACTGAGGTACACCTTAGGACCTCTCCTTGCCACAGAGAAGAGTGTACCCCAAGGGACAGGACATAGATCAGGGTATCCAGGCATCTGCCCAATGCAGTTGGAGGGCTCAGGGATCTCTGGGTGGCTCTTACCATGGCCTGGCTCCGGCTTCTGACTTGGTCAGGGGGCTGAGCCTCCTACGGATGGGGGGGTGGGTCTTGAGGGAAGAGATGGGGCCACAATACTGGCACCAGTGCCCCCACTCTCCTTCTACACGGGTACCACAATAACATCCTAGTTACCAGAACTGGATACAGCGGGCAAGATAAATCAACACGTAGACAGAGATGTCCAAACACCCTCTTTGGGCATTTTGCTAGGAGCCAGATGGTTGAGGATTGAGCGCAAGGCTGGAAGCCAGGACATCCCAACATCTTTTCCCACCTCTGTAACGCTCTGGGGACCAGAATCCCAATCTGGGACAACTGATATTCCTATAATGCCATACAGAAAACCAGCCAGGGAGCACTGCAGAGAGTAAGCACTGTAGGAAGTTCCACCCACCACAGAGTGATGATATCCTGGTTGGCCAAGCATCCTATTTAACCCCAGGAAGTTGTCCAGGCAACCACACAGGCTTTGGCCTGCTGCAACTCCAGATTTTGCTTCATCTCCTGATCTCCAGCCTCCAGTCGCAGCCTGACTCTGACCCAGACACTTGCTTATGGGACCTGGCTCTTGCAATTCCTCCAACTCCTTCTTGAGGACTACCTACCCTGGTGGGCAGACCTCAACCCAGCTGCAATGGCTAGGCCAGACCAGCTACTCTGGTCCCTTATATTCTTCAGACCTTCACTGCAGAGTGTAACCCATGACAAACATAACTTAAGTCATACTTCACACAACCCTCTTTTACACGTGGGGGAAAGGAGTCACAGAAAGATTAATGACCTGCCCAGGGGCACAACAGAATCAGAATTAAACCCCAGACGTCCTGCCTGCCAAATCTCATGCTAGAGTAGCCCGTAGGGCCTCCACTAAGGTACAGACTATCTTCGCCTCTGACGTTGCCATCTCCAGAAACACAGGATACTGATGGATTATACCAGAAGGGGCTGATTATATGTCTACTCCATCAAGTGACACAGCAATCCCTTAGCACACACTACTCTACTGATTCCTCTGCAGAGCCCAGCGTACGGATGCTGGAGAAAAGCTGATCTGCCAGCTCTTCCCTCGTAACCTCACCGGCCAGTAATTTTGTTTCTATTGAAGAAAAGCTTGTCCGGAACATCATTCTTTCTTAAAAATCAATAGCTGCTCAAGAGACAGCTGCACGTAATGGCACATAGCGATATGACGGAGTAGCCCTATAAGCGACGGCTTTTCCCATAGCAACGTTTCTCTGTCGTGAACCTAGGAAGAGCTAGAGTAGAGTCCTCTTAGCTGAGCCAGTCTGGCGGAGCAGCAGCTCATTCCGATTAATCAGCTGTCCCAGTTAAGAAGAAGCCCACGCGGATTTTATGGTTGTCACAGTGATACTCATGATGGCCATATGGTCCCTCACTCTGGCAATAAAGGTGAAATTCAGATTCTCCTGACACCAAAAATACGAGCCCCTGATCAGTCATAGGAGAATCACCATCAGCTGAAGCAGTATAGGGCAGCGGTTCTCAAACTTTTCCTTTCTGAGCCCCCCTCCCTAACATGCTATAAAAGTTCCAAGGCCCAACAGGGGTGGAGTGGGGCTTAGGGCTTCTGCCCCGTAAAGTGGGGTGGTCTTTGGCCTTTAGGCTTCTGAGGCTGGAGCTCATGGCTTCAGTTCTGTGGGGCATAGGGGTCCAGGGCTTCAGCCCCATAGGGAGATGGGGCTCAGGGCTCCCAGCTGTAGCCCTGCAGGGAGGTGGGGATTCAAACCTTGCATATCCCCTGAATCAGCCAAACCCCTGGTTGAGAACAGCTGGTTTAAGGCCTTTAACACGCCATTGATCAATTCTGGTTCAGTTTAGTAGAGAGGCAATGAAGTGCACACCAGTAAGTACAATACAGCTCTGAACAAAAATACAAGAATAAAAATGATATTCAGAGAAATCATAACAGCCCAAAAATTCAGTGCGGACATGATATAGCGATAGCAATGAATTAAACACAAGATAGGGAACACTTCAATGAAATTGTGAAATTTCCACACTCTTTCCCACCCAACTACAGAGCTGGCTGAATCCCCCCTCCTCCCAAAGCTCAGATTTTGCATGGGGGGTAGGGGTGTTGAAGAAATCAGAGGGGAATTTACAAAAACGTCCAAAATATTTTTTCCTGGACCAGCTTTGGTTATTATGTCATCTAATTGATCCCTCTGACAGTTCAGAATATTCACCCGTACATTGCCCAGGCAAACTGTAATAATCTCCAACAGTGGAGCTTTGACCACTTTCCTAGGGAGCCTGTTCCACATCCTAATGCCTCTCACCGTCCAGCTCACGGTCTTTCTTACTGTCCCCCTATTACTTTTAGTTACACTCTCTTATGTCATCTGATATAATTCCTCGTTTACATCTTTCAACTGTTGCTGGTGATGCAGATTTACTGCTCTTTCTTGCGCTCCAGCCGAGTTCCTTATTATACCCTTTGAACTGCACAGATACTTTATGTTTAACTTTTAAGCAGCTGGAGAAAGATTCATTTTATGTCAAACTCTCCGTATAAAACTGCCCTATCACAAACTTTAAACCATGGTCTAGGGCAGTGGTTCTCAACCTGTTTTCTGTCGGGACACATCTGATGGATGATGTTCCCTGGCATGACACATTCCAATTAGGCAGTCAGCGGTGCTTGGGCACGGAGCACTTTGAAGGCTGAGGCACTCCAGAAACCAGCAAATCTGGTAGCAGGGTGAGGCAAGCCAGCAGTGGCAGCCGTGGCACTCAGACTTGGAGCATTTGGGAGGCTGTGGCACTCTGGGACCTCAACGGGTGCAGAGTTCAACCAGTGCAAGCTGACACCCCGGCACTCTGCTTTAGTGGTGCTGGGTTTATTTTTATTTATCTGGCTCTGGGCCGCTGGGGGGCAGCAGGAGCCCCAAACTAGCTCCAAGTCAAACTGCCAGTTTTCCATGACACACCTCCTGGCTCTTCGCGACACATATTCGTGTCCCGACACAAGTGGTTGAGAACCGCTGGTCTAGGTACCAAGTCCATGAATATGAGGTTAAAAACTGCTCTGCAGTGCCCCCCAGCGATGCTGAGAAGAGTCCGTTAGAAAGGAAACCTCTAGAGCAGTAGTTTTCAACCTTTTTACATTTGCAGGCCCCCCAAAAAAATTTTAAATGGAGGTGCAGACCCCTTTGAAATTCAACCTGTGATCCACAGACCACGACCACAGAACTCTTATAATGAAAACCGACTGAACAGAATTCAACATTAAACGTTGCATGGGCTCAGCCTGACATCTGACATGGAATGAGAAAAGGCTTCAAGCTACGGGCTTCAACGATAATGACGATTCCTCCTGGTTTTACCGGTAGATGGGGGGTATTCACATTCTTTTGATTGATCAGAAAAACAGAGTGCCTTTTCAGGGATCTGAAACTTTTCTTTCATAGTCACCTTTTGCGGATCCCTTACATAGTCTTTGGACCTCCAGGGGTCTGTGGAGTACAGATTGAAAGCCCTTTCTCTAGAGGTTTTTCAAAAAAAAATGACCTTGCGTTTGCTTGTACCCAAGTCTCTGGAACATAATCTTTTAACTTAATTATCCTGTACAAGCTATTAGAAGCAAACGTCTCTCTCATGGGTGGTTGATTTTGTGATGGGGTATCATTGACATTCATTTTATCTGAGGTACAAGGCACATTTCCAGTCTCGCCCTCATTTGTGAGGTTAGAACCCAGCTCGTGCTGAGATTGTCTCTCATACAGTGCTATCTGTGAGACTATGTCTTGAGTAATCTGAGACCCTATTTCATTTATAAATCAAAGAAGAAGTCCTGTAGCACTTTTAAAGACTAACAAATTAATTGTTTGCACAAGCTTTCGTGGGTGAAGTTCCACTTCGTTAGATGCTAGAATCTAAACCTTCTAGCATCTGACGAAGTGCGATTTTCTCCCACGAAAGCTCATGCGATAAAAAAAATTTGTTAGTCTTTAAAAGTGCCACCAGACTCCTTGTCTGTTTTGCTGAACTAGACTGACACAGCTCCCCCTTGGAATATTTCATTTGTGGATACTATGGTGATGGGAGGCAGATCATGTAAGTTTAGGTACCTGAAAAAACAGGCCATTTGCCACAAATGCAACCCTGAAGTTATATATAAAGAATATTTGTTTCCATTGCTAAGAAAGGAAAATGGGGCTAAAATGCCCATTGTCACAGCTTCAACTCCTGAACAATACCCCCATTTGTTCAATTAGAGCAGCAACTGCTTGCGTGCACCAGCCAGCCCCAGCAACCTGAGTCTGTTCATTTAATTCTATGCTCTATTTATTCTCAAGTGATTAAAATGCCCAATCCTGAATGCTAGTTAAATGTACAAATATTACACAGAAAAGAGTTATACACTTAGCAACTTGAGCCAGTGTCCAAAGTGCCCAGAAGCCGTAAATTAAAGAATTCTTCCTCCATCTCCTTTGCCTCAATGGATAGTCTGATAAATTGTTAAGCCTTGGAACATGTCAGCAAATTCAGGCTTTTGCATGCCAGCAAGGGAAGCAAATTTCTAAGCTGAGGACCTCTCACCTGGAAATGGTCTCTAGTCCCTTCACATCAAACCTAAGAGCTGCTAGATAAAGTGCCTGAGCAAATTCCAGCTAGCAAAAGTACCATACAAGAAGCAACCCTATGTATCTCAAAAGCTTGTGACTTTCAGCAACAGAAGGGCATCCCATATAAACTATATTACCCCACCCACTTTGTCTCACTCATCTGAGGGGGAAGTCTACCTCTGAACTATCTGGAGATCAATCCTCTTAAAGCTCTATGTGTTAAAGCTTGCACTTTAAACCAGGTTTGTGTCCTGCATAAAGAAACTCCACACACCCCTAATTAAGATTTGAACTTGTGGCTACATCCACTCAGACATTTCTCACCTTTACCATGTTCTCTCTCATAGAGAGGATCAAGTTCTTAAATATTTCAATAGCTTTTTTAATTTCTTTGTGAATTTTGAAGTAGGGTCTTCCTCTATCACACTCTCACATTACCAGACTTGTTTATTTTCTAACACTGGGATGTGGCTTTTAAATCAACCCTTTTCTTTTGTCCTTCAAGAAACTTAACATATGGTAAGAGGGAAGGTTATCTGCTTTTCTGAGCTTCCTTGCAGCTTCTGCAACAGATTTCAGACACCCTCCTACAAGTGATATAATCAGACACTCTCTCATGCTCTTTGCTTGATCACATTCCCATGAATACTTCAACTGGCAAGGTAATTTCTCAGCCACAGATGACGTGGTAGGACGCAAAGTCAGCAGAAGGCTTAGTGATGTGAATCTAAGTCATCGTAACAAACGGCAGTAGCTCATCTCAGTCGCT
Source organism: Pelusios castaneus (assembly GCA_007922175.1). Classification (NCBI taxonomy): domain Eukaryota; kingdom Metazoa; phylum Chordata; order Testudines; family Pelomedusidae; genus Pelusios; species Pelusios castaneus. The sequence goes on from ML685777.1 coordinate 8,514,740, forward strand.
CTCCCAGAGAAATATTGGATCGGATTCAGCGGTGAACTGAGAACTGACAGCCTCTTGATAACCTGATAGTGCTATTCAACCTGTCAATGTGCTCATTGGCCTGTGGGTGATAAGTTTTTCGTGTTTTGTTTTTACAGGAGTGCACATAACATGATTTTCACAGCTGCTGAGCACTCATGGGTCGAGCTGAAGACATTTGGGCTCTGTGTCCGCTCAGCCCCTTTGAAAACCAGGCCCTTGGAAGATGCCCATACTGAGAAAGGATGGCCCAGCGGTTAAAGGACAAGATTAGAACTCTGAAAATCTGACTACTTCTGTGACCTGGGGTAAGTCACTTAGCCCTGATCTACACTGACAGTGAAGTTGGACATAATGCTGCTTACCAAGACCTTCTGTAGCCTGTCTCTCCACTGTCAGAGCATTAAGTTCAAATTAAATGGTGCTGTAATTCGACCTGATTCCACCACCCCCACAATTTGAATTTAGGTCCATCTAGCCAAAGCGTAGTGCTATCTTGCTTTTCCTATTTTTCCAGTCTGCTTCACCATAGTAACATAGCTCCTCCCCTGCTTGCAGCCCGGAGAAGTTTTCAATTAATTCCTCTCTCTGCATGCAGCACTGTGCCTCTCTGTTGTGCCTGCGGCAGAGAAATAGCAAGGAAAGTTTTTCCTGCTATTTTTTTCTTTAGAGAAGAGGGGAGGGAAAGTGAGTGGAGGACGTCTGTATCCCCACAAGCCTCTGTGCCTACTACCCACAGTGCAATGTATTTCAGGAAATAATGTGAGCAGCGGGGATGCGAGATCCCAAGCAAGCAATTTGCTATGATCACTCGCATTCACCTTCTGTAATTCGATAGCCTAAAATCAAATTACATCCTGACCCATGCACCCACCCCCACGCTAGACAAGCCCGTAACCTCTCTGTATTTCCATTTATAAATTGGGACAATAGCATCCACATACCTCAAAAGGGGACTGTGAGGATAAGATAGCGAGTTACTCAGATATGGGAAATATCTTAGACAGACTTCAGTACTTCTGATAGGACATTCTCTATAATCCTAGGTGTGCCAAATGTACAGATAAACTCATGAACCAGGCTTTTCCCATAGACCCAGCTTTCTGGTTTGCAATGCCAATTTCTGCCTATGCAACATACTCTGGTAGCACCTGTTCACGTTACAGTTCTCTGGCAACCCCACTCTGGATACACCTGAAGATGCCCAGGGCTGGGAGTGATGTTTTCCTAATGGTCCAGGTTTTGCAAGTTTCACAGCACTCTTTGGAGCTTTCTGCCAACGAGGCAGGCAAGAGCCTATCTTCAGCCAAAAGTCTGCTAAGAGGCTGCTGGCTGAGGTTCTGAGCTACCAGGTTCCAGGGTTCTCCAGAGAGTTTACGCCAACTCTGGGTGCCTGGCCAGCAGGCGAGAGATCCCAGAGCTTATTTGCAATCCCACATATTTCTGTATGGCTGGAACTTAGGTAACTCTTCTGGGACATCAATCCTCACCATCCAGTCTTCAGGCCTTAAGTTTAGTTAATACAGAAGTTTTCTTCTTGTTCATACTTCACCAAGGCACTGTGGTCAGCGTCTGCCGACACTGGCTGTACCCAGGTGCCACGCTGCCTGTTTACTAGTGACCTGCAACATCCATTTTTGGCAGCAACTTTCAAAGCCCACATGAATTCCACAGATATTTGATATCTCCCGATGGTCCTCTCAGCAGGCGGAACAATGGAAAGTCCTTTTCATGATGCTTTCTGACCACTTTTCCACAACACCTCTTCAACTTCCTTCAAAAGTGCAATCTCTTTATATAGGCTTCTCACATCCACAGGTCCAGCCAGCTATTGCCTCAGAGCTGACGTTCCCTGCAGCTTCCTTCTCAGAAGAAGTTAAATGTTTCTCTTCAGGTTTTCCAGTCATTCTGTGTTTGTCCATTTGTATCGGTATCATCCGGCTTTTGGCCCCACTGTTTCCCTTCAAATTGTAGCCGTGCAGATCGTCTCACAGTATCTCGACTATCCCCCTTTTCAAGCTTTTCTTTTCCCCTACTCAGCAAGTTCTGTGCAGTGCATGTGATGGGTTTAGTCTGAGCTGGGTTTTTAATGTCAAATTTCCTTAGCTGCTCCTGCCACTGCCCAATGGATAATGAGCTAACCCTGCGTTAGCACATCTCAAAGCCCTCTGTCACGAATTTGGTCGGCTCCAGAGGGGTAGACGAGTTAGTCTATTTCAGCAAAACAAAAAAGGAGTCCTGTGACACTTTTAAAGACTAACACATTTATTTATCGCATGAGCTTTCATGGGAGAAAATCTCACTTCATCAGACGCTTGAAGATGGAGAAGTACAAGTGAATGGGGGGGAAGATAAAATGACTTGGTAGGATTTCACTGCAAAGCAATAGAGATCCTCCACAAAGTCTTTTTATACCTACACCACATGCATCCCTTACCCATTCATTGCATTAGGAAATTTAGGTCGACTACTTTATTAAACCCTTTTATTTTTGAGCAGCTAATTTGGGTTGTTCTGTCTAGTCCATTCACCGTCTGTATAACTCTGGCAGAAGAACATCGTCTTCCAATCTGCCTCTTCTATGCTCCAGTATTTGGAATGACCTCTTCCTTGGCTCTTCCACTGCTGCGCCTTTGTCTGGACTTGCTTTTATCACAGACACACATATCTCATGACACGACCCCAATCTGCAAGGTGCTGCCTCCTGTTTGTTCCCCCTTCCTCAAAGTTTCAGATTTTGTGGTAGCGCATATACATCCCTGGTTAATAAAAGCAAAAAGGCCACAAGGAATACTGCACACCAGCGTTAAATCTCAACGCCAATAATGCAAGAAAGAGTTGAAAGTGAAGGCAAGAAGAGTTCCAGGTTACGGCAATGCAGAGATATGACAGCCTCTTCAGTAATGAACATGGTGTAGCTGCAAAACTTGACTAGAAAGCCAATAAATAAACCAGGTGGCTCAATTTTCCATTCCCAGTCCAATGGACCACATCAGCCTGTTAGTCCTTCTCTAACACCCCTTGATCTCTGGGAGCTTCCTGTTTTACTTTAATTGCATCTAAGGTCTAAAATCCCTACATAATACAGCCCTATGAGAGACAGACAGACAGACCACCTCCTCTGAAGCCAGTAGCTTGCAGGGAAAGAGCTTGAACAGCAATCCTAGTCTAATTACAAGATTAACTTTACCTTGCTCCCACAATGAGCTGATTCCTGTTGGCATCCAGCGCAAGCTGAGAAAAGTCTTGTACACCTGGAAAGGTGAAATTCGACACCCAGGGCTTCAGATCTGGAAAGAAAACGAAAAAGCAGAAAACAATGAATCTGTTCCAGAAACAGAGTTCACTCGGACATCTACTGGTTTTCCTCTTGAGTAACTGTCAAGAGAAGGATAATTAATAATCTGTTTAAAGTGTTCCTGTTTATTCTGAGCAGAATGTGCAAATACTGCATAATAATGGGAGGTTTGGAACTTGTCTCAGCAGTTCCTGTCACTTCCATGATGTCCACAGATTGGGTGTCAGCATCATCTCAGAACCAACTTTATTGGTTTACTCATTTATTTTCAAGTGTGTGTGTCAAATTCAGAACTGGTGTTACTGGATTAATTTCACTGAACCCCCTTCCAGGGCAGGAAGGCTGGTCTAGGAGGTCGAACGCTCATTGAATTGAAAAGACCTGCTATCAATTCCTAGCTCCATCACATATTTCCTGTGTGACCTTAGGCAAGTCATTCAGTTTATCCTTTACCAGAGTTCCCCATTAATCAAATGTTCCTGGCTCCCCTCACCACCAGGGGACCCTGCAGGGGGGCCTGCTCCTGGTTCTGGGCCCCCTCCCTCCCACTAGGGGACCCTATGGCAGGCTCCCTGGCCCAGCTCCCAGCTCTCCCATCCACTCTCCCTCCAACCAGGAGTCTAAACCCACTGTGGCTCTCAAAACACTTGGTTATTGAAAGATTTTTTTTTAAATGGCTCTTGTTATCTTTCGGGTTCCAGACCTCTGGCCTAGACAGACAGAATTTTTCACTGGTTTTGAATATGGCTCTATAAGACATGTGTCTCTTATTTATCTAGATTAGATTTGCCATGCTAGGGACTTCCCCAAACTGCAACCACAGAAAAGTTTCTAAGCAACATACCGGACCATCTGTAGATGGGCAAAACTCCCACTGAAATCAAAGCGAGGACCATAAGAGTCACATCAGTCAAGACACCAACATCTAGTGAAAGACTGAGCAGAAAATGTTATAGACTCATAGACTTTAAGGTCAGAAGGGACCAGTACGATCATCTAGTCTGACCTCCTGCAAAATGCAGACCTCAAGACCTCACCCACCCACTCCAGCAATAGGCCACCAAGCTACATCTGAGTTATTTACCTCCTTAAATCATGATTTAAGGACTTTAAGATACAGAGAATTCACCGGTAGGTGAACCATGCCCTGTGTTTGTAATATAATTTTTTTGTAAAGTCTTTTTTAAAAGTTCAGGTCCAGGGCACTTCTTAACTGTGATGCTAGAACATTTATAGAATTTTAAGGCCAGAAGGAACCACTGGATCATTTACTTTGACCTCCAGTATAAGATAGGCCATAAAATTTCATCCAGTGACTCCTGTATTGAGCCCAATAACTTGTGTTTGACAAAAGCGTCTCTTCCAGAAAAGCATCCTGGCTTGATTTGAAGACATCAAGAGATGGAGAATCCACCAATTCCCTTGTTAGTATGTTCCTGTGATTAATCGCCCTCACTGTTAAAAACGTGCATCTTATTTCTAATTTGAGTAAGTTCCATCACCCAGCGTCGCAGAGGCAAATGTAAGAACCACACCACTACCTCTCTAGTCCCTCTATGACCTGGGGACCAAATATCCTGCTCCCATTAGGGTGCTGACAGTAGAGCTGGTCAGAAATTTTCTGATGAATTCATTGAAGCAAGATGTTTTGCTGACTCTATTAAAGATTGGACACAACTTCATTCAAAACACAAGCAGGTTACTATTGGAAAGCTGCTGGTGTTCCAGGGTTCACAGGGAGCCCTGGCTGGAATAGTAACCATTATTCCATGAACAGCATACGTGACACTCACAAGAATGTCAATTTCATGAGTCTCCTTTCAGGATCAACAAGTTTCACTGTTCCCAAACCAAATTTTCCAGGGTCTTCAGCTTGCAAGATATCTGCTAAAAATCACACTTTGAAAACAAATTCCAAAATACTGAAATATCTTGTGACCCAAACCCCGCAGCTGGAAGCTCAGAAGAATAATTGGGATCCAGCATAGCAAATGATTAGCAGTCACTTTCAAATGTCTTGTATGTACCAACCAGTCCATGGGCACTGATCCCTTCTGCCCATCCATCTGTGACAATGAGCTTGGTGTTATGTTCTGCCTGAGTTACAGATTCCAAATCGGCTCATTGGAGCTTCTAAAATCAGCACATTTCAGTTATGTGCTAATAATGGCTTTCGGGGCCTCATTTTACAATCTTGTGTGTGAAAATTTTGGTTTCACCAGCAGTGTGCCTCAGTTCCCCCATCTATAAGCAGGGACTAATAATGCTTCTCTGCGTCACAGAGGTGTGCACTGTTTGCAAAGCGCAGTCAGGTCTCGGCATGCTTTGAAGGGGCTACAGAAGTGCAAGGTGCTACAACGAAGGAACATCTGGGGGCCTGCTGGTTAGTCCCAAACCCCTTCTCATGCTAGAAATCAGGAGCAGTAAGTGAAGGCTAAATAAACCTCAAGAAGCACACCTGAACAGACTCTTCACCCAGTCTCCCATATCCTCCTAGCCTAGCCTGCCCTTTCCCACACAGACTATTTCTTCCAAGAAATCCCATCCCCCAGGGTGTGCTCACGTCTTCCACCCACGCCTGAATGGCTCCTGAGTGATCCATTCCCACTCACTGCAATCAACTATGTGCTGAACCATGGCCTTGAGTTCTCACTCACTGCTGGGTCAGCCCCCTTATGGCAACGGGACCTGCATGCCATGAACTTAAAGATCCCGCCTTAGGGATTTTCAGTAGGAAATGGGTTTCCTGCACGGCTTAGGATCAGGAGAACAAGCATTCATATCACACTGACCTGGCACATAGAAATCATGTACCCTCCTCTGCTATTTAATACAAAGGGATAACATAGGCACCTAATCTTGAAATACTTCCCCCTACTGCACAGTCCTCTGAGACCTTTAACGTGTGCTAGCAGCAGGGAAGGGGAATGGTTTCACCTCTGGCGTTCTTCTTGCTAATGCAGCTTCATTTTCTTTTCCTGCAGTTCGTAAACCACAGGAACGTTTCTGAGCTCAGCACAGAAGCAGTAAGAGTAACGCCTTTCCAGGAAGGTGGACCGGGTGAATAACAGCTTTCCAAGCTGCGAGGCATTCCTGGTCCCCAAATGGGAAGGGTCAAATGCTGCATAATGGGGGAGGTGAAGGTTGACACATAACAATAGCACCTTTTAAGGATCCTACTTTTATCCCATAATTTCTCTTCAGGTTTGGGGTTTTGGTTTGGTTTCTTTTTTGTCTCCTATCAATTCTTCCCTGCCCCCCCTCAACCAACCCATGATTACACAGTTCAGTGGCAAGAAGATTTCCTCATCCACTGTTGTAAGTGAAATCTCCTCACTTCAGTTCTCAGCAATTCCTTTTAATAGCAAGCTCTGACATATCACAGGTAAAGATTAATCACAATCATAATGAAAAAGATGTAGGTGGCTCTGTTCTCGCCAGTCAGTTTAAACATCAAGCAAGCCTATGAAATAACAGGCGCTGTCCCACTTTCCATTTACTAGTGCAGGTAGCACAACTTATTTTAAAAAAAAAAAGAGTTCTTCTTGATTATTAAATTAAAGGCTGCAAGGCATGCATCTTCATAGCAAAATTAAGCTTTTATAGGCATGTCGCTGGATTTTATTAAACCCAGCGTGGTTCCCAGCTAAAACTATCTAACGGCAAGTTATGGGAATTAATGCCAAACGGCACATTCTCCGTCACACATTTCTTTTCTGTGAGTGAATGGATAAAGTGGAATGGAAAGCCAAGCGGCAAGGGAGGATGTAGGTCTTTTTCATTCAACATGTTAAATCCTATCACTCAGACCGCAGGCATCCCTATGGGCAGCTCAATGCTTTGATTTGAAAATGAGCTGCAATTCTGCTCCAGTGTTTGGCTGGGTCTATCCCACCTTAGTGGACGTTTACACATATGGACCCAATGAACTCTAGAGTTGGCTTGCCTTTGACCTTTCTCCAAGAGCTGTTTTTTCACAGCCGTCTCTTTAATTCCGTGCTGAGGCATGTTTACCTTTGCAAATGTATCTGTTTAAAAACCACAATGAAAAATTAAAACCCATGGCTCTGGTTTGGCATCTCAGCAGTAGGGACAGGAAATCTAGGAACCAAATGACTTAAGGGCAATCTGTTCATCAAGGCCTCCTTTGTGCTTCATGTTTCTAACTATTTCCAGGGGGTTAAAGAGCTGCGCTGTCGCTTTCTCCACATTAGTACCCCAAAGCATAATTGTTTCAAATACAGCTCAGTGTCAGCAATGTAATTCAGAGTTTCCAAACCCTTGCTAACCTGTCTGCAGCCCAAACTGGTTCACAAACATGGAAAGACCCAGAGCCTTCATAAAAGACACCTATCTTTGGGCTCCATTGTGTCTGATCCTGTATGCATGATAGGTTGCCAACTTAATATTTAAAATCTGGATACTCCAGAAGGAGTGCGGGAACCATCTCTCCTCCTACCCTGAGACCTCATCACACCCTGCCTTTTCCTCCTAGGCCCCGCTCCCATTCACTCCTCTTTCCCACCCCACCCCATCATTTCTTGCTCTTGTTCTTCCCTTCTCCTGCTCTACCCCACCCAGCCTGGGTCAGGAGGGACTGCCCTGTGGATCCAGGGCTGGGAGGTCCTGACCGAGTAGGGGCTGGCACGAGAGATGACCTGGTGCCTCCCCCTCCTGCAGTAACTGGATGTTGGGTGTCCAGTCAGTAGATCTGATTGAACACTGTATGGTCTCCTTTTCGAGTGGACTTTCTGGTTGGTCACTCTACCTATGGCCACCCTAGGCCGGGGTCAGGCACAATGACATTTCAGAGAGTAGCTATGTAATGTAATGTAATGTAATGTAAAAGGGATGTAAACAGGATGTGATGAAAGCACAGTCAGCAGCGGTAGAGGACACCGGCTATGGGACTGATCCAAAGGCCAGTGAAGACAGTGGGATTTTTTTCCATTAAATATGGTGGGCTGGCTCAAACTCTAAATGTGGAAAGTGTCTCGGCACAAGTCTCATTAGGATCACCCTTAACCCCACATTTCCTCCAAGACCCCATTTCTCCACCACATTCACACCCTGCATGCTTATGAGTAAGGAAGCAAAAGGGCAGGGACTTGAGACATCTCGGGATGAAAGATTCCACTGACTGTTTGATTTCATTTGGGCCCTCCTGTAGCCATCTGCATCTGCAGTGCAACCAGTTTTTGCAACCTGCTGCACACCATGTAAGGATCAAAAGTGTTAAATGCCTGTGCCTGGAGAATGCAAAGTCCTCTCTAGATGCTAAGTAAGAGGTAGGCCACTGTAATCCACCATCATTGTCAATTTGAACCCTGGGCACAGTTTTTCAAAGACTCATTATTAAGAGCACAAGAGTTAACCATTCTGCTGCTTAGGAAAGATAAGAAGTATGGCAAGAGGCCACCTTGGCTTAACCAGGAGACCTTCAATAATTTAAAAATAAAGAGAGTCCTACAAAAAGTGGAAGCTAGGTCAAATTACAAAGGAGGACTATAAACAAATAACACAGTTATGCAGAGGAGAAATCCAAAAGGCCAAGGCACAAAAAGAGATCAAGCTAGCTGAAGGTATAAAGGGTAACAAAAAGACAGTCTTCAAATAAATCAAAAACAAGAGGAAAACCAAGGACAGTGTAGGACCTTTACTCAACAAAGAGGGTAAAACAATAAATAGAAATGTGGAAATGGCAGAGGAACTAAATAATTTCTTTGTTTCAATCTTCACTGAGAAGGTTGGTGCATGTTGAATGTCTGATGTAAAGGAGGGCAATAAAAATGTGATAGGGTCAGAAGCTAAAATAGGGAAAGTGCAAATTAAAAGTTACTTGGACAAGTTAGATGTCTTCAAGTCACTGAGGCCTGATGACATGCACCCAAGGGTACTCAAGGAGCTGACTGAGGAGATATCTGAGCCATTAGCAATTATCTTTGAAAAATCATGGAAGGCAGGTGAGGTCCCGGAGGACTGGAAAAGAGCAAATATAGTGCCCATCTAAAAAAAGGGAAATAAAAGCAATCCAGGGAATTATAGACCAGTCAGTTTAACCTCTGTTCCGGGAAAAATAAACAAACAGATCATTAAGGAGTCGATTTGCAAACATCTGGAAGAGAATAAGATTGTTAGGGCTAGTCAGCATGGATTTGTCAAAAACAAATCGTCAAACCAACTTGATAGCTTTCTACAATGGGATAATGAGACTGGTGGATAGAGGGGAAGCGGTAGATATGGTATATCTAGACTTTAGTAAGGCATTTGACACAGTCTCACATCACATTCTCATTAATAAACTAGGGAGGTACAAACTAGATGGAGCTACTATAAGATGGGTGAAAAACTGGTTGGATAACCGCTCCCAGAGAATAATTATCAACGGTTCACGTTCAGGCTGGAAGGCCATAATGAGTGGGGTGCCGCAGGAATCTGTCCTGGATCTGGTTTTGTTCAACATTTTAATCAATGACTTAGATGATGGCATTGACAGCAAACTTATAAAGTTGGCTGATGATACCAAGCTGGGAGGGGTTGCGAGTGCTTTGAAGGATAGGATCACAATTCAAAATGATTTGGACAAACTGGTGAAATGGTCTGAGATAAACAGAATGAAATTCAATAAAGATAAGTGCCAAGTACTCCACTTAGGGTCGAACAACCCATTGCACACGTACAAAATGGGCAATGACTGCCTAGGAAGGAGTACTGCAGAAAGGGATCTGGGTGTAATAGTGAACCACAAGCTGATTATGAGTCAGCAGTGTAATACTGTTGCAAAAAAAGCAAACGCCATTCTGGGGTGTATTAACAGGAGTATTGTGAGTAAGACACAAGAAGTGATTCTTCCGCTCTACTCTGCACTGATTAGGCCTCAACTTGAGGACTATATCTAGTTTTGGGCGCCTCATTTCAAAAAGGATGTGGAGAAACTGGAGAGAGTCCAGAGAAGGGCAACAAAAATGATTAGATGTCTGGAACATTTGACCTATGAGGGAAGATTGAAAGAGCTGGGTTTGTTTAGTCTAGAAAAAAGGAGACTGAGAGGGGATATGATAACAGTTTTCAAGTAACTAAAAGGCTGTTCTGAGGAAGAAGGAGAAAAATTGTTCTCCTTAATCACAGGTGATAGGACAAGAAGCAATGGCCTTAAATTACACCCTAACTGTCAGGGTGATTAAACGCTGGAATAAGTTATCTCAGCAGGTTGCGGAATCTCCTACATTGGAGGTTTTTAAGAGCAGGTTAGACAAACACCTGTCAGGGGTGGCTTAATGGGGGAACTTGGTCCTGCCATGAGTTCAGTGAACTGGACTCGATGACCTGTCATGTCCCTTCCAGTTTCTTTGATTCCCTGTTATAAATGAGGATGTAGCACCAAAATGCATAAAGATGCAACAAAAACAATTGGAAGGAAGATAGGAAATTAATTGGAAGGAGTCTCCCAGGACCCTACTCCAGAAACAAAACGCAAAGCAAAAACTCCTTTAATTAGCCTTCAGACTACAGATTTATATTAGAGAAAGTTCTCATAAAATAAAGCAGATTCAACAGTAAAGGACCCCAGAATGGAGCAGAACATACTCTGCTGCTGGCACCTGACAAACGCAGTGGCATAAATAAATGACTGCTCTGCAAACACTCGAGCCCGCTTTTGTACAGGACTAACCTGCTCATACATGAAGCGGTTTCCTATGTGCCACTAGACACACGCCTAAAAAGACTCTTAAACTGGCTTCATTGGCTGCATGTCACAAAACAGGGGATGGGATTTTTCCTGGTGTTTGAGTTGTGAGAATGTGATTAGCCCTGACAGAAGGTGCCTGTGTGACTGCTTTGGCATTTCTTTATCCATGGAATAAGTACAGTTAAGGCAGCAGCCGTGAAGGCACCTCTCGTGCCAGAGCTCTGGCAAGGAGGGACCACTGTTAGTTCACTCTTCATGTCCAGTCAGCCACGCACCTCCACTGGAAATGGTAGCTCAGCACAGTCTCATCAGGTTTCTCCCTTTGGCCCATTGTAGGTGGGAGCTTCCTTAACATGAAGGAGACAATGGTTGTAATGTTAAGGAAGCTCCTTAACGGTTCTTGTTTTCAGTTCTGAATCCATGCGTAGGTCACACTGGGGAGCTGTGAAGTAGCCTTTGGAAAGCCGAGTTCCAATCCTCCCCCTGGTCCCCATTCGACACAGCGAAAACCAAACCACAGCGTGGCAACTTAGCTGGGGAACTGGAGCAATCCCTAGGTGCGTTAGCAGGGCTGTCCACTCTAAACAAATATGCTGAGATATTTCCAATGCCAGAAACCTTGGTGTTACTCTAGCTTCACCCCAAGATCCTCCCTCCCACTCACACCCATGTTGGATTCTCTTCCTATGACCACTTCCACATCATTACCCAAAATCTCCCTTACCTTGACCCCCATCTGTCCACATTCTTACTTGTGCACGAATCACGGCGAATGCAATTCACACTTCCACTGTCTTCCTGAATCCCACGCTCTGGCCAAAGTTCCAGGGACCCAGCATCCTGTAATCAGGCTACATTCTTGCTCTAGGAAACGAGGCCACACCATCTCAGTTCCTCTGTAGCTTCCTTTCCATAATCCCTATCTCCAAATCCAATTCAAAATTGGTGCTCAGATTTTCAAATTTTCCTGGATTCCTCCAGCCTGCTCTTTCCTCCCCCCCCGCCCCCCTTACCCAATTTCTCCAATCTCCAGCTAGCCCCATTGGTCTCATTTCCTGCCCACTTACTCTACTCATCCAATCCTGGCCAGCTCCGCCATGAGAGGAACAACGAGTAAACTCCTGATGGCGTGAGAGCTGCAGGGAATATTGCTTTCACCCCTGAAAAAACAGTGAAAAAAGATGTACCAGAACTGTCAGTCCCCCTCCACCCCCCCACCACACCACCACATACTGCCCCAAAAAGAGGCCAGAAGGACAGTCTGGATGGGAAAAGAGAATATAATCCCTGGTTCTCCCAGCACCAGGAGAGACAAAACCACCCCCCTCACCCATGCAACCAAGAGACGGAAAGAGAGAGAGAGAGAGGAGGGCTCACCTTCTTCCCAGAAGTAAGAGGCCAGAGTAACTAAAGCCCTCCTTCATCACTGAGTGAATGTTCACATTTCTACAGCCCACTGTAGCTCCCTCAACTTCATTCCTATCACCCTCCCATCCTAAATTACAAGAGAGAAATGAGACCTTGTGACTTGAGCAAGGAATCCTTGAATCCCAATGATGGCTCGGACACAGAATCCCTCTGTAGCCTTGAGCAAATTCCTTAAACTCCCCCAATTGCAAACTGGGACTAACAACTCCTGCCTAACCCCCAAGCATGTTGCAAGGCATACTTCCTTGCAAAGTACCGCAGCACAACATGTTGCTACAACATAAGAGATCATCTCAAAGCTCAGGTTCCTAAATAATGATCACTTTCTCAACACAGGAGCTGACTTGCCAAACTGTTGCAATATGGACAGAGAGGAACTTCTTCCAAACCCACATTACCGCACAAGGGCAATTATTAGCATTTATTTACTGGTTTTATTACTATTGAGTGGCTAGCAAAGCATTCTGGGTCTGCTGGGAAGAATCCAGTGAGTCAAAGCCCATGTAAATAAATGCCGGATCATTACTACGGACTAGCTCCTGTCCATACAGCCTGCTCTCGTTCTGCCCCCAGACCACCATGGGAAGAGACTGTGAGGCAGACAGATTCCTCCTGCATCTGCTCCAAAGAAGGAGTAAATTCCACCAGATCTATACCAGTTCACTGCATGCTGCCCGACGCACTCTAGGATGGAACCAAGACTCTGCCACCCCCCACTCCATTTGGGCCCTCCCACCCCCTGCATGGGGAGGGTGCTGAAACCCAGCAGAGGCTCCTCTGTCCCTCACATTGCTATCTGAGATCAGAGTAGCCTATAAAAGGCAGTAAGGGGACCTCTCCCACCTTATTACCAGCTTGTATAGCTGCACGTCAGCCCACAAACGTACCCATGTCAGGTAATTTAGCTCCTTGTTGCTTTCCAGTACATTTAAACATCGTGACCCACTGTTTACTGTCATGCAATCCCGTGCACTGAGAAAGATAAGTCTTATGTCCAGGCATCACTCATTATGACATTCTCATCAGAATAAACCCTCTTTTCAGACAGGAAGGCAAGTTGCATCTTGGCTCTCGGACCCACTGACGTTTGATGGGAAAAACACTCTTTTGTCATCACGCAACCTTTGGCCAGCCTCTCCCACATGAGGGGGCAGATTTCACATTATCTCTACACTCTCATGTCTATGCCAGCAATTTGTTCCAACAGATGTGTCATACAGGATTCAGAATAACTATCGTCCCGGATCACATCTTGCCAAGTCAGTAGAGACTCAGGTCCAGTTAATACACACGCTTTAGTGAAATACAATTTATCGAGTTCCACACGGATGAAAGTCTGTGGCCTCTTTTATACCGGTGGTCAGATGAGATTATCTAATGGTTTACGCCAGCCTTTAAATATTTAAATCTATGAACGAAAATCAGCCTAAAAAATCCCTTTTGATTGGATTTAAAATCTGCAGATTGCCAAGGCATTGACAATTTCCTTTTTACTCGCACTGGCCAATTCTTAGAGGATTTTAAGTAGGAAAGCTTGGGCTGCAATACTCAGACCCAGATTTCAGATGGAGGAAGGGGGACGTTTGTGAAATGTAGTCCATGCTCATTCTCCAGTATTAGCTTTCACTTCCTGTTTGAAAGAACATCCAGAAAAGTTTGCCTGTGCATTCAAAGGACTTCCATATGTCTCCACTCTGCATGCCAAATGACAATGCTCTTGGGAACTGGCTTCCTTCAAAACACGTCCAGTATTTCACCACCTTACCTCTGCCTGGTGCGTTAGTGTGACCCACGGGTGAACGTGAGTTACCAGGCCCCACTCGACACCCCAACTACAGAGGATACAAACTACTTAGAGCCCCACCTAGATAGGATCAGTTCAAAGCATCCATTTATGCGTTGAGCTCTGGGAGTCCCCAGATCTGTTTCCTAACGTGTAGGCCAAGATAGTGACCATCTCATTAACACTTCTCCTGCATATACACATGGAAACGCAAAAAGGGAAACCTAATCAAGCTCTCTCTCGTATCTCAAAAAGGCTCTCCGCACCAGTTGGTTTAGCCACAACAGAGGAGATTATTTGGCAGCTGCATGGATAGTCGCAAAATCCAGAGCAGAAAAATAACATGTAAAGTGATGAGCTCTCTGGTGCTGCTCCAGCAAAATACTTAACTTTAAGCACGAGTTATCCCGGTGTCTTCAAGTTAAGTATGTGCTTAAGCGTTTTGGGCCACGGTGCTCATCATCTTCCAGGATCGATCCCCTGACAATTAAAGCACAGTATTTATTAAACAGGTCTCATACCAGGAATAATCGAGGCACGATGAGGTCTTTGGATGGAAAGCGTTAGAAATGTGTAGCATCTTACTGTTATTTACAACAGAAGATGTGTACAGAGGGTAACTAAGTTTTGCAATACCATTCAATCGTAAACTGCATCTGGGAGACAGCAACATTAAGAAACCTTAAAATCCAGAATGAGCTCTCTGGAAGGCATAGGATTGTTTATACTGAAGCGCCACAAAAAAGTTTTTTTCTCCTTCTCTCTCTTTTGCGGGGGTTGCTACCTGGGAACTGTAAAGTGGCGCTGCCTATTAAGAGCACAATTTTATCTTCTTGGAGCCTAGCATTCTGAATGATCTTTTCAAGCATAAAGCGGCTTTGCATGCAGCCTTTATCGAAATTGAGCTAGCGGCATCTAAAAACCACGCAGCTGTTATTCAAAACGCTACATGGCTTCATTCTATGTATCCCACTTTTTTGATCTACACACAGTCAATTCCCTCGAGGCTCC
Source organism: Pelusios castaneus (assembly GCA_007922175.1). Lineage (NCBI taxonomy): Eukaryota > Metazoa > Chordata > Testudines > Pelomedusidae > Pelusios > Pelusios castaneus. The sequence continues at coordinate 8,529,968 of ML685777.1, forward strand.
ACAACGCCCCTTCCCGGACCTCTCCTCTCCACCTCACCGCCCACACCTCTTCAAGATGGTCACTCTTCCTTTTGTGTTGTCTCATATCTTTAGAGCTCCCATATCTTTAGAGCACCTACCGGTGAATTCTCTGTATCTTAAAGTCCTTAAATCATGATTTAAGGAGGTAAATAACTCAGTTATAGGTTAGCAGCCTGTTGCTGGAGTGGGCGAGTGAGGTTTTGAGGTCTGCATTTTGCAGGAGGTCAGACTAGATGATTGCACTGGTCCCTTCTGACCTTAAAGTCTATGAGCTCCAGCCTTCTCCCTTCTGTGAGAGACTGAGTCACCTCCCTCCTTTAACTCTTACCATAAAATCTTCCTTTTCTCCGCAGCTTGTAAGGGACTCTCTCTGTTTAAAGCATTTTATGAATGAAGGGCACTTTTCCCAGACCCTTTTTATCCCAGAGGCCTTTCGGCACAGCACACTGAATCATTTTTATCAGTTCTCTTCATGTTTATTTGCAAGGCTCATAGGACACCATTGATGAGTAAGCACCAAAGGAAAAAAATTATTGTCTCAAAAATACATTGTACTGTATAATAAAAAGCTGTTCTGTGAGATTTACAGATGGCTGCTTGAGAGCAAAATTGCTTTCCTCACCACTGTGTAATTTTTATGACTTTATTGTTCATAATTTCACAACAAATTTTAAACCAACCCCAAGGAAGAAAATAGCAGATTCATTTGCTATAGTTCTATTTTCAAGATAAAAAAAAAAATACTATGAGGTTTCCTAATTACCAGGTGGTCCAGAAAGTACAAACACACAACAGAGTACTGGCTCTAACTTTATTCCTGTGGAATGGATAAGATCACAACTAAATGCCTTTCAGGTCAAATATTCTGCACCTCTGCAGTCTTATGCATGTGCTGCTTCTGGTCACCAGTCAATATTACATTAACAGCTAAAATTTCAAATCAATGGAGATTGCAGGGTGGCAAAGTTAATGAATTTTTCCCACACTATCTTTTGTTTTCCCCTTGATGTTTGGCCAGCCATACCTCCCACAATCACTCCACAATCCTCTCCTCTGTTAACTACATTTTTGGTTGGGAATGTCAAAAAAAATAAAAATAAAAATCAAGCACATGCAACATGAATGCAAATCTTTAGCAAAACTTCCTGTGGGCTTTTCAGAGTTGGATGGTGGAGTTCATGGATGATAATGTGTTTTTTTCCATCGACACAGTAAAGGGAATAACATATTAGTGATCAATTCAAGTGTAGTGGGGGTGGTTGGCAAAATATCATGAAAATCGAAGAGAAATGCATGATATCCCGTTTTCCTTCAGCCACACAAAGTTAAAACAGTCTTTTATTCAGTACAACAAGCAAACACTTAATAGTTCCCTGTGGATCTCAATATTTGCAAGTTGGTCAGTTTTCAACAATATGTTGTTTAAAGAAAAGATATAAGAACAATGCATTAATATACCACAATCTATGTTCATGCTATCCAATTCACATTCATCTGGTAGCAAGTAACAAATACACATCAGCCCAAAGTAAAACCCAGATTAGAACACCCCCAACTCAATTACTTTTAAAACACAAGGCACAAGAAAATGCACCTGAAATGTCATTCAGGATAGCTTAGGTCCCTGCTAATCGGTCAAATTTTGTATGCACGGAACCCTTCACCAACAGTTATGATAGGATATGGTAAGCTATCATATGCAACAGCCTGCATAGTTAGGGATCTATTTTAGTTATCTTGTTCAGTCCACCTCTTCTCCATCCATCAGCATGATGGCTCAGGTCGGCTGAGGCAGTTTTGCTAACAGACCCCAGTTCTGCGTTCTTGTGGAGTAGAGGTAGAAGAGGAGAGCTGCAGTACCGATATTGAAACAAAGGGTTCCCGCAACTATGTCCATCTTAGCCTGTAATAGCCACCGTATCCTGAGGTGAATGCATTGGCAGGCTGGAAAGATAAGCAACTCAGGACTAATAATTTGTTTAAACAACATTCCTTCCCAACCATAACCAATGAAGAAGACAGCATGATTTAACAAACAAAACCAGAGACAAGTAAGGATTAGTAGAAATCTCACAGGAAAACCTCTTCTCATGGGATTTCTGGCTAAATTTGGCAGACCCAAGAGTTTAGAAAGTACAAACATAAAACAAACAAGGAGTCCTGTGGCACTTTTAAAGACTAACCAATTTATTTGTCCCATGAACTTTTGTGGGGGAGATCCCACTTCATCTGACCAAGTGGGATTTCTCCCACAAAAGTTCATGTGACAAATAAATGTGTTAGTCTTTAAAAGTGCCACTGGACTCTTTGTTTGTTTTGCTGAACTAGACTAACACGGCTCCCCCTCTGGAACTTACAAACACATAAGATATCTTTAAGCCTACATACCTGGGTACTGGCTCTAACTTTGTTCTGGTGGAATGGACAAATAAACCTTGATAGGACAAACCCCGTTACAAGTGTCAGGCCATGCCTCAAAAGGCTTACAATACAAGTAGACAAGGCAGACAAGGTTATGCCCTACATTGACCCAACTTGTTAATAATCAAGCTAAGACCAGCACCAAGGAATCCTGATTTTCAGTCTAGTGCCCTACCCATTGACCATAGGCAGCAACTAAGTAAATGCACTGGGTCTTGGGAAAGGAAATTCTCCATTCAGGCTGTGGAGCATCAACCTAGATGCTCCATATGCTATAATATCACCAGCTGCCTTGCATTCCCACCAAACAATAGCTTATGGTCCATTGCACAACATAGTTAGGGACTTCTAATCTTGACCACACAACCCTCCAGCTTCATGTTGCCGTGGAGAGAGCCCTCACAGAGTCATACTCTGCAGCATGTAAGATGTGGATTGTGCAGTCTGTTCCCCTTGCATAGCAGAACTCCTGTGCTTCCACTGTGTTTAGCACTTTCCATGCCTGCTGGTGCTGGGGCCAAAAACGTAAATCAAACAAAGAGCTGTGATGTGCTTTTTGCACACACAGCGCTCTCTTCCATAGACTTCTCTTCCATAGCCTTTGAGTGCTGCTGGTACCTAAGGAAATGAGATGCCTTCAATTTCATTCTATAAGTTTTCCTACAGAGCATCTTCAGCAGGGCTGCACAGCAGAGCACAGAAGGCTACAATTTCCAGAGCGGTAGCCGGATTCGTCTATTTCAGCAAAAACAAACAAGGAGTCCTGTGGCACTTTTAAAGACTAACAAATTTATTCTTCGCCTAAGCTTTCGTGGGTATAGTTCCACTTCATCAGATGCATGAAACAGAAACTGCAGTATGTAGGTGAATATATATGTGCAGAGAAGGATAAAGTCACATGGTCAGTTCAGACTCATGCGCAGGACTCCAGGGGGTGTTGGCTGCTGACCCTATGGGGACAAGCTAAGAGCAAAAAGCTTTCCGGAAGACCGTGCACTGAGGCACATATACACCCACATCTGAATGGATATGAGCGGCTGCTCGAAGAACTGTCATGGTCTTTTACAGAATGCCCAGGGAGGTTGAAGTGTTCCCATATTGTTTGGGGGGGGTTTTTGACGTTACCATTCTTGATGTCTAATTTGTGTCCATTTATTCTTTTGTGCAGAGACAGTCCAGTTTGGTCACTATATAAGGCGAGGGGCATTGTTGGCCCATGATGGCATATATCACTTTGGAAGATGTGCAGGTGAATGAGCCCCGGATGGAGTGGCTGATTTGGTTAGGTCCTATTGATGGTGTCACTTGAGTAGATATGCGGGAAGAGTTGGCAGCAGAGTGTGTTACAGGGATTGATACCTGTCTTAGAGTTTCTGTTGTATGGTGTGCAATTGCTGGTGACCCTCTGCTTAAGGTTGGGGGGCTGTCTGTAAGTGAGGAGTGGCCTACCTTCCAAGGCTTGTGAGAGAGAGGCATTATCTTGTAGGCTGTAGATTCTTGATGATGTGCTGGAGAGGTTTGACTTGGGGGCTGTAGGTGATGACCAGTGGTGTTCTGTTGTTTTCCTTGTTGGGCTTGTCCTATATTAGTACATTTCTGGGTACCTGTTTTTTCACTTCCCTGGGTGTGTACTGTAGTTTTCAGAATACTTGAAAAAGATCCTGAAGGTGTTTGTCTCTGTCTGAGGGATCAGAGCAAATACAGGTGTATCTTAGGACTTGGCTGCAGACAATGGATCATGTGATGTGTCCCAGATGAAAGCTGGAGGGATATGGGTAGGTATAGCGGTCAGTAGATATCTGATTTAGAGTGGTGTTTATGTAGTTATCATTTGTTTGCATTGTAGAGTCCAGGAAGTGGATCTCCCATGCAGATTGCTCCAGGCTGAGGTTGATGGTGGGTGGAAATTGTTGAAGACTACAATGTATCTTGAACAACCACAAGTAAAACAGGTGCAGAATACAACCATGACTCTACTCAGGGTGTAGAGGACCCAGGTGATTGCTAAGGACATTTGCCTGACGCGGCTGTAATTCTCATCTCTATTTCTTTCCTATAACTGCCATGCTCTAATTAATCTATACCAGAAAAGAGTAGCAAAAAGGAAAATGAATGCACTGGGTTTTGTGTTCCTGCCATGCCTGAATCATACAAAGCAGTGTGGCAGACCAAGACACCCATCCTGACCATCAACAACTCCAACTAGCTTCTCAGGACCAGGACCTAGGATTAAAATACGCTTCTAATATTTGCATAGCTTCAAGAAGATAACACATCTCAAAGTTGGATCCGATAAACTGATTCTGTATGAATCAAAAAACTTGAGTGCCTTCTGGATCCTATTAAGAGAACCAACTTCTCTCTCTCTCTCTCTCTTTGTTCTTCTAATACTGTATTACTGTATTATCTGCTTAAATAGTCAGCTGAGTTCCAAAAACACTTTTTAACCTCGGGGATTTCTTCTTTCACCCTACCCCAGTAAAGCAGACGGTCAGCATTATCAAGCAATTAAAAATCAAGGTTTATTTACCCATTCCACAGGAACAAGGTTAGAGCCAGTGCTCTATTATGTAGGCTTAAAGCTTTGCTAATTTACTTTAATCCACTTAAACCTTTAAAGTATGGGTAATGGAAAACAGACAAGAAAACGTTAATACTTTCCAAATGTACAGACAATGGCTTCCTTCCCTCTGAAGAAGCCTAAAGCCTTAGAAAAGAGCCCTAAAAGGTCAGCAAAGAACCCTTCAACTTCTCCTTTCCCCCTGCACACCCCACCTCAAAGGTCACAGAAGCTTCACACAGATATCTTCAGCAAAGAACCTAACCACAGACACACTGTAATCCCCCAAAGGGGAACCAGAGTCAATACTTCAACATTTAGGAGGAAACTAGATCGGGTAAAGAGGCCCAGCACACTATAATAATGGCGTTCAGAGTCTATTCCACTGATTACATAATATATGTGCTGAGATATGAGGGACTCTGTTACACTAGATAGTATAGGTGCTCAGATATGAGGGTGATGAGGGCCATGTAACTAGATGGATGGGCAGATAGAAGCATTGGCAGAATCCTAGAGGTACCACTACTACAAATAATAGCATGGACCTGGGATAAGAATATAGTTCTTCAGGGAAATGCTTATGTTCCAAGAGGCCTGTTTTTATATGTAGCACTGTAGGCTGCTCTTTTGCCTCTAAGATCTTATCAAGGCCAGAAGCTAGGTGAGGTCAGAACAGTCAATGGCAAGGTCTACAAATATACACAAAAAAAAGCAACAAATAAAATGGGGGCAACTAGTGATGAGTTTATTATTTACTGTATACACACTAGTCTTGCTCTAAGTGTCAAAACAAACATGCCTTTCATTCAAATTTCTCAAAATACTTCACAAATATGAATCAATTAAGCCTCGTGATAGCCCTGTGTGGTTTATAGGAATCATTGGACTCCGTTACAGATGAGGAAACTAAGGGAAAAGTCACTGAGTTACCCAAGATCACACGAAGTCGGTGGCAGAACGTTGAGAACCCAGCAGCTCTTACCTCCCTGCTCTCTGTGCTGACCTCAATGCTTTCCACGACAAGTGCTATAGGAAGGACTCCAGAGCAGATTATATGACTTGCAAGAAATCAAGGTGAGGCATCCAAGGGCAGAGAATCTCTTACCTTCAAAAGCAATGGTGGGGTGTTCTCTTCTGACGCACTGCTCTTGCTCAGTTTCGGGGTTTTCAGGTGCATTCTGTGATGCTGAGAGATGCAAAGAGAGAAGGAAAAGGCTTGCCAATGACAGAGAAATGCCCTTTAATCTTGATACAACCATGATTGGAGGCCTGCTGAAGATCTAGCTTCCAAGGTAGGCCCTGGGAGGACACCTGCAATGCAAAGAATTTCATTTTAGGAAACATATATCCCTATCCAAAGTCTGCAGCAAATCTCAGGGGGTAGTATTTCTCTTTCATTACAAGACCACCTGTGTTCACTAAGTGCAATAATATTCAGCAAACAATACCTTGAAAAACTGTTTTTATACCACTCCTGGCATGCAATAGCAGCAGTAGTTGTAAAGATACTGAGAAGTGCAAATACTCCAAATACATATGAATGGCTCAGTATTACAGATAGGCATTATTCAAGTAGCGCAAATGCAATAAAAATAAAATAAAAGAGGCAGTAGGAAAGAGGCATCAGGTAGCAACATTACAATTTGAAGCCATACGTTATGCCTTATTCTTATCCCTATGGATTTTGAATACTGCCATAAAGATGATCTGTAACTCTTCATATCTTCTCATAGCTGCATGTGCAGCAACTATTATATATTCTATTTTTAAAAACTATGTTAAAAGAACATTACGATTGCAAAATCAAGCACTCAAAGATTAGGAAATGTCAAAATTAAGATTGCCTCAACTCAGCTGCCCTCACTGACTAATTCCCTCACGCCCTCATCCCACCTCACCCTTCTGCATTCCTGGGTGGCTACTTCCTCCTTACTGTCTGACTGCCAGCAGAGGGGTTTATTAAGAGCACAGGAGACAGTCTTTTTGCTGGAGACTGAAACATGTTCAGTGCTGGCAGAATTTTCAGAGAATTTAGTTGCTGAACTAGCAAGTTTCTATTGAGCACGTGCAAACAGATTTTTTCAGAGGTTTGCAACTTGGCCTGATGTGGGCAGTTTTCCATGGCAAGAACAGGGCACCGGGGCAGCTCTTCCACCCATCCCACCCCACTTCAAAGCATGAGGTGACTCCCACTTTTCAGTGAAATGGTTATAAGAATTTTTTAAAACATGCAAATTATGTATTTTCCCCTAATTTTGTTCTCAGAAACAGCTGAACCATTTTTGCTGAAGTTACTAAAATTTCAACCTGAGGCAGATATCCAGCATGGTCATTTCAGTCCAAACACTTCCTTAGATCAGTGGTTCTCAACCACTGTGTCGGGACACATTAGTGTGTCACCCCACAGCAGCAAGTGTGTCGCGAAGAGCTGGGGAGATGGCTGGATTCGGCCTGGGGAGGGTGGGCTGGTGGATTGTGATATGCCATCAAGGGTCGCGATATGCCACCAAGGCAGAGAACTACTGCCTTAGATGGTAAGCCCTTTGGGGCAGAAGCTGTTTTTTTGTTCTGAGTTCAAGCAGCGCCTAGCACAATAGTATCTTGGCTGAGGCTCCTAGAGCGATACAAACAACAGCTAATAAGAACAATAAAGTTTGGCAAAGTTATAAGCAATTGAAAATGGGGTCCTATAACAGGAATGGTCAGGCAACTTCCACTACAGGCAGCATTAGCAGTTCCACTTGCAGTAAGGGGCTCGATCCACTTTAAGTCCTTATTTGGGCAAACTCAACTCATTAAAGTAAATGAATGCGAGTTTTGCCTGAATAATAAGAGATGAAAGACCTCAGAACTTGACCCTTGGTTTTCACTCATTAAGGACAAACTCCTATAGATTTCAGCGAATTGTGTCTGAAAAAAAGACCTCAGGATTTAGCTTGGTGGCAGTTTTGTCTGACTCGGAAACCCAGGGTAGTCAATGGAACGCCTCACATTGGTTCCAATGGGCTTGCAATCAAGGCCTTCAGTGCCTTGAAGTTACTACAGGAAGATACTCAAGGTTTGACCCAAGGATTTTTCTAATCTTTTGCCTCATTTTGAGTGGTTCTGAGCATTAGCAATCTCAAATTAGGTCAGTGATTGTTCTGTCAAACCTGGCTCTTATCCTTGGAAGACACTAGTGTATTAGGGTTGTGTGTTATTGTGGGCCAAGATTGTATGGAACCTCTCAGTGGGAAGATGTGACAGACAGTGCAACTCCATGTAGTAGCTTTAGGATCCATTGTTTTAAGTGAATGGTTTATGTATGACTGTGTTCAGCTCCATAGGGGAGGGCTACCATAGACGACAGGAACTAAGAACAGCAGGTAGTAATTAAGGCAAATCACTTCTAACCTCCTCCCCTGAGAGGTACTACCTCCTGGGGAGGCTCACATATACTAAATTCTCCAGAGATCAACAGACAAAGAAAGGCTTTTTTGGATAGATAGTTAAGAGTTACAAAGGGATCTTACAAAAGTGGGTGATTAAATCCAATGTTGATAAATACCAAGCAGTGCAAATTATACATACAAAATGATGGGTTCTAAATTTGCTGTTACCACTTGAGACAGAGATCTTGGAGACATTGTGGATAGTTCTCGGAAAACATCTGGTCGACATGCAACAGCAGTGAAAAAAGCTAACAGAATGTTAGGAACCATTAGACAAGGGATAGATAATAAAATAGAAGATATCATAATGCCACTATATAAATCCGTGGTCTGCCCACACCTTAAATACTGCGTGAAGATCTGGTCACCCCATTTCATTATACAGATAATAGAAATGGAAAAGTTACAGAGAAGGGCAACAAAAATGATTAAGGGTATGGAACAGCTTTCATATGAAATGAGATTACCCAGACTGTTCATCTTGGAAAAGAGATGACTAAAGAGGGATATAATAGGTCTACAAAATCATGACTGGCATGGAAAAAGTGAATAGGGCAGTATTATTTACTCTTTCACATAATACAAGAACCAGGGGGACTCAATGAAATTAATAGGCAGCAGGTTTAAAACAAAAGGTTTAAAACACTTCTTCACACAACACATGGTCAACCTGTAGAATGTGTTGCCAGGGGGTCTTGTGACAGCCAATAATATAACTGCATTTTAAAAAAATTTGCTAAATTCATAGGGAATAGGTCCAAAAAATGGCTATTTGCCAAGATCCAGAGGGATAAAGGTGCTAGTCTGTATACAGCAAAAACGAGAGTCCTGTGGCACCTTAAAGACTAACACATTTCTTTAGGCATAAGCTTTTGTGGGCTGCAATCCACTTTGACAGATGCATGAAGTGGAATCTACAGTAAGGAGATATATATACATATGAAAGGAGGGGTGAGAAACATTACAGTGCGGAGGGCAAGGGCGAGAATAAATAGACACAAATCAGGCATCAAAAATGCTAACAGTCATAAACCAGGAGAGCACTTCAATCTCCCTGACATGCAGTAGCAGACTTGAAGGTTGCCATACTTCAACAATAAAACTTCAAAAACAGACTTCAGCATGAGACTGCAGAGCTGGAACTCATATGCAAACTTGACACAATCAGACTGGGTCTGAATAGGGACTTGGAACGGCTAGCTCATTACAAAAACTAATTGTCCCTCTTCACATATTCTCACCTTCCTATCAACTGTTATGAATGGGTCTCATCCACCCTAACTGTATTGATTTCATTAGCACTTGCCCTCCCCATTGTAATGTTTCTCACCCATCCTTGCAGGTGTACATGTACCTCCTAACTGTCATTTACACTTCATGTATCTGACAAACTGGGTTGCAGCCCATGAAAGGTTACATCCAAAGAAATGTGTTAGTCTTTAAGGTGCCACGGGACTCTTGTTGTTATAAGCCAAGTGGGTCAGGGATACAGCCCCATGCTCTGAGTGTCCCCAAGCCTCTGACTGCCAGATGGTGGGACTGGACAGCAGAGGAGGGCTCACTCAGTAATTACTCTGCTCTATTCATTCCAGCACCTGACACTGGTCACTGTTGGAAGACAGGATGCTGGGCTAGACGGACCATTGGTCTGACCCACTCCAGCCATTCTTATGTTGACTCAGGGCCTTTTTCTGATCCAATAAATGGATGGGGGGCTCCAATCCTTCTAGAAGGATTGGAAGGATGTATCGTACTAAGGCCAATATGACTGAAGGGTGACCTCTGCTAAGGTTTCTCGCATGTGTGTAGGTTCTTTTATTGTTTTCAGTAGGTTTTCTCTGTAATGTTTTCACCTTCAGAGCAAACGCGTTTGCTTAGAAAGTTTTGTGTGGTAACTTACACTTACAGGCAATCACTCTGTTCATAACCTCTGGAGAGAAAGCAAAGGGCTGACTCTAGCTTATGCAGGCCGTCTGGCTTGCTGGGAATATCACAGCATAAGGCAGGGAACTGTGCAGGCTAGAAAAACACAAGTTAGGAGGGAGTGAGCAGCATATCTCCACCCAAGAGAGGTGGCAAAAACCCTTAGTCAGTTGGAAACCCACAGATGTCCTTGGTGGACCTCAGAGAGGACAGGTACAGCTGCCCTGAACTGTGACAATCATCATTGACAATTAGCACTTCTCAGGCCCCAGATTAGCAAAGATTTCATAGACAACAGAGACCTGTGGCACTTTTAAAGACTAACAGATTTATTTATCGCATGAGCTTTCATGGGAGAAAATCCCACTTCGTCAGACACTTTGAAGATAGGAAAGTTACAGAGTGGGAGGAAATTCAATGCAGGGGAGTGTATGACATAGCATCTGGTCAGGCTGTAACAGCAAATCAAAATAGGTGTTAGGATTCAAAACACTGGGGAACAGCACATAGAGGAGGGGGAGGTCAAATCACTTGTTGTAATGCAAGAAAAATCCATAGTCCCTGTTTAACCCCAAGACAACTGAGTCAAATTTGCATATAAATTCGAGTTCTGCAGTCTCTCTTTGAAGCTGTGATTTGTTATTCATCTGTTTCAACACAGCTATTAACAAGTCGTCAAGGGAGTGAGCAGGGAGATTGAAGTGTTCCCCTACAGGTTTTGCAGTGTTGCAATTTCTGATGTCAGATTTGTGTCCATTGATTCTTTGGCGCAGAGACTGTCCTGTCTGTCCTATATATAAGGCAGAGGGGCATTTCCGGCACATGATGGCATAAATCACATTGGTGGATGAGCAGGTGAACGAACCCCTGATGGAGTAGGTGGCATGATTAGGCCCTGTGATGGCGTCATCAGTGTAGATATGAGGGCAAAGTTGGCAGCGTGGTCTGCTGCAGGGCTGTGTTCCTGCTTTAGTGTTTCTGTTCTGTGATCTGTAGTTGCTGGTAAGTATCCTTTTAAGATTAGGGGGCTGTCTGAAACAAACCCGCAGAAGTGAAGAAACGAATTGACAGAGCCAGACGGGTACCCAGAAGTCAACTACTGCAGGAGAAGCCCATGAAAAACAACAACAGAACACCACTGGTCACCACCTACAACCCCCAAGCCAGACTTCTTCAACACATCATCAAAAATCTACAGCCTATTTTACAAGTTGATCCCTCACTCTCTCAGGCCTTAGGAGACAGACCTCTCCTTGCTTTCAGAGGGGGAAGAGGACATAGGAGGACCTCGCCCAGAAAAGATGACCATGATTGACACTATTGAGTCTCAACAACAGCCAGATATCGAGTGTTCACCCTTTGCACACAGTCACATGCTAGGCCTCCTGCACATTCCTCCAACGCTTTCCTAGGTCACCGTGAAGTCTAGAACCAGGGGATAAAGAAGTCCATGTTTCACACCCACTGGGATCATGGAACCATAAAAGCTGCTCAGTGAAACGACTCGCAATGTCACGCAGCCCATTCTCCTGGCAACGCAGTGTTCCCTGTCCTACGTTTACTAACTTTTAATCCAGACTAGCTGTAAAAATGTGCCAAGTGATTGGATTCTTGCCACTTTCCCTGGGAGACTATGCCACAGTCTACTAGATATCATTGTTCCCTAGGAGGTTTTCCATCATAGCGTAAATCTCCACCTTCCCGTTAAAAGTTCAGGTTTCTCAGTATAATCAAATCTAAAATAGCAATCAAGATCATGCTTTTCAAAATTATTTCAGGTAGAAATTAATAAGTCCAAGGTGAAAAAGAAACTATAAAAAAAATCTAAAACTTAAATATCTGTGAAGTTTCCACTGCTCTGAACAGCTGAACAAAAATCAATGCTGTGAACTGAGCCCCATTGAAGTCAATGAAAAATGCATGCTTGGCTCAAGGGCAGCGCACAACATGGCTAAAGCATCAGTGTAATGAGAATTAAATATATATATATGGCAGCAATGAGAGAGGTCACTCCTTTCAGCCGCTCCCTAGCAGGTTGCCATGGCCATTAACAATTTAAAACAATCCCTAAAAAACTACTATAGCTAACGGCAATTTTGTTTTGGGAAATTAACTTCAGGAGAAAAAATATTATACCCAGGAAAAGGTCAGCTTGTACAGAAAGATCAAACTAAAGCACTGAGGAGAATGACTGGCTGGAAGACACCAGAACTATTATGAAATGTAGCAAGAAATGCTTTGATTCTACAGGAGAGAGACCAAAACAGACCCCATTCGAATTCTACTGCAAGTATGTGGGATTGGAACTGGCACTCAAGACCTGTCCACATAAGGAATTTGCCCTGATTCCAGCAGGTGAAGGCCAAATCCAAGTAAGAAAGTTGTGGACTGCACTACTGGAACTTACCACAACTTTCAGCCACTGCGACACAAGTGAAACCTAGAGAAGCTGTCCTCAGGAGGTCCCTGCTCAAAATGCCGGAGGTCTCAAGAGCTACAAAGATTGCCATGCTGCGGAACTAAAGTTTTGACCCCAAGCCCCAGCCTAACCTGAAAACCCTCAGTGGGAGCATTTGATTTCATTAGTTTACCTACAGCCTGACATCTTTTTCACTAAAATTCAGATGTACCAAATCAAGAACAGAAATGTTCTTCTGTCAAGCGACTCACCCAAATACCAGCCCCCTCCAAAACATCACCTGCACTCCCACGCACGTACATACACACTCCGTTATCACAACCCCAAACCACCCTCTCCGCACAATGTATTCACACAGATATAGATGGACCTGGCCACATATCCACAGGGTCAACTAATTCAGGGTCTGCCTGGGGGGAGTATGCTTGTAGAGAACATCCACCCCCCGCCCCTCTCGTAACCAGATGACAATGAGCTCCTATGTCTCCTCTGATTGTACCTGTGGCAAAACCACATGGGGGAAGTTGTCCTCCAGACGAAGCTGTGACTCTGGGAGGTGAACTCTGTGCACCTACACAGAGCTTTTGCAGCCACTGGATTTATGTAATCACAAATCCCCCGAGGGCAGGCCTCTTTCTCTCCCAGTTCCCGCCATCCTCACCTTCACAGAGATGGTGCAGAGTTACGCTCTGCCGCACACCCAGCTTCTTCTCATCAACTGAATCATGGCAACCAGAGTCTGCCACAGCCTCCCTTGCGAAGTAAACTTTATTCTAAGGAACTTATTCCCCTCTGATTTACCCCAGTTTTATGTCATTGGACTTCAGTGGAATTATTCCCAATTTACAGCCATCTAACTTACATCAGAATCAGCTCCCATAAAAAAAAGTTCCATGTCTGAAAGAAGAATACCTTCAACTGATCCTTCCCTAAGGCTTTAAAACAAAGCTCACTTTAAAATGGACTATTCCAAGGATTTGTATCCTGCTTTCCTCTGACTGGAACCATTATTTTGCCTTGACGAAACCTGATGATGGAACAAAGTCAAAGGATGGAAAGAAAACTCTTCATCTTTCATTTTAAAGGAGAGAGATTGCTTTCAAAAAAAACAACCAACTACCAAAAAAAAAAGCTTTTTGAAGTTAAGTGTATGGTTTTATTGGAAGCTGGGAGCAGCAGCGGCAGACGGAGGTGCTTGGACACCAAAATATTCAAAATGTGCACTGGACCAGTAAGCAAAATGAATATAAATGTTATACAACATGACAGCTGAGCAATACAGCCATGACAACGTAGCCAAGCTAACTAAGCGCTGCAAATCAAACCCCACAAAAATGCAGTCCTTGCTATGTTCATAGGCCACTGCCTGCTCTGACCAACCAGCTGGAGTTCACTCCTTCAGACTGTTTCAAACGGCTGCTTCACATCAAGAAGAAAATGGAGCTCTCCTCTCTGCCACCAGCAGTTGGTACATTTACCCATCTGTGCTGTTTATGTTGTGAATGGTGGATCTGTCTTCCGACAGAAAATGACATAGTGCAATTATAGAACACAATATGTCACATCTTTCAATCACATTACAGTGCCAGACTCCTTCCTAGCATACGGAACTTTTCTTTTTAATGCCAGATACATTTGACTACACAAAGCATTGTTCAGATGCATGTCTGGGAGGAGTATTTGTTTTTTGTTTTAATCAATGCATTGGCTTATTCTTTTTTTATGTTATTGATTTATTTCTACTTTTCCTTCCAGTTAGAATCTGAAGTTCTTGGTTCTGACTGGGACTTGTTACTTATATCTTTGTCAGTCGGTACAAGCTGCTTATATGGCCCTAATTACCAGACCATCCTGAGGGCCTCAGAATTACCCATACATCACCTCTATAAGTTAGGGAGGTATAATTACTTCCACTTTTCAGATGGGGACCTGAGGCACGAGGGTGTGTCTACACTTGTAAATTAAGTCGACTTAAGCTTGCTTAAGTCGACTCAATTTACTCTGCGTCTCCACTACAGTTTCCTTAAGTCGACTTAAGGAAAATAAAGTCGACTTAATGAAAATGAAGTCGACTTTATTAAACATACTTTTAATTCGACTTTAGGCTTAAGTCAACTTTTTAAAGTCGATTTAAGCCAGTGTAGACCTGGAGTAGCCCTAAGTCGACTTAGAGCTCTCCAGGACTCCCCCAATGCCCTCCCTGCCGGGGGGGAACACACACAGGAGGAGCCTGGCATGCCCCCCCACAGGGCAGGGCAGAGCCCTGCCCACCCTGCCCCTATGCCCTGCCAGGTCCCTGTCCCCCTTTGTCCCATTGTACCCAGGTACAATGGGGCAAAGGCTGAGCCCCCTGGCAATTGGCAAGGGGTGCCCCCCCCTGCCACCGTGGACCTGTCCCAGGTCCACCTAGCCCCTAGAAGTCGACCTAGGTGTCCAGTGTGGATGCTCTAGGTCGACTTTATAAGTTCCCCCCTAAGTCGACTTAAAATTTAGGTGTAGACATGCTAAATCGACCTAAATTTACAAGTGTAGACATAGCCGGAGAGACTAAGGGACTTGACCAGGGTCACACAGGAAGTCTGTAGTAGAGGTTTGAACCTGGGTCTCCAGCTTGCATGCTAACAATAGGGTCATTGTTACTCCTTCTGAGTGTATTAGTCACTGGGAGTTTGTATCTTCTGAAGAATTCACCAGCTTTTGACAATGTTGTTGTTTCTCGTACGGGATTAAAACAACAAAAATCAGGAAATAAGAGACACTTTTACCATAATCTCTCTCTTATTTTGACATATGGGAATAGTTCAGACATCTCCATGTAAATAAGAAATTACTTAAGCTACTAACTTAGGCTATGTCTACACTGGCAAGTTAGTTCAAATTAAGGAAGCTTAATTCGAACTAACTAAAACTTTAGTCTACACTAGGCTTTAATTAGTTCGAATTAAGGGCTTCATTAATTCGAACTAATAAATTCAAATAGCCTATTCGAACTAAGGGTTAATTCGAACTAGTTAGTTCGCATTAACCAATGTGGCCATGTTAGTTCGAACTAATTGCTTAGTTTGAACTAACCGGCCCATTGAACTCAACGTAAATCACTAATTCGAACTAAGCAAGTGCCATGATTGGCACTTGCTTAGTTCCGAACTAAGCAAGTGCCATGATTGGCACTTGCTTAGTTCGAACTAATTTTTTCTAGTTTGAATTAAGTTAATTCAAACTAACTAAAATTAGTTTGAATTAGTTAGTTCAAATTAACCAATTCGAATTAATTTTAGTAAGTGTAGACATAGCCTTACATTGCAGGCACACCGCATGGAAGCCTGCAAGACGCTTGAGGAGAAAGAGCCTCAGCAATGAGCATCGGGAGGACTAGACAGCTCAAGAGACGGGGTAATGGGCTTAGAAATATTCGACCAAGATCACCATCTGATTCCAGCTCAGCTTGGTAGTGACCAAGGCCATGATCCAAGGCCGCTGAAGTCAACTGAAAGACTCTTACTGACATGAGTGGGTTTTGGATTAGATACAAGAAGATGAGAATCTCTAATGGTAGGTTGGTGGCCCAGTCTGAAATGAGTCAGTGGGTCTCAATCTAATTCCTCATGGGCAGATGTCCAAAGAAGAGGAGCCATCAACGGCTTTAATTGGCCCCTCTGTTGGCAGGAAAGCCAATGACGGAATGGTCAAGGAAACTGAACTGCTATCACCCTTAGAGGAGGCCCCTCCAGAACAGAATTCTATTATATAAAGCTCTCATAAAATATTTCTGTTTCAATAGTACAAGCATGTGCAGCAGAATACGACGTACTATATTGCTGGACACCTGCCAAACCCAGTAGGCATGAATAAATACCTGTTCCGCAGACATTCACACCTACTTTTGTACAGAGCTAACCTTACCACACACGGGTTTCTTAAGTGCCTCAAGATGTCCTTTAAAAAAAGACTTTTGAACATGCTTTACTGGCTACATGTAATACAAAAATATGAGCGATTTTGTTAGGGGGTTTGTCATGAATTTAGCATTTGTGAAAGGTGCCCTGGAGTCTAAAGTCTACTATTTATACGAGGAACTCATCTGGCAGTCAAAGCTTGCACACACTGCCCTCCCCACGTGACTCAATCTTCTCTGGGAGACCACTAACAGGCTTGAAAAGGTATTTCCATCCAATCCGGTCAGTACTTGGCATCTGTGCTGAGATGTTCCAGAAGGCTGCTAAAAGCAGGGGTGGTTTTCTGTGATGAGGAGGCTTAGAATCGCAGAAGTTTAGGGCTGGAAGGGCTCTCATGAGGTCATCTAGTCCGACCCCCTGCTAAAAGCAGGACTACTCCCACCCCCACCATGTTTTCAAGGAACTGAGTATGAAATGCATTTTCAAGGTACCCATTTCATAGATGAAGTAACTGAGGCAGAGACGAAGAACCTGATTTTCAGAAGTGTCAATCACCCATAACGCCAAGTGAAGTCAGTGGGTGCTACGGAACTCAGCACCTTGCAAACCAGGCCATAAGTTTTTTGCACAAGACTTCAGGAGTGATTGATACAGCATAGATGAGGAACTAGGAGCACCCAGCTCCAACTCAAACCTCTCTAGGTGTTCCATCAAAAGGATTGGACAAGAGGAAACTGCACAGGGTCAGAGAGATGAGGAATCCTCACAGGACCCAAAGCTGTAGCAGAGCGGCTATGCAGCCGCTATTGCATCTTTAAGCCTGCAGCAGCTTCTCTTCTGGTTACTCCCACACAGACTATGGGAATGGTTTCTAGAATTGCAAAGTAGTGCAGCCACCAGCCCTCCCACCATGCTCAGCCCGAGTGCCTCCTCTACAGCAGAGGATTTGCCCTAAATGCAGTAACTCAATAAACAGTCAAACAAATGCAGGTGTATTTTCTGAGTAATTAATTATTTAAAAGGTTGTGGAAATGGTGGCTATTTTCAATTATTTTTCTCATTTTTGTAAACTCAAAAGATGCAATAGAAACGTCCATGTCCATACAAAGTTCCTCCTTGCTATTATAACACTGTGCACTTCTATAGCCCCCTCTTTTAGAATACCTTGGAACACTTCACAAACATTAATGAATTCTCCTTCTCGGCGCTTCCACAAGATAATTTTACTAGACCCATTTTACAGATTGGGAAATCGAGGCACAGAGCAATTAAGTGGCTTGCCCCAAGGCAAACAGCCTTTGGCAGATCCCAAAAGGTAACTCAAGTCTCCTGACTCCAAATACTTTAGACACAAAGCCTTCCTTGTTCTCCCAGTTTAATTTAGAAACCATAACTCTGCTTGACTTCTGTGCAGTTAGAGTACTAACCATTAAGTTTTACTGACACTGTTTTGTACTGCAGCATAGAAGCACCTGGTGGGTGGTCTTTGATTAAGCTTCTTGGAATGAATTTAGTGGTCGTCAAAGGGAGGAGAAACCAGTACCAGCCCTGGAAGTGGTCTTTGATTAAGCTTCTTGGAATGAATTTAGTGGTCGTCAAAGGGAGGAGAAACCAGTACCAGCCCTGGAAGTGAGTCAGGCATAGTTCAGGCAGCTACTGGGGAAGTACCCCCTTCACCTCAATGCTGTGAAGTCCTTGGCTAGTCCAGTCCTGGGACCC
The DNA here is from genome assembly GCA_007922175.1 of Pelusios castaneus. NCBI lineage: Eukaryota > Metazoa > Chordata > Testudines > Pelomedusidae > Pelusios > Pelusios castaneus. The sequence continues at coordinate 8,548,361 of ML685777.1, forward strand.
TTTGGAGCAGAGACTGTGAATCAGGGGGCACAGCAGCACACCAGTCCAGATTGCAGGAGGGGACTGTCATAACCAGGCCTTATTTTCACTTGAGACCATAGGCAGAATTTGAATCTGAGACCCCAGCATCCAAAAACCAATGTATTAAATAGCCATGCCCCCAAGCTTCCTACCTGGACGGTCATATTTAACATAGAGGCTTGATGTACTCAGCAAGACTTTATTTTCTGATGTAAAGACTCAGCTTTCTTCCTCCTCCCCTTGCCCTACCCAACTCCCCCTGGATCAACAATTGCTGTTCCTCCATTCCAGATCCACAAGGCATTATGGACGCTCAAAATCCCACACTCGCCAATCAAGCACGATCTGATTTGTATAACAAATTTGTAGCACACCCTGCAGGATTTCTGTCCAAAACACTGAATGAGAAAACCCTCTTTATCTGATGCGTGAGAGAGAGAGAAATTACAGCTTGCGTGGTTTTGGCTGAGATGTGTGATTATCAGCTGCCTCATAACAAATACATGGCTTAATTACAACTATAGAGGGATACGCACTCAACAACGCTACAATGGAACTCCAAGTTTAGCATGCTTGGAAATACGAGTACATTTCACTGCACTGTGTTCTGGGGACTTCACAGCATCATTTATCACGAGCAAGTTCTCAGCTATAAGACATCCAAAACACCCATGGGATGGGAATAAAGGGGCAGGGAGTGGGAAGTCAAACAGATTCTCCCTTTTCCTGCTATGCCTACCACACCAGTTTTATTCCAGACATCATTCAGTGGCAGGCACTTGCTTTTCTCTTCCACTAACCAACAAGGTTATTTTTATCAGCCCCATCTATTGCACCCTGGATAGGATGTTCTCTAGGAAAGAGACTGTTATGCGGAAACGTATACAGCTGCACAACTTCCCTGAAGGGAGAGAAACAGTAGAAGATATCCAAATCACAAGTCACTTCTACTCTCTATTACCATGAAGGTTGAGGTGAGATATGATTACTCTCTACAAATACATCAGAGGGATAAATACCAGGGAGCCGGAGGAATTATCAAAGTTCACCGCCAGTGTGGACACAAGAACAAATGGGTATAAACTGGCCATCAAGAAGTTTAGAATTGAAATTAGATGCAGGTTTCTAACTATCAGAGGAGTAAAGTTCTGGAAGAGCCTTCACGGGGAGCTGTGGGGGCAAAATACCTAGCTGGCTTCAAACCTGAACTTGATACGTTTGTGGAGAGGATGGTATTGGATGGCCCAGTGAGGCAGCTGACTGATCTTGACTACCGGTGGTAGATATGCCAATGGCCTGTGCTGGGACATTTGATAGGGTAGGTTCTGAGTTATTACAGAGAATACTTTTTCAAGCATCTGGCTAGTGAGTCTTGCCCACATGCTCAGGGTTTCACTGATCGCCATATCTGGGGTCAGGACGGAATTTCCCCCCATGGTAGACTGGCAAATGCTCTAGAGGTTTTCACCATCCTCTGTAGCATGGGACATGGCTCACTTGCTGATGGATTCTCTGTACCTTAAAGTCTTTAAGCCATGATTTGTGGGCTTTAATAACTCAGTTATAGGTCAGAAGTTTATTACAGGAATGGGTGAGTGAAGTTCTGTGGCCTGCATTGTGCAGGAGGTCAGACATTAGCGGATCATATCAGTCCTTTCTGACCTTAGAGTCAATGGCTATGTCTACACTGGCAAGTTAGTTCGAATTAAGGAGGCTTAATTCGAACTAACTAAAGCCATGGCTACACTAGGCTTTAATTACTTCGAATTAAGGGCTTCCTTAATTCGAACTAATAAATTTGAATAGGGTATTCGAACTAAGGGTTACTTCGAACTAGTTAGTTCGAATTAACCAATGTGGCCATGTTAGTTCGAACTAATTGCTCAATGCAATTCGCGAATGCGAACTAAGCAAGTGCCATTCATGGCACTTGCTTAGTTCGAACTAAATTTTGCTAGTTCGAATTAAGTTAATTAACTAATTCGAACTAACTTTACTAAGGGTAGACATAGCCTAAGAGTGTAAGTGTACAGAGCTGTTACACTCAACACTGTTTCTAAAGTCTTAAATCAGTGGTTTTCAACCTTTATTCATTTGTAGATCCCTAGAAATTTCTACTGGAGGTGTGGATCCCTTTGGAAATCTTAGGCATAGTATGCAGATCCCCAGGGGACCAAGGACTACAGGTTGAAAACCACTAGCTTAAACCAAACAATGTAGGGCTAAATCCTCATCATCAGAGTACATCCACTGCAATCATCCTAATTGACACCTCATAATCATTTGATATCAGTCCATCTAACACTCACACATACCTCTGTTCTACCCATGAAACAACCATTCCTTGATCTTACCTTTAACCATATGGACCACATTTTTCTCTGAGGGCAAGTCTATACTTGGTGGCAAAGTCGACACCGTCAGCACGATCTTCAGGTTTCAATTGAGGCATCTGTGTAGACGTGCTCAATCGATAACCGAATCAGAGCTGGAACACCAGTTCCGTAACCGCACTTACACTGCGCTGACTGGACGCCATGTCCGGTCGGTTTAGTGTAGTATGTAAGGAGGATTTAAGAAGTCAGCAGGAGATATGCAAGGTATTTTACGTACCTTGCGTATCTCCTGTCAACTGGCACCGAAAACGGCGGTAAGTGTAGACTAGGGCTTAGGTATCCGCAATTGTCAATGGGCTGGTACCACAGGGAAACGGCCCGTTCTTGTTCTTATTGAGGTTAGTCGAAGTTTCTGAAAGCTTCAAGAAGAACAACTGTGGAGCGACCCCCTGAGAAAACCTAGCTCTTTGTTTTCATTACCTCAAGATTCTCTTTGCAATGGACTCTATATTCTGGCCCCAATCCCGGGAAGAGCTGAGCTCCCTCCATTCCCAGTGTCATCAATAGGAGTGAGAGCTTCAGCACCTCAAGAGTTAGTTTCTGTGTGATTTAACATTAGAGTAGACAGAGCCATGCTGGTCTAGTAGTAGGAAGGAGTACCTAAGACTATCCAGTCCTCCACAAGCTTCTGACATGTTGCTAAAAAGCTGGGTCAAGCCTCCAATTTAGAACTTGCTCCAGGAAATGACATCTTTGGGGAGGAGAGTCTGCAAAGGGAGTAACGCCAGCTGTGCGGTGCTGAGTTTTTGCTGTGGAACAGCTTTTTAAAAATAACCCTTTGGATCCAGATTTCATCATTTCATGGGTGGAGAAGGGCTATGTGCAAGGGCTAGGAGGCTGGCATCATTTTCACACACTGTGAAGGTAGGGCTCTCTGGAGAAGATGAACTATGTGTAATGAATTCCAAGCACATGCGTTCTAACCCATCACTGCATATACAACCAAATTAGTTTAAAAGATGTAAGTTATTCAGGGACTTAGCTGTTCAGTCTGGCCTCTGAGGATCTGCTCTCATTATGGCTTTTATGCAAATTTTGTCCTCCAAATCTCTTCTGAATCAATTATTACTAGATTAATTTAAACATGTCCACCTGGGGTGTCTGTATATCATGTGCCTCATGTTAAAAAGTAAAAAGGATGATAATGAATTCAGGAGGTGACTGAAACAGATTCCTGCTTTGTGGAAATGTGACCTTTTTGCATAATGTCATAAAAGAAAGAAGTTCCCTCAAGAAACACGGCAGATAGGGTCGTTCTTCAGATCATCTGGGCTTTCAATCACTCTTTGGAAATTAGCATGACACAATAAAAAATTAATAAGAAATTTTTTTTAAAAATGGGATTTTAATGCTCCAGACTATTCCAGTTTTTGACAGACTGCTAATTGAAATGTAATGCTTAATTTTAAACATTGCCATTTTATTAATGGCAAAAACTTGAATTAACATCATTAACCAATGTTAATATTACAAATACCCAAAGGGGTAACAAAGCAATTAAGTTATTCACGAAATTGGAGACAAAAAATAGTACATCACCTGCACACGGTTCTTGTAAGGAGAAGGAAGAGATCAGTATGAGCTACATTTCCCCTGTTGAGAAAAGATTTTGCAGGGGCGGGAGGGGAGGAGATGTGGAGAAGAGGGAAGGGAGAGGAAGAGGAGAACTTTGCTAACTTAATCACTAAGGTTATTCAGACTCTTAGTGGTTTTAACGTTATTCTGCTACTTAGACACTACACTAAGGAGATTCTAAAAATGTCACTTTGGGAAGAAATCAGTTGTGAAGAAGATGCCCCACGTGGCTCCACTTTTGCTTTAAGACTGTAGGAAGCACACACGCCAGCGGTTCTCAACCACCGTGTCGGGACACATTACTGCGTCGCCACACAGCGGGAAGTGCGTCGCGAAGAGCCAGGGAGATGGCTGGATTTGGTTTGGACGGAGTGGGCCAGTGTGTCCTAGAATCACAATATAGTGCCAAGTGTGTTGTGACCCACAAAAGTTTGAGAACCAGTGCACTAGCACATCTTTCACCCGGCCAGCAACATACCCATGCTCCAACAACTGGACAGATTCTCACTAGCGTTCGTGGTTCAATACAGCCATGTGCATTTGTACCAGCTGAAGGCTCTGGCCAGATCCAGACACTAAGAACTTGAGCTGGTGTGGTGTCCCATGCCCTCAGTTCTTTAGGAGCTGAGAGAATTCAATAGCTTGCAAGGTCAACAACAGATAGGCAGTGATAGACAGAGACTGAGTGATAATAAAAGGCGACGTGAAGAATCCAAAATGAAGCCTTTGCCAACTGTCAAAAGCCATATCAACTACAGGGAATTAAAATGCTATATAGCAATAGCAAAATACAACCATGTTCGGATAAAGCCTTGATTAGCACACTGCTTGTCACACCATCTTTGTCTGGCTGAGAATCCAGCAGCAACGGAAAGACTTCAGCTAGCCACTCTTTAAACTCATCAGACAACCATACAAACCCCCCTTCAGCACCTCCTTGACGAAAACAACTCAAAAGTCACAACTTGTCAAATGTACAAAAAATTCCCACAGCAGTGCATCAAAATAAATCAGTAACATCTAAAATACATATTTTTTGGCTCCTGCCATTGTACAGAATACACTAATGCTCTGCTTTAATAGCTCACGGAGAAAATGGCTCAGACAGTTCAAAGAAATTTTCTGACATGATCTAACCAATCATTTTTTCTACTATAGTTCTGTTTCCCTTCATCACTGGGTGTGGTGAACCCATTTACTAACTGGCTTACTAAAAGCATTACTAACTGGCTTCTTACTCATTTTTGCACATAGAACAGCCAGCTCAATCCTGCCTCCACAGAAATCTAGCCATTGACTTCAGTGGATACAAAAGCTACATCTGAGTTTGGTCTAGTATCTAGACTCACATATTTGCTATGTAAAGCCATAAAGAGTCTTTGTTCCTTTGTGGCCCAAACCCCAACACACCCACAAACTCTCTCAGCATTTCAAGTGAAGATAGGAATATGGCTTGAGAGACGAAGTGAGAGTTTGGGATTTTATTACATTGATACATCACATTGGATTTTATTTCCAGGGGAGACAGCAACCAGGAATACTTAAATTTTATAGCAACATAAGACCCCCTTGTGATTGCTGAAGAGATCTAGCACATGTAAGTTTCTAAGTCCAGCAATCTGGTTACGTTGGAGAGAGAGACGCCATTTCTTGTGCAAAGTTTACAATCCATGTCTTTTGTTTTCTAAGAATGCTCTCTCCCCCTCTCTCCTTTCATTTCTTCAGAGATTGCAAAAGGATGCATGAAAACCAAAGAGAAATATCACCAAAGACCATTCCTCTGTAGTCCTCTCTTTCTTATCCCCCTCTTTTCCAACAGCATGGAGAAAAATCATTGAAGACAGCAAGGTGAACACAGAGAGAGCCAAAGTCAAATTCATAAGATCATTTAAAACCTCACACTATCAGGCTGTTATAGAGATGTGAGACATTATGGATTGCAGCTTAACAGATCACAAAGGCGGACGATAAAGGAAGGGGGAAAAATGTTCCCTATATATTGAAACTTACTGATTAAGAAGCAAGCATGGCCAGGGTCTGTGACAATATTCCCATTCATAAAGCCGAGACTCACTCACTTCTTGATATTAATGGACACGCCATTGTCGCCAGACACAATGTTTTGTTATTCCGTGATTAATTGAAAGTCGCAGGCAATGACATAGGCAGAATAAAGCTCTCGCTACAAAATAGTTTTTCACAGTAATTCCTGCCCATGTCTACTAACTGAACTTGTACACACTAACCTGCGCCCTCAAATGCAAACACGTTACATATCTTTATATAAATAAGGGTGAGAAGCAGCCACAGTCTAGGGTGATCTTTATGGGATATGAAACAGAAATATTAAGGCAGAAAAATTGTCTTCAATGAGTAAGGTTGTGTGTGTTAATCTCAATCAAATGAGTCATTTCTATTTTTCTCTCAAGGAAAACCATATTAGTCTGAGATGCATGTATATAATAAGAGGAACTCAGTGGTATAAAATACAACGGAAAACCTTTCATTTCAAAAGGCCATTAATTCTAAATCCTTAAAGCAAATCTGGATCGATACTTATCAGGATTCTGCATGGCTGCCTCCTCAGCGACGGGTCAAGTTTAATTTCTGAAGACCTCTTGATCAAAGATACTTTTATTTTACTTTTCTCGGTAGCCTCAAGAAAATAAACTATCAGTTTTCTTAAGCATATTTTAACTTAGCTTGCGGTGACTGTGATCAAACCATACATGGACTGACATCTGAAGCAAGGTCTACACCGTTCAAAGAAAAGGACACTGCCATATGGATAAAAGGTACCCAGGGTACGGCTCATGTCACTTACATGCTTTGTGCAAGGTATTTGCTGAGTTGCCATATTGGGATACAGTTGTCTAAATTTCTGATTGGAGTTTAAAGCCCCCTTCTACAGTCTGTTGAACAACAGATCTGTCAAAATGCTCCACTAATATATTTGGTATTTGACAACAAACAAGAAATCCCATTATTCCAAGTAGGTGTGCATTTCCCAGACCTTCCCCTGAAAAGATCACAGTACCTAAAACCCAAAACTTTCACTTTCCTGAACCAAAGCTTTACAACAGTTCTCACTCTGCGTTTCAGACATTCTTTGTGAAGTCCAAGAGGCTTTAAAACATTAAGCGCACCCACTTCTGTATTTTGCACTGACTGAACAGCTCAAAGCAATACAAAAAGTGATGCAGCAATTTTACCTGGATGTGAGAGGGTCTTGCTCAGTCTCTTGTAAATCTGCCAGTGACAGAAAAGACTCAACATAAATGGTGATATAAAAGCACAAAGCATGGGTTGTCCTATGGCCTACAGGCAAATAGCAATCTCTCTCTTTACCTAATCCAACCAGAACCCTGGAAGGGAGTGAATCCGTGTCCACCGGCCCTTTTAACAGTCACTTAATGACCGTTAACTTTTTTCAGCCAGCCATTGATTCTAATGGCATGTGCATTCACAGACAATAATACCTCAGACGGCCTTCATTAATTTACCATGCATAATTTCTCTGAAAGCTTTTGCCAACAGAATACCACAAAACTGACTCTCTAACTGGTGAAGATAAAGCCTTTTCTGTCTGAGACCATATGCAGATTCATGAGTTCTCTTAAAATAAGTTAAAAAGTAAAAATTGTTTGGTGCCTACACATTTTTGGACACAGCACAGTTTCATGGCTCACAAATTTAAAAGTGTTGCTTGAATATCCGGTATTACAATGAATATGTAAGATACTCCAGGATGGGGAAGAGGAGGGACAAAAAAAAAACCCTGATTTATATGAATAAGCCTTTCTGCTGTGATGTTCCTGAATCCCTTACAAATTTCAACAATGGGAAGCCCTAAAAGTGAAAGGCCTTTAAAATACCAAGAGAAAATGCTGCAATATAGATATTCACAGACCTAGTTCCGTTCACTTGGAAATTAGTTTGGGGTTTTTTGTTTTTGTTTTTTAAAAGTAAACTGAATTCACTGGAAATAAACCATCACCGAAAACAAAACTTTGGAACATTCAAGAGAATTACATTGGTGCCCAGTAGCAGCACAATAATTTAAGAGTCTGTCAACATTTTCCCATTATAAATCTCCCAAGTCTCCTCTTATGTACACTGTGGAAAAACCCAGAATAACGAGTCAGTGGAATTACACAGAAAAGAATTATGGCCCTTTCATATAAAAAATTCGCTATTAGTCTGCGGCCTTTCACATTTATATAGTATTCAATTTTACACACGAAGATTTTTAAAAAATTAAATTAATCAATCTTTTTGAATTTATAGCAATGACTAGTTTAAGACCTAGTCTACACTACAGAGCTAAGTCGGCAGCAGAAAAGCAATCTGCATGCTGCAGAATGCCTATCTCCCATCGACTTAGTTACTTTGACTTACCTCTGTATCTTCACTCGACTGCGTCGACCGGCAATGCTCTCCCGTTGATGCAGCATTACTCCACTTGGAGGGGTGGAGTTACTATATCGACAGAAGAGAGCTTCTGGGATCAAGTGAGCGGGTCTACACCGGCCGCTCAATCGATCCCACTGCGTCGATCCGTGAGGATAAACGCAGCATTTTCAGTGAAGACATGGCCTAAGACAGACCAGAAAAGGGATTTGGAATCAACTCTGCTACCTTTATGCTACACAGCATGTTACTTTGCAAGTAGTCACATTAATTTCTGTAGACCTACTTATGGAGTATGGTATTAATAAAAGTTCAAGGTGATAGTCTGGCTCTGAGTAATTACTGATTTGTTTAATGGGCAGGTGTTTTTCCCCCCCCTTGCATTACTCTGCCACGAAATCTAGAGATGGGCTGACACCTAAGAGGTTTGGGCCTATAACTCAACCCAGACTTTCCCTAATTTCATGGGTGTTTGTATTCAGTGTTTTGATTCTGCACATTAGGGAAAAAAACAAAAAATAGTACAATGTTCTAACACTTAGCAAACTTCACCAAAATGCTGGATGCTGGGATCCAGAGTTCTTGGTCTGACTCTCTATTAAAAACAGATTAATTTTAGTTAACAAGAATGGCATTTTGTTTATTATTATTTCAGAATGTAAACTACACCCAGGTCTCTTTGGGTATTTTATAATGAAGACCGAGTGACTAGTGGGAAGGGGCAGAGGCAGTATATTTAGTAACTTTTTTCCAACCTAAAAGAACCCATAAGGCTTTTCACAACACGGATTTAGTGCCGAGAAAGTGAGCTGCTACCAGGAAACATGTAACAAATATTTTCGGAGACACATCATGGACTTGAGCTAATAGCACTAAAGATTGGTTAATATTGCTGGTAATTTAAAGTGCCTAAACAGAGACACCAGTATACCATGTGCCTAGTGAATAATGGCATCTCCAAAACCCTTAAGTATATATCTGTACGATGAAATGGAAAAAAGCCCATTTATATTTCAAGGAAGGATTATTTTTCTTTTTTTTCTTTTCTTCTATACATCGGGTTTAAACTAACCACCCCTCCGTTGTTACTGTGGTCATGAATCAGACATCAAAGGATTTTGTTAAAATAACAGAGTCTGATTTTAACCAATGAAACCCTGGGAGGGGGGATAAAATCAGAATTAAGACCAGAATTCTCTATTCACTTAACATGATGGCAATATTCTAAGCCTAGTTAGAACAAATGTAGATAGCTACACTAAACAAAGCAGTGGAGATGACAAAGATTCTGGTTAAGTAGCATTTTACTCCCTTTAAAAAGACACAAACAACAACTTAAGATGCAAGGTAGAAGATAAGCGGGTTCCCTCTAGATGTTATGAATGATACAGCGACACCTTGATACGCCAACTCATTCCCACCTTAATTCTGATTTTCCTGACCCTTTCAGAATGGGTTTCTGCATAGTATTTTCATCTGTGGGGGAGAGAGAGGGAGAGGAAGCTGATGGATATTTATCCCTTCTCTAGCTCTTGATTTCTGCATTAATTGATCTTTTTTGGAATCCTGAATGTAATGCTTCCAGTGGGGGGGGGGGGGGGGATTGCTGCACCCTGCTTTCAGAGTTTATAATGATAAGCCAAAATATAATCCGAATGTCTGAAGTACCAGAGGTTTCTAGACAGATCTGCTAACCAGTGTGATTAATGCCAACTGCATTTCAGCAAAGACAAATCTACAAATAATGTACCATTTCTCTCATTGTGAATAACCACTTGAGAAAACTCTCTCCTGTATCTTAGAAACCCGAACCAATTTTGGAAAATTGTCTACAATAAATCAAATTTGGGACAGTGCTTGATGAAATTTCAAGCACCATCTCTTTATTCTTTGGGTGCCCCTTTTATAATGTCAAGTTAGCAGGAAAAAACCACAGTAGATATGCAGACTCCAGAGACTTTCAAAGGTTTCCATTTGGGTCTTAATTGCTATCACAGTCGCCTCACTAAATTGGATACTTTCCTCCCTCTCCTCAGGGTTTTGTCCTTGTATCTGTTTTGGCTTAGTTTTGCCTTGATGAATGTAATCTGGTATAATCATTTTGTATAATGCCCCTGAGAAACATCTTCCTGTGTGTGAACACGCAGGCCTAAGTCAGGCTTTTACAGTTCTATATCCAGACGTCGCTCTGAATCTTACTCAAATTGATTCTTCTCCCTTTCAGGATATTATATCGGAAAAGTTTAGGAGTAGATTTCCTCCAAAGATCAGACTGAGATTAGATTTCGGCTCCATTTTTACCCTCTGGAGGAAAAACTACACCAAAATTTCTAAGCAACTTCTCCCAACCCCAAAAAGCAAGACAAACACAGGTCTTTCTCCCCCAGAACACAATACCACCTGTTCTTGACCCTGTCTGACCAGTTCATGATTGCTTTCAGATGTTAATTAAAGATCCCAGACAGTCTGATCTGGCATTATTTCTGGACTGACTTCTCACAATTAATATCAGTGTAGTTCTAGAGATGTTCTCAGAGGACAGTAAAATATTCACCATGTCTTCTCTCCCCTAACTTGGACATTAAACACAAATACACAACATCATCTACAAAAAAAACCCCAAAAAACCTTTGTTAGGGCACTGCCATGAGCTCTGTATCATTTATAATTAACTGTAAACCTGCTTGTTGGTTTCCAAAAAGGTCATTCATTCACTAATCAGATGTGGTCCCCGGAGACTGTGCATAAATATCCCATATTGAAGTCCAAATTAGGCTAATTGCAAAGTTTCTTTACTCTTGTAAAGCAGACATTTATAAACTTTTGCAGTATCAGAGATGCCTTTCTACAACCAGAATTACAGCAGATCTCCTTGCTGATTACAAAAAACCCCCAAAACAAACATGAAAAACAAGCAAATTAACCAGAGCATTACTTTGCATTACTGTGCATTCACTAGGACGGAGATTTTTCATTCTACTCCCAACCTTTCACTCTAAAAAAAAAAAAAAAAAAAAAAAAAAGAGAATAAAAAGAGAAGGCGCACAAAGGGTAATCAAACAGGGAGGGAAAGACAAAGAAAAATCTTGAAAGGAAACACGGCTTTATGGTTCAATCTCTGTTGAGGAAAGACCCCGGAGATCTGGGTTCAAATCCAAGATCTGCTAGACTTTCAGCAAATCCCTTAATCTTCTGGTGCTTCAGGAACCCACCTGTTTTTTTTAAAAAAGCAAAGCAAAGGGAGACATGGAATTTCCTTTCTCCTACCTTCTGTTTTCCCTGAGCCTACAAAGACTTCCGTACATGACTAACTATATGCACTGTGAGTAGCCCCATTCCCTACTTCCCATGTATAAAATTCCACAAGCATGTAAATCTCTGTAGGATTAAGACATACACTCAGTGGTTCTCCACCTATTTAGCACTGTAGCTACATATGCAGCTCTCTGGGTGCGTCTACACTTGTAAATTAAGTCAACTTAAGCCTGCTTAAGTCGACTTAATTTACTCTGCATCTACACTACATGTTCCTTAAGTCGACTTAAGTAGCTGCTTAAGTTGACTTAAGGAAAAATTAAGTCGACTTTATTAAATCTCATTTTAAGTCGACTTTGCTGGTTAAGTCGACTTTAGAAAGTCAACTTAGCCAGTGTGGACGTGGAGTAGCCCTAAGTCGACTTTAAGTCGACTTAGGGGGCTCCAGGGCTTCCCCACTGCCCTCCCTGCCAGGGTGGCTGGCACAGGCACAGCCTGGTGTGCCTCCCCACAGGACAGGGCAGAGCCCCACCCTGCCCCATGCCCTGCCAGGGTCCCTGTCCCCCTTTGCCCCATTGTACCCAGGTACAATGGGGCAAAGGCTGAGCCACTTGGCAAGGGGTGCCCCCCTGCCACCATGGACCTGTCCCAGCTCCACCTAGCCCCTACAAGTCGACCTAGGCATCCAGTGTGGACGATCTAGGTTGATTTGGCAGGGTCCCCTCAAAGTCGACTTAATTTTTGAGTGTAGACATGCTAAATTGACTTAAATTAACAAGTGTAGACATAGCCTCTGTGTGTTATGTGGGCCGCATCCACACAATATATATATATTCCCTGTATGGCCCCAAGCAGCTCACAGGCTATGGGCTGAGAACCACTATTCTAGATTTTCTCTTAATATTTGTTAATCCTCTGTTGGATAGGGTTTGGGGTTTTTTGGGGATAGCTGTGGCAGGGTTTCCCATAGTGATAAAGGAATGGAAAGGACTTTTTATGAATGTCTGGCTGTCTGCGTTTAGATTGAAATCATTACTTTCCGGGGATTTTATTTGTTTTACTCATGAAGTGGTAGGGCCCCAGAGAGGTGTCTTTTTAAAAAAATTTTATTTAAATCTAAATAATTAATATGTGCTTTCAAAGTGCCCAACGTAATTGCACTCCAATCTTCAGAAGAGCCACTACATGCTATTGTAATACACATAATAAATAATATTAATAATCTTCTACCATGGCAATAGTAGAAAATAACAGGTCACTGGAGAAGTGGAAAGCATTAGTATTTGATTTTAGTAACCAGGAAGGCATTAGTTTATCCAACTGGAAGCGTTTTAACCTATTTATTTCTTTTCAACAGCTAGCTCCGAGTTTAATTTTTCCCCTCCACATGCTGTGCTTACCTCACACGGAAACAGGGCGGAAAGTGCTTTGGGGTATGTCAGGAGTAGAGGTTCTCTAACACTGCTAGATCCTGCAAGGCAAGCGCATCATAATTGGCCAGTCAACCTGTTTGCTGGGAATTTGTTGTTTCTGATATCTCCCACCAATGTGTTAGATGCTTTCCAAATACAAAAAATAGGTGCAGGTCCCGCCTCAGAGAGCTTACAATGAAGCCAACAGAGCAGCCCAGGTAGAAGCTACAGTAGGAAGGCATTGTGAGGTACCCACCGTTTCAGGGCAAGGGTGACAACATCCTCCTGGGATGTCACAGTTTCTTTCTTACTTTACTAAACCCATTACTAGAAACAATAAAAGAGTTGAAGACAGGGGTGAACTATTTTAACTGTTTTCTTCTTCACCCCAACCTACGGGCTCTCTTAGTTACAAAGATGGAATTGTGAATTGTGAAAGCCCTAGTTCATTATTTCATTTGCTCAAATTTGCTATGTGGAATTTAAAATTGAATCAAAATAAAGGCCGAATAACACCGTAGCGTTTATCGCCCCATTCCCTCTGCAGAACTGATTTCAGATGCTCCTCACACAGTCAGAGGTCAGGGACCGGTGAAAAATTTTGAGCTAAAACTTTTAGTGGCCTCATCTTAATCCTTTTTGGACATTTGTCCACACCACAAAACTGGTAAATAAGTAGGCACAAATCTCATTCTCTGCTCAGGAGGTGACCATGACTGAGAAAGCAGGGATTTTGTAAATCAACTAGAGGAACTGCAAAAGGGAAGCTTGCACTGGGCCAGACTCTTATCTGTCACACCACTGTAAATCTGGAGTAACTCCATTGAAGGTAGTGGAATAATTCAAAATTAGCACCATTGTAATGGAGAACACAGACCAAATTTGCCACATCTATCTACATGATGTCTGGATGTTAGCCAAAGCTCTTAATCCCTCTCTTTCACAAGCATTAATACACCCCAAATATCTTTTTTTAAAAAGTAGGTTGGAAAATGAACAAGAACATTTCATTTTAAATATTTAGGAGAGCTTCTGTCTCCTTGTTTTGGGCTATTTGGGTAGGTCTCTCAATCTCTCTCTGCCTTCCCTCAGTTGGCTGGATGCCTGAGAGAATAGAAAGAAAAAGGAAAGAAACAAAAAGTTATTCTAAGTGATAAAAAAAAACCCATTTTTTAAAAATAGGGTTTTGTAAAGTCTGGTGTGGGAGAGAAAGGGCAAGCCTTGGAAATTCTGAACTGGATGTGCGTCCTCCTGGGCCCCTAATGAATATTGTGTATCTGTGTATATAGCACACACCAAATAGCACAGCTGTTTGTATTCTCTCTGCAATTTTTCCCTTTCATACATTATTCAGAACTTGCTGCAGCCATACGGCAAAGTCACTATCTCTCTTTTAACACAATGATAAGATTGAGGTGCAGGTTCTTTCCCTTGTGGTTTTGAATATTGAGCACATTGCTGCATGCTTTTCTTTTCATTGAAATTTCTCTTTTCTGTGTGCAAATGGCTGAGGCCCAGTATAATACAGACAAGTGGTATGCACACGTCTACTACGCATTCTTGACTGAAGCCTGTAGAAACTGCTGGTCATGGGGTTCAATGATAGGGATAGGATTTAAGGAAGAGATTTTTAAAGGCATAAATGGAAGTTGGGCACCCAACTCTCATTGGCTATGTCTACACTACAGGCTCTGTTACGTCGACTTAACAAGGTACACTTTAAGTCGACTTAAAGTCGACCTTATTAAGTCGACTTAATGGAGAGTCTACACTTAAGTCGACTTAAGTCAACCGTGTTAAGTCGACTTAACAGAGGCTGTAGTGTAGACATACCCGTCCACGCTGGCTTTAAGTCAACTTAATAAAGTCAACTTAAGCCTTAAATCGACCTTCAGAGGTGGTGTTATTAAGTTGACTTAATAAGCGCGCAGTGAGGACGCGGTGTTCCGTAGGTTGAATTAAGCGTCGTTAAGTCGACCTAAGGTGTAAGTGTAGACGTACCCATTAACTTTCAATGGGATTGGGCACCTCAAGCTTTTTAGAAAAGGGATTGTCTCTTTTTTCTGTCTGTATAGCACCTAGCACACTCATGTTACAGCTGTGCAAATAAGTTTTTTTGATATGCTAGCAATTCCCAACATTTAAAAAAAAAATGTTTCAGTTCAAACAAAATGTTTTGACTAGATTTGGAGTATTTTAAAACCTTTTAAAATTTTTTAAAGTAAAAGAGAAAAATTCTAAACAAATAGTTGTTTTGAATGGAAACATTTAATTTTTTTTGGATTTTTTTCTCCAACAGAAACAATTCTGCAAAATCAGCAGAAATTCTTGAAATATTCCAGTATCACTGAATCTGAATTTTTTGCCAGCTCTGACTGAGGCCACAGTCTGACCTTTTGTACACCATAAGAAGAATATTTCCCACTAACAACAGTAATAATATAATCTAGCTCTTATCTAGAGCTTTTCACCCATACAGCTCAAAGTCCTTTGCAAAGAAATCAGTATCGATATTCCCTTCTTACCACAACTGACCTTTGTGCCTTTGAAAATCTCCTCTTCAGCTGCCATTACCAAATTCACTTAGCATCTAAATGATAGCATTGATATCAGAGACAAAACAGGATCACCAAATCACCAGTTGCATTGAAGTTTAGTTTCAACAACGTAATACAAAATCACAAGCTGATGTCACATGTCCCTAACAAAAGGCTAAAGAGAAATGAAGTCTTTCCTGCTTCCTTTTAGAGTTCTGATTTAGGTACTATGAGAAGCAGTATCAATTCCCTACCACATCCCCAGGAGGCATGAGAGAAAAGTGCTATGGCTCAGATCCATCCTTGTTGGAATGCCATTCACTTGACACAAAGCGGGTGGGGAAAAAAAAAAAAAAAAGACAGTGATTTTATTGTTGTGTCTGAAAGATCTAGTTGGGTGCAGTGAGCATGGATTTCTTTTCACAACTTGCATTTGCAATCGATCTGCATTGCTCCTCTGGAATAAATGAGGAATATTTGTTTTTCTTTTAAAATGTTGGTCTCTTTACAATCTTGTGTTCATAAAGCACTGAACAGTAGCGCCGTTCTAAATAATGCCCCTCTAGTTCTGAATGCTTGCTTGCCTAAGAGTACGTCTACACTGCAGCTAGAGGTGTACAAGCAGACATACACATACAAGCTCTGATTGATCTAGCATGCTAAAAATAACAGTGGGGCCTCAAATATTTATCTAGGGTTTTATATAGGATTATATTTACAAGCTCAATCAAAGCTAGCACGTTTGTCTACCGAAATCCACCTAGTACCACCTGCTTTGAGAAGGCATGCTAGACACAGGTTGCATTTCACTATCACGCCAAGGTCACATTCTGAAGACAGGGCCAGGGGGTGTATTCTATGGGGCCAGATTCTTAGCTCGTGTAAGTGAATCTATCTCCACAGATGTTAGTACAGCTACACCAAATTACACCCGTTGCACATCTAGCCATGGATCATGGGATGCACACCTCCTCCCCCACACACCTAGAGCATGATCTGTATAACGTTCCTGTTCACTTTTGCAATGCAATTGTATGGCTTACAGGAAAATATGCCATGCTCATAACATACGCTACCTTATTGTTATGGTAGCATGTTTCCTGCAACATCATGTATGTTTACAGATGTGAAATATGTCCCCATGGGTTTCAAATGGCTGGGGGAGAGGGGCAAACAATCAGAGCCGTCTCCCAGCACGTAAACAGTCAGGGGCTGCAAACACACATGCAGAGAATATACAAATGAAAATGGGTTAGTCTGGCACGTGGGCCGCTCAGGCTCCCCCCACTGGCCCTGCCCCCCAGTATGGCCTAGGGGCTGGGGCCACAAGAGCCAGATGCCACGGCTCCCTCCTGCTGGCTGCGTTTCTTGCTCCACCCTGTCTGGGGTGGAGGCTTCAGTCCCCGGGACCCCGACTCCACAGCAAAGTAAGTGCTGTGAAGGGAGCCTCTGGTTGGGAGTCGGGCAGGGGTGGGGGCGACCAGCGGCACAGCTTGGCCTGGATCAGGGCCCGGCCTGGGACTCGGCTCAGCGCAATCTGGCGGCTGGCTCGGAGGCCGGTGTGGCCTGGGGCTCAGGGGCTTTGGAAGCCGGCGCACCCCAGGGCTCGGGGGCTGGTGCGGCCCGGAGCTCAGGAGCCGGCATGGCTCAGGGGCCGGAACGGCCTGGGACTTGGGGGCCAGCACAGCCTGGGGGCCGGCGCGCCTCGGGGCTCAGCTAGCAGCCCTGCACCCAAGGATCCCAGCTGCCCCCCAACCCAGAGTCCCTGGCTCCGCCCCCTTTTGGCCCCACCCCCGGCACCTTCTAGGGGTGCGGTGGGCAGGGCTGGCTAAACATCTGTAGCATCTTGGCCGGAGACGGGGCAATCACCTGCCCTTTCTGAACAAAGTGAATTACATCAGCCCAGGAGAGAGGTTAAGGAACATTTGTCAAGTGCTTTGGGATTCTAGTATTAAAGGTGCTGTAAAAATTCAGGGTATTCTCAGAAACCATTAAAAGATACATGACACGCTACAGAGACATTAACAGGTACAGCTGCTATGAAAACATCACATTCCCGCCTATGTCTGCATCATGCCATACCATGGCCAACCAATTAGGAATCCCATCAGTGATGTATTTGAAAGGTGGATACTAAAAGAAGAACGTACCGTAAACTAATTTCTCGTCAGTCCAAAGGTCACCTGAGCAGGTGGGTGTGAAATGTGATGTGTGTAGCTTTTCTACCCTACCGCCATGTCTATATGGGGCAACTGGTTACATCTGTAGGGGTGGAACGCATCACCCACGCAGTACCAATGACAATGGGGGACCATCTACAAGCAGAGCCTTCACCAGGATATTATACTGCCAATTAGAAAGGACACGTGCTATCCTCTTTCCTCCTCCTCCACTGTAAAAGACTGTAAAAGAACAAAATCACAATGATCTCACAGATCTAACAAGAATATAAGAGAGATCATGAGAAGCTACTGCCCACCTATGGCTGTCTAATTCCAGCCCAAACAATCTGTCTCTTAGTTGTGGCAAAGCAATTAGCGATGGAATCTGACAGTAAAAGAGTCAATGGAGGTGCCACTTTACTCCTCTGTCTCCAGCACTCAGCTAGTTCCAAAGGATAGTGATAATTAGCGCCAGAGGACATGATCAAACCTCCCTGAAACAAGCATGGGGAATTTTCAGTCCTTACTCCCAACCAAACCATCAGCGGAACCAGGGAGTGCAAAATGAAACACCTACATGCCAAAAACTTCCAGTAAGTCTGTTACTGTCATTAATCCAGAAACGATCTGTAACATGCAGGCCTCAGACAGGAACCAGTTAACAAGGGAAAGCCCCTCTTTTTAGTCTCTCTTCCACCCTTTAAAAAAAAAAATCATGTGCATATAACAAGCAGAATGCCATTTCCAATCCACTTTATCATCTTTCCATGGTCCTGTGGATTTTTTTCTCCTTGCCTCTTCATGCGAGAGTGCTGGTGATGAAGTTTCATGAGAAAATAAGCGAATCAACCTAACTTAGCCACTTTTTTGGTGTTTCTTCAGCTACCAGACCCCACCTCACAAGTTCCCAGATTGCCATAAGGTTGGTACTGATATTTCAGTTACCTGCAGGTTTTGGGGGCGTATTTACAGATATCTTAACAGACTGAAACTGTCAATTTGAATTACAATTTCCCCCCCAACAATCTAATGGTTAATGCAAAGATGCATCCCAACTAAAGGAGCATTTTCCAAATATTTTAGGTGAACCTTTTTCCTTCTAAAATTTTTCCACTTACAGGATTATAAAGCTAACGGGACAGAAGCTCTCAGAGGTCTGTAGGTGCAGATGAGACAGCCATGCTTATCATACCAGATCAGGTTGCAAACTCCTCAAATCTCAGAAGCATTGGAGAGGCAGGCCTGGTATGTAACTGAAAGACACACAGGACGTGGCTGAAGAAAGTGATGCCATGAATTCAGAGGTGATTGACACTAGAAGTTACATCTTTTGGATGCAATTAGAAGCAGGCCATCTGGCTTCTCTTTGTTAGTTCTACCATAGATATCTCATGTGGTCTCTCTTTGCTTCACTTCTCCATCTGTAAAATGGGATAAAGGGTGGGAGAAAAGAAATAGCTGTCCTGTCTTAGAGAAAGCTCATTGGGCCACAGCCTGCCTCTTATTACAATAAAGTATATGCTGCATAACACAATGAAGCCTCAAGCTTAGTTTCTGCTACAATAATAATTATAAATAATAAAGGTCTAAAGAGATTAAGCTGTCATTGTTCCAGGGGCAGAGTTAAGGTTGTTTTGATATTGCAATATGTTTGCATAGGAATGTGATGAATGCTGCAGATGTGCATAGGATTGGGCTGAATGAACAACTTTTCACTGGTGGGCTGCTGTGAGATATGTTGAACATAACTGAATTAGGGATTGCTTAATATGTTTAAAACCTGGATGACAATGGATAAACTGTTGTAACCTTAACTGTCACACAAGATAGCATTTTGTATTGGGATATGCCTGTGAAAGTTTATAATGTGCTAGATAAACATGCATCATCATTTAACATGGAGACTTTTCAATTCATGAAACTGATACATTTTGCTGCACATTTCACAAATTTTCGTATCTCTCATAATACATTATTGTAAATCTTTAATTCTTTGTTTAACAAGGATCATCTCCAAAAGAGAATGAAAGAGTCCAGAGGAATACAGAAAATAATTAATAATTTTAAAAAATAATCCCCAGTGGATTCCGGCTATATAAACCAATAAGCTAATGAGTTTTAAAATGGACAAAGCAACCCACCAATGAAACATGTTTTAGTCTGGGAATTTAGATATAATGTCCCCATTTTGGCTATGTCTACACTTGTTAATTTAAGTCGACTTAGCTAAGTCAACTTTCTTAAGTCGACTTTGCATGTCCTTACTCAAAAATTAAGTTGATTTAGAGGGGACCCTGCCAAATCGACTTAGAGCGTCCACACTGGACACCTAGGTCGACTTGTAGGGGCTAGGTGGACCTGGGACACCTAGGGGCACCCCTTGCCAAGTGTCAGTGGCTCAGTTTTTGCCCCATTGTACCTTGGTACAGTGGGGGCTCAGGGGGACAGGGACCCTGGCAATGCATAGGAGCAGGGTGGGCAGGGCTCTGTCCTGCCCTGTGGGGGGGCAAGCCAGGCTGTGGCTGTGCCAGCCACCATGGCAGGGAGGGCAGTGGGGAAGCCCTGAAGCCCCCTAAATCGACTTAAAGTCGACTTAGGGCTACTCTGTGTCCACACTGGCTAAGTCGACTTAATAAAGTCAACTTAGCCAGAAAAGTCGACTTAAAACTAGGTTTAGTAAACTCGACTTAAATTTTCCTTAAGTTGATTTAAGGAAAAATGTAGTGTGGACGCAAGCTTAAATCGACTTAATTTGTAAGTGGAGATGCATCCATAGAGATTTTAACTTTTCCATTTACATCCTAAATCATTTGTAAGAATGTTCAGAGAAAATAACAATTACAGCTTCAGAAACGATGAACGCCTAGGTTATGGGTTTCACGCTATGCTGATTACTCGTGTGGTCTTTTTAAGGTCAGTAAAGATTTCATTTCTAATCTAGATTTCTGGAAGAACAATAAAAATAACCTTCATATCAGTGGTAAGAATCCCCTGGTTTATGTGAGACCACCAAGATGAAACTCCTAAAAGAAAAATTGAGGAGTCTATATCAGGTACAATAAACTGTACACTAGATCCAATCACTAAGCATATCTTCCACTAACTATTATTTATCCCACCTTCCTGTCAAATAAACCCATCAGCACTGAGCACCATTGTGTCCCTCCAGGGTGAAATGTAACTGAAACCTCGAAGCCATTTAGAGCTGTTGTTTTTCCCTATTATAAAGGTTACCAAGGTTCGAGTCAAATGCACTAAAATATTAGATCAATCTGGCATTCATAACAGCTTTTATCTCCTGAAAGAGCCCCTCAGAAGTCTTCAGGCAAGCGTCTGGCTTCTGATTTGCATCGTCTTGCACTACACATACATTCAGATTGCTTGGTCTAGGAGGGTCAGGGGAGGTGCACCTTTGGTAGAAAATAATGTGAAAATCATTTAACAGTGTTTAACATCTGGTGCTTCACTACATTAAGTCTCATCAATCAGTTTATATTCTACTTCCCATTGGTATTTTTCTTTATTGCTCTATCTTCCCCTCCATTATTGCTGTTCAATGATGTAAGTACAACAGATGAAATGTTAAAATGATTAAAAAGACTATCAACTGCAAAAAGTATGTGTAAATAACATTAAAGAGCTTGACTTAAGCATAGGAAACTAAACACACAGATGACCTCCTACAGCAATTCAACAGCTTGGAATCAGAAAAAGGAAAAGAAAAATCATCAGCCACATCCATTTCAGACAGGAAGTGAAGAATAACCTATGTAACTGATCAATAGTTGTTATTTGTATTTCATCCTTTCAGTTGCACCACTGGGGATGGTTGAAGCTTTTAAATCAAAAAACAAAATGAAAATCAGGCGGTTGGTGTCTCCCAGAACATGAGCAACTACAGGCAAGAAATGACTTAGTCTGTGATCCTACCTGTGCAATAATGTACTCCTTGGCAGTGTGAAATCGGCAGCAGTGTGAAATCGACTAATACACCACAGGCCAACATGCATTACAATTTTTAATCCTAATCAGTTTCCCTCTGCTCAAAGTGCTGAGTGAAAATGGATTTGTCCATATAAACCCTAGCCAAAGCCCTTCAGATTCTGCACCCTTCACAGGCCTTTCTACAGCAAGTACTCTCTTGAAACAGCAGCAACAACCACCACCCACATTTGTGCACATATGGAATCAACTAAGAATTGTAGGAGCCCTGTGATTAACCAGCCAAACAACAAGCAGCCCATCAACCTTATTTGAAAATTCTTTTTTCATAACGCTCTCTTTCCCACAGTATTATTCCTGGGATAGTAAATCTTTCTTTGTTCTCATGAAACCACCACCCCGGATAACAGACACTGTCTAAGTGATGTCAGATTTGGGAATGTTTACTATCAGCCACTATCCACTCAGTACATTTAAGAATGATGCTGACATCCTTCATGTTGAAATCTTGCAGTTAAATCACCTCTATCAATTCCATATTACTTTTCATATTCTCCACTCAGTGGGCAAGGAATCGTGAAATTGAAGAAAGCCAAGTGGTCTGATTGTAACATCATCATCTCGTTCTCACTGACAGCTCTCCTGGACAAAAAAAACATGGGGGGAGTAAAATACCCTAATCTTACAGTATTCAAATTCCAAAGGGGTAGCCGTGTTAGTCTATTGTAGAAAGACAACAGAGTCCTGTGGCACTTTTAAAGACTAACAGATTTATTTATCGCATGAGCTTTTGTGGGAGAAAATCCCACTTCGTCAGACGCTTTGAAGATGGGAAACTCCCATCTTCAAAGCGTCTGATGAAGTGGGATTTTCTCCCACGAAAGCTCTTACAGTATTTGTGAGAGATAAAACTAGAATTAGTCTGGCTAACAACAGGAAAAATACATACACATTTTCATTCAAATGCTAAAGTGAATCTCAATCCAACCTTGCTCACAACCCTTTCGTATTCAATTACCGTGAAATTTTTAAAAAGAGATTTAAGTCTACTTTAAACCCACAGATACTGAAATTCCCTGAACATTAATTTCAGCTTGTATATTTGATTTAATATTTGCAGTTCAAATATTTTTGATTATTTACATAATTCATCCAATCAAATAACAGAAACAATACCATAATACTTGAAGAAACATAGTGCAAACTGAGAATATTTGCAAAGCATCAGACCTGAAATTATTCATGCTTGAATAAATGATACATAAATAATTGCACAGTCTGTTTGTGAACATTCAGAAATAGAAAAAAAAAAGAGTGAAATTTGCCAAATAAGTTTTTCATTATGAATCACTCACGCCCAGCTCTAAATCAAATGCTTTCAAAAGGAAACATTACTTTAAAATAAACTAATCAGAAACAAGTAAAAAGATTCAGATCTGGCAATACAAATAGACAAAATGTTCTGAGCAAACAAAGTGCTCTTAATTCATCATTTGGATGAAACCTGTAAATCTAGTGTCTCTTCTAAAGTGCCTTGGAGGTACAGTTTTCTTCAATTCTCAACTCTTCTGAGGCTTGGAAAAACATCTCTGCTATGTGAAGAGCATTAGGATTCCAGCACGTACAAGGAAGGGAATGGAGGCTTACCATGATTCCTCCACTTACTAGAGCTATGCCACTGAGTTTACAAATGACATTTTCACAAGCACTTGATGCTGGCCTAAGTCTGCTCCCATTAAGTCAACTGGCGTTTTACCATTGACTTCGCCGGGAACAAAGTTAGGCCAATGCGGAGCGCTGTTGAAAATTCCACCATATAGCCACGTTCACAGAAAGTGTACAGAGGCTAAACTCCACGGCCTACATGTTACCAACAGTGAATTTGCCCACAGTTGCTGAAAACAGATGTCTTGCCTGTATTACAGAACATTATCTTCATTGGAATGGTCCTTTCTTTCTACTCTTTCACGATGTTTGTTAGCTAACATAATGTATATGCAACTTTGCTGTCAGTATAGACCGGGACATATGCCACTGTATATGGCGTTGGTCTGGCAGCAGAATTTAATCACTTACCCAATACCATACCGCCACAGCATATCCTGGTCTTTCCTGATTACTCAATTTTGTGCCATTTAACTTGATTCTCCACAATCACAGTCCAACATGGTACAATTCTGTAATGTAGATACAGTCATGGAAGAAACCACAACTAATACCCTTATTTGGGGGCAGGAGTGGGGTGTGTGTACACATGGTATATATATAGAGAGTAAAACCCTCATGCTTCTGGGTATTAGCCAACCTCTAACCAGAAGGGTTAGGAATAAACTTCCTTTATAACCCTGGTTGGGATTTCCTGCATGCTCCTCAGAGGCATCTGGCCAGTGTCAGAGACAAGATATAAGAGTACAGGGATTGGTAGTCTGATCTGGTATGAAAATTCCTACGCTCCTAATAAGTAACAAGAGCTGCAAGTCTGTCTTCGAAGCACTGCTTTAAAAATGCACTCCTAATTGTTTTGTCTGGAGCATTATGAAATCTTATAATGACACGACACTCCCAACAAGGAGGTTATAATATGGGCAGATAATCCATTTCCATTTCCAGGAATCGAGCTATCTTCAGAAAAGGAAGTTTAAGGGGTAAGCATTGGTGCTAGGTGTAACCAGGCTGTCTTTGCCAAATTATGTTGCATCATTTATGAACAAATGTATAGTACTGCTATCACGGAACAGCCAATGTAACTCGAGAAGCATTCTACCCTATTCTGCCTCATGTATTACAAGCAACGTTTCCAGCTACATTTTGGATCCACCGTCTTTATTGTAACTGATGATGCATGATGCAAGAGCAACGCCTGTTTATTCCACAGACCAGGTGGACCTTGGAGTGTTTGCTTTGACTTGAAAATTACTGGATTAAGTATATAAACCACGCATGAGGAATAAAGGAGGAACATCCAGGCATCTTTTCTGTTGTCACTTTTCCAATCCAGATCTCTCCTTAACGCTCATTACAGTCAAAACGTATAACTGAGATAAGACACCTCTCTGGTCTAACATCTTACAGCCCAAAGATGAGCCAAGACAAGGATTATATAAGAAGGCAGAAGCCATCAGCTAAAATGGGAGAAAATAAGTAGAAAAAATAAGAGACAAAATAAAGATAAAATTCACTGAAGGAAATCTCTGAGCAACACAAATTTTTTGTTATCTTTAAAAATGGACAGTGATGCTGTAATCCCAGCCTACAGCAGCATAATGTGCAACAGCCCATAGTTTGCTCAACAGGTGAAAGTCATTTAGAGGCGGGATGGGGAGAACAACCTGTTAAATGAAAAACCAAAAGATTTAGACAAATAGCAAGTGCTGAGAACTTAAAATCAATCTGCCACTTTATTGGAAATCAATTTAGCTCCCTCAGGATATGAATAGCATAATGGAAAGACTTAGATCTGAAAAGGTGTATTGCTACTGAATTCTATATGAGAGGCAATATTAAAGGGCAGCTACTGGGAGCTATGAGAAAAAAAATGATACAAATCACACCTAGCTGAAACAAAAGCATAGATCAGGTATCTGCACTGGACCTTGATCTACAAACCCTCACTCAGATCAGTAGCCCTTAATCACATGATTGGTTTGGCAGCCTCTCTACTTGGTATCTTATCTTCAAACTCATCCTCTTCCTCACACTAGAATTTTTGGCTTCCCTCTTTGGGACCATACTTGTCTTTTCCTTTGCCCACCTTCTGCCTCTGTGCTGCCCCTCATCTGGTACGCTTTACAACCTCTCTCCCCTGCTACGAACCCACCTTTCCAATAGTTCCCTCAACCACTCTCTCATTAGCTCCCTTGCAAAGGTAACAGAATCCGATTGCAAAAAGTAACACATGGACGTCACTTACTGCTATCTGTGCCATTCACGTCCCTCCTTCCTTCCTTCATCCCCCTGGCTGGTTTACAATCCCCCTCTTCTCCCCACAACCCCACCTCAACTTTTCACCTTGTCACAACCATTTCATCTGTAAATGCTGAGATTTACACAGCTCTGGCCAAGATTTTCTGAAGTGCCAGTGACTTGGGAAACCTCTGTTTTTGGGTGTCCATCTAGAGACTCCTTGGCTTGGGTCTGCATTATGAACTTACGTTCATCTAACGATGTCACTCAGGAGCATGGAAAATTCACACCCCTGAGCCATGCACTAACACCAACCTAACCCCTGGTGTAGACAGTGCTATGTTACAGGAGGCCTTCTTCCATCTACGTAGCTTCTGCCTCTGGGGGAAGTGGAGTACTTGCTCTGACAGGAGATGCTCTCCCATCATCAACGGTAGCCAATTTACTGAGGCGCTGGTGTACCTGAACCACTGCAGTGTTGTGTGTGTAGACAAGCCCTTAAAGGAGCCTGGTACTCAAGAAGCATTGGATGTCCACATTCAAAAAATTGTGTCCATTTAAAATGTCATATGTTGGGAATGCAAAAAAAACAAAAAACCAGGCAATCAAAATCACTCGTCACTTTTGCAAATCTTGGCCTATGGGAAGCACAAGAGATTCCTATGGCACCACATACACCAAGATTAAATTATGACAGCCTCAACGGCTTCAGTGAAAACTCACATAAGGGTTTGCAGAGGTCTACATCATTTGTTTGACAGTTGGGCATCTTAATGGTGTGAAAGAGTCTGAGCTTTCTTTGAGTCCACGGCCCTGTCACACTTTGAATGTGGCAGAGACTGATTCCTCACACTGCCCTTGCCCGCACCTCATCTGGAACTGTGTACAACCCTAGTGCCTCTTCCTATCCTTGCGGCATACGTCCCCAGAGCCTCAAATCACTGCAGCCTGCTGAGGGTTACAGGCAGGCCTGGGAGCTGCCAGATGTGTGCGTTCTATCGGCATGGGGATTTGACGTTGCTTTGCACATGGCCATTCAAAACCCAGGACTAGGCCTAAGGACACTCACAGGCTTTTTGATGGGGAAACTCAGCTACCAAAGACGCATCAGAAAATCTTTCCCAGCTCACTGTGTCTCATTCAGAGGTGAGACATTAAACCAAGGTCCTGCTTGGCTGGCCATCAAAGAACACATGGTGCCTTTTCTCATAGGAAGCACTGTCCACTCCAGTGTCCTGTTCAGACTGCAAATGTGTAGATGAGATGAGAGTCTCTTCATCTACACTTCCCCTTGCTGCATCAGCTCTAGACAGCATTCTTCACTTCCTGTCCTAAACTATTGGGGAGGGTTCGCCTCCCTCTTCTGCATTTCAGTAATTAAATGATTCCTAAACAACTACACATTATTATAGTCCATAATCTGCCGTGAGGCCGTTGTGTAGCAAGAAAGCCAGACCATGCCAGTTTCCTTTAACTGTGGATCTAAACTGCAGTCTGCCCCAGCCTCCCTAATGCTGCCAAATCCAAATATCTGTCATTTATACAACAAGGGATGCACCCAAGTATTAGTGCTACGTCTCATAAAGCAGCGGAGAGATTAAACCTTTGGAAGTGGGCTCATAAGGGAAATGCCAATGTAACCTTAATTGCAATAGCGAAGTCCAGAGGTTGCGAGATCGTGATGTCAGCCTTCAGACTTCCAAACCCACTGAGCAGTAATTTCTACTTGCTTAACAAAAAGAGAGAAACTTTTTCCCCCATGTCAGAAGACCAGCCTGAGTGTTTTCACATACGCCCACGTTTGTCTCTCTGCGCATTACATTACAGAAACATTTCTTTTTTGCTCTCTTCAGGCACCGTGTTCCAACGCTCTTCTGACAACAGTGAATTAAATCCCCAGCACTGAGCTAATACACGGAGTCAGCTTGAAGGCAATCATCAATCCCACATAAAGTCCTGAACCTTTTATAGAAGCCTTAAGAAGCGCCATAATGAAAATGATCGGCGCAAGTCTATTGTGCTCAGGGTGACATTCACTCCCCCTCCACCCACGGATTGCCCAAGTTCTTTTGCTCTGTTGAAGACCCATAAAACCCTTAAATATGCATTTTAAGTCATGCCATAGTGAAGATGTCATCTCACATCCTACGCTGCACCCAATGTGTGCTCCCACAGCTTACGAGCCACTCTCTGAAGGGCCATGTTGATATGTGCATTGTGACTCTTCCCAGGGGTATGGAGAGTCAACAGGCACCTCACCTCCACAGGCCCTTAGTGTGAGGAAGTCTTCTCCAAGCCTTTGGGGATCAGCTCCCTAAAATCACCAGCTCTGCCACCGCAAGGACCGACTTCCGGGCCTCGCTCCCTCCCTACGGATTAAGGAAAGGAACACACCAACTCCCAAGTCCTTGGTGCGCTCCAACCCCTTAATCGACCAAACGCTGACTGGATTGCCAGGCCTGCTGTGCCCAAGAGAACAGCACACACCATCTTGTAAGCAGACCCAGTACACACCGCCCCACTTCCCAGATATCTTTACTGTGAGAACCAGAACACGTTCATTACTGAAGAACAGAGACTGCAGTGATAGTGTGTCAGAATACCGGGAACAGATTGTTTCACAGCAAACAAAATCATAACATCCTTTCTAGACTCCAAACTTAGCTTAGAACAATTTCACTTACCGTAGCACATAGTGATGCGCCGGCTTTTCCAGTCTCACACACCCCTTACCAGGGTCCGTGCCCCCTCCATTACCGCACACCAAAGCTTCCTCAGCAGCCGAGCTTGGGGGAAACTGGGGATGGGAGAGGAGCCCAGCTGGGGATGGAGTGGATCTGGGGCTGCAGGTGAAGAAGTAGCGTTGGAGGTGGAGCGGGCCTGGAGGCAGCAGTGTAGAAGCAGGGTAGGGCTGGAAGCACACCGAGTGGGGGCCTGTTTGAAAGCTTGCTGTCTGTACCTCCCAAGGAGAGAATGACAGGGTGTCCTCTTTGTCCCCCAAATATACTGATGTGCACCATAAAATAGAGTTCTCCTCTCCCTCCCCACTGTTTTACTTTTTCCTGTTACTTTTCTCTCTTTGGAGTTCTGAAAATCCTTCATTAGCATTCGATTCAGACTGGTGAGGGGAGACCCATTGTGAAACAGACAATACTTAATTTACATGTAAATAACCAGTTAGATAAGCATTGCTTGTCTAAGGCCATGTACACACGATCACTTTATCGCGCATTAACAGTCATTACCGCGTGATAACAGCAACAGCGTACACACGTGCAATAGGGCTGTTGCGTGTCAACAGCCCAGTTGTAGCGCAATACAAAAACCACCTTGACGAGGGTGGTAGCAGTTAACGCGGAACAGCTGTTGCACCTTTCGACTCGTGTGTACGCTTACCGCACAATGATTGGCCTCCGGAAGTGTCCCAGCATTCCAAAGTCGTCCTCTCTGGTCTTCCCCCAACCCGCTCTGTGGCCGTGATGAAACAGTCAGTCCATGCCCTGTTTCGATTCCCGGGATTTTCGAATTTCTCCTGTTTCACTTCCTGTTCTCTTCCTTGTGGAGTAGAGTGCAGCTCTGATCTTCACTAGCAATGGTGGCCCAGCGTGGAAGACGCTCACCCATTTGGAGCACGGCAGAGGTGCTGGACCTGATCAGCATCTGGGGAGAGTCTGCTGTGCAGGCGCAGCTACGCGGCAGCAGGCGAAATTATGATACATTTGGCATAATTTCTTGGGCCATGTCAGAGAGAGGTTATGAGAGAGACACTGTGCAGTGCAGATCAAAGGTGAAGGAGCTAAGAATAACCTATCACTGAGCGAAGGAGGCAAACCGCCGCTCGGGATCAGCGCCTGCTACATGCAGGTATTACAAGGAGATCGAAGCCATCCTCAGTGGGGACCCCACAACCACTGCAAAGAGTCCTGTGGACACATCGGCCCCCCCTCATCCAGTGAATGCCAGACCTGAGCAGGATGAGGACGTGATCGATGAGGAGGAGGAGATGGAGGATGACCTGGAGGAAAGCACAACAGCATGTAGCCAGGAACTCTTCTGCACCCCCGCTGAGACGTCCACCCAAGACATGAATTGCTGCGTGTCCTCTGAGGCGGCAGAGGGGGGTTCAAGTAAGTTTCTCTTCCGTGCAGCTATGGCTCCTGCTAAAATATCATTGTCCGGGGTGGGGGTGCTTGCTGTCTCTGTCCC
Source organism: Pelusios castaneus (assembly GCA_007922175.1). NCBI lineage: Eukaryota > Metazoa > Chordata > Testudines > Pelomedusidae > Pelusios > Pelusios castaneus. The sequence continues at coordinate 8,578,180 of ML685777.1, forward strand.
CGCTGTGCACGCTCTTTACTCTGCATTCATTAGAAGTGCATCAACACAAGCAGTGATTGTCAAAAAATCGTCTGTATTTACGTCAGTAAAGGTTTCCTCGATGTACCTCCAGAGCCTAATACTCAGGTTAGATGGGAGAGCGTTTGTGCCTACACTCCCAAAGACGGATACTCTGCCTTGCCAGCTGCAAAGCATAGCCCTGAGAACCATGGCAGCACACAGTGCAGCAGCATACGGTCCCGGCTGGCATCCAGTGGCATGTAGGATATGTATTCTAGCTGGCAGGAGCACTCTGAGGAGAGAGATATCGGGTTCCATCTCTGTGCCCTGTGCAGAATGTTAGCCCCCAGCAAGCTTTCTATTAGGACGTACCTTGTCCGCTTCAGCGAAGCATAGGATGTTGACTGCCCTGCACCTTCCAGTGGAATGTGCTACTGGAAGGTTACATTGGTTATCTAGGCTATGTGACAACAATAGCTTTATTATTTTTTTTTATTAGATTCTACCCTGGCTGACCGCATGAGAAACATTCAGCGGCATGCTCGAAGAAACAGGGAGGATATGTTTCAGGAGCTGATGAAAACAACAGAGGCATCCGCGAGGGAGAATCCCCCTGGTATACTGCAACATCCAGTCCCTCACAGAGCTACTTTTTAGAGACCCGCAGCTACACCCACCTGTAAACTCTCCAAAACCCCCCAACCACACCCCCCCTCTTTTATCTTTTTATAAAAACAGTAACAAAAACTTTGAAGAGTGGTTTTATTTGTACACAGTGAAAATCTCATAAGGTGCACTTGATGCGTCCTTGAAGTGAACTACGGGAGGGCATCATTGAAATGCTCCCTGAGTGCCTCCCTTATGCGAGCAGCTCCTCGTTGGGCCCCCCAATACTCCTAGTGGCTGGCTGTTCGTATGCTGCCTCGAGGCGCTGGGCCTCCATAGCCCACCCGGGGAAAACTTTTCTCCCCTATTTTCACAAATGTTATGAAGGACACAGCACGCCGCAATTACAGCAGGGATATTGTCCTCGTCCAAGTCCAGCCTCCCATACAAACATCGCCAGCGCCCTTTTAAGCAGCCGAAGGCACACTCCACAGTCATTCTGCAGCGGCTCAATAAGTAATTGAACCGCTCCTTGCTGCAATCTAGGTTCCAAGCGTACAGCTTCATGAGCCATGGCATCAGTGGGTATGCTGGGTCTCCGAGGATGACTATGGGCATCTCCACATCCCCCTCTGTAATTTTCTGATCGGAGAAGAAGGTACCCCCTTGCAGCTTCTGGTACAGTCCAGTGTTTCTGAAAATGCGGGCATCATGCACCTTTCCCGACCACCCAGCATTGATGTCCGTAAAACACCCCTTGTGATCCACGAGTGCTTGCAGCACCATGGAGAAGTAGCCCTTCCTGTTTATGTACTTGGTCGCAAGATGGTCTGGAGCCAAAATCAGGATGTGTGTGCCATCTATGGCTCCCCCGCAGTTAGGGAATCCCATGGCAGCAAAGCCGTCCACAATCTCACGAACATTGCCCAACGTCACCGTCCTCCGTAGCAGAACACGATTGATGGCTCGGCACACTTGTGAGAGGGCTAATCCGACGGTGGACCTCCTGATTCCAAACTGGTTTGCAACCGACCAGTAGCAGTTGGGAGTTGCCATCTTCCAGACAGCAATCGCAACATGCTTCTCCATGGTTAGGGCTGACCTCATGTTGGTGTCTTTACGTCGCAGGGCAGGGGCCAACTCTGAACACAGTTCTAGAAAGGTTGCTTTCCGCATTCGAAAGTTCTGTACCCACTGCTCATCATCCCACAGCTGCATAACAATGCGATCCCACCACTCGGTGCTCGTCTCTCGCGACCAGAAACGGCGTTGCACCATGTGCAGATGATCGGTGAAGGAGCTGAGCAATGCAGTGCTGTTGCTCTGCAGGGCATCGATCAGCCCCTGCTTCTCGGCGTCCTCGTCTGATTCGGAGCTCATTGCGTACTGAGCAACCAGCCGAGATGTATTTAGAATGCTGAAGGCGACAGTGGAGGTTACAGCAGGATCCATGCTGTCGCTGTTGTGATTGCTCGCAGGTAGTGCGGCACTGCACTGTTGAAAATAGGCGCGAGTTGCTATTGGCAACGAGGAAGACGCAAGGGGAACACAGTGCACCACGGGAAAATGAGAGTTTACCCATGGTGCTTTGCGTTCCTTTCCTTCATCCCAGGATTCCAAGCGCCGATTGAGGGAAAATTGAACTGTGGGATAGGTGCCCAGAATTAATTGCGCTACACCGCAATACAGCAAAGAATTCTGTTGCGTTGCAAGGAGCGACATGTGTACGCGTTATCCCACAATAAAGGTCACGTGTTTTTTATAGCGCGATTGCCATGTTGCGCTTTAATCTGATCGTGTGTACATAGCCTAACAGAAAATCTGTTTTTCACCTTCACTGAGGACCGGTCCCAAGACATGGACTTTAAGGGCATAGTTTTCAGCATATATACATAACTCTTTTATTCGAGACCTCGCATGACGCTCTTTGGTGAGCTAGAAAGCGCACGCCATACCCAGGAGAGCCCCTAACCCCTCCTCATCGCCTCCATGCCTCTTGCCAGTTGGCAGGCAGAAGTTCCTGGGTGGCATATACTAACACCGTATACAGCTATAATAAACATGAACATACGGTCAGACTGGCTGAGTAATATTGCTGTGGGAGCCAACATTTCGAAGCTCACAATTTTTGAGCATTTAAAAATTCAATCACAATGTTGCAGTAACACTGGATGTGACACTGTCTCAGGATGTCCAGAACAGAACGTCACCTTGCTAGCCATCTGTCTCAGTGAGAAGAGATTTGTTGATGCTATTCTGTGTGACATCTTCCCTTTGCCACCCCAGTTTTTTAGCCAGCCAAACAAATTCCAGAGGACCCAGCCAGTCCAAACTTTGCCCTACAGCTTAATACTTGATGTACTACAGTTCTCAACCCCTTTACAATGATGTTCTTCTGAAGCACACAGCTCCCAACCCTGGATACCCACAAAAATACCAAGTCCGCTGTGTACAAAGAGACTGAATATACACCAGCCTGTTGGCTTACCTTCAAATTTAGTGTAACAGGACAGAGATGAATTTATAATAAAGCAAAAACATGTTTATTAATAAAGAACAGAGCCTTAAGTGGTATTATGCGGAGATAACAGAAGCAAAAAATGGTCACAAATCACACAAAAGAATAACACACTTCTAAGATTTGGCATGTAACCTTAGCAGGCTCACAGCTTGTCTAACGCCGTTTTCTCATCTATAGTTACTTTTCAGCATCACTAACCTACAGAGTCGGGGATCCCAAGCAAACAGCTCTGGCCTCTCCAGGATGAACAACATATGGGCTCTCTCCCCTTATACTCAAAGTTAATAAACCTTTGTAATGTATTCCTGTGAAGGGCATCCTCAGATACTGTTTGTGTTCCAGTGAGCTGACGCCAGCCACACTGTTTTCTCATCCTCCTCAGATGACGTTTACCTCTGATGCGAACAAACAGCCCACTGTCTCTGGCTCAATTTACCTCATAGACAGAGGCAAACTGGTTGCATTTAAAAAGTAAAATGTTGTAGCATGAGGCATGGCTCACTTAGTGGTGGATTCTCTGTACCTTAAATTCTTTAAAGCATGATTTGAGGCCTCTAATAACTCAGTCATAGGTTAGAGGTTTATTACAGGAGTGGGTGGTGAAGTTCTGTGGCCTGCATTGTGCAGGAGGTCAGAACAGATGATCATATCGGTCCTTTCCGACCTTAGAGTCTAGGAGTCTATTTTCTCCACAATGAGAAGACTCAGCAGTATTGAATGCAATCACACCAAAAGAATCAAAAAGAAAATTCTTTGCTGCTGTATGAGAAATTTCATCCAAGTGAAGATGCAGGTCTAGAATGAAATTTCCATTTCAATCTTAATCAAAGCTTCACATTGAAGCACTACAGTGGATTACACACAAGATTAAAAAAAGCAGTGATATTAGCATATAATGAATCCCATCAATTACTATGGATCAGGAAAAGTAGGCCATATATTATTGAAACAGTCTCATTTGGGGGATGATTTAGGACAGGTCATGGACTAAAATCAGACATCCAGTCTCACGAACAAAAGTCATGGCTAGCCAATGGATGTCCAGCAACAATATTTCCCTAAACGAGATATGCAATTAGCATCTCACAGCACCAGTATTCAAAGGATCACCATGAGTAAATGTAGAGAAAAAAGAGGGACCCTGCAGCTCTTGAAGTAATTGAAGAGTTGGGTCTAAAAATGCATTCTTTTTCCTCTGTCTACCCTACAAGGAAATATATGCTTCGTAATAACTGGAGGAATAATTGCCTTACCACATCTTAGCTTTCAATCAGAGAGATGGCAGAGCAATTGTTACCACCGCCAGGTACTCCCCCTTCGGAGACCTCATTCTCAGATACCTGTGACATTGCACAGTCCCAACAGTGCCCTCCCTATGAGCAGCATGCTAATAAAGTACAGATAACGACTCCAATTAAGAGGTGTGAATATCATTCCACTCTCTCTGCTTTCTTCCAGGCCAGGAAGAATGCAGGCTAAAAACTACTGGCACAGCAAGTTAAGGATAATTCAAATTTAATTTGCTCCCCGTCATCTCTGATTTTCAAGAGGCTTTAACCATTTAATTTAACCAAGACAAAGTGTTTTAGGTCTGGACGGTTGCTTGGCACAAAATAATAACATCACACATTTATATGGGGCCTTTCCTCTAGACGGTGCTCAAAGGGGCCTTAACAACCATATACATACAAACAAACAGAGTCCTGTTGCACTTTTAAAGACTAACAGATTTATTTATTGCATGAGCTTTCGTGGGAGAAAATAAAGCTCATGCGATAAATAAATCCGTTAGTCTTTAAAAGTGCCACAGGACTCTGTTTGTTTCTCTGCAATAGACTAACACAGCTACCCCTTTGGATCTCATATACATACAGGAATCGCTTCATCCTCTCCTGAAATGCATCCATCTCTGGGATGGGAGGCCTCATATCCAACTGAAACTGCGAAGTCATTTAAGCGGGTAGAATTGAATTATCTAAAATAGAATCTGGCTGGGACTCTGAGCTAACACCTTTGATCTTACAACACCTCCCATCAACACAAATAATGAGGGAGTCAGTTTTCATATCTAACACATTTATTTATCACAGGAGCTTTCATGGGAGAAAATCCCCCTTCGTCAGATGCTTTAAAGATTGGAACTTACAGAATGGGAGGAACGTTCCCCATCTTCAAAGCGTCTGATGAAGTGGGAATTTCTCCCACAAAAGCTCCTGCGATAAATAAATGTATTAGTCTTTAAAAGTGCCACCAGACTCCTTGTATATTTCGCTAAACTAGACTAACACGGCTCCCCATTTGAAGTTTTCATACTGACTCAAATGACAGAACCTGCAGAGGAGCCAGTATCTCCAAGCACCATACCCGGGCATCTATTCATTTTGAGAGATGGCAGTGTCATAGAATCATAGAATAATAGGGATGGAAGGGACCTCACGAGGTCATCTAGTCCAACCCCCTGCTAAAAAGCAGGACAACTCCCACTAAATCACCCCAGCCAGGGTTTTGTCTAACCGGGCCTTAAAAATCTCCAAAGATGGAGATTCTACCACCTCCCTAGATAGCCCATTCCAATGCTTCACCACCCTCCTAGTGAGAAAGATTTTCCTAATATCCAACCTTGACCTCCCCAGCTGTAATTTGAAACCATTGCTCCTTGTTCTGTCCTCTGTTACCCTCGAGAACAGCCTAGCTCCCTCTTCTTTGGAGCACCCCTTCAAGTAGTTGAAGGTTGCTATCAAATCTCCCCTCAGTCTTCTCTTCTGTAGACTAAATAAGCCTAGTTCCTTCAGTCTCTCCTCATAAGTCATGTGCCCCAGCCCCCTAATCATTTTTGTTGCCCTCCGCTGGACTCTTTCTAATTTGTCCACATCCTTTCTGTAGTGGGGAGCCCAAAACTGGACACAGTATTCCAGATGCGGCCTGACCAGTGTCGAATAGAGGGGAATTATCACATCACTCGATCTGCTGGCAATACTCCTACTGATGCAGCCTAATATGCCATTGGCCTTTTTGGCAACAAGGGCACACTGTTGGCTCATATTCATCTTCCCGTCCACCATAACCCCCAGGTCCTTTTCTACAGCGCTGCTACTTAGCCAATCGGTCCCCAGCCAGTAGCAGTGCACGGGATTTTTTCGTCCTAAATGCAGGACTTTGCACTTGTCTTTGTTGACCCTCATGAGGTTTCTTTCGGCCCAGTGTTCCAATTTGTCCATCTGCTGGGCCCCGGATTTTCTGGTCTCCCATCCAATTACAAACCAGGCCTGCCACTTGCTTAGCTTTACAATCTGATGACAGCCTGAAGCGCTATGGCTCCACAAAGAGAAAAGAGCTAGAGAAATAACTGGTCAGTTTTCTCATTTCAGCATTGTTCCTGTTTGGTATGTGCACAAAATCATTAAGACAGAGCAGGGTCCTGATCCAAGATTCAAAGTTGATGGAAAGCTTCCCACTGGCTTGGGATGAGGCCCTAACGGAACAAATCTTGATGTGCCTTAACATTACCAGATGCCAGTTTTCCAACCTGAAGACTTGAACAGCCCCACAACTGTGGGGTGAAAGTAACCATTCATGTTCGGATAAGTATGAGCTATGTCTACACTTGTAAATTTAGGTCGACTTTAGCTAAATTAGTTAAGTCGACTTAGCATGTCTACACCTAAATTTAAAGTCGACTTTGGGGGGAACTTACAAAGTCGACCTAGAGCGTCCAGACTGGACGCCTAGGTCGACTTCTAGGGGCTAGGGGGACCTAGAGCAGGTCCACGAGGGCAGGGGGGGCACAGGGACCCTGGCAGGGTACAGGGGCAGGGCTCTGCCCTGCCTTGTGGAGGGGCATGCCAGGCTCCCCCTGTGCCCTTCCCCCCCCCCGGCAGGGAGGGCAGTGGTGGAGTCCTGGAGTAGCCCTAAGTCGATTTAGGGCTACTCCAGGTCTACACTGGCCTAAGTCGACTTTAAAAAGTCGACTTTAGGCTTAAGTCGAAGTAAAAGTAGGTTTAATAAAGTCAACTTAATTTTCATTAAGTCGACTTTATTTTCCTTAAGTCGACTTAAGCAACTTGCTTAAATCGACTTAAGGAAACTGTAATGTAGACACAGGGTAAATTAAGTCGACTTAAGGAAGCTTAAGTCGACTTAATTTACAAGTGTAGACGCACCCTATGTGAGTGGTACACCAAACACAAGAGCAATCCCTAGCATGGATACAAAACCACACCGTGAGAGAGGGTTGGCTTTGGAAACAGAATCGGAGTTGAGTTGGTTTATATTATCCAGATATTCTTGCTTGGTTAAGGTGGAGTTCACTGTCGAAGAGCTTCTCTCAGCTCTTCCTTAGCCTTAAGGCCCTGGCAGCAATCAACCATGATGCATTCTTGTGTTCTTCCAGATAGAGCTTCATTCGATAGACATATTTTTGTGATAGTGATCCAAAGTAGCAGGAAAGTGGGTGGGTGGAGAATGAATGTGTCAAATTTAATAAAGATTCTCTCTTATTTTCTATCTAACACATTATCGTCTATTTCATCATTTATTAAAAGCCTTTCATTTATTAAAAGGCTGTAAAGCCTAGTTTAATAACCTGTAATCATTAGTTGAATCTCAAATTCTGCTTTTATTATTTTTTATAAATGAAGCATGGTAGGGTTCAATTTAAATTAAAGATCTGCTCAAATGCTGTCCTGCAGGATTGGCTGTTCCTAGAGTTCCTCCAGCAGGGCTGCCCAACTCACAGCCTAAACTCTTTCCTTTGAGAAAGACTCCCTAATCCCTTATATTCAGATGATATCAACGATCATTTCATTATTAATCCTCTCTCCTCTTGAGGATTTTTTTTTTAAATGTTTAAATTTCCAAAATAGAATTTGTGTATGTGAAGGGTAAGAATATAACTTTGATGGAATGGTCTTATGGTAGAAGGTATGGCAACAAATCAGAACTCCCCCATACACTTGGGAGAGAGGTTTAGATCCCTATCTAATCAGTGTCATAGACACAGACCTCTACCACTGAAGGTAAAGGAGAAGTCCTATAGGGATTAAGAGTAGCAGGTCTCATAACCCCACTGTGAGACCAACCACACTAAGGCTATGTTTACACTAGAAAAAGTTAAGTTGACTTTGTTAAGTCAACTTAATAAGGTCGACTTTAAGACGACTTAAAGTCGACCTTATTAAAGTCGACTTAACAAAGTGGACTAAGTTGACTTAGCTTAAAGTCGACTTAGTCCACTTTGTTAAGTCAACCTAACCACCCTTAAGTCAACTTAATAAAGTCGACTTAAGGGTTACTCCATGTCCACACCATCCTTAAGTCAAGTAAGTCGACCTAATGAGTGGTAGTTATAAAGTCGACTTAAGCTTTCATTAAGTTGACTTAAGGAATTTCTTAAGTCGACTTAATGAAAGCCTAGTGTGGACTTGGCTTAATTTAAGTCGACTTAAACCTCCTTATGTCCAAGATCTGGACACAAACCTTAAGGAAAAACGAAACAAGATACAAATTAAAATTGGAAATGGGTCCAAGCCACAAACCTGAGATCTGAATCTAAATTTTGAAGCTATTCAAATCAAGGTTTTGGTTCTGGCTCATCTGTAATTAAAATGACGTATAAGCTTCCTGGGACAGTCCACAGTCTGAACTGTTTTCGAGATCTGGCTTTCATTAATTTCATTAACATCTTAAAATGCATTCTGGTTCCTTGTTCTCATGCTAAAAAGAAAGCAGAACAAGAGTACACCATGAATGAGTTTATTTTTGCCCTCACAGGGAAGAAGATGCAGTATCAAACTCAGGGGCAGACAGCCTTTTGCCTGAAAGATGCCAGTGAACAGAGTTGTTCTAGTGTGGAAGTCTCTAGCCTGGGGAGAAAAAAATTAAACTCATAATTTCAGTGCTTGTTGGGAGCTGCATAAAATTGTTAGTACTAATGAGCACAAGAATCTATTATTATTTGTACCCCTGTTTCAGGGCAAACACCCAACAGTCAGGATTCTCATCTGGTATTTCCTGCAACCTCTATTCTGAAAAACGCGGCTGGAAATCTTCTAAGAACTAGCCAATGTCTCATGAGATTTCCAGCACTTCTTGCTACTGGACAAGGCAGAAATATTGAGAGCCAGATTCACCATTGGCATTAAGTGCCTGTACTACGTGTTATCATGTGGTATCTTTGTTAAGGCATAAGCTATAACCCACACAAGTTTATGCCTTAATACATCTGTTAGTCTTTATAAGTGCCACAGGCAGAGGCGGTTTTTGGGGTAGGCAAAGCAGGCACCTGCGTAGGGCCCCAAGCAGTAAGGGGCTCCTTCACTACCCCAAAAGCTGTGTCTGCCTCCCACCCCTGCAGGACACATGGTAGAGAGCCAGGACCTGGGCCCCCGGAGGGGTTCGGGGCCCTCAGTGAGGTGCCAGGGCCATGGGGATATTTCAGGGCCCATGGGGGGGATCAGCTGTGGAGACCTGTGACTGGCCATAGGGTGTGGGGGTTCAGGGGCCCTGGCGGGGTCAGCAGTAGGGCTCCTATAGGGGGCCCTGGAATGGAGCTTCGCCTAGGGCCCCAGATAGCCTAAGGCCGCCTCTGGCCACACGAGTCCTTAGTTGTTTTGCTGAAACACACTAAGATGGCTACCCCTCGGGAACTTGAGGTATCTTTGCCATAGCCAGAGCTCTAAAACAGAAGGAAAGGAGAACGGAAGCCGTAGCTCTGAAACGGAAGGAAAGGAGAACGGAAGCCGTAGCTCTGAAACGGAAGGAAAGGAGAACGGAAGCCAGAGCTCTGAAACGGAAGGAAAGGAGAACGGACGCCGGAGCTCTGAAATGGAAGGAAAGGAGAACGGACGCCGGAGCTCTGAAATGGAAGGAAAGGAGAACGGACGCCGGAGCTCTGAAATGTGAGGAAAGGAGAACGGACGCCGGAGCTCTGAAATGTGAGGAAAGGAGAACGGACGCCGGAGCTCTGAAATGTGAGGAAAGGAGAACGGACGCCGGAGCTCTGAAATGGAAGGAAAGGAGA
>ML685777.1:8588334-8664142 GCA_007922175.1 Pelusios castaneus
AGGAGAACGGACGCCGGAGCTCTGAAATGGAAGGAAAGGAGAACGGAAGCCGGAGCTCTGAAATGGAAGGAAAGGAGAATGGACGCCGTAGCTCTGAAATGGAAGGCAGAAACAGAATGAGAATGAAGAACAGTTGGGGAGGGGAAGTTACCCAAACTTTTCAACCTAGCTAGTGTCTCAGGGGGTTGAAATTTTGACAAGGATTCAATAAAACTTATTATTTTATCTCCCCGCCCATCCATCCATAGCCATTGACCAGTAATGGAGCGAGCCAAGTTGCCCATGGAATTAGCAAGATGGCTCTAACGCACATGTATGTTTGAAGTACAATCCTTCTTGCTGGTGAGAAGTTCCTGGAATAAGTTAACTAGTCAACTTTGTGACTAACAGTGTGCCACCCGGAGCTCCTCTTCCCCTGCCTCCTCCTATTCACAACCACTCAGACACCCTCCATTTCAGCTATCACCTGTGCCATCTATTTACAGGGTGCAGTTCCACCCCCTTCTTGCTGTACACAACTCGGGGTAACAGCCTCGGATTTCTCAACTCCTGCCATCAGGCAGGAAGCGGCTCTGCTTACCTTCCACCCTTACTTCCTTTGCCTGGGCCTGTATATAGCCCAGGGCTTGACAAATCCCAGGTGCCATGACGCCCAGAAATTTCACCCTGCTTGCCACAGTACTTCAGAAGCGGAAAGCCCCCGGTGATGAAAAAAGGGGGCCAGAGCCGACACTTTAATCTCCCTCCACCCCCCACCGCTGAAAGCACCCTGACCAGCGGTTTTTGGCGAGTGGCCTGGGGCTTTTTCGCACCGCAGCACCGCCAAAACTGGAGGCAGCGGGGGGGTTTTCGGCGATGTGGGGCACTCCACTTCTGAAGTGGCTGACTCCTTGGCTTTCGGGCTGACTCCTAGCTGGAAAGAGAAATTGCTGAGCCCTGATATAGCCCCTGGCTAATTAATCTGACAGCTGCTTCCCATTCACCAATCACTTACAGGTGTCTCTAGTTAGCTTCAATTTCCCTTTTTTAATTGGGGCCGGCGTGACAGAGAGCTGACTCAGGTTTGCTGTCCAGAACTCTGTCACAGTGATGCTGTAGATTCCCCCTCCTCAATTTGGAGCAAGTGGTACTGCCTCCACGTCAAAAGATTTTTAGCAGAAAAGAGGGTGCTTTGTAAGTGACGTCATCTGATTTTAAACCCACTTGAAGGTTTAAAAGTGAAAGAAGATTGGAGAAAAAAGTTTCTCTTAGAAAGAATGAGATAATAAACCCTCTCTACTCACATGAGAATTAGCTTTAATTAAACCACAACACACGAATTATAACCTGCACATAAAACTTAACAATATCACTAAAAATTCTCATCAAATGCAAATTGTCTCCTGTGATGTATCTGTGTAATTGTGAGATGGTGAGACAGCACACAAAGCCTTTAAAGCTGAAGGTAAATGGTGTGTCAGAATATGCAAAACGAGAAAAGAAAAGGAAGAAGGGACAAACACATTCCCCGGCTGGAAAGTTATTGAATGCTTTGAGCCAAAGATGACCTAGCAGCTTGGAGAGTAAATTCCAACAAAGTATCCCAATGATTCAACCCCATTTCCACTTTAAATGTCTCTTCCACTTAGCTAATGGATGAAAAATAGTTTTGGGGGTAGATGGAGGATTAGATTTGTGGTTTAAAAGGTCATTGCAGAAAATCAGCTCTAAGATAAGCAGAGTTTTGCAGTTGGTTAGATTCAGTGTGTTCCACACTTGTGCAAAGCGCTGGTAATGAGGTAACGGCTTAGGAATGTGTGTGCGGTTGGATGGCCGTGAAAAGAGAGCCGGTCAGTTACCAAAGCTCTGTGCTGAACATTCACGCCAACACACACAATCATTTTTCTTGTTAAGTGCCTAGAAGAATGGGAACATTACAAATGCAGTATCTTTTTTGGCGACAAGTTTAGCTACTATAAAAAGATATTAAAAGGCACTCCCCTCCCCCTCCACCCCCAAAGCAGATCTGGATATACAAGATTTGAGAAGGAAATAATGGAACAAAGAAAATAAAATTTAAATCTAAAAGAGGATTTGCCAAACAATAAGAAGTTTAGAAAATGATGATGTAACAAAACCATAAGAAGCATTTTAAGGTTTGGCTATGTAAAAACAAATCAGCTCCCGGTATGTGGTTGGGTCATATCTGCTGACATTACGTTCCAAACCAAGCATTTACTTCTATTAAGACTGCAGTCAATATAGCCATAGGAAACAAACTAGGCTCTAATATCAACAGACCTGTCAAGTCAATTTCTGGTTGCAGGATCTTTTCTACCAGCAACACAATTAAGACAGACAAAAAGAACACAGCTTGATTTTACCATGCCAGGTAGTGTTTGTGGTGCTGGCTGTCAGAAAAATAACCCTTTGTCTAAAATTCTCAGTAAATCTGTTATGAAAAAAATCTTTAAAGGTTTCCTCCAAAACCCAATGAAGTCAATGAAAAGATCACCCATTCACTTCAATGAACGTTGGATCTGGCAGTAAGAACAAAATGCTGAAGGCCACTATATATTAGAGTAACTTTTCTGACCATTAGTTGCATTTTAGCAACAAAATTAGATATATAATCTTCTCTTTGGGTTTCGTCCAACTCTGGCTGAAATCAATGGAAACTTTTCCATTGACTTCAATGAATATTGGAAAGAGGCCACTTGTTTAGCTCTGCAGGTTTGGTTTTATGCAATTTCCCCCAATGGCAGAAAGCAGATGACTCTGCATAAGAGTAATTTTGAAATCGCTGATATCTAAAAAAAAAAATAATAATAATAATTCACAACTGTATGTCTCCTTTTAAGGCCCCACATTTAAACTCGCAAGACGATGCAAGATTCTAGAGTCAGAGGATTTCTGGATGATTAATCAGTAAGATGTGTTTAAATACCAAATCATGTTCTCTAACGGGAGACAATCAGTCCAACATGCACCTCTAGGCTTGCTTTACTTTCTTTCCAATATACCGTTTTAAAAAAAAAAGGCAGGGGCGAGCCCAACACCCTCCAATCCTCTATTACATCTCTGAAGACATAAGCTTCAAAGAAGCATTAATGTGTATGTGCTCAGAAAGACGAAAAATGATAAAGAACATAAACTTCCTACAGCTCGGCAATAGAAAGCGTGTTCGAAGAAAGCCGGCTGTTCCATGCCAAATGGGCATGATGCTAATTTGCTTTCTTCAGTTTCCAAAGACATATTTAGAAATTTCCTGGGTGTCTCCTGACTAAAGTTACAAAACTAGGATCATTTTCGTTGACATAGGAGTATGCGAATGATCCTTGCCTGTCCCCACACATGCCAGTGAGTTATTCCTGTAACCACAGACAACTTAGGAGGCAAATAATGAATTTCGGATGCAGAAACCGTACTTGTAAGAGGAACACTATTTCAGTACTGCAGATACAGACAGCACCTTAGTCCTTACATGCCAGAGAGGCAGTAAGTTCTTACATTCAATGAGCAAGCCACCTTTTTACACATGAAAGCTGCATTCTCCTCCAGTACCATCCTTCAAGAAGCTCCAACTACTTCTCAATGAGTGGACTGAGACAGGACATGGAACTGAAAAGGAAAACACACACTGGACCCCTTTCTCAGGTGCAGTTACGTCAATTGACATTAACTGAGTGCAGCCCCCAGCGCTTCTGTTTGTGCTTTCCATTAACAGATATAGAAACGCATCAAATGCAAATTCATGCAGCCTCACAACATTGCTGTGAATTAAATAACCCCCCTCCATTTTTGCCAGTGAGAGAAAAAAGGAGTGAGATTAAAATAACTTGCGCAAGATCACAGAATAAGTCAGCTTGCCTACTCATTAGAAACCCTCTTCAGCTCTTTGTTTTGGGTTCTAACCTCAATCCCACATTCATAATTTCCTTGACTCTGATGACTATCTCCAAGCACTTAGAAACAAAGGAACAAAACTTTGAAGAAGAAGAACCTCTTTCACCTTACTTCAGTTAAGGTCATCAGCCCTATTTTAAAGAGGTACTGCTCTGAATAACACCTCCCCTCCCCAGCTACCTCTGAGCTTCATCCTGGCTAGAATCAATACCTTCAGTAGAGTTAGCACCCTCAATGGCACCTGCTGTGTTACTGCTAGAGTTCAAAAAATGCCACGGGATGGCTTTGCAGCAGAAGTATCAGGTCTGAAATACCCACACACAAATCTTGGCAGGGTCAGCTCAAATTTATGTCATGCCATAGTTACAGTAAACAGATGAGCTGAGTTCCCTGCAGTTCATTGCGCAAATGTCTTAAAGGTGAGACCTTCCAATTAGAGGTGGCATGTGGCCATCTAACATCCCAGGACACTTTCTGCAAAAGCACCACTGACTGAAATTCCCTTCCCTACACAATCATGGAGAATTGCTGTTGCCACACTTCAGTGGGGAGGAAAGCAATTTTTATATGCCAGTTGTGTTTGGAAGGTATTTTAGGATCCTTCTGGGAATCAAAGTAAAATTCAGTTTGTTACTGAGCATCCTTTTATTCCTATTTGTCCATTGTAGCTCCTCCTCTGAGCTGCTACAAGTGAACATATTTCTCAGGTCAAGCAAGACTTCTAAGGCAAATGCCATTGCTGAACTTAAATTTTCAATTATTAATGTTTTACATCTTGTCTTCCAAACCTTTCAAAAGAGGAAAACAGCAGCTTCTCTCTCTGGGAGCAAAAAGCAAATCACATCACAACTTGTTGCTTCCCTGATTCATGAAAGGAAAGATTCATTCATCACTGGGATTTCTTATCACACAAGCAAATTTTGCATCTTCTAATTTTTCTTCCTCTAGTTACTACTTACAATAAATCCAACCTAATTTTCTGTGCAGGGCTGAAAGCATTGGGCCCAGGCTAAAGAAGAGACCTATGGCCACACTTCCACTACAAATGTCATCTTGCAAGGAATAAACTTGATGATTTGCAATTTATTTTCCAGAAATCCCCAAGTTTAGAAGCACTGTTTGGTTTGCATTGAGGTCTGCTCTATTGACGATGAGAGACGGGTACACTTTGTCCTCCTTTTATGCATTAACAGAAGAAATAATCTAACTTAGCAATTTTGCTGGTGCATTACAAGTGAATTTAAAAGAAAATCTGGATACCTTTCGGAAGATTAACTAAAATGAGACATAAAAAGAAGCCTATTTAATAACAGTGCAGACTATCCTAATAAACCTATTTCTTTGATAAGCAGACTCCAACTATCAGCCTTTTATCTGCAAAAACGCATGATGGATTTCTTCTCTGTTTGCTTACAAATCCAAACCTTCCCCCCTTCGATCAACAACAACCACAAAAATTTCTAGTAGCAAAAATCAGGTTCCCCTCAAGCAGTACCAGTGCAGCCAGGGGCTCACCAATAGCTATAGATGCTGCCTGTCCAGGGGTGTGTCTACACTTGAAAATTAAGTCGACTTAAGCTTGCTTGCTTAAGTCGACTTAATTACCCTATGTCTACACTACAGTTTCCTTAAGTCGACTTTATAACACCTGTTATAAACTCGACTTTGAGGCTTAAGTCGACTATTTAAGTCGACTTAAGCCAGTGTAGACGTGGGGTAGCCCTAAGTCGACTTAATTGACTTAGGGCATGTGTCCCTTCTCGCCGGGACCACTCAGGTCCTGGCAAGAAGGGACCGCGGGGCTCGCTTCCTTCTCCCCAGGACCTGCACTCCAGCTGCTTGGCAGCTGGAGTACGGACCCTGAGGAGAAGGAAGCCCCATGCTCCCGCCAAGCCGGGACCCTGCGGTCCTGACAAGGAGGGAGAGCTGGAGACCCGCGCTCCAGCTGCCAGCTGCTAAACACCTGGAGCGCGGGCTGGGACCCGCGCTCCAGCTGATCAGCAGCGGGCAGCTGGAGCGGGGATCCCAGCAAGAAGGGACCTCAGGGCTCCCTTCTCGCCGGGACCACTCAGGGCTCCCTTCTCGCCGGGACCACTCAGGTCCCTGTGAGAAGGAAGCCCCGCAGTCCCTTGTCCCCGGGACCCGCATTACAGCTGTGGCAGCTGGAGCATGGGTCTCGGGGAGAAGGGAGCCCCACACTCGCTACTAGCTGGGGCTGCGCTCCAGGTTCTTGGTAGACATAGCCCAAGAGTGGTGAGAGGCCACTCAATATTCTTCCCCTGAGTTTTCGTCCCTTTCAGGGAAACAGCCTCCCCAGAGGTGGAACACATGATGCTGCAACAAACACCTTATGTTCAATTTTAGCCACTGGGAAAGGGAATTAGAATCTACTCTGTGCATTCTGCATTGTCATTCCCCACTGCAATAGCTCAAGCGAGGCTACTTTGGAGAGTTATTCATTCCCATATTAATGGTTGGCCTTTTCCTCGTTAATGAATCATGGGTCTGGAGTGTGTTTCAGCCCTACTTTCCCACATCTCTTTCAATTCTTCTAGTAACAAGTAGATAAAGTCATTATTTGGCAGAAAAGGACCCACGTACAACACATATTTGCAGCACTTTATCTAGCTTCATGATTCAATTGCTCATTTTTTTTTTCTGCTGCATAAACAAATCGTGGTCCAAAAAAACAAAAATGTACAGCAAATTCCAGGAAAACTGCTGAACCGGCTGCCTGTGTGCATTGTTTGCTCTAAACCAGTCAGCCTCCAATGTGAAGGAAGAATTCAACTGCGATTTTAAACTAGGTTAGTACAAGCATCTCAGTTCTGATTTGAAGGGATTGTTTCTTAGCTATGGATTTGAGAAAACAACGCTGCCAGACATCATTAGTGTAAGGGCACTTTATGTAAAATGCAGGGTATTATACCAAACGACGTGAACCTGAAACACCACCAGGTTTCTTGTTTAGAATCTTTCACGCACTTTGCTGAAGTTCATATTTTGTTTCTGGGATATCAGTGGGACAGATTCTCAGCCGATGCTTATCAGCACGGTACCAGAGTTTTGATTCCACTTCCATTAGTGCCAATCTGTAGCAAGCCTAGAGAAGTCAATTGGCCTGATCCTCAAAACAGAAGTCTTTGGAGCTATCCTCATTAACATTAGCTGGGGCTCTCTCATCTTCAGGTTGAAAGATGCTCAAAAGCCAGCTATTTTTTATCTGCATTACCAAACAAAGCATAAAATAACAAATTTAGTCTGTGATAAAATCATGGGGCAGTCACTATAACGCTTTCTGATCCTGATTCTCATCGCCTGTTCTTTGTCCAGTAGAGTCAATCCATTGATTTCTGTGGAATCCTTTTGTCCTCTCACCAATACATTCATGAGATCTACTTCAAAATAACTTATGGATTGAATGCTGGCAGAAGGCACTGGACTCGTAACCCTAGATTCCTCAGTTAACTCACAGAAAAGGTATAGGAAAGGCAGCAGGGGCCAAATTCACCTTTGATTTCAGCGGGGTTGCACTAGGGATGAATTTGACTCCAAGGATCTCTGCTTTCCTCACCCCTGAAGGAGGGTGACCACTAGAAGTGAGTGCATGGCAAGCTTGCTTTGAATACTGTCCTGGGAACATCCTCATCTTTACCAACCAGTATGTGCTTGGGCAATGAAATCATTTCGTTTGGGCCGTGCTGAAGAGTTACAGAAAGCCAGGTTCAGCGAGAATCTGTGTTGGCTTCTCACGGTGCAAATCCTGCTGGGTGCCACCGACGTCAGAGAACAAGCCAGAGAAGAGAGCATGGCCTACATCAGCCTATAAACCAGAAATGTTCTCAGACTACCCGCCTCATCTTCCACCACATACAATTCCAATACGGGCAACCCCTCAATAAACCCCATCCACCTGCATCTATGCCCACTTCACCACTGGTCCAACCCCAGATCATCCTCCAGTTCACACTCCCATGAGTAGCAAGAGACACCACCATTTTACTATCCACTAAGGCCAGTGGCCAAAAAGGGGAAGACATGGCTGCAGAAGGGTCATGGTGATGGCTGGTTAGAGATATGCTGATTCAAAGCATCCCACGGGTAGCCTTCTACGAAGCCTGTCCCATCCACAAACTCCACGTTCCTCCCACCCAAAAACCCAGCCAGAGAACCCTGTAATATTACCTACCTGCCCTCAAGAAGGGTGGATGGGGCAGAACCTCAACTGGCACCGAATCACAGAACTGGAAGGGATCTATGAGAGGTCATCAGTCCAGTCCTCTGCCAAGGACTGGCCCAGGGACCTGGGCTGCCCCCCCATGGGGGCCTCTCATCTGGGGCCCCCCACCTTCTCCATCACTGGGGGGGGGTCCTGAGGCCAGAGGGCATTCCTGCCCCAGTCCCACTCCACAGTTTGCCCGGGGGGATGGGAACCAGCTAGCACATGGCGCAGCGGCCGCCGATGCAGCCCCGAGGGCCACATATCCTGGAGAGCTGCGCTGGGCTGGAGCAGAGACTGCGCCAGCCGGCCAGCCCAGGGGTGGGGCAGGAGCACAGAACCTGGCCTCTGGCACCAGGGCCCCTCCTTCCGGCACTCCTGCCCTGCCAGCACTGAGCAGAGCGGGGACAGTTTGCCAGAATATCATAGGAGTTTTAGGGACTGGAGCCCAGGGCCCCCCTTTCGGCCGGGGCCCAGGGCTTCAGCTCCTTTAGCCCCTGAAATAATCCAGCCTTGTCCTCTGCACTCATGGCAGAGCCAAAGTACCATCTTAAACCATCCCTGACAGGTGTTTGTCTAACCCGCCCTTAAAAGGAGATTCCACAACCCGCCGAGGCAACTTATTCCAGTGGCTAATCACCCTGACAGTTAGAAATTTCTTCCTAATGTCCAGCCTAAACCTCCCTTGCTGTAATTTAAGCCCACTGCTTCTAGTCCTATCATCAGTGGTTACGGAGAACAACTGTTCTCCTTCCTCACAGGGAGATATCACGTACACCTCGCTGAGCCATCTTCAATGAATCTTGTTGAAAGCATTGAGAATTATTGAACTAAGAGCTTCTCTTCCCAACAGCAGTAGTGTGGGGATGTTACGCGGAGATGTTTGGAAGCAGCGTTTGATCTAAAGCTAAAACAAAAGAGCTTATTTCTCCTTATCTGATGGAGTCCACCCAGCCCCTTCAGCACATCCTTGAAAGGACAGCAAGGCAATCAAGCCCCTGACTGAGATCAAAAGATCAAGAAAAAAGCAAGTTTGTAAAATAGGAGGTGAGGTATGGGAGTAAGACCACAGCAAAGATCTGAGAGCTCAGGAACAGGAGAAGCAGCCAGAGCACATTGCATAACAAGTCAGCACACCAGACTTCTGCTCCTGGCTCTGCGAGGACATGCTCCGTCACCTCAGGCACCTCTCAGTTATCTCAGCTGTGAAATGGGGACACTGATATAGGGGCTAAGTAGTCTTATTAGTGGTTGGTGTCATGTCAGCTCCGACATGTCCATACCCAGGCAACATCCCACTGAAATCAGCACTAGATTTACCCGCCTAAAGGAGTGCAATATGACAATATATGACCAAAAGAGGAAACTGGGGGCCTTTCTGAGGGTGGGGGACCATCTCTAGACTGCTGCCAAATGCCGTCCCCATCAGATGCCAATATTGCTTCATCACAGGCCCCTAAGACTTGTTTTTGCTTTTTCTCTGCCTCTCATAACCAAAAAGCTCTCCTTTCAGGACGTCAGAAGGTGCCAATTTGGAGGTGGGTGGGAGAGAGGGGAAAGACTTGGGGTGCAGTGTCTGCACAGCTATTGTTTGGCTCCAACCTGGGAAGCGCTGTCTCTGCTTCTCCCCTACACTCCCACCTGGGGAATTCAGCTGCTTTCGTAGAAACGTGAAAAGCTAAAAAGGAATAAAAAAAGTTGGCTGGTGCAGCCCAGAAATAAGAATTAAAGGCAAGCTGCACACCTCGCCCCCAGGATTTGGAACCAGCTCAGGACTCTGGAAACAGAACAGTGCTCTTTGTTAACAAAAATAAATAACTCCTCACTCTTCTCCTTCAGGGTATGTTTCTACCAAGGAATAAACCTCCACGGGGAGTTTATTATGTGTATATGAGAAGTGTGCCTCCTCCTGAAAAACAGTAGGGGTGGTTTTCCCCTGCTAGTCTCCCTCGTGCCCTTCCATCACCTCTTTATTTATCCCCCAGGTTCTCCCTACCGCCCTCATTTCTCTAATAAGTGAAGCAACACAAAGGAGCATTCAGGTAATTTTGATTTTAGCTGCACAAAATGACATGGCATCCCCCTTCCTGTATAAACGATCAGTGTGTGGCCCAGGTTTCATTTGCAACTGTAAATGAATCAGGCCTACAACTGTGTTTATAATCCTCCTTAATTGAATTTCTGTGACAAAACCCAGACAAAATTATTACCCTCAAGTTAGCAGCTTGCTCCAAGTAGCCCAGGGTTCCTGGAAAGCTTTTAGAAAGACGGGGCAGAGTCTGATGCCATGTAGGAGCACTTTGGTGATGCTAATTTGGGGTGTGGGGGAGGAAATAAGGAGGTAAAGATGAGGGGAACATGGTTCTTCAATATCAGGATTAGCCTTAGAGTCTTCCAGACCCCATGCAAGAACAAACACCCGGACCCAAGGAAGTATCTAAAGTGGAAACCACCCATAGGCAGTGGTTTCCTTTTCTGTTCCAGGCATGCACACAGAGAAGTTGCATTAAAATAAAATGCTCTTGCTGGAAGGCTGCAACCCTATCCTCCTCCTTACAATTCACAACGATAACACACAAGAACAAAGGCACAGAGACACGACACGTGCACAACTCAATCCACTTTGCTCAAGGGTGCCTCTCTGCAGATGGATCGCGCACTTTCCTACTGAGCCTTGTAGCCTGCAGGCAGGACTAGGAAACCTCTTAGAAATGGAATAGAGTCCAAGTCCAGAAGGGACCAATGTGATCAACTAACCAACCTCCTGTACAACAGAGGTGTAAGAGGGGATTCTGGCCCTTTCAACCCTAGCTGGGGGGAGGGAGCGGTGGCAGAAAACCCCATCTCAGGGATGCTGGGGTGAGCACAGCCTCAAGAACCAGCTGAAATGGGAAGAGAAGAGATGGCCTCAGGGAGTTAGCAGCGGAATGGGAAAAATTCAGGATTGTTACTTTAAGGGCCTAGGATCAGAAACTCTGTAAGTGCAGGAAGGGGAAGATCTTCCCTCTCTCCCAGCCCATCTGGAGGAGCTCTCAGAAGTAGAAGTTTATATATAAGCCTCATTGCCTTGCAGAATAGGGTACCCACCAAAATAGGAAGGCAGCTAGGAAGTCAGGCTTTGGCAGGGCAGAATAAAGGATCCACAGTCAACATAAGACTCTGTCATGTCTATTTTTAGGAAAAATCGGGGTGGGTCACAGGCAACAAACCAAAATTCACAAAAGCCCAGAACACGTCCCTGACTTTGACTAAAAATGGCCTGTGGGGAGGAACAGATCACGGCCAGGTCTCGCAGTGGCTCCAGGCGCACCACCCCTCCCGCGGCATGGGCTGACCCCACCTGGCTGCTACTCCAGCCGGCTGGGACCACTGCTCAGTGGCCCTGGGGCAGCCAACGATCTGGCAGGCCTGTGGATGACAGATGTTCCTGCCTAGCCACAGGAGAAGTCATGAAGATCCCGGAAAGTCACAGAATCCATGACAGAATCTTACTCTAAGCTATGAACTAGGGGGTTGCTCCAATGGACCTTGGGTCTGGGACACTGAGGACTATTTTGAACGACTTTAAGCTGCTGGTTCAGTTTCAGGACAGAGCTTATGAGAAAGGGTAGCAGGACACCCCGTAAGGGGGCTCAGAGAGAGGGGGCAGATGGAGGACGCCGCAGAAACATCTCTGGGCCCAAAAGGGGAGCCAGTCAGATGGTTTCCATGCTACAACAGGCCATAAAAAGTTTCCCAACACAATTCCTAGAGCAGATCTCTTAGAAAAACATCCAATCTTGATTTAAAAATTGTCAGCAATGGAGAATCCACCATGACCCTTGGCAATTTGTTTTACTGACCAATTACTCTCGCAGTTAAAAAGGTCTGCCTTATCTCCCATCTGAATTTATCTAGCGTCAACATCCAGCCATTGGATTGCATGATAGCCTCCCCACCCGTTTTAGCACGGAAACCAGTGAAGTACCTATGGCAACTTAGAGTTTCAAGGGACGATTCGTCTCCCTTCGAGGCAGGAGGAGACAAGCGGGTCCCATCACCTCGCCTCAATATCTTCTCTGCTCAGAATTCATCACTGTTTGCATTAACACCTGTTTTTGAGAGCCTGCTAATTAGCCATGGGGTCCTCTCTTGTAAATTACACCAACAAAATACTTGTGGCTCTGAGTAACTTTTCAAAAAGCACCTTTTTATAGCATATGGGCTATGTTTTTCCCTGGGCCGCAAGCAAGCAGCACTGAAAACCAGGAGCAAAGTGAGAAAGAATGGCTAAATATATAGCTATAGATATAAAATCAGGGCTGGAGACCAATGCCCTCAGGAGAAGATGTAAGGGACACATCTGGGGATAAATCCATGACTGTGCTGTACCACGCTTGCAGCAAAAGAAAGAAAAGGAAACATTTTAAAGGGCAATGAAGTGCTTTGAAGAAAAAGCCATATATTTTTATGCACTTGTAAAATCCACGGGCAGTGAATTTTCTGGTTAATTGGTTTCATTTTATTAAACTAAAAACCTATTTGTAAAAGTCAGGTCTTTTTGAGCACAAGTCTGATTCCTGTACCAAAAGCCAATGCAGAATTTTGCAGATAGAAAGCTAAGGTTGGCAAGCCAGGTTCCATTAGTCTAAAAGCACAGCACTGGCCACACAGAAGAGAAATGGAATGAAAAGCTTCATTTCTGTAAAGCACACTTTTGAAAATAATCCTGTTAATCCATTTGCTCAAATTGCAGACCCTTCCCTCAGCAAAGTCTGGTAAGGCAAACATGATAAACATTTTAGTGCAATTACTTGATGATTTATACATCAATCTTTTGGTATCTTTCCCTGCACATGTCACGTTCAATTTCTTCCCCCCATTAGGCTACTCTCTCTTTCATTAAATAGTTCCTCTGTCTAACTTGCCAAGGGGCCCCTCATTTTACAGAAGAATAGGCCCAGTTTTACCAATGGGAAAGGGCCTCTAATGTACCATGGACAGAGTACAATGAAACATGGTAATTTGCCTGTGTTAATGATGCTACTCTGCATTGATCAGTGAAAACAAAATCTTTAACAGCTAAATGACATCCAGTCCTTCTATAGCCTGTTGAATTTGGAAATGGGGGAAGCAAAAATCTGTCCCCCTCGGGAGGTGGAATCAAAGAAGCTGCCATGTTCTTTT
Source organism: Pelusios castaneus (assembly GCA_007922175.1). Lineage (NCBI taxonomy): Eukaryota > Metazoa > Chordata > Testudines > Pelomedusidae > Pelusios > Pelusios castaneus. The sequence goes on from ML685777.1 coordinate 8,601,605, forward strand.
TTTCCAGCTCTGACTGGGAACATTGGCAAAAAAGAAAAAAAACCCAAACCACTCTTTAAACGTGTTAGCAGTTTAAATCAATGGTCATGAAAGTTTTGATTAGTAATCAGAGGAGTGTGGTCACAGTTCAGGGCAGCTGCCCCTGGATTTCCCCTCTGCAATCCAGCGAGGTCACCCACTTGCAGGCTTTCATCTTCCCAGCTCTTGCTTCTCTTGGGTGGAAACCTCAGTCTCATCCCTTCTGACAGGGCATGGCCAGACTGCAGAGCTCCCTGACTGCGCGGTGGATATCCCAATGAGGGTTGCCTGCCTAAACAGACCTACAGTACTTGCTTTCTCTTCAGAGGCTAATAACAGAGAGATTGTTGCAGATATAAAAGCTACCACACAGTTCTAAACAAGCCTACTTTATTCTTAAGGTAAAAAGCATTAGAGAAGAGAATAAAGGGACCTACATGCATGTTAAAAAGCTTGTCGGAGTTCACCCTATCATGGATTCTCAGAGGCCCAGTCCTTCCAAGCCTATCCTAAGGACTGAGGCCCTCTTTGGAGCAGGGGTCCATATGCTGGATCAGGAAGAAGGCCCTGTGTCCATCTAAACCCAGGTTATTGATTAAATTCTGTTCTTTGTCTGCTGGCTCAGGAAAATCCAATTTGAATGAGCTATATACATTTCTCAGGGGGAGGGGGACAAAGGCTAGTAATGGAGGAATTACATTAGCATTCCCCACCCTGCTAGAGAAGATATATACAATGCAACAACACCACATACAATGTACCCCAAATGTATGACTCCTAATAAAGCAGGGGTAGACAAAATTGACTCACAGCTAGGCGCCAGCAATTTTACTTTTGCTCACCAAAGGGCACTCCTCCATTACATTTCTGCAATGGAGCTAGGTAACAGGCTACTAAAACTGGTCACCATGGCGACCAGAAACATTGATTTATCGAGGCCTGTAATAAAGTAAGGTTAGCTTAATTCAATAAAGCGTTTCTTAATTCCATTAGGTTTCTTCAGGATACTATCAGTGTCACATATGTCCTTATGTTTGTATACTCTATTACCCATAAATACATACATGATTAATTATATTGCACAGTGGAAGGCTTTAGTGCCAAGTATTTTTCACCAATCGAAATAAAATCTGTGATCACTTTTTAGGAGAAAAGAGAAAATCATTGTTAGAAAAAAGATCACCATCATTAGCTGCCTTTATTTACTAATTCCATTATGAACCCATCCCTGAAGACTTCCCAGGTCAGCAAAACACTTAGCACACCTTTAAATGTTTGACTGAATCCCAGACAGAGCACTGAGTTCAACCTAGGAAGTGCTGAGCTCCTTCAACCCATATCTCTTATGATCAGGCCCTCTGGGTTGCTTGGCTAATAAAAGGCTGCTCAGTGGAGCTGATCTCTGAATGAAATTAATGGAGAAGTGTAGTCAATGGGCCAAATTCTGCTCTCAGGTGTGCCTGTGTAAATCTGGAATGATGCCATTGTCTTTGATGGAGTTAATCTGGTGTAAATCCGAAGAAACTATTAGCAGAAGGGGATGCAATATATTTGGGATTATTAAGGAACAATCATTGAAGACGGGAGGCCACAAGTGTAGCTCCCTGTACAGGTTTCACTGTACTTAGGAAGGCTGAGAGGTATGATTTATACTCTAATTCCTGCTAATAAAAGTAAAATTTGTTGGCATTTCTGTTATAGAAACCCTTATGTTAAGGGGAGTTATCATTTGTTAAAAATTCATTGGGTGTGGGTTTTTAAGACTTCACAGGAGTCAAACTAGAGTCAGATTTTTATAAGACAACAATGAAGGCTCAGCAATGCAGGTCGAAAATAAGCATTTTAGGACTCCTTAAATAATAGTTTACCCTATAACCAAGAGTCGCACTGAGAGGAAGTTTTAGAGTCCAAGAAACGAATTCCCCACACAGCACATTAACAATTCCCTAATATGTTGTGCTCTTAGCCTATCTTTGCTGATTTAATATACCTGACTCAATATAAAAAGGTCCCTAAATACGTGTCTACATGGTTGGCTCAGTAGTCCACTTGCTCTGGTGCTGACGGTGTTTTGTGCGGGATGGATATTTTGGTTTTCTTTGAATGCTGTTTGAGGCACACTAAAGAAATTAAACAAATATCTTGGATAGATTTTATTTCTGTGCCCCTCATTTTGGGTCACACATTTGGCCCGTAGCAAGTTAGCAGTGTAACTGTTGCTGGAATATTTCTGTAAGTAACCAATACTGCGGCCGAGTCTACAATGAGTCCCATGCTTCACTACTGACTCAAGCAAACCGGAATTAAAGTCAAATTCCCAAAGCAAGGACTAGAAGATCTGATCCAGTAGTTATTAGTCCGTTCTATATCTGGGCTCCAAACCAATAAAAGCAATTGAGGTTCTACACAAGGAAAGACTGCAGGATTTGGCCTGTAAATTTCCATAATCCATTGTCTGCTTTTTGGTGCAAGTGGCTGATCAGATTTTCAGTGCGACCACAGGATAGAGTGCGGCAGCATGCGCTACCCAGAGCAGGGATCGGCAATCTTCGCTGGCTCCCGTGCCAGCCCTGCCCACCGCACCCTCAGCAGGTCCCAGGCGTGGGGCCATCAGGGACCAGGGGTGGGGTCCAGGACTCCTGCTCCCTGCTGCTCCCCCCGACCCCCACGCACGGGGCTCCTGTCCCCTGCTGGCCATGCCCCCCAGCCTTCGGCTCTGCTGCATTCACAGGAGACAGCCAGCATGGCTCTGCAGCTTCCGTCCCACTACGCTCACAGGAGGGGCGAGGAGGCCAGAAGATAGGGAGGAGTAGCTCCTTTGGCGCGTGCTCCCTCCTGTAAGAAGGCAGGGAGCGGGACCAGAAGGGGTTATAGGTACCGCACAGAAGGGCAGAGAGTCACATGGGTCTAGAGCAGCATGTTGGGGCTGGGAGCCCCACATGCCGTTGGGAGCAGGCACGCATGCCAGGGGTTGCCGACCTCTGACAGAGGCACCTATAAAGTTAATCACATCTATGTATCACCATTTTCCTCTTCGTATTCTCTTACTGTCGTGCACTTTCCTCAAGCTCTTTCCCATTCGATCTCCATGAGAAAAACGGCTTTGCCTACTGATTAAAGAATCACAATTTTCAATGGCCAGTGATTGAGTTATCTGATAACACCTGCCGAAAGCCATCAACAGTGATTGAAATAAAGGATGGAAAGGGTTTTATCTCCATTCTAAGTGGTTTGGACGCTAAATTTTCCACTCAATTAAATGGAGATTGAATGGACCAACGAATGAGCTCAGCAGAAGACATAAAGCTTGGGAAAGATCTACTGAAATTCACAGTTAACTATTTAATTCACCCATAAGAATTAGAAATGGGACCCATCAATAAATAACAATGGCACATTTCCTTTTTGAAACTCTTCCCAGCTACAAGCTAACAAATCTAACCAGGTTTATGCCAAAAATACTTTTTCCACCAGACAATGGGAAGAAAGTTTGAAGAAGGAGAAGGCAACTTCCCATTAGGGAAGCTATTTTTGGATACAATGAAAATTTTAGGCTAATTGCCAGAAACTTTATTCCCCCAAGTATAAATGGTGAAAGGTGGAAAATGTTTTGCTTTTAGGTGTGAAAAGCATCTCAGATCTCCAATTCTGACGCCAAGTGATAAAAGGTCGACAAAGTACAGACAGGGCTGGAATGAATGCCAATTCAAATCCATTCTTGCTGAAGCACCACTTAAAGTAGGTCTCAACAAGTCATTCCAAAGTTAGGTTTAGCGACATTGTGGTCTCCTTGGTTCAGAGTGGAATTCCTAGGGATATGAAAGGGGAGCTCCGCACAACACTCTTTCCGTGTTCTGTGCCTGGGTACTGCATGCCAAATCTTGCTACTGTATCACTGCATTTTATTTGCTCCTCACAGATATTATTGCTGTGTTTGTTTTTATGATTCTGTTGCCTTTCCTGTGATAATGATGGATGCATTGGGCATTTCACATCCAAGATACACAAGCCATTTTTTGAATTTTTAAACAAGAGAAAAATAAGCTGTGAAAGAAAAGTGTTTCAGCCTGCACCTTCCATTTTGGAACCATATAATCATACAGTCATTTCCTTCCAAGCTTTCTGCGTAAAGGAATTCAGAAACAAGCAGTTTCTAACAAAGAGCAGGAGCGGGAGTTACCATGGCAGTATGTAATCTCAAATACTTACTGTTTCTGCATCACTGGCGTGTCATATTCAGAGTCACGTTCAGGGAAATATCCTGGAGGAAACACCAAAGAAAGTGGTGACTAGGAAGCAGTCATATAGGACCAAATCTCAGGAGGATAGAGCAAAGACGAACACATACCCACAAAAAAAGCTTTGCCATTATTTAAAAAAAAAATCCATTTTTTAAAATAATCCTGATATTTTGAAATGAGTGAAATAAAGAGAAGAGCAAATTCTACAAAAACACTTTCATCAATGTTCGTTTCAGTGTGGCTTTCAGAATTGGCTTTGATTGAGTGCACTACGATTTTGCATTTGCTTCTACATATATCCTAGCCACAGATTTAGAAATTTTGCAGAAACATCAATTTTCAAACAAATACCATCTATCTTGGATATTTCTACAACCCCCATTACCAGGGTATCTTTGCACCTCACAATCTTTAATGCATTCATTCTCAGACTCCCTAGGAGAATGGGTAGGGCTATTTATCCCCATTTTACAGTTGGGGAACTGAGACACACAGGACTAAGTGACTGGCCTATGGTCACAAAGGAGGTCTGTGGCTGAATTCAGGTCTGGAAGACCACTAACCCCTGGACCATCCTCTGTCTCATTGAAATGCTGGCAAATATTTGTGGAAAAACAAATCTGTAAACAAGCATATCCACTCCAGACATCTAATTCTTCAGATTTATTTTCATCCATTCAAGAAATGGAAACATACTACATGTCCAATCCAAACTAACCAACATGACTCACATTTAGAAATTCTCACAATAGGTTTGCAGAACTGGAGAACCTCTTTAGCGGATGAAAGTAAAAAGGCAAGACTGATCTATTAGTAGAAGCAGTGTTAAACTTTAGATTGTGGTAGTGCCAAAAAACCTTCCATCCATTTGGCCCCCCTTTTTGATAGATGACATAGAAATACAGCAAATGACCGTTTCAGCCTCAGAGAGCTTACAAGCTAACTCAGAGGAGGTTGAAGAGATAACTAGACAGGCAGGAACACAATGGTAAGAAAAAGTGTGGGATCTTTTAGCACAGACTAATTGTGCATGCACTTTTTAGCTAATCACTCTGGGCCAGATTCTGATATCCTTGCCCACACGGATTAGTACCTTACTCCACGATGAGTTTTGGTGAAGCCAATGGGTGTTCCCATCTCTTTCTAGACACCTGCCTAACCCCATCACCAGTATTGGATCAAAGCTCTGCGGAGGCCAGGGCTGCCCACTCTTGTGGGACCCCTGCCTGGGTGGCACCCGCCTGGGTGTGGGGCAGCCTGGCCCAGCCAACACTGGGGGGTAGGGCCCAGGGCCAATGGTCCAGCTGGTGCTGGGGCAGGTTGGGCTGAGGGGACTCCAGGGACTGGTTAGCACTGCAGCGGTCCGGGCCCGGTAGTCTAGTAAGGGCACAAGAGGTCCAAGTCCCACGGTTAGCCAGCCACCAGGGAGAGCCTCGGGTCAGAGGCCACAGTCCGCGGTGCTTCTGGTCTGGCTCCTCTGAAGCAAAACCAGCCAGCCCAGGGGCTAGGTAGGCAGACCAAAGTGGGCAGCAGCAGGGTGCCACTCAGGCCAGCCAGGGTCAGATTTTGGGGAGCCACAGGGCCCCAGTCCCTAAAACCCTGCCTTACTCCAGCCCTGCCCATCACTGTACTCACTCAGCACCAGTATAGACATGTCCCTAGTGTCTGCCAGTTGATCAGTAGGTTTGAGCAAATAATTTATCATTAATAATGCTTTCATTGTAGTGTATTTCTTTTTTCTGTTCATGGAACACGTGTCAGAAAATCGTAAGATTTTCTAATGTCTTAATTATTAAAAGTTTTGATTTTTTTTCATGGTATTTCATGGTAATCTTTAATGTCTATCTTCCAACACCCTAGTTTGTTAGGAACTGCTCTTATGCCCATTTTACAGACGGGAAACTGAGAGCTGAGTGGCTAAGTGACTTGCCCAAAGTGGAGATGAACCCAGGCTTCCCAAGTCCCAGGCTAGTGCTCTAAACCCTGGACTGTGGCACGCCCAAGACAAAGATGCCACTTGTCATGAACAAATATCAGAATCTGGCCCTCTGAATTTCTATCTCAGCTCCGATTTCTGATTATCCTCCCTGTAGAAAAGACTCCAAGGTGTGTAGTTCTTACAGCAAAAAAATACATAGTTCTAATAATTGCAGCAGCATCGAATCTGGGGAAAAACAAGTAAGCTGCCCTGCCTAACAGAGGAGCATTCACCCTGCTGGCAGAGAGGACTGAATCAATTGTTTTCCACGAGAAGCTTCATTCATCATGTCTCCACAATTCAGAGGTGGCTCTCAGGCCCTTTTTGTAACATTTAAACCTGTCACAGACACATGGTCACACACACATCATCACCCTCCAATTTCCTTCCCTTCCCTAATTGTGCTTATGGGAAAAAAAACAGAGGAGAGGGCTTTAGGAAAGGAGATCTCCATGTGGGTCTCTCCAGCTGCTCTATCTGGGGCTGGATCCCAAGCCCTGCACAGACCAGAGATCTCGAGGGAATCAGAGTTTCCCACCAAGCAGCCCCAGTTTTCCCCATAGCTCTGGCCTGGCTCTTTGGCAACATGACATCCCAGGATCCTCCTCAAAATGGAAAGGTATAGAAATAACATTCAGCCCAAATGCATGCGGCCAGTGGGGAAAGACAATGTGCGTTCCAATCTCTGTGGAAAGGCTCCCCGCCTGTCCATTCACTCCATCCCAGAACACCTCTGCTTGAGGGGGATGTTACTCAGCTATTCTTGCCAGATTAGACCATATATAAACGCAAGTCATCTCCAGCATTTTCACTCTGGAAGAGTGGGAGGACTTTCTAAGATGCACTGTAACTCAACCACCAGCCACTGGGTTCAAGGCAGGAGTCATCAAGGAGATTTTCACAGCTGCTGTGGTGCGTGAGGTCAGGCTAGACAAACTCAATGGTCCCCCTAGCCCTCAGATGTCCACATCTATGAAACAGCCAACATGTGTTTGGAAGCAGTGGTGTGTTTACCTAACACTACTTAAGAAGTCAGATTTTGAATCCCCCCCCCCCCACCCCGGTTAAAGCATGAAGCTGTTCTCGTCTCTCAGTTAAAAATATAAAAAATGATTGATGGATGGGATTTTCTAAGTCTGCTCAGTTATTTGGATGCTCTATCGTCATTAATTGTAATGGAAACTGGGGATCAAGTCCCTCGTGAAACTTTGAAAAAATCTCAGCCTCCACGTTTTGCACAGCCAAAGACAAAAAATTCTAAACTTGATGCAAAATAAGGATCGTAATTGTGAGCTGGCTGACATCTTGGTCAACACACCCGGGACTCAACCAAGGGTCCAAAATCATGCGCTGCCTCAGCTTGAGATAAAGACCCAAAGCTGTCCTCCTGGGGCTGAAACAGATCCATATTTTTGGCAGATCAGGCACAGAAGAGGACTGGAAATATAACCCTTCCTCCCCCCAGTGGGTTACACATGCAGCTCTCACTGGCTTTAATGATAGTTAGGGCAGAATATTACACTGAAGAAAACTGCCTTCGGGAAGCAACAGCTGTGGTCTCGTGGACTGGGAGTCAGCTGACTTTGGCTGCACGCCCAACTCTGCCATTAGCTTTCTGTAGCACCCTACAGAAGCCACTTTGCTCCTCGCACCACTGGTTTCCTCCATGTCCACCTTTGTGAAGCATTCTGAGAGCTGCGGACAAAGTCCTATGGAAGTCTTAATAAAGACAGAGTTTTTGCAGTGGAGTAGAACACACCTAGCTATCTGTGGGACTTTGCCAGGACTGCACCTGAGCACCACACAATCTGTGATGGATTTTATCCTCACACCACACCTGTGAGGTAGGAAAGTACCATCCTGGGTTTACAGATAGGTTCCAGAGCAGATTAAGTGCCTTGCCCAGCACACACAGGAAGTCTGTGGACTCGAACTCAGTTCCCCTAATTCTAAATCCAGTGCCTTATCCACTCATCTGCCCTTAATAACCCAGAGTTCGCTCTGAAGCTCACAACAGGTGTGCAAGGAATGAAGACACACCCAAAACTAAAATGCAGTGGCTCTGACCAGTTTGCGTTACGGTGTCAGTAACATTTAAACCGGGAGCTGTAGGTTTAACCTGAAATGAAAGAATGTGTTATATTTGGGTTACTACATAAAATCACAAGAAGATACTGTAACAATGTTAACATTTTCCCATCCAAACTATCCAACTCCTCACAGTTCAAAGCGCTCGGCTGCACCACAGATTCCCCACTCCTGCCACTCAGTTGCACAGCTCGGGACTACAACTACAACAGGACAGAAAAACCAGCCACAGATCAGCAGCCGCTGAGTCTCATGCAGTGTATCACAGAGACTGAAGGGGCAGCATGTGGCTGCAAATTGAACCAAAAGGGAAAGAGCAAAGTTAACAAGGTTCAAAGACACACAGCTCACTTTTCAAACTGCAAGATTTTCAGGCAAGCTTTATTATTACAGCTGTGATTGCTCCCGCTGGTTCAGCTCACCGAAGTGCTGCTTTCTCTTGTAATTTTTCAGAGGCCTTTCATAAATCGGAAAACATCCTAGCCAAGTATGTAAGATCCGAATGAATAATAATTTAAATGGGCCAGTAAGTTAAAGTCAGCAGAAGTCTGCTTGAGTTAACACTGAGAAAAACGTGGGTCAAGACCTCAGGATTTGATCCTTAGATTACAAGATCCTCAATACGGTAGAGCAGCTTCCCTTTGGCTCGTATAGTGCTGTGCACACGACTGACATGGAACAATTGCACACAAGCTGGAGATCAAAGGTGCTAGCTCTTATCCAGCTGCAGAAGGATTCCACCTTGCAGAGCTACTTAGGTCCTGCCTCAACCGCAGCATCACTGCTGGAGGAAGCTTAGGCATACATCTCGCCAGAGCAATGGGATGAGAAGTGGACAGGAAGGGGCAAAGAATAACCAGAGCCACAACTTATAGAGCTGGAGGCCACACATGGGGAAATGGGGGACAAGAAAGGGGGCTATAAATGGATGACTTCTCAACCAGTGCAACAGGGAAGCCCAAGAAAAAGGGTACCTCTCCAAGGCACTATTCTTTCTGATGCTCTCCCTGGAGCAGTGCCACAAAGCTCCACCGCTTCCCGTGCGCTGGAAAGAGTGCAACCCAGACCATCATTTCTACTAGGGAAAAAAACATTTTTTTTCTTAAAGAACTAATTGGTCAAAGTGCACCCGATTTTTAAAAACACCAACATCCAAACATAATGGGAAGCAACGTCCTTTTCTTTGTTAACTTTTCCACGATTCTCATGAATTTGGTGGACATCACTGCATAAAACATGAGATAAGAAGGGGCTTGTTTTTTAGCCTGCATATCTGAGATGGTTCCTTAGATACCAGAGAAAGCCTGAAGGCAGGTCTTGGCTCCCGATCCCTTTCTTTTAAACATTCTCAGAAAGCTGAAGATGCCTTTGACATAAAACTGATGAGAAACAGGGATGTTATCTGTGTCACTCTGGGTAACATGCCAAACCATCTGGAGAGACCATCCTATTAAAAAACCCCTCCTGTTTACTGATTATGCAGCCGAATTAAAACTGATGAAATGATTGAGTAGGATCCAAGCCTGTTTATCTGCACATAAATTAGACTCACATGATACTCAGCCAGTATGGATCTGGCAGCCAGGGAAGAGCCCACCTCTTCAGCAAACTGATTATTGCAGCAGTTAAAGTATCAATGAAATAAATGTCTTCGAGCAAGAGATGTCGGGATTTATGAAGAAATGAATTCATGAAACATGAATTCAAACAGACTCCCAATTAAAGTTTTAAAAACAGCTCCGGGTGGAGCAGTAATTTGTTCCTTCTGGTGGGTGGGTGACGTTAGGAGAATCAAAGCCTCGGGAAAGACAGGCACAAATTAAGTAGTAGGACATGCCAGAGGCAATTAGAAGGGATGGTAGCTACATATCTTATGAATGCAAGGGAATTAAAAATAAAATAAAAGGTGTCCTGTCAATTTAGACACAGTGTTAATAGCTAATGAACATGACAGTAAGAACTGCAGTTTTCATAGCTATTAATCTGAACTGAAAATTGGTAGCAGACTGCAGCAAAGAAAAATAAATCACACTGTTCAGTTTGAAAATGAATGTGTCAAATGAGTCCCATCCCCATCTCCCTCAGCAGAACCCTCAACCCTGTCAAACAGCTCCACAGTGAACGTGACTTTTCAGAAGCGCAGCACTCTCAGATGGACTGATGAGTGACATAATTTTATACTACTAAACACAGCTAATCAACTCGTGGGAGGGAGGGGAAACCCACAACTTTTGTATTTCTCTGAAGCATGAGCCAAGAGGTGCATTTCCAGTCCTGAAAAAACTAAAAATTCCTCACTTTCAGGGTGATTAACCAGTGGAATAAGTTGCCTGGGCAGGTTGTAGAATCTCCATCATTGGAAGTTTTTCAGAGCAGGTTAGACAAGCACCTGTACCAGTCTACAGACAGCTAGCTCTGGGCTGGGAGTGGGAAGAAAGAAAAGACGGATTCTGTACCCCTCTTCTGCCCACCAACCAGTCCATGTGCAGTTTGTCCACACAAATGCCATTTGCTCAGGCTGTGCTGGAAGATGACAATTTGGCACTAAGTAAGTATTTAAAGCAGTACTTCCAAGGTCCTTATAATGATTCTCAATGTTCTGTTATTCCTTTTACATCCGAATTGCCTTCTAGAGTCTACAAAACAAAACGTGTAGATTCCTTCCTGTTCTGCCAGATCTCCCTTCCTCCAGTAGATCTGACAGAGCAGGAGGCCACACGCACCGCCTTATGTTTCGCCTTATGTTTACTTAATTCCCATGACAAATTCAGCAAGAGAATTCACACTGTTTTTATTATCCATAGATCTAAACTATGGATAATGCTTTAATAAATATTGTTGAGGTGGGCAATTTTGTTCATCACAGCAATGCAGCCATTTCTGGGGTAGAACAAGAGGCGGTTATTTAATAAAACAGTTGACAAATTATATAAATATGAATAAAGTTTGTCAACCATTCTGGGATCCATCAAGATAAAAGGTTCTACATAATTATATATATAATGTATATCTTATATAATATAATTATATATGTTTATATTATAAATATATACATATATTACAATTTTACCAGACAGCTAAAGGAAACTCCCCCTATTGAGAAGAGACAGGCTGCTACATGAAACAGATCAATCTGTTTTTCAAACAATATAAAATGGTATAATTTTCAAGAAGCCACATCTCATCTGATTTTTTTTTTCAGGCTGCCTATCAGGGATTGAACAGTAAGTAAACATTTGAAAAGTGTTCCTCCGAGAGCAAAGGTTTAGATTTGAGTCACAGGATCCATTGAAAAGAAAAATTGCTTCTGTGAATTGGGACAGCATTTTCCCTTCTGAAATTTTTTACAAAAAGAATAAATGGAGATAATCTCTTTACAAGGTACAGCCCATATGGAAATTCATTATTATTATTTTTTCTAACTGCAAGAGAGCTCTGAACGTGAGAATAGGTTCACTGGAAAATACATCATCCTTATGTGGAAGAAAGGTTTCCTCACTCCTACATACAGCAAAGGTGTATTTTAAGGGCTGTATCATGCTCTTGGGCAACAGTAGAATTGCTGATGACAACTGGCGCCAGGCAAGACAGAGAAAAGTACAAAGCTTCAAGTGATCAAATGTATTTAACCCAAAAGAGTGAACGAAATATACATAGATCTCAAGGCCAGAGAGGGCGGGCCACTGTGATCATCTAACAACTTGTATAACACAAAATAATTCCTAAAATAATTCCTTGAGTAGATCTTTAAGAAAAACTTCCAATCTTGATTGTAAAATTGTTAGTGATGGATAAGCCTTGGTAAATTGGATCCATGCCCTCCCATGGCATTATACCCACCTATAGTATCTTTTTCTTGAAGCTCTCGAACACAGTACTAACAATTAGTCCAGCCTTACAACTCTGCTTTGAGGTACAGAAGGAAGGAATTATTGCCCCCATTTTACAAATGGAAAACCAGCCATGGAGAAATTAGCCCAGTCTAACATTAGCTCATGCTGCCTCCCTTCCCAGACATGCTGCAACCAGAACTCTCAGCGTGTAAGCACGGTTTTCAATATTGTACATTTCCCATGCAGCTGTAACTACGGAGCTTTAGACTCGGATCTAGAAGCACAGAAGTGACTCTTCCTGACAGACTTCAGACAACATTAAAGGTCAGATTCCACTTTTCAGCACCACCACTGTGAATTCAATGCAATTCTGTTGACTTCATTGGATTTACACCGGAGATCAAAATTTGATCCCAACAGTCTAAATTAAGCCAGCAGCTGCCTGGAAATCATTTTCTGTTATAGCTGTCACTCATTCCTGTAGTCAACGTGATTGTGCACAAACAGTATGGCAGGCACCTGAGAATGCCAAATAACCTTCCCCACACAGGACAGGCTGCAATACCTAGAGAAAATTATGTGAGTTACAGCAGGACTGGATTAACCCGCCTGGGGATGCCTATCCCCACTCCCCCCGGCGCCTGCCCTCCGACTGTGGAACCCTGGGGCCAGAGAGTACTCCCACCCCAGCCCATCTTCCCAGGGGGTGGGGTGGCTGGCTGGCACGTGGCGGACTCCAACGTAGCCCCCCAGGGCCACAGGCCCTGGAAGGCCATGCCGACAGCCTTGCCGTGAGCTGGCCCCGCCCCTGGGCGGAGCAAACAGGGGCTGGCCCGGCCTGCCCCGCCCCTGAGCGTGGATCAGCCAATCCAAGGGTGGGGTAAGGTGGAACACAGAGCCCGAGCCTGGTCTCTCTGGCTCCAGGATACAGCCACCCCCACCCCCCCACCACCACCACCCAGCCCCGGCAGGAAAAGAGTGCTCTCAGGGTTCCTGCCCTGCCAACTCGGAGCTGGGCGGGTGCTGGATTATCGGAGGGGTTTTAGGGGCTGGAGCCTAAAGCCCCTCCGATAATCCAGCCCTGAGTTACAAACACTGACACTGGATGGCCACCTGAGGCACCAAATTCTTGTCCTAAACAAACTGATTAATTACTACAGGGGCCTGGCTGGGCACAGGTGCCGGAAACAGGGGTGCTTTTGCACCTTTGATTTGAAGTGGTTTCCATCATATACAGAGTTCGCAGCACCCCCACTATAAAAACTGTTTAAGAGCCCCTGCAGCTGGACTGAGGACACAAGGAGAGTTTAATTGTTTAATTAATTAATTGTTCAATTAAACAAACATTAATTGTTTCTATGTTTTGCTGTTCCAAGCAGCATCTCTATATATTGTCCTCTTAAGCACATATTCACAACTCCCATTAGCATTACAATTGTGAGTTTTCCATGAGCCAAAGGAGGTAGGGGAGCATTTTCTTCAGCCAAAGAAATTGCCCTCCACCCCACAATGAAATCCACTGTATGATTCAACCCGTTTGCTAAAGAGAGGAACTCCAAATAACTGAACCAAGCGAAGTAAACATATTGGCACAAAGGTTGCAATTTACGTATTTTTAACCAAGCCTAGAAAGTGACTTAACAGGAATCTTATTGCAACACTACAATGGAAGCTCTTTCACAGCTACTTATGTACCATGGGACAGATTGTGGTTTCAGCTAACTTCACTGGGCTTGATTCACCATTGCCCTTCCCCTTGGGTAGTCATTTCCACTAGTGCAAAGTACATGATATACATAAGGTACATAGAGCTACAGTGCTCTGAGCCCACAGATTTCAGTCAAATTACTCCAAATTTACATTGGTGTAACCAGGGTCAGAATTTGCCCATTACTTTACAGTTATAACAAGCTTTCCCTATACACCAGACAGCACATATAAAGATCACATCACTTAACATCTTTCAGGCACGAACACAGCCATTTTTATGTCCAGCTATCATACAGGCTTACCCATTACCGACTCTGTGCTGTAGAAAGGAGTCCATTCCTACTGACGATAGTGGTAAAACTCCCACTGAGGTCAGAGAGCAGAGTTAGGACAGCACTGAGCAACTTTCAGACTATCACATCTCAAATCCATGACCCTTTGTAAGTCGAAGATCACACGGTCTGTGGCAGCCTTAGAACAGGCCAGGTCTCCCGACTCCGAGACTTCTGATTTCACTATTTGTCCCCATTTCCTCTCAAACCTAGAGCCACTATCATTTTAGTAAGAAACCCACCCGGGCCAGGCCAGAGGCACCCAGCAACTCTTCCTAACTCATACATGAGCACAATATAAAGCACACAACTCCATCACTAACTCACCAGAACAGAATCCAAGTCCGAGACAAACGTTCCTGCAACAGTCCAAGTTCCAAGTCCCACAAGCCCAACTAATCAAGAGTAAGAAAATACAGACCTAACGCTACAAGCTCCTACTTGCACGAGCAGTCTTCTTTGAATTCCTCATGCCCTGAGAGCTTCCTTCGCTGACCTATCTCCTGGGCCTCCATCCTTCTCTGTCTCTTAGAACTTTGTGAATGATTTATTGCTTCTTAAAAAAATGTAGGTTTGCTCATCGCAAAGCTCTCTGAGTTTGGCCGGATACAATAATGATGTTATAATGTCTTCTTTGAGGACGGCTCTCATTCTTTCTGTCAGTTCCATGCTCTTTTTCCGAGTTATATGTCTGAGATCTTGAGAAAAATAGCTTAGAGCCTTCATAGTCAAAATCCCTTTTTAAAGCAGCATACCTGATCCTATGCCTGTCTGGAGAGTCTAGTCTGATACAGCCATCATGATTGAAGGATTTGCTTTCCAGCCAGTAGGGCACTTGTAGGGATTTTGTATCCCTGCTCAATGGAAATTTCACTGAAAATTCAGACATCAGATTATTATATTTTATTTCATTTATTAGTTATTTAATTATTATTATAATGACTCATTAATTTAGCATATTATTATTAATGCATCTGACGAAGTGGGTTGCAGTCCAAGAAAGCTTATGCCTGAAGAAATTTGTTAGTCTTTAAGGTGCCACAGGAGTTTCATAGTTTTATTATTATTCAAGTCACGCCTAGTGGTCGGCTGCAGCAAGCTAGGTGCCATGCCCATACATGATAGACTCCTTGGGCAAGGCTCTGTCTTATACAATCTGAAAAGACATAGATCAAGTGATGTGCCCAAGACCACACAGGCACTCTCAGTAGAGCCAAGAACTGAAGGCGCCCAGCTCTACTGAGTCCCAGCGTCTAAACTGTAACACCATCCTTCCCCCCACCTGGCTCTGCTGAGAACCCCCTGCTCCAAGTTTCCAGTGCATCTCTTGCTTCCCATTATCTCAAGTATCATCTTCATTACAGTATTAACTGCAGTTGTTTTTTTTCGGAGCATACATCTCCGGCGGCAACCATTTTGCTGAAAAATTATTTCATTCCTAGTTGCATGGAATCTATTAGAAGAGACTAAACTAACCTGCATATTGCTACTAATATAGGTTTGACACAGCATTTATAAATTAAAGTACCAAATTCTTCTTTCGGTTACTTATGTGCAGCATCCAGGCACCTCCATCATGTATAGACGGAGGGCAAAATATGGCCCTAAATAATTTGTTGAAATATGAAAGCACTGTAGTGTCTCTTCAGCTAAAGGACATCTGAACTGAATTTTAAAGCTTTCATTCAATCCCTTGCTTCTGTGTTACAAAATCAACAATTCCAAATCTCTTAAAATTATTTAGCCCCACTTTTTGCAAAAATACATGCAAGAAAATGAGATACAAGTGTCAGTCTGGGAAACACTTTTCCTGACAGAAATGTACAGATTTTCCATGCTAAGCTACAAAATCTCTTTTGATCTACCCAGTCCAGTAGGAATTATAAATGCTAAGGATTCAGATAGAATCCAGTCCCACCATAGTCTATAAAAAGTACAAAGGAAAATCAAGAAAGGCAGGAAGAGTTCTGAGTGGTAGTGAAATGCCCACGGTAAATCCGTAGATTCCATCCTATATACACATCTATGACCTGGTAAGTGAGTTGAAGTGGAATGATGTAAAAGATGGGGAACCTGCCAGAGGTTGACAAGCCAAGATGAACTGAAGAGGAACAGTTATAAGTAAAGACTGCTTTTCTCTGCTGTGATGAACTGCTCCATTCAATTACAGCCCCACAGAGCAGACAGGGATTAGCCTATGGTATCTGACCAGAAAGACTTCTGGCACCTTCTTAGAGGAATTACGATATTGGAACGGATATCCCCAGTAGGAAATGCTGTCAGCCTACTTCAGCTGTACAGACCATTATAACAGGTTGCGTCATCTCCATATTTATATCTTAAATAATACGACTTTATTAAACTATCAATGTCAAGGTGCATTTTAATTAAGCCTCCTTTGTTTCTTGCAGCTAAGCAGGTACACAGATACAGACACAGTATTCTGCTTGGTGGACGTTAATAATGGTGGTCTCATAGTAATATTATTCATAGATGTTAAAGCCAAAAAGGCCCATTTGATCATCTAGTCTGACCTCTTCCATAACACAGGTCATACTCCTTCGCCCAGTTACAGGGTTTAGTTGAGAACAAGCAATGTTTTATTTGTATAACACAAACTGTGCACTATACGCTTCTGATGATGTATTTCTACAAATATTCATAGAGACCTATCTACCTTTCTTGGATCCTGACAACTCTATGGGCATAATCTCAATTGGGCAACTCCAATATTTACATGATTCAAGGGTAAATTTGAGTGTGCTTGCTTTCTTTGCCCCCGAGAAGAGAATCACAGTTTCCCAAAGCAGCCTTTCTTTAGCACATACTGTATTGGCTGCTGATAATTTGGATTTGCACTCTTCGACCTTTATGATTTCTCTCACTGTTTTGGTAATTACTGCTTTTACTGCACAACCACAGCACATGAATGATACTTTTTGGTTTATGTTCCACAGGAGGAGAAGATTACAAAGCAGTACAATCTGCTCTATGGATTAAAGAACATAGGAGAGGGGCTTTTCTCCACTTCTCTGTCAGAGCGACCTTCCCAATCGCCTGATCAGGTCTGCGTAGACCCACTCAGTCGACCAGGAAACTGATCTATTAAGACCACCCCAGCAACTGGAGTAGCACTGAGTCAAAGGGAGGCACCTCCTTTTGATTCAGCACAGTGGACGTGCTGGGTGTAAGGCAGTCGAACTGAGATAGGCAATTTATTTTAAGTAATTTGCACATCTCCATTTTACTACCACTGAAAACGGCGGGCAGTGCAGACCCGCCCTGGGTCTCTAGCATTGTCAACTCACAATTGAAAGAAACGGTTACTTACCAGTAACTAGTGTTCTTCGAGATGTGATGCTCATGTACATTCCAACTGTAGGTATGCACGTGCCGCGGGCATGTATCGCTGGAAGGATTTCCCCTAGACTAACTGTAAGTAATCGTTTCTTCTTCTTCGAGTGATTGCTCATGTCATTCCAATTATAGGTGATTCCCAAGCCTTACCTTGGAGGAGGGACAGAATTCTACAGTTTAACCAACTGGACCACGGCTCTGCCAATCGCTGCATCCTCCCTCGATTGCTGGATAAGTGCGTAGTGCTCAGCAAAGGTATGCACTGACGACCACGTAGCTCCCCTGCAAATGTCCACAATAGGCACGCGCGCCAAGAAGGCCGCTGACGATGCCTGCGCCAGGGTGGAGTGGGCAGTCAGACGAGGGGGCGGAACCTTGGCCAACTCATAGCACTGTCTGATGCAGGATGTAATCCAAGATGATAGACACTGAGAGGAAACCAGCTGAGCTCTCTTCCCGTCCGCCACCGCCACAAACAATTGGGGAGACTTCCTGAAGGGTTGGTGCGTTCGACGTAGAAGGCTATGGCCCTGCGCACAACCGGTGTGTGGAGAGTCGTCTCTCCCGGTCAGAGGTACGGGGTTTTGGATAGAAGACGGGTAGAAAAATTTCTTGACTGGTGTGGAAGTTTGACACCACCTTGGGCAGAAAGGAGGGATGTGGTTGCAGCTGCACTTTATCCTTAAAGAATAGGGTGTAAGGGTGTTCCGACGTAAGGGCCCGCAGTTCTGACACTACGCGCCAAAGTAATGGCGACCAGAAAAGCCACTTTCCATGAGAGAGATAACAGTGAGCAGGAAGCTAAGGGCTCAAACGGATGGGCCGTCAGCCTAGCCAACACCAGGTTGAGGTCCCACTGGACTGGTGGTGGATAGACAGATGGGAACACTCTGTCCAAACCTCTTAAAAAACGTTTGTCTATGCAGTCAGTAAATAAAGGTCCGCAAACCAAGCCCTGGTGGAAAGCAGAGATGGCAGCCAGGTGGACTTTAATCGAGGAACCTGCTAAGCCCTGTTGCTTCAGGTCCAGGAAATAATCCAGCACCTGCTGTACTGGAGCTGAGGTGGGCTCTATGCCCTTCTCTGTCATCCATGAAGTGAACCTTTTCCACTTAGCCAGGTAGGTGGTCCTAGTAGACTGTTTCCAGCTATTGAGGAGGATCTCCTGAACTTGGGAGGAGCATTGTAGTTCACTCCCACTTAGCCATGGAGGTACCATGTCTTCAGGTGTAAGGAAGCCAGATTGGGATGCCTCATTGCTCCGCCGCTCTGCGTGAGCAGGTCCAGGTATAGAGGCAGGGGTCCGACAGGTCCAGAAGCGTTGTATACCAATGCTGGCGAGGCCACTCCGGGGCAATCAAGATGACCTCTGCTCTGTCCTGTTTTATCTTTAGGAGAACCCTGTGAACCATCAGGGTCGAAGGGAAGGCATAAGCCAGGCGCATGGACCAGGGAAACTTGAACGCATCTGCCAGAGACCCCGGTCAACTCACAACTGAAACAACATTGATGGCCCAAAAGCAAAAAATGTGGCAGCAGAACCTAAACAGAAGTGGAAAGGGTTGTAACGGCTGGCTAATAAGGAAATGGTGCACATCAAGAGAAAGGGAAATATCTACTTGTTACATATTTGTTTTCATTGATCAAAAATTAAACTTTCTTTGGCAAGTTTTTCATCTGAAATTTTTGGGTTTTCAGTTGCTGAAAACTGAAAAATTTTCAGTTTTTCAACAAAAACCTGAAAACTTTGAAGACACCTTTTTAATGAAAATTAAAAAAAAGTTTTCTTGAGAATAAAAACATTTTCCAACCAGCTCTACCTCAGGCACAGTTATAGCACAGTGTAACAAATTCTAACAGTTGGTAAGTTCAATGGACTCACTCTGCAAACAGCAACCTTGTTTTGCATATTTCTGAACAAGCATTCATTTCCACTTCAGATACGTTTCTCCTGTTTTGCATTGCAAGATCTACTGCATTTCTCCATTTCCATTGCTACTGGCCCAATTCCACACCCTCTTGGAAACTGAAATAAAACACCGCAGCCTGATTGTACCTTCAGATGTTTTATATTGGTGAGACTCCATTGACATCTTTGGAGTAACTCCTCATTTACGCCAGAGATCAGAACAAGCCTGCGCGTCCCTAAAGTGTCCTCAGCCCACCGTCAGTCAATGGAAAACACTCTGCATCTGCTAATGTATCACATCAGTCAAGTCTGACAAAGCAGGATTTTCTCCCAAGAAAGCTCATGCAATATATAAATTTTAGTCTTTAAAAGTTCCACTGGACTCCTTGTTTGTTTCACATCAATCATAGCGTACAGCGAAGAGTGAGGGACTATAGCTTTTGATAGTGAAATCTGGGACCACATATAGACACCACAATCAGCCCCTGTGTCTCCCACAGGATGAAAAGGGGAACTGATCGGAGGATATTGTGCTCCAAACACAGCCTTCACCACGATACGAAAGGAAAACGAACAGCGTCTATTTTTTTCAGGAGTACCATAGCTTACAGTCTCTTCTCAGACCAACTATTAAATGTCATAACTACAAACACATAGGCCTGATATTCCATCCAGAAAATGACCACGACACCTAATATGTGTGCCTCAATTTACCCACATATATTAAGCATATAACAAGGCTTGATGAACTGTGGACAGTAGGTTGCCATGGCACCCAGGATTTTGCCCCTGGCCTCTATGAGCGGTGCAGCAGCCAGGGAGGCGAACACTTCCTGGTGCCTAAAAAAAAAGCCGACAGTGCAGACATTTTCAGTGTCGCCGTCTCTCTCTCCTCTTCCCCACCCCACCGCCACCGAAAGAGCTTCTGACAGTGGGTTTTTTCAGCGCCAGGTGGTCTTTCATGCATTGCACCACTGCCACGGCAGTTTTGGGGCTGGCTCCTAGGTGTGCAGCAGATGTGCTGAGGCCTGGTGTATAACCCTGTTTATTTCACAGATGTGTCATGAAGCTTAATGAATGACCATAACACACTTGGATCTACAAGTACAAAGCACTATTACATAGTCCTCTTCGCTCTGTATCGTTGGCTCTCTAACTAATTCTGCCAACCAGATCACTGTCCGTTCCAAATCACATGAAATGAAACAATTTTAGTCGTCTCCAGAAAACTATCTGAGGATCCTTGAGCTGTATTAATTACTGAGAAGATTAAATCATTGTATGAAATCTGTTACAAGAATTTAATAACCATCACTGCTTTGTGCAATATTTGCCATTCTCATACACTGAACGATATCAACCCACTTCATCTTCACGAATAGTAAAAATGTGGGTGACCATTACCCATTAATTGGGATCCCTCTGGAACCTCATTAATTAAGAATTTTGCAATTGTCAGCATATCTATAAAGAGATGAGTAACAAACGGTATAATTGTGGCACAAAGAAATAAATATATTTTACTTTGCTAATTATTTCGCTCAGTGTGTTAGACTTCCTGGGCTAAATCCTCGCAGGTGCAATGCCACCAATTTCTTTATTCACTCACTTCACTGGATTTAAACCAGGATTAAATCAGCCCATTTTCACAGAGGCGCCAAGTTCTGGTAGTATGTAATTTGTGTTTCATTTTATAAAACCTTATAGTTTCCCTTCAGGTTTTTCAATTTTTTCCACATGAAAAAAGTGGTTTTGATCAGGGTTTGGTTTTTTTGTTTTTTGGGTTTTTTTTTAGGTTTCAGGAAATGAAAACCCGGTTCACCAATGGTTTTCAAAGTATGGGTCACGACCTATGCTGCATCACGGAACATCAGGTCCTGGGCTACTTGCAAACTGAAAATGTCATAATGTCTAAAAATGAATTTCATTACAGTTTTAAAATAATATTACAATCATTCAAATGTCATACATTTTACTTATTTCTGGTAAGACTTATTTGTTTGCCAAGAGGTTTACGCATTATATATGTACACACTATAGCCATTTTGAATGTAATCACCTCACGAGACTGCTTTCTGCACACTGTCAGTTTTGTTAATGCTTTGGAGACTTGAATTGCAAGGCTTAATCAATGATCAATAATTTTGTAATAAGAAAAAGTTTGAAACATAGTCATCAACTCCCTCTACATCTGAAAATGAAAATCTAAGCGTAAATACGTTGTCTGCAACAGAAAATTCTAATAGTAATGGACAGATTTCTGACATATCAACCTCCCCTGAGCCACATACTAAAATGAAAACCAAATTGTGGACGTGGCAGGATAGTGATGCATTTTTTAAATATGGTTTCCTCAATTGTGCTTAGGCAAACCTAGACCCAAAGCCCCAGAATGTTATCTGCAGCGAGATACTTGCAAATGAGAGTTTTAAATAATCGAAAAGACATTTAGAAACAAAACATGAGGAACTCATTGATACGCCTCTTGACTATTTTCCAATGGGAATTAAAATTACCAATGCAAGTTCTTAATCGGTTGACTAATATGAATAATAAGGCAAAACTGATATCACAGGGGTTGTATAGCATTGGCACGAGAGAAAATGGCCCATATAGTTACCAAAAAACTTATTCTTCCAGCATTTCTGGATATGGTGTGTACAATTTTCTACAAGAAGTCTGCTGAAAAATTAAGAAGTATTCCTCTCAGTGATTACACAATATCCTAGCAAATATGTGATACTGCAGAGCATCTGGAAGCCCAGTTTATTTCTCAGTTACAGTCACCCAGGGATTTTGCTAGCCAACTTGATGGAAGTACTGATATTTCAAATTATTCAACACCGTTAGTGTACGTGCGGTATGTATGGCAAGATGACTTTATGGATGATTTGCTGTGTTGTCTGACTTTACCAACAAATACAGCAGGACCACAGATATTCAAAGCACTGCATGACTTTGGACCTGGCAAATACAAATTGGACTGGGCTAATCGCAAAGGAATTACCAGTGATGGTACAGAAAATATGACGGGTAGAAATAGGTGCGCTGTGAAAGAAATCTCTTAGGCTATGTCTACACTTACCAAAGTTAGTTCGAATTAGTTAATTAGAACTAATTAATTTGAACTAATTGTAGTTTGTTTGAATTAACTTAATTCGAACTAGCATGGCCCCACTAGAATGCTAGTTCAAACCAGCCATGGCCACGCAGGGCACTTGCTTCGTTCGAATTAGTCAGTTGCATTAAGCTCAATATGCCGGTTAGTTTGAACTAAGCAATTAGTTCGAACTAACATGGCCACATTGACTTAATTCAAACATTAAGGGTTAGTTCGAAAGGTATAATCGAATTTATTAGTTCGAATTCAGGAAGCCCTTAATTTGAACTAATGAAAGCCTAGTGTGGCCAAGGCTTAAGTTAGTTCGAATTAAGCTTCCTTAATTCGAACTAACTTGCCAGTGTAGACATAGCCTCAGACAGCTGGTAATGTTGTTTGGAATCACTGTTTTATTCATGCAAAGCTTTGAGGTCCAAGGGTATTTCCCCTGAGTGTACATTAATATCAAAGGTCTTAATGAAAACTTAATTTCATTAAAGGAAAGCTCTCCAAACAGCAAGCTTTTTGAAGCATTATGCTCAGAAACCGGAGTGGAGCACACCCCTTATATGTTTCACGCTGAAGTATGGCAGTGGTCACAGGAGAGGGTGCTTTGAAATGGGTCCAAACCTGAGAATGAGATTCACATTTTTCTGGTAGAGAAACAGTGTAATTTGCAAATGTGTTTGACAATGACAGGTGGTTAAAAATGTTGTCATATCTAGCTGACATTTTCTCGATATTAAACTAACTGAATTTGAAGTCACAAGGAAGAAGCAACCATTATGTATTTCAACTCCGAGAACAGACAGAAGCGTTCCACAAGTCATTAGGTCTGTGGCAAACACAACTGAAAAGTAATCGTCCGAGGTACTGCCGGGTCCTATATATAGGACACCCTGAAGAGAACAGCATCAGTGAAGAAAAAGTGAACAAAATAGAAAAAGTGTCCTATAATTTCATCTCGCTGCTCTGTGAACCTGGTCCGGCACCAGGTGTTACAGACACCAGCGATGGATCTCTTGTACTCTGTAGCTGAGTTCTGCGCACCGGTATGGACCGGAAGAAGCCATGCTTGATTTGCTGACATCCAGTTGAACACTGCAATGTAGTCCATCCACTGGACCCCTCAAGTCAACCCCAAAGCCTTGGCTGCTCATGCTGTTGCGCATTGCTTCCCATCCATTCGCCACAATGACACAGTCCTTTGGGAATTCCAGAGGATCACGGAAAATGAAAGTCTTCCCTCTCCATCTTAACAAAATCCCTCACCAGCACTTGAAGTCGTATAACTCCTTTTGGAACCACACATTTAAGCTTCAACCCGGATGCAGCTTGAAAGGCCAAATGGAGTTTACAAGTAGTTACCAACCCACCTTGTAAAAGACCCAATACAAAAGACTCCTGGCTTTGATCTCCCAGGAAGTTCACAGGCAATCCTAAACCACATCCATAGAAACCAGGCAGATGCAGATACTTGCTACATAAATGGAAAATTAAAGACTCCTTAGTGCGACTATGGCCACCCCTATATCAGAGATGCACAACCTGCGGCCCCCGGGCTGCATGTGGCCCGCAAGCATGTTCTGTGCAGCCCTCTGGGAGCGGAGCGAGCGGGGGGATCACGTGATATGACTCCACCACCACCACCACCCACCACATTGCATTTGTGGCCCTCAAGTGGCCTTAGAAAATGCAATTTGGCCCTTGGCCAAAAAACGTTGTGCATCCCTGCCCTATATGGGCACTCTTACTCAAAATTAAAGTGGCTTTATTTTGATTTATCTGAATTCACTCCAGAAGTGAATTCGTTATTTGTCAGTTTCATACAGTAACAAGACTTTGCCCAGACACAGCATACTGCACATGCACATGCATGCACAGACCAGAGGCCTTAAATCTCAACTAGAAAAACAATTAACCACTTCACTCTTCAGCTTTTATTGTGAAACTAGGGCACAGCTGTAATTCAAGGACCCTGTTTCTGGCTCTTCTTCTCACGCTCTCTATCGTTAAAGGTTAAGAATCTTGTTTCTCTGTATTATTTCTTTTTTTTTAAAACTAAAATACAGATTATTGCCCAGCTAATGGCCACAGAGAACAGGACTGGCAGAGGACTGCTGGGTCACCTTGTCCAAACCTTTATGTCAAGCACGAAAAATTCAACACTACACTTTGAAGCTAGAGACCCGAACAGCTCTACTGAGTTTGCTATAATTACCTCATTAAGCAAACTATACCACTGTCCGATTGCCCTTAACCATCTGACAGTTTATCCTCATTTCTTATTTGAATTTGCCCTTTATTAGATTGGGGCTCATTGTTCTCTGTGTATCTAATGTCATTTCATCTTCCTGGTATTTAATAACCCTTAAGTTCATCATAACCCTATTAAACATTTCTTTGGACTAAACAGGCAACTGAATTCCCTTTAACTTTCGTAACTCGATCATTCTGGCTACCCATGCTACCTAGCTGGTTTGTTTAAGTAAGAGCACTCTCTCTGTGCATGGGATTCTAGGTATGTTCTCAGCAAAATGTGGTAAGTGACTCCTCAAACTCTCTTACCATGCAAAAACTCTTTCAAGAAAATGTGGTAAGAATTGATTTCTTCTGCACAAAGGCATTACACTCTGAACCGGTCGGTATTCAGTTTGTTATCCACCATTAGCTAATATCTCTCTTCCTGACTACTTTCAAAGACCCAGATTTCTGCCACCTTTACTCAAGACAGCTCTCCTAGGATATATCTACATTTCATTGTTCACCTGGGCATGAAGGCTCAGTGCTTCCAAGCCCGTGCTTGAACACAGTATCGTCAACTTGCTGGACGAACATCTCCCAGTCATGCTCCCATGGCCGTTATGCATGACACAGACCTTTTGACTCAAGTCTGTGGTTTGAGCTCTGTCCACTCTGCAAAATGACAGGGCTTGGACCCAAGGCACAGAGGGACTCACGCTCTGACCCACCCCCAGCAGGCTCCTTGGACCTGGGTCCTGATTGCTTGCTGACCTGAGTCAGATTGATTTGGGTGTGAACAAAAGGGAGGCTTGAGGACAAAATTTAGTCAGCACCCAACCTTAAGCCCCTAGATGTCCCAATTCAGGAAACCATCCTTAACAAGACCACCATTTGGGCACGTGTTTAGGTTTAAGCATGCCATTAACAACCTGGAGCTTGAATGTCTACACTACAATTTGTAGCCCTGCAGCCTAAGTTCTGTGAACCCAGGCCAGCCACAGGTGTTTTATTGCAGTGTAGACGGATTCCAGTCTCTGGCACGTGTTTCAGTGACATCGATGGGGCTGAGCCAAAGCCTGCTAAATTCAATGGGGAAAACTTCATTGACTTCAATGGACTTTGGCCTTTGAGTAGAGATGGCCTTCAGCCAGAGCCTGCTTTGCAATGAGAGAGGTGCCAGGATTCAAGCAAGTTTTTTACATTTATAACTGATGCAGGAAGCCTAGAAGTCTGGGGGGTATGAACTGCCTCTAGGGATGCCAGGTCATAAATTAAGCTCTGACATGATTACGTGCTTTCCTGAATCAGAATCTTATTCTGTAATTAATGGGACTAACTGTGGAATCAGTCACTACTCAACATGAGTACGGTTGGCACAATTTGGCCATTGATAACAATTCCTTAATTTCCATCATCTGGTATGCATATTTATTGCCTTGCCATTCTTTACATATAACTTGGAGCCAATCACTTTCTGAAACAACACAGATCCTTGTGTATGTTTACAAGGTGCTTTCTCTCTCCTCCCGACCCCAAGGTTCAACAGGAAAGTTGCGTTTTGTTAAAGAAAAATGTCAGTGTGCAATCTATTCACCCCTTCTATTTCCCATGTCTTTCAGCAAGCAGACGTGACAAAAGCTGCAGTGAGCAAATTCTGAAGTCAAGCAAGTAAACAAAACAATGCAGCCTGATTAGCAGCCGTCTGTGTACGTGAAAATCAGGCCCACGAGGCCATCTTTTAAAACGACATTTGTGCCAACTGGATGGGAACAGGCTGCTGTATTTCAAAAGCAGCCTCAGTGGATGGAAGCAATATATCTTGTCTGATCAGTTTAATTAAAGGCTCGACAGCAGTAAAGCATGCTACCCAACCTCTGGGCAGACACGCAGATCCACTAACACGTAACAGAAAACCTTTTGCGTCTCTTCCATGATTTATCTGCAAATAGCTTATAATGTGGTGAAAGATCCACCTAGCAGAACCCACATTACAGGTAATATATTGTGCAGTTTGAAGCTGTTTATTTCTCACAGTTCTCTTTTTTTCTATTTATTTATTTCTAATTTTGGCCTCATCTCCCTCCAGAGAGCAGAATGGCATGGAAATTATTCTTTAAGTGGAACTGTAGCTATGTAGTGAAAATGTCGCTGGCCTTAATTAGGCAAAGGCTCTTAAAATCATGGAGATATAAACCGCCAGAAGTAGAAATCTATTGAACATAATAATTGTGCTTCAGATAAACAGCAGGGAAGAAAGCACAAAGAGCTTAATGTTACATAGCCTGATGAAGTTTTCCTTTACTTGGATCAGTAGTAGAGTTTTTAGTATTGATTTTATTATTATTATTATTATTATTATTGGAACTTTGCAATGAACATATTAATATCATGAACTGAGATTGATAAAAACAATGACCCGTCTACATACTTTTTCTAATTATAATTTACGGAGACAGTTTTGCCCTGATTATTTACAAATCTTTAAATCAGGAAGAAAAGAAAAGAAAACAAAAGAAAAGAAAAGATTTAAATCTCTTTACTTAAAAAGAGACCCAGAAACTTCATTTGCTATATTTTCACAAGCTGCATGACACCAGCAGTGGCTTTTATGATGCCATGTGCACCAGTAAACAGTATTTCACACACCTCATGTAACCTTACTCGAAGGTTAATAAAGGGGCATGATCCTTTGCTAATAAAAACTGAGCCCATTACAAGGGGGACAGATTTCAACTTGCAGGAGAAAAAAAGAAAAAGCAAATGAAAACAGCCACTAAGGGAAAACTCTGTCCCTGCCAGGGGCTGTGCTGAAAGAGTGTGTTGGATGGTGTCATCTGCAGAAGAGGAGATAATGGCCTCCTATGCTGTATTATCACTACAGAACATGGAGTGGATAGTCATGGGCCTGAGTGAGAGAGCGTAGATCTTGATCTAAAGTTTGGAGGTGATTGGATCTGGAATTTTTGGCATATCCCAGGAGAGACAAATGCACAATTACAGAGTTTGGATCCTAAGCCCAAGGATGATAAAGGGAGGCAAAATTTCACTTCAGACCCATCTGTAGGTTTGATGCTCCATAACACTTTGGTGGAATCAGCTGTGCTCCAAAATGTTTTTTTCTTTTCATAGGCTTTCACAGGCCAGAGAGACAGAGTGATTTCTAGCATGAGACATCTTAGCAGCCTCTGGAGGGAAACAGCAAACCAGAGCAGAGTCACCTTCCCCACCATATAGTGTGAACATTGACAGCAAGCACCAAAAAACATCTTTTGAAACGGCAAACCTCCCGCCTATCTCTGTTACTGCTATGGAAACGAAAGCAAAGTCAACTCTTATCAAAGAGATTCACTGCATGCTTTTTAAAGCTCTACTGTTTCTACAGACCCAAGGCCCATAGGCTTGGTTCAGCCTCTCAGACATTCCCCCTCCCTGCTCCCATGGGTCTTTACTCTGCTTACTTTGTCATTGAGGTCTTTACTCTGTTAACTCAGACTAAAATCCCATTGAGGTAAATGGGAAACAGGGGGCCAGGATATGATCTACTGACTTCAGAAGGCATTTTGCTTTAATATAGAACTAAGTGCTGTAGGATTTTGCCCTTAAGTTTCCAAAATGACTCATGGAAATTACATTTTGCTTGGTTCAATTGGACAGTCACTTTGGCAGGGAATTCTTGAGGGCATTAGTGTTGGCATTCAGACAAGTCATCAGCTAACAGACTTAAGAATTATTGATTCTCCTTTCCCTCTGAAGCACCACATCAAACCATTAACACCCTGCCTCCTTCATTATATCGCTTTGGAAAAAGACACACTTGTAACACAGAAGCAAGGGGGGAATTTCCCTCTTTCAGACTGTGATGAGCAGATGGTGTAATGTGGCTGGTGTATTTTATCCTAAAATAAGAACTGATGGAATGAAAATATGTTTGCACAGAGAATTGCTTCCAGAATTCCCCCACCCGCCATGCACACTTAGAAATGATAAACTGGCAATTATGTGCAAAACAGAAGCTATGTTATAACAGCTCCAATTTACCACACAAAGAAATCAACTCAATAATCAGTTTCCCCCAACGCAGTCCTTTGATAATCTCAGATTACCTCCTCTCCCAAAAATTAAGAGGCCAACCCTTTAGGTTCCATGCATAATCAACGACCAGTAGCACCCGCCTGCAGGATACAAAACGATCTTCACACTGACAAGAGGGTGGGTGGAAGGGCAGAGCACTTTTTTGTGATGTCCAGAAGACTGTGTGCGTTCTGCCATAATGACACTACATCACCATTATTTTTTCTTGTTGAGGAATAAAAACTACATCTGCATCCGTGAAATGCCCTTGTTTTTAACTTCTGCTTAACCGCTCCCTTTGTAGTAGATGGGCCTCCCTTTGGAACTGACGTTTAATAGGCCAGAAGGAGCTCTCCTCAAAAGGATAAGCATTCTGTCCCCACCACATTCTGACCTACTGCTGTCCTGAAGGCTGAACCCAAGAACTGAGACACCAAACAATGGAGAGCACTGAGTGCTAACCTTCTGCCTTTCTTAAGCTATAGCAACAGAAGGAGATGGAAACAGTTCCCCGTTAGGATGCCTGCTGCACTTGGGAAATTATGTTGATACTTTCTCCCATGTCTTTCGCTCTGCACTTTTCATGCAAAGATGGAAACCAAGGCTCAGAAACGTGAGCTGACTTGCCAGAGTTCACACAGTGAGTCGGCAGCCAAGCCAGAAATAGAACTCGGGATCCGAGCTCCTAATCTTTTCTCCATCCATTAGGCAGCACTTCCCACGGTATCGGACTAGGTCACAGCTGGTGTACCGAAGGATCACATAAAACCCCTAGGCAGAACTAGACCAGGAGAGACCAGAGAGTATAGACTAATTCAAGGGGGCCACATTTTTCTCTTACTCTACACCTGAAATATAACTACTTTTCATGCAAATTTTTACTACACATGCTGCTGAGATTCTAAATATTCATTCAACCGACACATCTTAATGGCTCAGAAGATGATATTATGGCTTATCGGGTCAATGATGTGCATTTTAATATCTCCCTAAACACATATTTACAAGCAGCACCATACAAGCTGTTAGAATCTATTGTATCAAACTCTTACATTATTACTCAAGTGGTTTTATTGTATTGTACAAATATTACCTTTCTCAATATTTAATAATAACGCAAGTGATTGCTTTAGCCACTTCTTTTAGGACTGATTAAAATGGATACAATGGAGATCTGTAATTAGCATAACAGGAGTGCCGCATGTTCCAGTTTTCAAAGGACAGCTCTGATCTGGGTAGTGTTGTTAAGACATTAAAAAATGTAACAACACAACCTCTCAGTAATGTGCTGCTGGCATCTCAGGTCATGAAGATGTCTCACAGCAATGCTGGGACATCATGATAAAAATGACAAGAGAGATGCGAGGACTTTATCCCAGGGGGCAAAGTATAAAGAATGGTAAAGAGTATTGAATCAGGTTTAACTTGCAAAGTACATGCTTAATGTTAGCCTCAGCGGGATTACTCACACATCCCATTGGGTGAACTGACTACGTGTGTGAATTTGGGATACGGAGCCAATCTTTGTTTTTCTCATATGTATTTGCAACAGAAACAACAAGAGACAGGCTCATATGCACACAGGATGTCAAAACAAACCCTCCACAGCAAGGGGGTAGGAGACCGTTAACAAAACTGTTCACAATATTTAATTCAACCTGAGTCAACACCACAGGATAGGAATGTATTTACACAAACATATAATAATAACAAGAAGCAAAGAACAGCACTAAGACATAACTTCCCTGGATGGATCGCCTTGCAACCTTGAAAAACACTAGGTACAAAACAAATATGGATAAGCATTGGCCACAGCAACATTTCAGAAGATAAACTGATAACAAGGCAAGGTAGATCATATGTACCTTCTATTGGACTACTATATATACTCTAAAACAAACAAGGAGTCCTGTGGCACTTAAAGACTAACCAATTGATCACCCGAGCTTTCATGGGAGAAAAATCCCACTTCGTCAGACGCCTGAAGATGGAGAATTTACAGAATAGGAGGAAAATAAATGCATGTAAGTGCCACAGGACTCCTTGTTTTCTTTTGCTGAACTAGACTGACATGGCTCCCCCTTTGGTACTATATACTCCATTATACACAATGGCTTCAAGCGAGGGAGAATCTGCTGGGGCTGGCAGCAGAGAGAACGTTTTCTGGCCTGAAAACATCTCAGTATTTTGGGCCAAGGAAAGGAATCCACCTCTGTCCATTTCATCTGAAGCAGTTGCAAATGTTTTCTGCATCCTATGAGGGACGCAGAACTTGCATTGAGTTGCCATGCTGTGACGGGATGCGCATCTGTGCAGCCCTAGGGCATGACCTCTGTAACTTTTCTGTTCAGTTTTGCAGTGCAATTGTGTGATTTGATGCCAAATATGCTATACCAGGTTCCTTTGTGAATGCTCAGAACATATTCCTCATGATTACCATGGTGCCCTGTTTCCTACAGCAACATGCGTGTGCGGATATGAAGCATGTTACAGGGTTCAGACTCTCAGGACCCCC
Source organism: Pelusios castaneus (assembly GCA_007922175.1). NCBI lineage: Eukaryota > Metazoa > Chordata > Testudines > Pelomedusidae > Pelusios > Pelusios castaneus. The sequence continues at coordinate 8,633,001 of ML685777.1, forward strand.
TCTAGCACAGTGGCTGGAGATTTACATGTCAATGGGGCTGCTAATGCCCTCCCTGGCTCAGGTAGAAGTCGAGACAATCACAGAACAGGACAGTGAGGGGAGGGGCTGTCAGCAGTTTGTAAAAACGAAGACACAGAGACTGTGAAGGAGGAGAAGCTGCAGGCTTTCAGCCGGAGAAGACACCATCTTGCAACCAACTTCAAGCAAGATCATGGCCCTGCCTGAGAACAGGCGGAGAATGGCTGTAAAACATCAAACAGCCGAACACCATGCGCATAATCTTGGACTCTGAGGTCAGTTTGGGTAGAGATGTTAGAGTAGCATGCAGTTTATACCTTTCATTTGATAGTGGTCACTCCTGACTCATTTATAGTATGTTTCTGCCTTGATTGGCCATGTTCTCACGTGAAATCGGACTCTGATCAATAAACTAGTATTTGTTTGATCTAAAGCTGTGTGGTCTGTAGAGGGTGCGGATGTGGGAGGCTGGGCGCAATCCACTTCTTTGTTAAGTGGATGGATTTAAGACCAAGGTGATTGGGAGTGGGTCCCAATCCCTGTAGGGCAGTGGCTCCCGGTGTAGTGTCTGGGGCTGGGTGTGCTCGCTTGGGGACCAATGCCTGTGTGGCTAGTGGATTTACACCCACTGCCTGGGACCAATTACACACTGGTGGCTGGTGTGGACTGACTCAGGAATGAGTGGTCACCCAGCAGAGTGGGATGAATTGGGATTCAGGAGCGGGGTTCGAGGGGTCATAGTAGCACACCAGACTGGATTTGGGGAGCAGCCTGTCACACATGCCCACTAGGAACCACTTCATCAGCTAAATGTTTTGCACTCTTTCTATCAGTACATGGTACTTGCAGACCATCCATCATGGTGATGAAGGGTCAAGTTTACATTCTTTTGGAGTTTAAAGAGGCACATGAGCCCATAACAATACACCCAACATTGAAATGCAGCTCTCTCTCCATGGAAGACTACAGCTGGCTTACCCGCCCAGACAACAATTTAGGAAATTTAGGAAAGGAAAAATCCCATATCCAAATGAAAATGCAAGTGGTTTTAGGGAGACAGAGTGGAGTTATCCAAATCTGGATCTGGCCCAGACACCAACTATAACTTCCACTCTCACACAAATGTCCTTGGATCTGTTACTAACAATTATGTAAATTACAGCAGTGTGATGTCCACCATCTTGGCCAACACACTGGGGGTGCGTCTACACTTGCAACTTAGGTCGACTTAAGGACGCCTAAGTTGACCTACACAAAGCCGCGTCCACATTGGGCTTTTATTAAGTCGACTTAAGCGCTTCCTTAAGTCGACTTAACAGCTTAAGTCGACTTAATAACACCACCTCTGAAGGTCGACTTAAGCCTTAAATCGACTTCTTAAGTCGACTTAAAGCCAGTGTGGATGGGGAATAGCGCTAAGGCGACCTTATTAAGTCGACTTAAAGCCAGTGTGGACAGCTATGTCTACTGTTAAGTCGATTTAACAAGGTCGACTTTAAGTCGACTTAACAGACTCGACTTAATTTTACAAGTGTAGACATATCCTGGGAACTCAGCCAGGGAACTCCAGACCTAAAAGCACAAGCTGCTAGAACCTGAGCTCAAGAGCTGGTGGCTGCAACAGCTCCTATCCTCTCTGGATCAGCCTATAAACAAACACACACTCACCAGTGGCTAAAAGTGACCTCTCCTCGCAGTCCTACCTGAGACTGGACCACCATTGTATGGAGTACTTGCATATCCATTTAAAAAGCAATGGTCCCTGCCCTGAATACCTTACAGTCCAAAGACACAAAACAAATATTATCATCTCCAATTTAGAGAGGGGGAACTGGGAGATAGGGAGATAATGTAACTTGACCAAGGACTCTCAGAGTGGCAGAGTCAGACCCTCAACTCTTCAAAGCCCTGATCCCACACCTTAAGCACAGGGACCAGATTAAATTCAGGTCTCTAAAGATGCAGAAAGGTACCTGGAGGGAATTTCAGAAAATCCTTGGTAGAGTTGGTCAGAAAAGCATCAACTGAGCTATTTTCCATACGAAAATGCAATTTCATCAAAGCCAAAAGTCTTCATGAAATGGTGTCAGTTTTGCTAAAGTTTCATTTTGGAGGAGAAAAATGGGACAAAAAAGTAGCGACAAAATGTCAAAAAGTCCACTTTTGACATTTCAGAAGAAACGTTTTGATTTTTCTTTCTGAAAATCTCAAAATCTTCTTCCAAACAGAGTTTCTACTCTCAGCACAGCACTCCACACAGGTGTCTTAACTCCCACAGATTCTAGGTGCCTCTGACCAGCCCATTAGGGGCCTAACTGCGTCTCTAAACACTTAAATCCCTTTAATAATGCTGGTCCAATGGGGCTATTTTGCAGCTAATCTGGAAATTGAATTTTGTAGCCCTACTGCATCAGCCAAACTGCATCTCCATGGAAATGATTTAATGCCACAAGACAGTAAATAATCCAAGAACAATTTTCCTAAAAAACTAAAAATCAAATACCAGCCCCTGGATAATGAAAGTGTCAGAATTTCGCTATAATGTACAATGATGTAGCAGCCAATGTCATTCTTTCCCCCAAAGGAACCTTTAGGTTTATGACAAACGGGAGATGACGCTCAACGGCTATTTGATGTGCTCCATAACAGCTGCCGAGGGCCACATGCCATCACAGCACAGCTGGAAAGATACAGCACCGCATCATTAACTGGGTAATAATTCAGCACTTGCCATACACTGAATATTGCTAACTTCTTCTGATGAATTATTTGGGTCCATCATCAGCTGGGAAACCCTTTAGGAAAGATGCACTCTGTAAAGGAGGGTTTATCTCAAAAGGAATCAAACGGTTATTAATAAAATGGCCTGCCCTCAAAACCCTGACACAAATCAAAAACAGGCTTTTGATTCTAAGGCATTTAAATACTTTCTACTTTTAATTTTAAAAATGGATGAAAAATATGATGCTGTGAGTAAATGAACTGAGAGTCTGTGGTACTTAAAAGATTTCTGTCTGTTAGGGGATTCTAGTACACCAATCAGCGTGGTGTTGAGGGTACATCACCTCACAATACAGCTAGGATAGTATTTAGCTTGAAAAAATTCTTCATAACGAAAGTTGCCTAGGACTTGATTGTAACTTTTCTATCCACTCTGAGTAAAGGGTGGAGCATAACTGTACGGCACAAGGGTAGTCAGGGAAGGAACTGTGGATCAAAGAGTCATGGTTCGTTCCAAGCTCCGTGGAGGAGTTAGTTACCCAACCCCATGGCATGTAATACCTAACACCACCTGTGTCCATGGCCACATTGTCCACTGGCCTCGCTGGCCAAGACCAGGGCTCTCCCCACCCTGCAGCAAATGGCACAATCTGAGTAGGGGGAAGTATGCATGAATGGAGTATTGCGTGGCCAGATGTGGAATGCGATAAACTAGCCTGTACCATTGGTCTCTGTGTGTATAGTACAATAAAACCCTTTCAATAGCTGTCCGTTAGTAGCAGCCTGAGATGTAGACTGTACACAAAGGCCGAGTCCACCCCTAAACATTAGATCCATCCAGCTACGCCACTCAGGCCGTGAAAAACATCATGCCCAGTAGTTAGGTGGCCTGAAGTCCCATTGTAGATGGATGCAGACAGTTCAGTGGAAGAATTCTCCTATCAGCCTACTTATTGCTTCCCAAAAAGGTGGATAACCTACAACAATGGAGAATCTCTTTCTGTTGGTGCAGGAAGCATCTACATAAGGGCTCGACAAATCCCAGGCGCCAGATCGCCATGGCGCCCAGAAATTTCACCGTGATGCCTTGCTGTGCCACAGTACTTCATAAGCAGAACACTGCCCACTGCCTTAAAAAAAAAAAAAAAAGCTGCCGGAGCCAACATTTTCAGCGGCGATGCTGTGCAAACCCCCACTGCTGCTGCTGAAAGCACCCTACGTGGTGGCTTTTCATCGGCAGGTGGAGGCGCTCCACTCTGGGGACTAGCCTCTCAGTTGGAACATACCCAGGCTGGCTAGCCCCTCCCACACCATGCAGTCCACTCTATTTTTAGCACACTAGCTCAATCAAAGCTAGCTCAGGTATGGCTCCCAAGATGGGAATCACTGCTCAAAGTGTAGACACCGCCTGAGAGGGCATCAGAACTGTGCTGTTCCTCAGCTGTGACCATCTTACCCATCCCAAAGGAATCAGCCTTAAAAAAATTAAAGTAAGTAAGAGTCACTGTATTCCTTTACATTGTTTACAGCTGGGGCATGAGAAACAGAAATGGGAACCTTAGTCTTACTTATACAAAATATTTTCTTTCCTCAACTCTACACTGGAGAGGGAAAAAAAAGCCACAGAATGAACCAAGGAGAGATCTTTGCTGCTGTCACCAAAGGAGCAGGATTGCATCGGAGGAACAAATGGGGGAACAGGATGTCTCATAGACATGTGTAAGCCAGATGTCTCAGAGCGGATTCCTCCTGGGCAACAAAGTTGTGGAGGAAGTACACATAGGATGAACCCATGGAGAGATGTCTCTACAGGGGAAGGGAGGAGGACACCTGCAGGCATTCCCATCCTGTAATCCTACTTCTCCAGGGGGCAGAAATCAGACGACAACAGCAGCTACATACCCAAAGGTTTCTGCCGCCAAGTCAAGTGGCATGTTCCAATCCACAGGGACGTTGTAGGTCAACACTCTCCACTCAAGACTTGACTCAGGTAGAACCATTGCTGGAGAACAAAGACATGGACCTCCCTTAATGGCACACTGCATTTTCTAGATCCTGAGTGCTAAACTCAGGACTATATGATCAACAGTTCATTAGAAGTGGGATTAAAGGAGATGGAAGAGACTTCTTGTAACATGGACCCTCTACCCCTGCAAGGCGAGTCTCCAGATATTGCATTAAACAGCTACTACACTTGATCTCTACAAAAAAACCAAGATTTGCTGAGACCGTACACAGCAGCATGTCAGCAAGAAGATACAGGAACACTCACACAAGTCTCACAGTGATACCAACTGGCGTCTCATTCCCTTCATCAAAGCACTCCTGGAGCCTATTTGGAGGCATGGAGTTAAGCAACAATAACTACCGAGCAATGAAAGTTAATCCACGTTCACAGCATTTTAATAAAGAAAAAAGAAAAATAAACAAATACGGGCAGATTCCAACGGCTGTTGCCAACTCAGCTCATTTTTTTTAAATAGCTTCACACAGGGACATGGAATTTTACAAGCATTTGGTGCCAATAAGTGTCATTCCACTGGCTTCAGCTGGAGTTAAGTCAGTCCCTTGATGTTTTATAATTCACAACTGAATCTGTAAATCAAGAGGATGTTGTCTAACCTTTGCCTCCAGAGATAAATCCTCAGTTGCAAATATTTTGCTCCTAAATATTTCCTGTATTTTTTTCTAAAGCAGGAGGCAGGTAAAATGATTGGCACACTGTGTTTGAATCTTATTTCTAATTTCCTTTCATTTCATCTCTGAATGTTCAGGAGTTGGTTTCCTCTGACTTTTGATAAGTTGCAATATTCTTCACCTCCCGGAATGCAGTCACATCCTCCCCACAAAATAAAAGGTGATTGAAAATTATACCATATTTGGAAGGGCCCAGGCCACAAAATGCAACATTTAAGGGTGTTTGTTTGTTTTTTAAAACAGACTTTTACAAATGCTGACATTACTAGAAATGTTTGAACAGTCATAGATTGCAAAGGCCATAAGGGCACCATTCTGACCATCTAGTCTGACATCCTTTGTCTGCAGCCATTTAATATCACTACGTGGTTCAAGTTCCAAATTTTGGTTGAGTTAGAGCATCTCATTCAGAAAATCCAATCTTGATGGTAGTGTCACTGTGGTGGAACTATGGGTGAGATCCTCCGCTTTGGAACTCAAAAAGCATAGAAATAAGGACTTATGTGCAGCTCCTGAGCTGCCCAGCTTATACCATCTTCTCCTGTCGGTGGTAGGGCATGGGCCAACCAGTAACACAGCCAGCAGAAGGTCCAGAGATCCACCTATGAGAATCTTTCAAACATACGGCATTCTACATGCAAAGACCATGTCTCTTCTGGACCTCACCCCAGCTCTTCAATACTGCTGTGGGTTCCATTTGTCATCTCTTCCCTCCCCCCCCCCATGCATACAGAGCCCCTGATCCATGCAATAAGAGCTACAATGCAGGAGCAACTGTCATTCTTGAAGGACAGGCCAGGAACCATGCTGCGTAGAGCATATTTTTGTTCCACTTAGTCTTATTCCTCAGACACGCAGAGTTGCACTCTAGTAATACAGGATGATACAACCTAGGTACGTCATCACACCAACCATTGTCTGTGGCCTTAGCCCTTTTTATTCCCTTGAGCACAGGAGGAAGTATTTAAATCTCATTATTTTATTGTGAGTCTTACAGTATCTGCTTGTTTTTCTTGAAGACCCGGCTCCTTAATGTAACACAAGGAAGATGTGGACAAATTGGAGAAAGTCCTGAGAAGAGCAACATGAACGATTAAAGGTCTGGAACACTTGACTTATGAAGGAAGATTGAAAGAGCAGGGTTTGTTTAGTCTGGAAAAGACGAGTCTGAGAGGGGACATGATAACAGTTTCTATGATTCTATGAATTTCAACTTTTATATATGTATATTTTTTTAAAAAAATAGAAGCGTCCATTTCTAACCCTGCTGGCTGGAGAGAAAAGAGTGATGTCTAAAGGCTCAAAAACCAGAAAGTAAATACAAAGAATTCCAATGCTTCAGGGGTTGGCAATACTGCAAAGGACACAGCTTAAAACACAACTGGCGCATGTACTTGAAAACCAGGAAGTGAAACTGACTAGGCCAAGGCTGGGCAAAACCCTGGGTCCAGGTCATCATGGCGACCAGGGACTGTAGCCTGGCTCCTAGCCCCCTGTGGAAATGCAGTGGAGGAGCGCCCTCTGGTGACCAAAAATAAAACTGCTGGATCCCTAGCTGGGAGCCAATTTTGTCGAGGCCTGGACTAGGCACAGCCCAGTCTGGTCTACAGAAAGGAATAGAGGGGGGGAAAAAACCAAACCAATTGAATTAATGATGAAAAGGTAATTAGATTTAAAATCATTACATTTTAATTTATCATTAAATTAATACTCATTAAAATAAAATAATTTTTAAACATATTTTAATTGTTACCATTAATTCAGTCTATTTGGATTGCTTAAGGAACACCTTCTTCCATTGGCAAGGAACGAGACAGAATCAGCACTGGAGATTACAGTGTAGACAAGACTCTGGCATTTATATCACTGTTCTGTTCGGTGCTTTTTTGTCACAGTGATAAAAATGCATTGGGCTGTCTGAGCCCCGTCTATCCCACAGCTTCCACTTGTGCTGTCACTGGTGAGGGGCATCCCCTGGGAATTGGGGCTCTGAAAAATCCTAGCTTAGACAAGGCTTTAGAGACTTCATGACAGTGATTTACATGACTACAGCAATGAAAATTCCTGTCTGGAACCAAGTGCCTCACTGCAAACTTACCATAGCTGCGGGGCTTACTAAGAGTCAAGAGGTCACAGTGTTTATTTGTTGCTCTTCTAGGCTCATTTTCCCATGAACTTGATGGATCCTCAAATGCCTTGTATTCCTCAGCTTCCCCCTCCCCAGAGGACCAACTGTGATTAATGCAAAGTCTTGTTTTAGTCTGGAAAGCTGCAGGGTATTTTTCTTTTATTTTTAAAAGAATCTGCTCTTTAAATATACTCAACTACTTAAGAGTTTTAATAAATAAAAAGGCCTTTGTTCTAACAGAAGCATAATGGCACCGATCCTGCAAGAATAGATGACTCATATGCATCGCCCTTACTCAAAAAGTCCTGCTGAAATGAGCGTACTCAGATGAGAAAGGGTTGTATATCCAGGCACTTTTTTGGATATGCAACCCTTTCTCACCTGAGTTGTACGCTCATTTCAGCAGGACTGTTTGAGTAAGGGTGATGTATATAAAATGGACAAGGAGGCGTAATTTAACAGATCTAGCACTAGACTGGTGTTCAGGGCTATGTCTACACTTGTTAATTTAGGCTGACTTTAGCTAAGTCGACTTAACATGTCCACACTATAAAATTAAGTCGACTTAGGGGTACAATGGGGCAAAGGGGGACAGGGACCCTGGCAGGGCATAGGGGTAGGGTGGGCATGCCAGGGTCCTCCTGTGCCACCCCCTCTGGCAGGGAGGGCAGTGGGGGAGTCCTGGAGAGCCTAAAGACGACTTTAAAGGAGGTTTAATAAAGTCGACTTAATAAAGTTTAATAAAGTCGACTTAATTTTCCTTACGTCGACTTAAGCAAGCTGCTTAAGTCGACGTAAGGAAAATGTAGTGTAGACGCAGAGTAAATTAAGTCGACTTAAGCAAGTTTAAGTCGACTTAATTTACAAGTGTAGACACACCCCAGGAGTGCTAGCTTCTATTCCCAGCTTTGTCACTAATGCACAGCGTGCCACCGCTCATGACAAACTTCACCTCTGGGTGACTGTAGCAAGTCACTTCCCCTGTGTGCGCTTGCTTCACCTCAGTCATGACAATGCTAAAAGCAGAACAGCAAGAGTCGCCCTAAACATGTTGCCAGCCAGAGCAAAAAACATAGTCGCCCCCTCCAAACTCCTCACCTCCCCCAAAAGCTGGCCAATCAGCAGAGAGAAAAAATGGCTGGCCAATCAGAAGCCAACCTGCAGAGCGATAGGTCAGAACTGCTTAGCTGAACCACCCTACTTGCCCTTCTTACAGAGCCAGCCCTGGCGTACAGAGACAGAAAGCAACGTTGTGTTATTTCTCAATTCTCATGGCAAACAATGGGGCACAGTATATTTGCACAGAGCTGTCAACTCCTGATTTTATCGTTCTCTTGTATAAGTCAGTGATTTTTTTTAAAGCCACAGATCTTATAGTCATGTAAGTCATGTGAAAATCTCAGCTTTCATTTAAAAAAAGTTTATTGTTATCATGAGAGAAAAGATTGAAATTATGAACCATAAGTAACACATTTGGAGATCCTTTGATGTAAATTTCTTGATTTTAAACACAATCTTATGGTTTTGGGACCCAACTCATGGTTTGGAAATACTGTATTTGGGGTTTTCAGTGCTGTCTGCAAGCCAACATACTTACTGTTGATTAATTTCAGAAAGGTATTCTTCCCTTGTCCCAGCCAACTTGGCTGTCTCCCCCCCCCATTGCTTCGTTGTCTTGTGAAGTCAGAACTCAGTTTTGTCTTTAAGGCTAGGTCTAGGCCATGAATGGGATACCCAAAGAGAACTATCTCCCAGCAGATCAGATTTTCTTTCCATTACGATAAGCCAATTCAGTCCCACCCTCCCATCACTTTGTTGTATATATTTGGAAGGCTCACTATCCCCCAAACAATGTCAGAAGGAAATACTCTTTAAATTAGAACATGGGAACAGATTAGTTCAGTTAGAAGCTCCCACAGAGAAAGGTCTGGCAAGTAACTCTAAGATTGCAGAGGGAGGGGAGGGGGAATCTAACATCTTTGTGAGGATTCTTGCCTACAGATCCATCCCTTTGATCAATTACGCAATCAGATTTTAATGATCATAATTTGCTTCTCAACAACCCACCCACAAGGGATTTGAACCAATAAGATTTCTACTTCATCCAAAATTCTCTAAATGTAGGATGCCCCCGATCCTGTGTAATAGATCCTCCAGATCCTGTGTACTAGATCCTCCAGATCCTGTGTGTCTGAAACACATCACCTGTGCAAGTAGCTGAGTATTTACAGTCTGCTGTCCGCTAGGGCTGCAAAGTCTTGTCAGCCAATTCAGCATGTAGGCAAATCTATAACAGAGATTTTGGAATGGCGACACACAGTAACAGTGTCCCAAATCCAAATGGATCAGAAATCATCCCCAACAGCAGTTTCAGAAGATATCTCCATAGGCAGTCTGACTTTCCAGGAGAGTTTGCCACGTAATTATCCTATGTGCCTTTGGGAGTCTCCCAGTTAGTTAAGAGTCTAACAAAGGACAATTTATTTAAATGGCTATTCAAGGTCACAGGATGCTGTTGTCATTCAAAGAGGTGCATTTTGTTGGTTTAAATCCAGTCAAAGGAACTCTAGTCAAGGCTTGCTGAACTAAAATTAGACATAACACCTTTAGGCACGTGTGTGAAACGAGCATCTACAATTGCAAACAAACCATCTGATTTCAGGTCAACCCTCAAAGATGCTGGGACTGTGGTGTTAATTTCAGCAGCCCTCATAGGAGGATCTACTTTTTGGGAACAGTAGAAAATGTAGTAATTCTTTTTATGTAAAGGTTCAGGTGGGGTCTGTCAGTCTTGATAGTGTCTATTAAAATAAAATGCTGAACTGTGCCTGTAAAGTGACAGACTCAGGTTCACAAGACAACTTCTCTTCCAAGAGCCTTATTAAGTAACTCGTTCTACTACAGAAATGCCTTAACCATGATCAAGACTCCATTATATGAGGCCCTGTATATACATGTAGCAACTGGTCATGCGCCAAAGAGCTTGCAATCCAAACAGAGAAGACAACTTGTGGGAGAAAGGAAGTTCTACTATCTCCAGTTTACAGATAGACTCACATAGCATCATATCAGAAGTCTGTGGCAGGGCAAGGAACTGTATCCAGATCACCTAACCAGGAATCAGATGCCATAACCACAAACGTAGAGTATAGGATCAGAGAACTGTGCTGTCTTCCCTTGGCTGCGTTGACTTGAAGGGCTCTCCCATTGACGCAGCATTACTCCATTTGGAAGGGCGGAGTTACTGAGTCGAAGAAAGAGCACTTCCGGGACCGAATGAGCAAATCTACACTGGCCACTCAATCAATCCCACTGCCTCGCTCAGTGGCGATCAACGCAGCATAGGGGCCATCTTGGAAGTTTGTCTCTTTCACCTACAGAAGTTGGTCCAGTAGAAGATTATCACCACCCCCACTTTGCTACTCTCATATTTTTAAATTGAACGGTTAAGGGGCATTTTCAGGATTGGGCCTACATATAGAAGTCCTGGCAAAGGGAATGGGAGCTGAAGTCTTGCACATTTCCAGTGGGAAAACACATTGCTCCAGAATTCTGAAGGCTGGCAGGAAACCCAGCTTTCCAAGAGACTGAAGTTACATGGGTCAGGTCAAATGCCGCTACCCAGCAACTGTTTCCCAGAGAAATACCGTGAGGAGTACAATAAGGCCAACTAAAAATATGCTAGGGATTAACCCACATTGCACATGCTGAAGTCATATTTATCAGACACACCCAGCAATATACAAACAAGGAGTCCTGTGGCACTTTTGTTCAATAAGCAGAGGTAATACCAGGAATGGATTAAGCCAAAGCAAGGGAAAAGGTACAGTGGCCATCAGCTGGGATGTGACACCTGAAAGAAAGAGGAGCAACTGGGGAGAATCTGCCCCAGAGATTAAAGGAGAGGTGGGAAGGGAAGTGTTCAGGGGGGAGCCCGACAATTTGGTGAACCCAGATACTATTTACTCTTTATGCATCCCTCGATTATGCCTGAAAATTCTTCTCATGTGAGACTGCAAAACATCGGTTAAAGGCAGACTCTAATTCAAGTCATCTTTCCCTTTCGGAAGATAATGGCATCAGATTCCAAAGTGCTAAATCAGTCAAAGTCTAGCGCTAGGAAGCTCTAAGATTTGACATTTCTCATGTAGGAGCAGGCCATCCTGACGTCACTAGTGGATCTGAGTGTGCTGCATGAAGCTCTGAGCCCATTGACAACAGATAATGGATGGAAATAATGTTGCAGGAGCCAAATGTAAGAAACTGGAAATGCCTCGTGACTAAATGTTATTGAAACTTCTCACTTTGGTCCTTGAATTCCCCATTGATAGGCACCAGCTCCTTCATGTGACCTCTGGTTGTTGATTAATGAAACTTGGCGAAAGCAGTACAAAATCCCAAGTTACCTCAAACCCTATTGGTGGAAATGTGGACAGCTATCACGACCATCTTCTGTCCTCACGTAGCGTTAGCTAAAAGGTCTCAAACAGGCTGCACTGCTTTCTCAGTGCTCCTACCAATGGTTCTGCATCCAGAATAATCGCAGACATCTCTTGTGTACAATTACCGGCCTCTTACAGCCTCACCTTGTCTAACTCCTCACTACAGATCACGTCTCCCGTCAGACACTACCTGCATTTTCTGTAGCTTCTCACATCAGTTGCTGGGAACTCTGGCTCCTTAAGAAACCAGCTGTCTGCAAAGTTAACAGGTTTGAAGCCCTTGGATACAGCTCTCATGTAACAGCTCTGTGGATCACTGATGTTCATAGCCTCTTATCGAGCTGGTGTTAGAACTAACCTCTGCGTTCAGTAGAAACAGTCAGGTGATGTAAAGTTCAGATAGGAAAGTCTTGTGTGTTCAGGTTCTTGCTCATCTTCAATCTTTTTGTGGATTACAATACTAATTATTAGGGAGCAGTACAGCCAAATGGATAGGGGACTGGGCAGGGTTCAATTCCTGGCTCTGCCACAGGCCTCCCAGCTGTCCTTGGGCAAGTCGCTTCTCTGCCCTAGGCCTCAATTTCCCAAATATTTTAAATGAGGAAAATGAGACTTATGACTCAGACTTTAAGGCCAAAAGGGTTCATCATGATCATCTAATCTGAGCTTCTGGGCATGGCAGGCCACAGGAACTCACCCACCCGCTCCTGTAATAGACCCCTAACCTCTGACTGATTTACTGAAGTCCTGAAATCATGATTTAAAGATTTCAAGTTAGAGTGCCCCACGCAACAGAAGGCAAAAAAACCCTCCAAAAACCAGGATCCCTGCCAATCCGACCCGGGAAAATTTCTTCCTGACACCAGCATGGCGATTGGTTAGACCCTGAACATGTGGCCAAGCCCCGCCCATCAGGCACCTGGAAAAGAATTCTCGATGGTAACTCAGAACTCTCCCCATCAATTGTCCCTCACTGGCCGTTAGATGCATTTGTTGCTAGCACACATTGACCTCCTTTGTAAAGTGCTTTGAGCTCTAGTAAAAGTGTTGGAGAAGAGCAAGTAGAGTTAAATATTTATATTACAGCAGCACCCACAATTCCCAATTGGGATTGGAGCCCCACAGTGCCAGGCACTGTATAAACATAGAAGAGAGATCCCTGACCCAGAGGCTTTACAAGCTAAGAGAAGCACACAGATGAAAAGCAAGGGCTAACACATACAAGTAAATGAGTGTGGTGAAGAATTGGCCCAGCTTTGTTAATTCCATGTGTTGCTGTTTTAAATTGGGGTACAGGCAGGGAGTAGAAAATAGGGGACTAGCAACAGGCAAAGACTGTCACATGCGTAGGCATGACCAGCAAGCTGGGTTTTGGAGGCAGGGGGATGTTTTAAGACTCATACAAGTGGATTACCAGCATGGCCCCTGTAAAAAAAACATGGTCTTGCACCATGACACTGCCGGGGGAAGGAGGCGAATGGGAAAAGTTCTCCACGTCACAGCATTAGAGCAATTGATTTAGTCATTATTTAGTTGCTGATTTATTTATTAAGTTGTGTTGCTTATTTTCAGATCAGCACAATAGAACCAAAAGGACATTGTTAGACTGATTTTTTATTTTTTAATTATACTAACGAGAGATATTTTACTGAACATATTGTAACAAATGCATGGCCACTGGAGGCTAAAAGTATAATTTGATGGTGTAATCTCTGGTGCCCCCTTCCCATAGGAATCTATAGGAACAAAATCCCCTTGTCAGCAGGAATGGAATTCAGAACCAAACTCCCCAAACCCAGGCTCCTAAAGGGAATGCCATTATGACAAATTGTGATTCCATCCAGAAGAGGGCGATGGTGCACATGCAGAGTATTACAGAAGAGAACGTGAGAGACTGGATACTTATCGAACAAGGAGTCTGGTAGCACTTTTAAAAACTAACAAATTTATTTATTGCATGAGCTTTCGTGGGACAAAATCACATTTCATCAGATGCTTGAAGATGGGGAATTTACCATCTTCAAGCGTCTGACAAAGTGAGATTTTTCTCCCACGAAAGCTCTTGCAGTAAATAAATTTGTTAGTCTTTAAAAGTGTCACAGGACTCCTTGTTTGTTTTGCTGAACTAGACTAACACAGCTATCCCTCTGGAACTGGATACTTTCTGCCACAGTCTTTTTATGACTTTAGTTAAAGCATTGTGTGTGTCCGTTTCTCATCTGTGAAAGCGATAACACTTACCCATTCTCCAAGGCTATTGTGAGGATTAATATTTGGAAAGCACTTTGAAGATGAAAAGTAAAAGTTAATATTTCTCCTTTGTCTTCCTAGCTAGGCTCACAGAAAAGTCCCACAGCATTTAACAGAGATCAAACCAATAGGAGTCTGTAGAATTCAATAATGCTATATAGATCTGATACTAAAAATCTACAAAACATAATAAAGAATAAGATCCTGTATGGGAAAAATGTTAAGCATCCTATAAATTCTATAGCAAGAATTTAAAAAGATATGCCCAATCTTTCTTTTTCAGAATAGGAGGAGAAAGCAGGACTGACAAAAAGGAGAAAACAAGACAGAAAAGAGACAAAAGGATGGTGCTGTGGGAAATGATTTAAGAGGCAGAGAATTTAAATGAAATGCAAAGTCTAAGTGTCTAGGAGAAAGGGGGCAAGAGGGGAAATGACACCCCTGCTATGAAAACCAAGGGAAGCAAGAAAAGATATAAATTCTTCATACACAAGTAAGTGAGTGGTGACTCCTCGGGGAAGAGGTTGAAAGAAATTAAGTCAGCAGGGGAGAGAGGGAAAACATTCTGAAGAAAGAGCCGGTGTGGAATTTGCGGACTGACAAGCAGAGTCATGGCAAAAGCACCAATGAAATGTGTTATAGGAATTACTTGACACACATACAGGAGGGGGAAGAGAGAGGCTCTCTGCCGATAGGGTTAAAAGCGAACCACACAGCATGCTAAGCGACTGGTGGGGGTTCAGCACTCTGCATGCCGACTATCCTCCTGGACAAAGCCGTGTAATGAGAACAGAATATGCCAAGGAGCTGATGGAGCAAGCAGGACGCAAGAACAAAAGGCTGGGCTGAGAGTCGTGGGGCAGAGAGAGATGTTGCTGGATAAAAGTACTGAGAACTCTGAGCCCAGGCTTGGCTGTCTGCAAGTGGAATTGCTTGTTTTGGCTGCTCATTTCTCTTGCAAATCAACATTTTTCGGTACATGCTGAAAATACAACAAACTGAGAGGTAATCATACAAATCTAGACATCACTCATTTTCTCCCAGTGTGAAGGACACAACCCCTAAAGCTCCCAAAATTCTCAGATAGACAGCACATGAGACAGTAATTGAAAGCTGACTGCACAGCCCTCACCAGATAGCGGAGTCCCTAGGAAATGCCATGTGATTATTCAAACTATATGATAAGAATAAGCCCTTTCAGCCCTGCATATCAAAGCATGGCATTAGTATCAAGATTGCCTTCTGTAAAAAGGAGTCGCAATGAGGCTATCTGAGACATGCAAAGGTCGATGGCTTGCCCACAGTCACACAAGTCAGCACTGGAGCCAAGAAGAGAACCCGGATCATCTAATTGCCAGTTTTCTAGTCTGCCTTTCTCCCCCCCCCCCCCCCATCCCATTAATTTGTATTAGGCTTTGGAACTCATTGCCACATGATGTTGTGTGGGCCAAGAACTTAGCCAAATGCAAAGAGTGATTGGACATTTATATGGATAACAAGAATATCCAGAGTTGTAGTTGTGAATGCTAAAAGCTTAAAGGAGGAGTTTTGGAAGGGATGTAAAACGTCATGCTTCAAAGCGTGAGCCTCTCTCTCAATATTAGGGGTTAGGACAAGAGCCCCGTGGTGAGCAAGTTATCTCACATCTTCCTACCGTGGACTTTCCTGCACCTTTGTCTGAAGCATATGGTGCCAGTGACTGGCAGAGACTGGACATGGAATCAAATGGATCATGGACCTGACCCAGTCTGGCCATACCTGCAACAAAATCACTGTAGCTGATCTCTAGGAACAGAAAACTTGAGCCAGTTCAGTTCTGGAAGATAAGCTATTTTCAAACTGGTGAGGAAAAGAGATTGAAAACATTCCTGGATGGAACAGGATTCTCTCGATTGCCTGCATTGTTTTCTTTCTATTTGCCACTTCAAAAACTGCCTCTGGCCAAAACATTCCCACTAGGAATTGCACACGGACTGAACTGTCCGCTGGTATCCGCGAATAGCACGAAGGAAATGATTTCTTCTTGCAATCAGCGCCGATATCACTAAAGGGCCTGAAGAGTCATTCACTGAGAAAATGCCGAGGATGTAGGTACAGGTGAATTCACAAGCCAAAAGACTGGACTGACCTTGAGCCCACTCCTTTGTTCATGAGCCTTTCTCTGCAGACTGGGACCGATTCTCCATTGTCCTGAACTTTGTGTAGTCATTTAAGCCAATGGGAAGCGAGTGTAAAAGGCTACTATTTATAAGTGGCAGCGTTTCATGGCAGTTTTGCAGCACTGAACGTGGTTACAGAGATGAAGAAAGGGCAAAAGATGTATCAGGCCCCGAGAGATGGTGCAACTAACAGAGTCATTTCAATTAAGAATCATAACCTATGTGTGCACGGACGTGGACATGCTATTAACATACATATGCAGCAGCAGTGGTCAACATTATAAAAGTCACCATTATAAATTTGTAAATAGCTCCAGTGGAATTCTACGTTCCCCTTCTCCTCTGCTACACGTACACTCCGCCCCACATACACACCCACACATCAGAGTGACTGAATAGAAATAACTGCCGTATCTATTGGGAGAAACTGACCCTTTGGAGAAGTGGTACAATGCCTGAGAAAGAGCAGTTGGCAATCATTTGTGCAAGTCAGGCATGGAAACACAATGCTAGAAATAAGGAAAAATTCCAGGGCACCTGAGAAGTGAGATGATTTAACCCTTTTGCTAGAGTAAGCTCAGAAGAATTGACACACCTTCTCGGAAACCTTCCTTGATCCCAGAGCCAGGGCTTCTGAAAACCAGTAGCACTAAGTCTGCTACTGGTTTTTAACCCAACCTGAAGCTGGACACAAGCAAAGGGGAGACCAGCCAGGAGAACATGTTCAGGGAAATAGAAATACCAATGGGCTGGTCAGAGTGGGTAGGCAGCTGTGAGGTCAGGAAAGGGAGGCAAACGGTTTTTCAGGACGGGAATATCGGGATGCAATGCTTTGAATGTGTGTGGATGTGCACAAGGCAGAGAGGAGCTGTGGGAAGATTAGGATGAGTCTAGTGAGCAGCAGCTGGGGTCCGTTGGGGACAAAGGGAAGTCCTCCAAGGGTTAATACTTTCCCAGGGATGGTGAGATGTGCCTCCTTCCAAGGGGTAGAGGTGAAATCTGGCTCCAGGCAGCTCCCACAGCCTCCAGCACTTGTCTGAAAGCACTACCTCAGCAGGGGCACTCTGACCTCCCCAAACAGAAAAAGCAAAAACTGTTACGCCCAGTGGTTTTTCTGCACCAGAAATCTCCAGCAATCCCATTCTAGGGGTTGGGGAAGGAGAGCTCTACACATTGAATGATCTGCAGACAAATCATTTCCTTATTATACGTGGCAGCCTCCCGCAGACCAACCTGCCAGAGGGCTCCCTGGAATCTCATTAGGTGCCTTACCCTCTCTCTGCTTCATTCCTGCCCCCCACTGCCCTCTAAACATTATGGCTCACATCTGGGCAGGCCTGAAGCTGCTCCCCTCCAGGATCCCTCAGTAACGAGACAGTCAAAAAGAGGCCTTGGAAAGTGTGATATGGATACACGGCATTACAGAAGTCTCTATTTTGGGAATTCCCATGATCCAGCCACATGTCCAACCATAGCTCATGACAATTGTCAGCCCCTATTGGGCTCCCAAGAGTTGAATGGGCCTGTAGACGGGACTGGTCCCACACATCTAGGGATGGTGCTTCTAGGGGAGGGTTGAGGCACACTGAGGGTTGCTTGGTTTGTTCTTCCACAGCATGGAGTTGGAGAGGGCGTCATTCTCCAGGGGACGTCTATGTGGCATCTGTTACGCACACCACTTATTTTTTAAGGGGCTGAAATGAATGAACGAGCCCCTGTAACCAAGGCTGCAGTTCTGTCTGTGGATCCTGAGGAAGATCAGCGAGACAGTGAACTTGGCACTCACCATTTCTGATGTTACCAGCATGCCTTGGTGGAATTATAGCAACATGGTTACGCACAGCTGGAGGTAAATTATTCTTTATGTTATTTTTATTTAACACAGTCACTTCCCACCTAAGTACTATTTTTTGGTCTCATTATCCAGAAAGAAGTTGCTGATCAGAGCTACGATAGGACAACTGCCAAGTCTGAAATCAGAGCAGACAAGCCACTCCAAACTCCCTGAAAATGCTCTAAATGAACATTCAAAAGAACAGATTTCAAAAGCTTGTGGCACTCGAAGGCTGGGTCATTTCTCTTGTTATACACAAATGTAACAATTCCATGGCGAGTGGCTTTGTCACATAGCTATACATCCCATCTGTATGTCCCTGTAGGACTAACAGACAGCTGTTGTGAAGTGGGGTCTCTCCACTGCAATGCCTAGAGGTCACTGGAACAGCCTTGGTGTAAAGTAAACAGGTATTTTCTAGAGACGTACAATTTTCTAAACTATTCTGCCATTCAATGTGTATTATCAAGATCTGGCCAATGACCACTGTATGGTGTTCCCCTTCCTCCTAATTTCCACCTCTGTTTTGTCTTGCTAGAGGATTAGCATGACCCTTTGCCCTACAGAGATTTCTTTTCAGTTTTGGACTCTACTGGAAACAAACCAATAACATCACCACAATGTCATGACAGTTACAGTAACAGAAAATGGTGTCAAAACATCATTATCTCTGAACTAAAATCAAGTGAAACTCAGCAGCTTCCAGGCATAGGGATTTATCTCAAAGTTCTTCAAGTTCTTGGGCTGGGTGACTTTGTGCCCCTGCAATTTTGTTTTGGAGGAGCCCATAATCTCAAAGCAAAATTCACATGCCAAAATTTCACATTCTCAGGACCCTCAGTTTCGCCTAGCATCAGATTACATCATGGAGATTCCTGTGGCTTCCACCCAAAACTGTAAACCTCTCCTCCATGTCTGGAACACATCCCAGTATTACTACACAGGTAGAGAACCTCAACAAGTCTTTAGCAATCCCAACTCCAGATCTGGAGATGCAACCAAATTTAAATCATAGGATCATAGAAGAATAGGGATGGAAGGGACCTCAGGAAGTCATCTAGTCCAACCCCCTGCTAAAAAGCAGGACTACTCCCACTAAATCACCCCAGCCAGGGTTTTGTCTAACCAGGCCTTAAATATCTCCAAAGATGGAGATTCCACCTCCTTCCCTAGGTAACCCATTCCAATGCTTCACCACCCTCCTAGTGAAAAAGTTTCTCCTAAAATCCAACCTCGACCTCCCCAGCTGTAATTTGAAACCATGGTTCCTTGTTCTGTCCTCTGTTACCATCGAGAACAGCCTAGCTCCCTCCTCTTTCGAGCACCCCTTCAAGTCTCCCCTCGGTCTTTTCTTCTGTAGACTAAATAAGCCTAGTTCCTTCAGTCTCTCCTTGTAAGTCATGTGCCCCAGTCCCTTAATCATTTTCGTTGCCCTCCACTGGACTCTTTCTAATTTGTCCACATCCTTTCTGTAGTGGGGAGCCCAAAACTGGACACAGTATTCCAGATGCGGCCTCACCAGTGCCAAATAGAGGGGAATAATCACATTCCTCGATCTGCTGGCAATACTCCTACTGATGCAGCCCCATATGCCATTGGCCTTTTTGGCAACAAGGGCACACTGTTGGCTCATATCCAGCTTCCCGTCCACCAAAACCCCCAGGTCCTTTTCTACAGCGCTGCTACTTAGCTGATCGGTCCCCAGCCTGTAGCAGTGCATGGGATTTTTCCATCCTAAGTGCAGGACTTTGCGCTTGTCTTTACTGAACCTCATGAGGTTTCTTTTGCCCCACTGTTCCAATTTGTCCAAGTCTCCCTGGATCCTGTCCCTGCCCTCCAGCATATCTACCATTCCCCGCAGCTTGGTGTCATCCGTAAACTTACTAAGCACGCAGTCTATCCCATCATCGAGATCATTAATGAAGATGTTGAACAAAACCGGCCCCAGGACCGACCCCTGGGGCACTCCACTCGTTACCAGTTGCCAACTAGACATCGAGCCACTGATTCCTACCTGCTGAGCCCATTGATCTAGCCAGTTTTCTATCCATCTTACGGTCCACTCATCCAACCCATACTTCCTTAACTTGCCGACAAGAATGCTGTGGGAAACCATATCAAAAGCCTCGCTAAAGTCAAGGTATACCACGTCAATGGCTCTTCCCTCATCCACAAATCCAGTCATCTCATCATAGAAGGAAATCAGGTTGGTCAGGCACGATTTGCCTTTGGTGAATCCATGTTGATTGCTCCTGATCACTCTATTTTCCTCCAAGTGTTTCAGGATGGATTCTTTGAGGACCTCCTCCATGATTTTCCCAGGGATTGAGGTGAGGCTGACCGGTCTGTAGTTCCCCGGATCCTCCTTTTTCCCTTTCTTGAAGATAGGTACTATATTTGCCTTTTTCCAATCCTTCGGGACCTCCCCCATTCGCCACAAGTTCTGAAAGATAATGGCCAGCGGCTCTGCAATCACTTCAGCCAACTCCCTCAGCACCCTCGGATGCAGTTCATCCGGCCCCATGGACTTGTGCACATCCAATTTCTTTAAGTGTTCCCTAACCTGACTTTCCATCACCAAGGGCCGCTCTTCTCTCCATTCTGCGTTACTCCGTGTAGTAGCCTGGGAGCTGGCCCTCCCTGTGAAGTCTGAAGTAAAAAAATCAGGTGAGAGTTTCACCTGTTTGGAGATTGTTTGCCAAGGTTTCATAACACACACTAATCATGCAAACATCACCACCACATGCTGGCAATGCAACATCATAACACTGAGTCCTGGCACTCCACAGGAGATTTGGGACATTAATTGTCCCAAAATTTAGATCCACTGTCTATAGGAAAGAACTATGAAAATCGGGAACATCTCACAAAGTTCATGGTAGTCCTCTCTAAGAAAATAGCAGAGTTGTATTATTATTTGTACTACAATGGCTCATGGGCATCCTAATGGCTAGGCAACTGCCCTGAAGACTTTATATCTAAATCGACAAGACAGAGAAAGGGTAGGCGGGCATTATGTTACAGATGTGGAATGGAGACAGAGATTCGGTCATACAGGATGTCTGTGGCTGAGGTAAGAATAAAACCAAGATCTCCAAGTCCCAGTCTAAAGCCTCAACCACAAGACCATCTTCCATGTCCATGAAGGATAATCTTTGACTTTCAAAGGCGACTGAGGAAAAGTTGAAGTATTTTTTCACTGGAACACAAAGCAGAAAGTCAAACTTACAACATGTGCCCAGGTGGGACTGAAGACTGAGTGCCTTTGATGGCAGTATTGAGCATCTGATCTTTTATCGCAGTTAATGAACCTTCACTGCAGTCAAAGGCCTCCTTTATCACAGCAGTGCACTGCCACAGCCTTGCAAACTGTTTACTTTTGGACAATTGGGGCCCGCCCCCCCCAAGCCCATGCATCAGTCAGAGTTACAGGGAAGTAGACACTCAAGTTCCCAAGGCTGATTTTCCCCTCCCCTCCATCTCTTTGTTTCTCACCAATACCTATTTCACCACTGAACATTTGCCCCACACTTCATAGTTGCTTTACTTGAGAATGGTGCTGAATACACTTACTCAGCTCTTTCTCTGTGTACTGCAGCTAATTCCAAAATTTTATTCCTGAAGTAGTCACTGCTGCTTCTCGGAGCTGCCCTTAAAACACAACCAATGCAGGTGGTTGCTGGGACTCCACGCATATTTTGCTGGTCCCATTCACTCCTGGCAACTCACATTTTGCAGTTTCCATGCAATCTTGGCAACTCAGCAGTGAACACAATACCTCCTTGAGTGGTGAGACAAATTGAAGGGGATGCAAGTGTTTGAAATCCTCCCCCAGCAGTGGAATTGAAGGAGTTGCTGACCCCATCTCCCGCTCCTACATTGTTCATAAAGTCAGCCCACTTGCCCACAGACGTTGTGGCTCTTTCATAAAGTACTGAAACCAAGCAAAAAATAAAACAAACTAATAGAGCAGAGATTGACCCAAACATTTCCATAGGGTGGGGAAGTTCAGAGCAATGTGGAAACTTACAGCCTCTCCTGCTCTTTATTGGATTCATCAAACCCCCAGATCTAAACACTGTAGAACCTTGAACCTACATCAGAACCATGTACACAAATCTTTTGCAATAAAACCTAAAATGAGGTAAAACTTGTCTGGTTTCTGTTTGCAACCCAAAGCTTGGGACAGGTTTTCCAAAAGCTTTCACAGGTTCACAAAACTTTCAACCGACTCTAAACACAAGTGATCATCCACCCCTCACATCAAGAGATCTTCCTGTTTTCACAGCATGACTCTCAATTTGGCAACTCTTTTAGTGATAGCCTTCTAAAATAAATAATCCAGCCAGATGGATCTCATCCATACACAGATTAGTGGGGAAAGATGTTGCTTGGCTGAGGAAGTAGAGAAAAGGGAGCTGTCGATCTCCACCCATCCTCAAGCTATCCCCCCACGAACAACTGCTCACGCTCCCAACAAAACTCTTCCCTAGACCAGTGGTTTTCAACCAGTGTGCCAAGGCACATTGGTGGGCTAGGAGAACTGTTCGAATGTGCTGTGGAATTTTGTACAAAAGTAATGAAAATCGATGCAAAACAAATATTGTTTCATCTTAAACATTATTCTATCCAACCAAAATTACAACTCATAAAAATTTAACCATCAAATTAAAAGTGAGGTATTGGTCTTTTCGATTCTAAAATGTAAACATTCTGAACACAGGTGGCCAAAGGGCAAAACTGAGATGATGTGTATTTTTTCTGGTGGATTTGAAACATTAATGCATTTGATCCTTCTGTAGCTTGTTGTACGCAATATGTTGCAAACCTCTCTAGTAAGACTGCAACCATAGTAAATGTAAGCAAATGGGATGTTTATTGGCAATCAATTCCACTGAAAAAAGTGGGCATGCTGTAGAATTGTCTAATTTGTTACTGAAAAGGTTGGGGAACCAGTGCTCTAGACCCTAACGTAATCATCTTGATTTATACTTTAAAAACCATGTCACACCATCTCTGAGCCATGTATGTGTTTAGATGGAAACCATATAAAACTCAAAGCATCATAGGGATTCATACTAAAAATGAAGCAAAATTCAGTTTTATTTCAACTTCACTTTGCTTTTCTAAGCTTGCTCAATCTCAGGGCTAAAGCAAAATGCAAGAAGCGTGAACCACCAAGAAGCAAAGACAAAACATTAGCCCAAGCATGAGTATCTGCAAAGCAGAACTGCTACGTTTTGCCCTTGGGACAGAGATGATTGTCTATTTTCTGAAGATTTAAGTTATCGTAATATAGATTTATAACCCTTTTTGAGCATAGTTTATTGGACTAAATATAAGAGTGGGAGTTAGGAATTGAAGTCACTGGACTCAATTCAAGTCTGGTACAAATGGCTGCAATGTCATTGACTTTCGTCAGATCACTCCCATCCATGCCAAGCCTGAAGTTAGTCCTCTGTATGGTGTTGGGCATGTCTCTTCACCTCTCTGTGCCTTAACTGAGCTATTTGTTAAATCAGGCCTTGACAAATCTATGTTTCTGGTCGCCATGGCAATCAGTTTTAGTAGCCTGTTGCCTAGCTCCAGTGCAGAAATGTAACAGAGGAGCACCCTCTGGCAACCAAAGGTAAAATTGCTGGCACCTAGCTGTGAGCCAATTTTGTCTACCTCTGTGTTAAATAGGGATGATACTATTTACTTCACAGTGGTATTGGGAACTCAGGCATCACCTTGAACTATTGTGAGTTTCAAAAGAGAATTTCAAGTATTTTCCAACTCTAGACCTGCCCTGGAGTAACCCCAACAGTTTCAGTGCCTCGAACTCATATTTTCCAATGCTTTTTTCACCAGTCTTTCTGCATGTATGGCCCATCCATCCTAAAGGGGAAATGGACTGGTGGATTATACAGGGGAAATGGTGCAAACTGACTATACTTCGTGTTCTGTTAAAGGCACAATATAAGCAAACTGATGAGGGCGGGGAGGTTAGTTTTCTTCCTTTGTTCTCTTTTATAGTTAGAGCTGGTCCCAAAAGTTTCATCAAAGCCAAATTTTGACAAAAAGAAAGGAGAAAGGGAGGGAAACATCCATGAAATTCTCCGCTCATTTTCTCATTAGTTCTAGTTATTATCGCAGTCTCAGGTGTTGTGTGTAACAACAGTAAGTAGAAAATCAGATTGCAGATGAGTGTGATTTTTGTGTCGACAGCGTCTCTTTAATTAGTTAAGGCCTGTACACCACTTTGCAGATGTTTTTATCAGTGTTAAACATCATTTAATGACTATGCACCTGCACAATTTAAGTAGCTGTGAGCAATGGGAAAGCAGCGAGTTGCCAAACACTACTCTGTGGTTTGAAAAAGCCATGAAAGCTCTGTAATGAAACTTTCCTCTTTAACTAGTGGGACCACGCAGCAATCCAGGTGGTGACAAATAATGCCTCAATCAGGTGGAGATTTGAGCCAGGCTCAGCTCCACTGACTTCAAGCTTGTCATCTTACACACTTACAACGAGATGCTTATATAGTGTTTTTCCTCTGTATGTCTCAAAGGAGGTCATGTCATTCTATCCATTTTAGATGGGGAAAATGGAAACACAGGGAGGGAAATTACTTGCTCAGTGTCACCAGGCAAACTGGGAATTGAACTGAGGTCCCCTGAGTCTCAGGCCACCATGCTGGCTATTAGATTACTCCCTCCAAATAGCAGAGCAAGAGTTTCAATAGGAGTATTCACAAGCAGAAGTGTTTGCAGGCTCACTGAAGACAGGGGGGCGGGATGTCCCACTGAGTTCAAGGAGCAGGCCCAGGCACTACAGAGGAAGCAATCAACGGCTTGCCTCCATACAAGGACATGAAGCTAAGAACACGTACAAAGGTTCATATCTTGCGAGCCCCCTTGGACATGAATGGCAGGATCTGGCCCAAAAGAATGGTTCTTTTATATGTGAGGACCTCAGGCTTGTCTGCACTTAAATAAAATACCCTGAGATTGCATCTTCAGCCTCAATTGAGCCAGATCTAATGAAACAGAAGCTCAGCTGGTCACCATTTCTCCCTGCTCAAACCAGAAACCAGTTCCTCTTTCAGACTCCAATGGATGGAGAAACTCAGCATTCTCCCTGGGAAATACAAAAGCTGACCTGACCCTAAAGTACTGAAAACCACCACTAGGAAATGCATATGCCCTTTCCTTCTTCCTTGCACACTGCCTGCATACAGTACCATTCTGGCACATAAGGCAGTTAGAACAAGGGCCCGAGAAATGTTCATGTTTGTTCTCTCTACATGCTACGAAAGCACAGATGTCTGCCACGGCCACACAAGATGCTCACATCCAAAACTTAGAAGTTTGTTAATTATCCTTCCACCACCACAAGGAGCCACAACTTCTGCTTCTGATCTTTTCCTTCTCTGCACGGAAAAATGAGATCCCTCTCCTTGACCTATCACCAACCAGAAGGCTGTCCTCTCCAAGCCAGGAAGAAAATCACTCTCTGATTACAGTAACAGCCCTCCGCCTTTCCCTCCCTGCCAGATCCTTCTTAAATACACTGAGACCAGACAGACGAAGGATATAGGTCCTACCGAGGATGCAGGTTGAGAAAGGAGCAGGCTTTCAGCAAGATGGAGGCAGAGCAGTAGCCAGAAAATAGAAAAATGCCACTTTGGTGCCGAAATCTCATTATGGCTATAACTCTTACTGCTACTTCAGCTGCCTAAATCAAACATTTGGATCTTCAAAACTGCCTCTGTGGTGTCTAAACTCCCTATATACCTCCGTTTCCACTGCTAACGTGCCCAAGGCAGCTACATTGCTTCCAATAGGGAAGTGCAAAGCTCCCTCAGTTCGGATGCCTAGTGTCTAGCTCACACCTAAGCTCCAGCAGGATTCACAAACTAGGTGTTCCCCTGCCTGGCTTGCCTGTATGGCCCACTCCAGTGGGTGTGCCTGTGGGGCTGCCATGCTTTTACCCAATATCCCAGGGACTGGAGCTCCCATCCAGGATTTGGAAGACCCAACTTCAAATCCCTCCTCTGCCTGGTGTAGAGCAAGCATTTGAATCAGGTTTCTCATGTACTAGGAGAATGCCCTAACCCCTGGACTATGGGATACCCTGGGTGGATCTCTTTCAACCTCAGCTGCTGAAGCTCTTACACCTTGTTATAAAATAATTAAATATTCACGTGGCCAGAGCAAACGTGACAATGACTCCAGAGCCTGGGCATTAAGGCATTCACCTGGGAAGGGGAAGACCTGGGTTTAAGGCCCTCCTGCAGTCAATATTTCATACCACTCCTTGGCATGCCCCATTCGCTAGCTTATGCAGCACCCCAATCAGCTTGCTGGCTTCTGCGAATTCCATTCTTTGGTGCCCATAACCCTCCATATATAAATAGGACATAAAGGCCTAACTCAGCTGCAGATTCTAGTAGGTGGAATAACCCTTAAAAGTTAAGTGTTGCAACACTGAATCCAAGTCCCCTCTGGGGAGCTAGTCCTTAATGGCCACCCCAGACTCCTGGAAGTGGAATTTTCAAGTGCTATTATTTAATTCCTATCCCAGACTCTACTACACTCCTTATAGAATATATGCAATCACATCAGTCAATTATTAACACAGGACACTCATCCACTCCCTTTGGGGAAAAAAAATCAAATATGAAACACACACTTCTCACAATACCTTCCCACCCACAAGCAACCCAGCCCCATCCTTGAGTCAACACCTCATGCAATTATCCCCCTTCTCAGGAAACACCTGGGCAAACAGGTGGATCGTACAGGCTATCTTGAAGTTCACCAAATCCACCTACAAGTTAGCTAGCTCCTCAGATGTTAAAAATCCCAAAGAATTCCATGCCAAATCTAACACTTTTCCCTTTCTTGTCCCTAAATGAACTCAGTATTCATGCTAGAAATGGTAAGCAGTGTTGTCAAGTGGGTAGGGGACTGAACTAGGCTCTACAGCTAGATCTGCCATAAATTTTGCCTCTGTTTTCCTTGTCTGTTTATAGATTCCTTTGAGCATGGAGCTGGCCCTCACTCCTCTTCTGTAAAATGTGTAGCTCCACGGGGCCCTGATCCAGGCCTCGACAAATCTATGTTTCTGGTCACCATGCCGACCAGTTTTAGTAGCCTCTTGCCTAGCTCCACTGTGGAAATGTAATGGAGGAGCGCACTCTAGTGACCAAAAGTAAAATTGCTGGTGCCTAGCTGTGAGCCAATTTTGTTACCCCTGCCCTGATCTCAGGTGGGGGTTCTGGGTGTTGTCATAATGCAAATAATGGTAAAAACCTGATAGCTGTCCACTAGACCAAACTCATTTATGACTTGATTTAGCATTTGAACCTACAACTACTAAGATTAATGGCAGACAGCATTAATCTCTGCTGACTCTCCCATCACTCCCCCTCTATGCTTTTGACCTCAGCTGAGACCATTTGTATTTTATGCCTTCCACAACAGCGTGAATTAATGATTGATTGTGAGCCTTTGCTATGAATCTTCAGGCTTCTGTCAGCTTGTGTCACAAACTTAACATTATTTAATTGTAAGTTTTGCTATTTAATTGCAATATACACCTGCTCAACGTCCCTCAGTGTGTGGAAAAGCACCATACTTCATTTAAAAAGCCCTCATTTAAATTCAACAGCTAGCTGCACAGATTTAACCATTAACCTGATTTACGTCGCATAAAAGATCAAACCGGATCGCACCTTGTGGCCAAATAACCATAAAGGTTTCTGTAAAGATCATTAATTCACCTCGCTGGGCAGTTAGCTTAACAGTAAATATGACTTACATGACTTTATCCAGTTAACTTTAATCAATTTCTTATTATGATTGGTTGCCCTAAATAATACAAATGCGAGACAAGAAAGTGCTACAGTTCAGGGCCCCCCAATGGACAATCCAATGATGCAGTGAACTTGGGATCCCATCTTGTTAGGAAAAAAGCACCTATCACAGTGCCTGCGACTTGACTGGGCATTAGATCAATCCCTTAGTTAGTAAACTCTTTGGTAAACTGCATATCACAGCACAGTGACGTCTCTATTTAAACTGAGAAAAAGAAGAGTAGACTGGGATGAGATACAAGGACAGGTTATAAAACGGACAGAAAGAGGTAGGATGGTCCAGAAGTTAGGACACGAGCCTGAGACTTTGGAGAATGAATGTGGTTCGATTCCCTTTTCTGTTACGGGGTTTCTATGTGACCTTAATTTCTCTGCTCCCCAGTTCCCCATCTACAAATTGCAGATGATCATACATTCCTACCTCAAGGAGTATTGTGAGGACATTAACATTTATGAGGTGCTCAGCTACTCTGGTGATGCAAGCCTTAGTCACACGGACGTCTCATATCACATTCAGGGGCCAATTATCCTCTCACATCACTTCACTGGATCTGTCACTGCAGCACAGCCAGAGCGAAGCCCTCAGGCTGGTAAAGGGGCTGTCTCTCTCTCTGTGTCGCTACAGAACCCAGCACACGGGGATACTGACTGGGGCCTTTGCGGGCTACGGTTAATACAAGGGATGATCAAAAATACATATCATCAGCTTGACTCTCGGCCGCCTTGCTTAGACATTTACACCTGTGCAAAGTGGGTCTGAACTGCTGCTGGCTCAGGATTCTCCACTCCGCCAAGGGGAAGCATTTTGCATAAGGCCTGCACTGAAAAATGTGGGGGTGAGGCATTAAAAGAGAGAGAGAGAGAGAGAGAGAGAGAGAGAGAGAGAGATGGGGCCTAATCCTCCTCTTACCAGAGGAGCTGAAGTGGGCTACACAGAAAATTGGGGGGCTCTGACCCCCCTCACCATGAGGCCCTGCCCCTCTCCGTGGTCCCACTCCCTGCTCCTCCTCAACTGTGGGGAGCCCACGCCCCACCACCTGCCCTGGGCAGCATGTCCCAGCAGGTGGGAACACGGGCCAGGGGCTGCTCTCAGGCACCCCAGCTCTCCGCCCAGATTTACTCCCGCGTTGCTGCTAATGGCACCTCTACCACCTCTAGGGCTGGGCGCCCCCGTCAGCAGTCACCACTCTTTCCACTCTCCCTTCAGAGCTAGGCAACTGGAGGGTTGCAGCTGCTATGGGTTGGCTATGAGTGGGCTAAGGCAAATTTTTGGGTAGCTAGAGCCCCTGCAATGCCCTCTCCCCCACCCAGTGCTGGCCCAGCCTCTCACATACTGGTGTAGATCAGAGGTAAGTTCATTGTAGTCAATGATATCACACCGGTGTGAGTGAGAGGGGAATTGGACCCAGGCTGTCAAGACCGCAGCGCCGCAGACCAGTCTTCCCATCCTGCCAGTGGGAATAAAGCCTCAACAATACCGTTCTACTGCATTTGGTATTCAGTCGGTGCATCAGTAAATCATGACTCCTCGCATGAAAGAGCGCATTCTGCCCGTGTGCATATCTGTGTCTGTGTTCAGTCTCGCCAGAATGAGGAAAGCACTTTATCCTTCATTTCTATGCTCAGCCACACGCTTCCTCAGCCTTCCTACATTGTGCAGGAAGCCACAATAGCGGGGAGTATTTCTCCTTCCGAAATGAACACACTCCCACCTTCCATTAGAAAACCACCTATGTATATGGGATGCAGTTACAAGCTGTTTTCTAACAAACCACTCTTACTAAGGGGTGGATTTGCTATATACAACAAGGACCTGATCCCAAATCCACTGGTCCTGATGGGAACCTTTCCACTCCAAGTGTTACCTGCCTTTTCCACTACAGTGGATTTTGTATTACAGTACTATTACACACAGGTCATATCTTTCAACCAGCAAAA
The DNA here is from genome assembly GCA_007922175.1 of Pelusios castaneus. Classification (NCBI taxonomy): domain Eukaryota; kingdom Metazoa; phylum Chordata; order Testudines; family Pelomedusidae; genus Pelusios; species Pelusios castaneus. The sequence goes on from ML685777.1 coordinate 8,663,050, forward strand.
ATTCAACTGTGGGACACGTGTTACAAACATCCAAAATTACTCACTCAGGAAGCCTAAAATGCTCTGAAGGAGAGGGCATGAATCAACCTGTCCATAACCTCAGCTGCACAGTGTTTCATTTCTGAGGTAAATTCTTTTGTCAGCAACACAAGGGAAGGGATTACAAATTTGCATGACCTGGGGGTAACTTTGGATCTAAAATGAGCAAAGTCCTTTGAAGTGAGGGACATTGAAAAAGGTACGTGTCTGAGAGTTTATACCCTCGCAGATCAGATTGCTGGAACACAGTCAAAGTGATTACAAAGAAACTAAGTAGTCTACTTTTCTTCTCCACTACATTCTCAGATACCACAGAAAAAAGTGTGATATGAAAAGCTGAATGAGTTGTAGGAAAACCAGCGCTCCAATTAAGGACAGCACTTAAAAAACACATGCTTAACTTTAATCATGTGGATAGGTCTCATTGACAGAAATGGGACTTCAGATGTGTTGAAGTGTTGTCCTGAACTGGTGCTTAAAAGCAAGAAAGCAAATCTATAAAAATCTTTTAATTTTAATAATCAAAGGCACTATCTGTTACATAAACGAGGAGACAGATTTCATAGCAAGTTCGATAGTCAAAGTTCCTTTAAAATCCTCAGTGTTTTTTGTCACATTAGAAATCCAGGAGCCGCGTATGACTTCCTGACACACATTCACCAAGGAAGTACCAATTAGCAAACAAGAAAAACATCAGAAACTGAGCATTACAAAGTCACAACATCATCAGGAAGGGTAACACATTTTCTTTCTCAGACTGAAATGGCACTGAGGAAAAGAAATCCTTTCATAAAAATATCCTCCAATGATAGGTAAAGAATTACCACTTTATTAGCCACACACCACGCAGGTCTTAGTGACAGTGTAAACATAGAAACTATATATTGCATCTGCATTTTATTTAAGAATGCCCTTTTTTTATTTAAGAATGCTGTCAAGGGGTAATCGTGTTAGTCTATTGCAGAGAAACAATAAATAAATCTATTGTAGAAAGACAACAGAGTCCTGTGGCACTTTTAAAGACTAACAGATTTATTAATCGCATGAGCTTTCG